>MQVO02000010.1:612601-1225202 GCA_001986395.2 Irpex lacteus | reverse complement strand
CTCGCTGTCGAGCATCTCCTCGAGCAACCCGAGCGCCTCGTCCGCCTGGCCGTGACGAATGTACACATACATCATCTCGCCCCACACGGACGCGTTCGTCGCGAAGAGCCCCCTCGAGTACGGCATGTCGCCCGTGTCGACGACCCTGCCTGCCTTGGCGGCCGCGCGGGGAAGTCTTTGAACGTCTGGATCGCACCGCCAGGTCGCCCGACTCGCCTTGGAGGCGCAGGTAGTCGCGCCATGCGGTCGTGCCCAGCTCGGACGCGCGTTTCTGGCTCGCTGCAAACACGAGCTGTTGCGATGTCAGCCGGCGGTTCTCCAAGGACGACTCGATGATACGGGAGTAAGTGCCGCGGGTGAGGTGGGTGAGGTGGTCGTCGGCGAGTGCCTGGAAGAGTGAGACGACGAGGGGGAAGGACCTGTTGTCTTCGATGAGCGAGATTTCTTCCTGCAGCTTCTTCGTCGCCTCGGCATCGCCCTCCACAAACGACAGCGCCTTCCTGCGAAGTTCGATCGACTGAGTGCATTCTTGGTCCTGGGCCAGGAGAGAGTGGATCAACGACCAGTGTATCATCGAGTTGGACTCGACAGCGGACGCGAGCATGTGGTTGTAGAGCTCGAGGATGGGACGGATGGACTCATGTTTGGGACGAGAGCTGAGGAGGGCCTTGAACGCAGCTTCGAAAAGTCGGGTGGTGAGCTTGACGTCGGGTGAATAGAGTCGTTTGACCTGTTCTATCGTCACGGTCCAGTCCGAATGTGCACGCCGTGACTCTAGCTCTCGGATGATGGCATGTGTGCTGTCGTGCTCGTCGTAGTCTTCAGACTCATTGACTCGTTTCGGAGAATGAGACGACCGAGAGGCAATTTGCTGTTGCTGCTGGGCGAGGTGTGTCGTGAACGAACATGTTGTCGTATCGCCTTCAGAAACACGGCCGGTAGAGACGGTGTCCTGGATGGTAAAGGTAAGACTGCCACTGCGAGGGCGTTGTCTGGTGCGGACAGAGACAGGACGAGACTCGACAGTGACGACCTGTAGGTCTTCAGAGTCGTCTGCGAGCTCGCCCTTGTTTCCAGAGGTGATAGAGGGGTCTGCGAGGGATACGCCGCGTCCCAGAGACTTTTACTGACATGTTAGAACTATGAAAACCAGATGTGGTCGAGACTCACCGAATAGCCATTAAAGCGACTGGAGTGGAACTTTGCGCCGCCAGCCCCCGCACCGCTGCCGCCCTTCCCTGAACTGACGGTGCGCCGTTCCAGTTTGTGATGGTGTTTGGAGAGGACTGGAGTTGGAGAACATTGCGAAAGGCCGAGTTCTGGACGGCAGCAACGGCACGTGAAGTGTGCTGGATTAGGTGGTTTGCTACCTTTGCAGCATGGCGGTTAGATGAGCTATTTACGAAGGAGTGGCGGTAGTGGCGAGCATGGAAGACACGGCGAGGTGGAGACGAGAACAGCGTCAAGTTCAAAAGTACTTGCTCGCTGTCGGCAGCGACTCACGCAGCTTGCTCGGCAAATACAACCCAAGCCGCTTTCCTCCGATTGACTCGAGAAAAGGGGTTAGGGTTACGAGTGACACCTTTTTACGTACCAGAATCACGCGTGACTAATGTGCAGCGTGACAAGCAGCTTGGGGATATTTTTGCGCTGGTTTGCACCGACTAAGACCAGTGTATCTGCAAGAGAGTACACTATATCATGTACAACACTTGTAGGTCGTTGAAGCTGGGAAGTTAGAACCATTTTTCACTGGGCTTGAATGCTACTGAAACTTAATTGCTTAAGCGCTTACCTGCTAGTTCAATAATCAAGAGCTTATTACCGCGCAAGTGGGCAGCTGCAGAGGACGCCGACAATGCGTACGATGAGGGTACGGGTGAAAGTGGGGAATTTCGATGAATACCATCGACCTCCGCTACATATACGTTTGCTGAAATCGACAAAAATAAGCCTCGGGAACAAATCGAGCATACTTTTGAACGTGGGAACTTCCAAGAACTGTCTGTGACGTCAACGTCGTACATACTTGGGCGCTACCATCCCAGAGCGTTTAAGTGCCCGAACTAAGTAGTACTTACGTAAATGACTGAGCTGGTGATCATCCGAGTTGAAGTTGTTGTCCTCGACACTGACCATTGAAAACATGGTTTGGACGCAGCGTTTGTCGCTGTGCGTTGTGTTGGCCACAGCCAACTTGGGTATCGCGCTTGCAAGAAAGCCTGCACCCGATGCCTTTCGGCAACCTCCCAGCGAGGCGGTTGATCATGTAGACTCGTGAGTGCAGTCATTTGAAGCACACGGCACAGCTCGTTCAAATACACAATTAATTTTCAGACTGATAGGAAACGGAGGTGACTCTCCCAATGGGTCAGGTGGAATGATCCCATCCACCGCTCCGCCGTTCGCAATGACCCGCTGGGTCGCTCAAACTCGCCAAAACTACGTGTCTGTCACGCCCTACAACTACACCGACACAACAATCCATGGCTTTCAAGGCACACACCAACCCGCCATATGGATGGGCGAGAGTGGGCAAGCAATCGTCGTACCGGGTACAGGAGATGTAAAAGCCATGTTTGAGTCCCGGGGAATGCCGTTCAGCCACGACGACGAAGTGATCACTCCCAGCTACTACAGCGCGAATTTACAAACCGAAAATGGTGGTACTATCTTTGCAGAACAGAGCGCAAGTGAGGTTCTCTAACACTAACATCGCCTACTCTCCAATACTCACTTCCCATGCAGCCTCGCGAGTAGGCCACCTCCAGTTCACCTTCACAGACACCGAAAGACCCTACATCCTCCTCGAAGCATCCCGTGCCTCAGTCATGGGGTCCGAAGACCCCACCAACGTGACCTACCCATCAGGTTCCCTAACTATCGACCCTACCCATCACGAAGTCACAGGGTACAACAAAGAACGTCAAGACTTCATCATCGGGCCTAACCCCGCGCCGTCCTTCGCAGGCTACTTCGTCGCTCGGTTCTCTCAGCCTTTCGAAGAGTGGGGGACGGCGTCGAACGGTGATAGGCAGGTGTTCCCTGGGGAGAGGCAGAGGGAGGGGAGACAGGTGTCGGGGTATGTACGGTTAAAGGAGGGTGTGAAGAAGGTGGAGGTGCGCGTTGGGGTGTCGTTTATCTCTGTTGAGCAGGCTCGTAAGAATCTGGATGATGAGATACCGGATGGGACGACACTTGAGCAGACTGCTGAGGCTGTACGGAAGGAGTGGGCGGAGAAGTTGGACAGGATTAAGGTTGAAGGTGCGAGCGACGATGATCAGACTATATTCTATACCGCCGTGTTCCATGGTCTGCAGGTGAGTACTCTACTACCTTCACATTCTCACCTATGATTCTGAACGTTACGAACAGTACCCATACGAGCAAAGCGAAGGTGGCAGGTACTACTCCGGTTACGACGATACTGTTCATGAGGGCGAATCATACACCGGATATTCGATCTGGGTAAGTCGGCTTCCTTCCATCATTTCCAATCATTTCCAACTAACCCTTTGATTGAACACGGGTAGGATACGTACCGAGCGATCTGGGCGTGGCAAATGCTTCTAGCGCCTGAGCGTATCAACGGTATGGTACAGAGCATGCTTCAGGACTACAAAGAGGTCAGAGAAACCTTTCTCTGCGTATACGTGCTTGATGACTTGAATGCTCTTCATAGGGTGGATGGCTGCCAATGTGGAAGAACATCGTCGGTGAGTGGCCTCAACGTTTCCTACCCTTCCGGGGTCGATGGCTGTTTACTCAACATCATATACCTTGCAACCACAGAAACTAACATCATGGTAAGCCCACTTCACCATTTCTGAGACTCTCTATGGAACGCTTTTGAATATCACGTAGGTCGGCACGCACGCAGACTCGCTCATCGCCGAAGCTGTACTCAAAGGCTTCACGGGGTTCGATGTCGATCTCGCGTATGAGGCGGTACGTAAAGACGCTACTGTTCCGCCTGAGAATGATTGGAATACGTCGTACTTTGACCGTGAGGAGGTACGTGCGCTCTTTTTTTCAGATTTGGATCTCTGCTATATCACTGTATGCGTTTGGTTTCTTAGAACGTTGGGTATGAAGTACGGGCGGGGTTGTCCTCCGTGTACGATACCAAGGGGTGGGTTGCTAACGACATACACTCCGAGTCTGCCTCTCGCACACTCGACTACGCATGTACGTCCCCCATTTCCTCTATTCTTCTCATCATTCCTTCTTTTACTAATGAGAACGACACCTTTTACACCATACCACTAACTCGATACCAATCCATTCATCTCCACACATAGACGACGACTACGCCCTCTCAGTCCTCGCAACCCTCCTCAACAAAACCTCCGACGCCGCCTTCTTCCGATCCCGCGCCCTCTCCGCGCCCTTCACTATCTTCAACCCAACCACCAAATTCATGGAAGCCCGCGATGCCAACGGTTTGTGGGCAGGACAGGACGAAGGGTGGACAGAGGGCGATATGTGGGCGTATACGTTTGATGTTGTGCATGATGTTGAGGGGTTGATTGAGAGGAGGGGTGGGAGGAAAGAGTTTGTGGAGTTTTTGGATGAGCATTTTGATGGTGGTGAGTGTTCAGTCTGCGATTAACGGTGTTCGAGTTCTAAGGGTAAACAATGTCTGATGTGGTTGTGTGTAGGACATAATGACCATACTAACGAGGTAAGTTATGTTTGCATGAGGTGACTGGACTGCGAGTTGGGTCGCTCAAGTTTACCTGCCGTCGATTATTATCGCTTGGGACTTTCTCTACTTATCACTCACATCCCGTTCAGCCCTCGCACCATATACCCTATCTCTACTCCCTAGCAGGCGCAGCCTCCCGCACGCAAGAACGGGTTCGTGACATTGCCAAGTCAGACTACAACTCAACCGTCAGAGGTCTCTCTGGAGTAGGTGGCACGGCAAAACGCATCGCAATTTTTTCATTTCAATCCCGCTGATTTGATTTATGCGCGTATAGAACGAAGATTGTGGCCAGATGAGTGCGTGGTACATCTTCAGTGCGCTTGGATTCTACCCAGTGGATCCTGTCTCGGGAGAGTACGTCGTGGGAACGTGAGTCATCCTATACCATCATTGTCCACCCTCTAATTATATCACATTTGACGTTTCTCCAGTCCATTCTACGACAGCGTCACCATCTCCCTCCCAGGCAAACCCAAGCCCCTCGTCCTCACCTCCAAAGGCGCACCCACTAAACCATACGTCGCCTCTCTCAAAATCAACGGCCAAGCGACGTCGGAGCCTATCATACGGCACAAAGACATTGTGAATGGTGGAGAGATTGAATTCGTGATGAGTGAGAAGCCGACGGAGTGGGCATCGGAGACCCTGGTGGGTGCTAGTTTGTTTCGGGTTCAGGGCTAGTTGTGTGTGTGTGTTTGCTGAGTGTTCGCGCTCTGATGCATAGACTGTCAGTAGTACGAGGGATGTTCGACATGTTGAGTTGTGACGAGAGAGATGACTCGGACGAGGGAAGGGGATATGACAAGGGTTAGCTGCTGTTTTTTTAGAGGCCGATGGATCACGACAGTAGGTATAAGCCAGCTTCGTCGGTTAAGTAGGTGACGGAGGAAGGTTATCGGAAAATTTCAATACAATATTGGCGATGTCTGGTCGATCGCTATGCGTGCCGGGAGCGAGCGATGAGGAATTTCCTCTGACCGCAATGACTCGGGCGGCTATGTACGGAGTAACTACTTACTATAACTTCCCTATTCGGAGTCCACGATGACTCCCACGCCACAAAGACGCTGATTGACGCCAGTGGCACGCGGCCGCTTCAAGTTCTTGACTCTCGATTCGGAACTTGCCCACGTTCATGACACCGTGACTCCAGACGCGAACCTCTCTAGAAACTTGAAATCTTCAAGTACCCAGTCTACGAAAGAAGTAAAAGAGCCTACGGAGGATGCGGAGGAAACACGTACGCATCCGAACTTCAGATTTACTCATGAAGAGAGCTTGAAGCGTGTCCCACTGGCCTGCCAGTGCTTGCTAACCGACTGCCCCATACTATCCGTCTATGGACTTCGAGGCTACGTGTCATGTCTGCTCACGTCTACGCTAGGCACTGAAACTCGCGAACTTCTGGTGCCGCTACCCGTCGAGGCACAAGATGTACTTATGTGCTCGTCAGTAACGCTGAAAGATGGATGATATGACGTATGTATGTCATCTCGTCCTCCTTGTGCAGCTGTGCAGGATTTGTAAGCTATACCTTCTAGTATTCGTCTCATCGTTTGCTGACGCAAGCCAAAGTTATCACGGCCGCAGACTGTGTTGAGGAACTCGCAGCCTGGTTCGGCTTACGCAGCAGAGCGTGGACCCCGTAAGTTCCATGTCCGACCGGAGCTGTGTACCATGCGATAACACGAGGTTCCCAGGCTCCGCCATTCTAGCTTCTATCTTCTATCTGTTCCATGTTTTGTTCGAACTGAGGATCTCATGACGACTCTCGGTACAGTCCCAGTCGCCCCGACGACGTACGTGGGACGGCCAGTAGTGACTAACCTACGCTACACTTCTGAAGATTTGTAGTTTATACAACATCGTTTTTGATTCCTATTTTATGCTTGTTACTGACCAAGGAGCGAGACGGTCACTACAGGTTGGGCTGCAAGCCGACAGCCACGTGTGGAGAGACCGCCACGTTTTCAGCCACACGCAGCCCTGATAGCCCACTTGGTGAGTGGAAGTCGTCTATCATCTGCGGCCACCATTCTAGCTTTCGAAGTCTCAGCTGTGCAATGGTAGCCACAGCACCCAGGCTCTTCCAATACACATGAATACAGAACCAACGTCCCAACTAGACCTGTGAGTTCATTTCCATAATAGACGCAGAACGCTTACTTCTATCTTCCACAGCGGCTAGATTCAACTGGTTCTCGCGCTTGGATATCCATCCAGTGCAAAGGTGCCAAAATCTCGTGCATGCTTATTTGTGGCTCATATCGCTTGGATTACTCATGGATTGGCCTCATACTAATAACAGCTTGCGAGGTTGAGAATATTTTGCTAATGACGCCTTTTTTGTAGGTCTCACAAGGATAGCCGTTACAACTTAGAACAACCACATGGGACTGCATGAGAATGAACACAAACTCTTTGCGCCTATGGCTCGGACGGATTGTGCGGCCGCGCTTCCGCAAAGTAGAATGAGTTGCAGCTTAACCACACTACCCCACAGTCGATACCATCGGGCTGCTCTGTGAGACGTTCCAATTCGAAGAAGGGCCGATTTACTTCATTTGTATGTGTGCAGGGTTCCGACGATATCGCTCTCCTCAGTTGACCGACAATGCATATTAGATCCGCGTGCGCCTCTGATGCTGTGGCTGGGCGTCTTCAGAATATTCCACAGGAACAACTGTATACTTTGCTCAGCTTCGTGCATGGCCACCAACCATGCGTCAACCGTGTTGTGGCCACATCGACACAGCATATGCTTCCTGGGACTTGGGTCTCAATCTCGCGTAAGCCTGTCATGCGGACCTTCAGCATCACGGCAGGGGGCATAACCGCTGGTGATGGCGGTCCCATGGTCCTGTACCTGAGAGCCCCGGGACCAGAGGTGTGCTAGACAACCTGTGCTTATACACGTTTAGAGTTTGTAGAAGGTGCGACCTGTCTTCGTATGCAGTGCGTAATTCTGAACGATTACTTCCATTCGGGCGCAGTGGTCGAAGACGCATGTATTCTCCAACGTATATAAGCTCGCCCAGCAGGGGCCGCACCAATCTCATCCCCAACTCCCTATCTATCATAAAACTATGTCTCACTATCCTTATTCTCCCTCAACGAAATCTTCTCGGACTGTTTCCTGCTCTCCTCCTATCTTCTCAGCAGAAAGCAAACGTTTTGATCATGTAGCGTCTTGTCACGCGGTAGGTCTTCTGCTGTATCTACCATCGAGCCTGAACACTCACTTTATTTCGCATCTCGTTAGCCACGCATTCATACTATTCCTCTACCGCCAGTCGACGAGAACAATATGGAATCTATCCTCGCCGCTTCCGGATATGAGTCGAAGGATAGACTTCCCATCTACTTCGACTTGCGGTGCCACCCCAATCACATTCGCCTAGGCAATACCGGAAGGTCTACTTACACCCCTGTGCCTACGAAGGCTCTGCTTCAACCAGCGACTACTCCAAAGACGGAGAAAATCACGATCCAATGTCACGACTTCCCCTGGAAGATATCTCTGACCAGTGGTTATGCATATCTGACGGCGGAGGAAGTCATTGATGGCATCTACGAGTCTCTGCAGAAGCCAATTCGCAGAGACGAATGGGATTTTATCTGCAGGAGCCAGCCTGATGTCGCACGCCGATGTCAGGAAACATTCATGCACCGGTGCATGACGTCCCGGTGTCGTCGACAGCGAGAAGAAGAACAAGGTCCTAGGAGGGTCGATCTATTGGCGGGACCTTTGTTCGCTGGGCTTTTTCAAGGGCGAGACGGTACTCTGTGGATGAAGACCATGTCTGCATGATGCGTATGCGCTCATTTCGCTTCCCCATATAAACCAACTTCGATTTCCATGTTTATTTTCAAACGCAATCTTGATCTCTGGCAGATCTCCTATCCTTATACCCTCACATAACGGACAATGATTAAATCACACAAAAAGGACACTCATTGTATCATATGTATATTGTACTATGTCTGCATACCCGCTCCTTTGTTGAAGTAGCACTGTAGTATACGAGATGAACTGTAATATACCAATAATGACACGCTATCGACAAAAGCAGATATATCGTTTCAGTGTGAGAGGTTACCGGAGTATGATCGACCTAGGTGCAGTCTCAGACAGATTTTGTACTGAATAAGCTGTTCGCATATTTAAATTTCTGTGTACATGGCACGTCTTCATGATTACTACCCATAGCACTTCCAACCAATGCCAGATTATACACTGATGTATGCTACGACTATGCTTACACATTGACTAAGCCTTTCACAGCTTCCCATAATATATGACAACTAAACAACCAATACTTAAGCTAGTCTGTAACTCACCCGATAGTACCAGTCGCTCCCTCTTAAATGCGATCATCCAAGCGTACTCAAGATCCATCACAAACCAAAGTTATCCAACTCCGCCTGTACACCCACAAGACGTCTTTTCTTCGCCATAAGCTCGTCCCGCAATGCCACAATCCGTCCATCCTCCGCCAAGTACGCCGCACACCGCGTCCCGGAATTCGGCGCACCAAGTCCCAACTGCTCGATCAGGACCTCCTGCAGTGCGTTCGCGAAGCCAAACAGGAAGCTGTGGTCGACGGTCATGGGGATGTAGTCGATAACTCGCTGTTCAGTAGAACGGTCAATGAGTAGGAGATAAGCCGTGCAAAAAATGCAAACATAGCATAACGCACCTTATACGCAATCTGGAAATATGCCCGCACCTCCGCCATCAACTCCAACTCCGACTCGAACACATCGGGAGGATTAAGCTTCCCAAGGTCAGCAGCAGAGACATGATAGCCCAGCGCCGCCAGAGCAGCCAACGCCTGATTCGTCAACTCTTCGTTCTCTGCTTCCTTCTCCTTGTCCAAACTGCGCTTTCTCGAATTCTCTACCGGCGTGGGATTGGCGACCTTGGTGGGGGTGACAGGCAACGCAGACAACGGAGTCGCTGGACGTTCACCATCTTTGCTGCGAGACTTGCTAATAGCTGAGGGGAAAACGCCCGTCGTGATCGTAGACTCCTGCTCTACTCTGAACGATCCGCCCGAGGTGGTACTAGAGCTCGCTGCGTTTGAGGGCTGGCCGAAAATCGAAGTCGTTGAACCTGAGCCCGATGGTTTCGCGCCGAACGTGAACGTGTTTGAACTGGAAGACGAGCTGGCTCCGAAGCTGAAACTACCATTGCTGCTAGACCCGAAAGGCCCACCGCCACTGGCTGATCCCGCAACTGGAGAGTCTTTCGTCAAGTCGACGAACGCGAATTTAGAGTTCGACGCTATCTTGCGCTTTGATTTGTCGTTCGTCGAGGATGAGTCTGCTTCGCCGACAAAATGAGGTCAGTTCCACATTTTTTCTTTACTCGTGGTAGATACAGTAGGACTCACCGTCATCATCTCGGCTGGACCTCAACCTCTTGGGCTCTTGAATAGGCAGCTGCAACTTCCCCGACCTCGCATCCTTGTACAGAGATAAGTACTTTGCCTTCGTAACTTGGTAGTAATGTCCGTTCTGTGTGAAGGGCGTGCTCTCAAGCTCTAGGGTGTCGCGTACTCTCGTAGACATCACTGAGGTTTGCTTGTGTACGAGCTCCGCGACGATTTTCCTGTTCAACGATCAGCGGAGAAGTCAGTTATTGAAAGAGCATGCTTAGGATGATAAGCACTCACGCGACACGAGCATGCAAAACCCCATACCTCCCAAACCCGCCATCCACAAGCTGTCCTAGCACACCCTCGAACACTTTCCTAACATCCATCCAACACCCCTCCGCAAGCTTCCCCCAACTCGCCTGCGACCGCTTAATCAACATCACCTTGACAGCATACGGAACGTTATCCGGCAGTTCTCTCGTCGTCGCGTCCCGAATATACCTCTCAACATCAGAGAGGAACATATACCGCGACTTGCCTCGCTGTCCAACGATGCCTCGAGCTCCGCCGTCCGAGTCCGAATCAGAGTCCGAACGATAGTCGTCGATATTAACCTCCCCATCCTTCTCGTCGTCAAACCGGAAGAACCGATGAACGTTATACCCCTCCGGAACATCTCTCGCACTTGCATACGGAAGGAACAGCACCGCCGAGTCTCTTACGTCCCGTTTGAAGTTGGCGTAGATCCGCCGGTTGCGCTGGACGAGCCCTGCGGCGGTGACGTCGCCTTGGACGTGCTGTTTGACTTTGGTGCAGAAGTCGAGGATGAGGTTGAGTACGAAGGAGGATGGGTCGGAGGTGAGGGGTGGTGGGAGGTCTGCGAGCTCAGAGGAGCAGACGCTTAGTTGCTGAGCGACTTCGGATTGGAGTTTCGGAAGACTGTGCATCGCGAGGGGTAAGTATTAGAACTCCCGATATGATATTCACGGGAGGTCTTGAACGTACGTCTCGTCAATAACCCTACTCAACAATGTCGCCAGATTCTCAACCAAATTCTCCGTCCCAAACCGTTTACGATGCTTACTCCCACTCCACGGGCTCGTACTCTCAAAGAATGTCTTCTCCGCCTTCCTTGCCTCCGCACTAGTAATACCCTTCGTGCGCTCGTCGTCGTCCGGTTGTCTCGTACAAAAGTACCCGTGCGTCGTCTTGTCGCGTCTGCCTTCGAGAACAGCAAGCCAATTCTCTTTGGACTTGACGGCACCGGCGGTGAGGGTGTCTGGCTTTGTGAGGACGCCGATAGTGCGTCTGCCGGAGGGGTCGACTTGTTTGGCGAGACGAGCAGCTTTTTGGTTCTCGATGTCGTCTGTGGTGATGGTGAGCGAGTCTGACAAAGACGTAGGTAAAGAGGTTTGGGTGTATGTACTTACCACTCATCGGAAGAGTGAGAAGGATAAGACAGTTGCCCTGAATGTGGGTCACGACCATATCCTCGACCATCTTTACAGTCTCAGGATCGGCATTCTGGATTATGCCTGTAATTTGCACGACACTCAATCAGCAAATGCCGCTTCGGTCAAGGGGAGCTTTTAAATACCGGGAAGGTCCACGAAGGCCAAGTCAGTCAGGTCAGGACCCCTAAGGTCCAGACACACCGCATTCGCCGAGAACTTCAACTTGTTCTTCACCTTCCTAACTTCCTCAGACGACATCCGCACAAATTTTTGCACTTCCCTCTCCTTCTCCTTGCTCGAGATTTCAGGTGCAGACGGGTTCAACACTGCGCACTGCGCCCTTCGTAGCATCAGTTCTACGTCCGCTTTGTTCGTGATCACAGACCCGAATTGGACTTCTGAGACGTCAGGAAGTGGGTTCCCAGAGAGAGAATCGAATTCCCAGCGGATGGAGACTTTGCAGGTCCAGGGTTCGTCCGGAGAGGAAGAAGAGAGACGGCATTCCATAGGACAGCGAGTGCATGTTCCCGCGTCACGGGGAACGTTTATCTATTGAAAGA
The DNA here is from genome assembly GCA_001986395.2 of Irpex lacteus. NCBI lineage: Eukaryota > Fungi > Basidiomycota > Agaricomycetes > Polyporales > Irpicaceae > Irpex > Irpex lacteus. The sequence continues at coordinate 1,213,096 of MQVO02000010.1, read as the reverse complement.
GATGAGACGTTGTGTGAAGTCGGTTAACAAGTAGGTATAAAGAGGATGAAGTCAAGTCGAGTGACGTACACCGGATATGGCCTCGACGAGACTCGACTTTCCAGCCGACTGGTTACCAATGACTACGATACGTGGCAAGTCGAGGTCGGCCTGCGCGCTGTGGTATGTAACAGAACGCGTCGCAAGCACGGATCGTCAGTAACAGCTGTAACAGTGTTGTAAGACACTCACCCAATCGCGCGTAGCTGCTTTATCAAGTCCAGATGCTTCCTACGCCTCACTGCATATTCAGTCTCGTTTACTGTGCGAGTGCTGCCAGCCGTGGCCAGGACGTCGGCGTTGACACTGCTAGTGGCGGCCAGAGTACCGCCATTTTGTAGAGCAAATGTTTCTTTCCCAGAAGACGTCGTCGGGGTCGAAATTGACCCAAATATTGCCATCTCCGGTGGTCTAACTGCAATGTTTGAAAGATTAAGTGCTTTTAAGACAAGACCAATAGAGGGAGGAAAGACAAAGAAAGAAAGTCACGGTGTATGGCAGCTCTAAAGAGCTAGGGCGTCACGGCACGAGTACGGCGAGGTGAAGCATGTGACCGTGACTATATAGGCGCTCGTAGGACTCTTAAGCGTCAACGTCACGGTTTAGTACACTGTATGTTCTCTCAAGTTGACCTTCGCTTCAAACATACGATGCATCGAACGACTTTTACACACGACCACTACATACGAAGGCTTTGGTGGGGGTTTGAATGGGCACATAGCAGATTGGTAAGCAACCCTGTTCGCGTTGCCAGTACTGACTTGAGAGACAAATGCGCAACCTCGCGTTACCTCGGCAGGACGCGTATTGGATACTGGCTCTAACTTACTTACGTGACATGTAGTACATGCCACAAGAAAAGTGTCTCTTTCAACTTCATTACCATTTACGATAGCATTTACGGCTCGGGCACGGTCGGAAATGCTCTGGCTGTGCATCTGCTGTCCTCTCAGCGTATGCCATGACACCACCGTGGCAACTCCTCTGAATTATATCACAAAAGGAGACACGTACGTCCTTATCGATACGTTCATTTGCTGCGAACTGACGTTTTATAGCACATTCCTCATAACAGTGCGCTACTATTGACAGCGATGGTGATACTGATCATAGCCTCTGTGCTGGCGCGCGTGTAAGTCCTTCTTTTTGCCATCTACATAGCCTTCGATTCCATTCTCACGTTCATGTGTACCGCTTTTCAGGCAAGATATGATATTCCCTAGGGTACTGCAGGTCATCCGTGCACGGTATAATAGCCTTGCTTAGTTTTGTCGGTTAGTTCACGCTCCCTCTCACCATGGGTCTCGCTGCGACTGTTTACGCTGAACTGCTCTATCGACAGGGACATGGGCACCCCTTGTGGTATCCTGAGCCCAGCGAAGGCCTTGATGGCTGTGTGCACGAGATACACCTGGGTGACGTGGGCTATCTGGACGAGAGCGGCGGATTTAGACGTCTGTTCAACATTACCGTGCCTGCTGAGCACGAACTCAACAAAGGAGGCGTACCAGATAGCTTCACCCCCGTCACATTCAATCCTGCTCTTCAACGTCGCAGAGAAAAGGCTCTAGACCCCGGTGAACTGTGTAGCGAGGGCGTTGAACGTGTGCAGATTGATGGGACTTTCGGAGCGTAAGTCTTCTGCTTCGATTCGCCCTATGTACGCTATGGCAGTACTGATCTCTCCTCTTACCAGTGATCTGATGGCTCACGGAGGGCTCAAGATAGGCTATACCTTCAAATGCAGCAGTCACCGCGGTGCATTCCTCGATCTCAAGGACCACGCTACGAAAGAGTGGATCGAGCTCAATTCGGAGTTCTCAGATTACATGCGCCGCAACCACGACAGCTGGTACGCATTCGTCACGGACCCGGGGAAGCTGGGCCTGCAATGTTCTCCGGAAGATGTCATTCTCGTCCGAGGAACGATGAAAACCTCTTCCTGGACTATAGGCGCATTTCCCGGCCAGACAGATCGCTCGAATGATATATACGGCGGAGGACAGGTCGTGTCCGTCGGCAAAGCCAGACTCCGCATGGAAAGATCACATAGTGAGTCGCAGAAGTGTGTGAAGCGTAGCGGTCCAGGACGTGCACCTCTGCGTCGCGTCCAGTCGGCTGTCTCTCAAGACCTCGACGCAATGGAAGTCGATTTGCTCGACGAATCCCAACACCAGGACGCATGGCCGGTAAAAGACCAGTGCATCTTCCTGAGCTACTATAAGATCAAATATCGCAAACTTCTGCCGAAGAAGATTGTGGCCAATGCGGATCCCGCATCATTCGACACGGACGACGATAGTAATAGTGAGAGTTCAGGTGTACTCGGGATAGATATCGATATAGATTTGGACACTGAGCATGTATCGGTCAGTCGCTTTCTGACACTCACCGCCAAACAACACTCTGACGAGTTCTTGTAGCCGGTCACTCCGCTGGACGACTTGCTAGACTACATACTCGAGGTTTATAAGTCAGTTCACCTTGTCATATCTATGCGCTCAACCCGTTACTAGTGTTCCGATGCGGAGGTTGCGATTGCTAGCGACGCTGACATCCAGGTCCTATACCCAGTGAGAAAATTTCAATGAACATCCACCTTAATTAATGCTGATTGTGCCGAGTTAGGGCGGTCCCATTCCCACCAATCTTGCGAAAGCCTTACGTGAACACCGACCACGTATCGCTGTTGATAATAATTTTCATGGTAATGCTGTTCCACGCGAATGCTTATGAGCTATACCTATTGATCCTCCCATTTAGCGGGACAGCTTGACGTAAACGGAGGCTTGCCAAATGTTCGTTCTTTTCACCTTGTTCTCTCAGTAGATGCGCAGGAAATTGCTAATGTACAGTATTGCTACCGCCAGTTATCTGACCTTGCGGATTATCGCGACAGACTGCTCATGGAATTTGAGCTCGCTTCTCTCAGCGACCCGGCGGACCAAGGGGAATCATCAAAAGAACCGGGATGCCAGGTGCGTATATAGTTGAACTCCAAAAAGCGACTGTTCAAACATCGATCGCCTCATCCGCTGTAGCCCATCCCTAACTATCTTATGGAGGAAGTTACAGAGATCTACAACGCCGCTTCTATGAACAAGAAAGAGAAGAAACGGTGGGTGATCGTTGGCGACGTGTCAACTAATGAAATTACTAGTTAAACGCTCCAGGGAACCGGATGATAAGGGAGACATTCATAACTCGCCCATGTCACCACACGATTATATCCCAGCCGTGTATACTTCCAGCGAGTACATGGGTAACACTGGTGCTCTTCCCTCCATCCCTGTAGACTTTGGGCCGGATGACGCGGCATCAACCCTACCCTGGACACGAAATCTTGACTATACTGGTACCGAGTCTGTATTCGGCCCTGCTACAGCCACGACTCTACGGTAAATGCCCTATTTTTACTGCCGCAAACTTGCAATCTGTAGCTCATCTACGCTTCTTCACCAGGGAATCACCACGCGCTTGGACGCCAAACTCTTTCGATGCGCCAGAGACCTTGGAGCACAATTCTTTAAGCCTCTCAACGAGTACCCCCTATGAATTTGTGTCCAAGGACCAACCTCCATCCTATGTGTCTTCCGGAAACTCCGAGTCCTTGCTTGACATTATCTCTCGTTTTCCCGACGCAGGTCACATAATCCCGCAGAAAAGGTATCGTCCAAACATCCAGTCCGATCGCCGCCGCTACGTAGATGAAATCATTTTGGAACCTCCCATCGTCTTCCACGCGGCACATGGCGATACAACGTGCGGCATCAGGTGCAGCGACGCGTTGAGCTCTAGGTTCTCCGCCTTGCATGGCCGTGACGACCCCATGTTCGTGCAACGTGGTCCTTCAGTGTCTATCCGTATAATGGTTCGTGTTTCTGCTGATTAGTAGTAATTATGTTGTGAGTTGTAACGAGACTAATGAGGGTCTGTGCGTAGTGGCCTGGGTACGCTCCCTGGAGTAGGCAGATCCCTACGCGAGACTTCCAATCCCCGCCTGCACCCGTCACCCGCTCAAAACTAGCCAAGAATGTCGCAAAGACCATCAAGCGCTTCATCGAGGTGAGCTATCCATTCCCCAGCCACAGGCACCACAATGACTCTCAGTAATCCTCTGATTGACTGCTCTATGTTCGTACTCCCAGGACATGGAGAAGAAGCCTATGGATGAGGATGCAGACCCGCAGTACAAAGTCGGCAAAGGCCACATCCGTATCGAGGATCTCGACTTGCTCGGACTGGAGCACGTCTCCATGGGATCGTGGCAGGCGCTCGTACGTCTTCGTGGCCGCAAAGCGGAATCTCTGCGCCCTGCGCCCAGCGACGGTTTGGTTAAGCTGGAATCGGCTGAAGCTACACATAAGCAGCTCGAAGGCGATGTCAATGAGAGACCGACGCCAGAATCCGGAGCTTTGGACTCCTCCTCCCTGTTGCGGGTAGAGTGGAAGCCTTTCCAGAGCGATGTCCGGGCCAATGACCTGAATCCGAGCTCGGGTGCTTTCCGCCAATTGCGCAGAGGGTGAGTTAACTACAGATATGCAGGACATCGCCTTGGGTTTGGGCTTATGTGGTTTGACTGGGAGCACTCCCGATCCCGAAGTACAAGCTGGCTCCTCTTCGCAGGCTAACAAGAAGGATGATGACCTGGAGGCTGACAGTGACGCCACTGTGCTGAGGGTATGCACCAACTGCTCTACTACCAATACACCGGTATGGGGGAGAGATGCTCAAGGACAACCGCTTTGTGCGTATTTCTATCTTTTTGTTTGGAGTTCTGAGTCTCGTATTGATAGTCTTTCTGAAGGTAACGCGTGTTGCTTGTTCTACGTACGTTGTGTTTGGGGGCACCCCGTGTTGCGAAGCTGCTCACTAGTTCTCTGTAGAAATTGCATGGCGTTACACGACCATCATCCTTGAGGGCTGATGTCCTCAAAAGGCGGTGAGAAGCGAACCTGCTTCTGGTGTTGCGAATGATGCGTTGCTAATTACTGAACCGTAGGAACTGGGGGGATGCTCGTCCTCACGAGGCGGACGTAGATGGCTAAGTATCATAGGCAGGTGACTCGCGCGATAACGAAGAGATTCTATATATTTCAATCTATTGACTGGTAGGACGATGGATTACATAGCTGTCCCCGAGCGGTGCTTCCATCGGCATATACTTACTGGTATACTGATGCCAGAGGCTGGGTCATTCGTCGGCACCGAGCTTGTAACTTATCTCAAACTCAGGTTATGCATCATGTATAGCTACGGCTGTGTTTCTCAGAAACAGAGTATTGATCGCAAATTCGTGGAGGACGTTGACCCTGGTGACGTCTGCCGCGTCAATCACACGGCGTCTGGTACGAAATCATCTCTGATTAAACCTTCATGCTCTCCCACAGGCTCCTACCCAGCACTCCCTGGCGTCGTCAGTCTCAGACGTCGGGTTATTCTAAGTCTCAGTAGACGTATTACATGCTTTGAGATTATCGGAACTCTCCGTGATTTTGGTGTTCCGACTGATGGTACCACTATGTATTTAGAGCGCCGATCATTATTCAATCCCAGTTCAAACCTTAACTCATTATCGACGACGCCAGGGAGGCTGGCAAACAACATGCGCGTCTTTATTGGTAAGCAATTCGCACGATGCGTGATTTTGTTTCTGTCACTCTTGTGATCACTAGCCAGTCACTATTGTGACCATCTCACGTGCAGAACGCGTCGCGATTTCCCTCCTCACGCGTCTTCTGTATAGGAAGATTTGTATCATATTCTGTCTGCATGTAATTCACTCCCTAGAATTTACGACATGGCCCCCCAGCAAAACACCCCCCCAGATGCCGTTCCCTCAACCTCTGAGCCTAGCAGTGAAGAACTTCGTGTAAAGTTCGAACAAGTATTCAAAAAACGGCCTTGCCATTTTCAAACCAAGCTGTATCGCGCTCAGCTCCAGGGCAAGAATATTATCAGCGTTGCTCGGACAGGATCAGGAAAGACTTTCACGTACCTTATGCCGCTCGTTGATTCCACGGACGAAATCGTTATCATTGTTACTGCACTGAACATCCTCGGAGAGCAGTTCGTGCGAGAAGCAGAAGCTGCGGGATTCGGCGCTATCTCTGTAAATGGTGATAATGACACGGACAACGTGTTCACGGTAAGTACAGGACTTATGAGCAGACATCTTCCAGCTTTGAACTCACGAAATGCAATAGGAGATTAAAGCTTTGAAGTACCGCATCGACGGTCGGTGCTGCTCCTTAGGAACGGATCGGTTGAGCGGGTTGGTTGCCCACAGAGGCGTGCAATGCTCGAGGTCCTCAGCGATCACCTCGTGTTCAAGTTCGAAGGCTAACGCCGATGTCGCATGCTTGAGTGAATCCTGTGAGTTTTCGATAGTCGCCATCCAGCTTTTAAATGCCATGTCGAAGTTGTCGTATGCAAGAGCGAGCAATCTCCTCCCGGCTAGCCGCCGTAGCTTCTCCAGCGACGACCTTGATAAGGAATTGACCATGTTGTGGTTGGTCGAAACGGACACAGATAGTCCCGCATGGGCAAACACCTCAACGACGAGCTCGGGCGTAGAAGTTGAATGTAAAAAAATCCCGAAGATGGCGGGAAGGGCGTTGCATTTTTGGTTGGTGCTGAACATGATAATAGATATTATGATGACTCGTCTCTGCAAATAATACCCATGAGTGAACAGACATTTACAAAGCTCTTCGGTACACTCACAATACTCAACAGCCTGACCCTACTCTCTTCCGCCCTCCGTCTCCTTTTCTTCAACCGCTCCGCCTTAAAGTCACCGCTCCCGCTCTCCTCAGAGTCCTCGCTCACGCCTTCCTTATCCCCATCCACTGTTGTATCCCCATTATCGGCGTCCAAGTCGGCAGCCCACCAGTATTCGTCCTCTTCGCTCCAATCAACGTCGACCACGGCTGCATTTGGGTCTTCAGCCCTACGTGCCTTTTCTTCGGAAAAGCGTGCTTGGCGTGCGGTGCGTTCTGGGTCGCTGTCGAGGAGAGCTGCTACCAGCGTCGATAACGTGGGAGCTCGGGCGTGAATTTTGCGCGCCATGTCGTCCATCGTGAAGCTGTCCAGCTGGTCAACATGAACATTCTTCGCACTAAAATGCCATCCACTCTCCTTCTCAGCTATCGTAGCAACCTCTGTCTTGAGATTTCTAGTGACGAGAGCGACGGCAAAGCTCTCGGTCTTGGTTTGTAGAAGGGGATGGATGGCGAGGAGGTCCAAAAGAGCCGGCCACTGGGTAAGGAATTCTTGCTTTGCACGGGTGCCATCATACTGAGAGTTGGTCAGAAAGGTATAAAGAAATTGAGCAATAGAGTTTTCGTTGAGTAGAGCGAGCACAGAGTTCACGGTGCGGAGGTCCATAAGGAGGTCGTCGAGGTCGTCGTCACAGCCGTGTCGCGTTCATAATTATTAGAGCGCGTGTTGTGACCGTTTGTGACGTATCGCGGTAGTTTGTGACTCCTGCCTAAAATCGCATCGTGCGAATTGCTTACCAATAAAGACGCGCATGTTGTTTGCCAGCCTCCCTGGCGTCGTCGATAATGAGTTAAAGTTTGATAGCTGGGTTTGAAGTTGGGCGGTGTTTAGAATTTACAGTGTATCCATCAATCGGAATTAGAATTTGGCGGAACAATCCGAGGGCCAGGATACATCAAGTAAACTCTACTGACACTAAGCATAACCCGACGTCTGAGACTGACGACGCCAGGGAGGTTGGATAGGAGCCTGGCTCTCCCACATCTTCAACCAAGAACACGTACGTATCCCTTGAGATTTCTCATAAACATGTTCAATCTTTCTCAGATTCATAACTAAAGCCCAACAGTAGTAAAGTTCTTGGACCTGAAGTCAAGCTGACAACTTTACAGCTCGAACTGTAACACTCAGGCCTTCCTTCAGCAGAGAGGGCTGAAGTGACTCTTAACTAGTGATTCATATTGGCATGCAACAGTGCTGATGAAACAGCTTGACCACGCGTTCTTATAGGCTTAATCTACGCGTTTTCAGTGATTTCAAGTTGTTGTAATTGGTTTGAGCTCCCATGAACGCCCCACAGCAGGAGAGTATGAACGAAGATGACTTCAGCAAGCCATGGCCTCAGTATACCCGTCTATTCCAGGAAAGCCCTGAACTGGCTGCATCGAAGGCTTTAGAGCTATTCTCAACCGACGACCTTAGGTACCTGCCTTTCATACTTTCGTTCCCATGGGAAGAGGACGCCTCTCAACTGCCCAAGGAATTGCATTCTTCCCACTTCCCCATCGCATTACTGGACATCGTGACAAACCGCCGGTGGTACGCACAACTAAGAACACAGAAGGTCGCTGGTCCACAAGGTGCGGGAAGGGAGGAGTCTTGGGTCGCAGTATGTTCTTGCTCGCTACTCTCTAGCACGGGCTCAGATGTTCTGACACTCCTGTCGTCGCGCTCGTCACTCTGGGACCTGCTACAGCTCAAAATATACCACACGTTGAGATGCATCAGCAAGATCATCATCCTAGATAGTGGTAAAGTTCAACGCCCAACGGAGCCTTTCACGTGCGAAGGATGCATAGATCGCTTTTCACTGCTATGGAAAATGCTCTGGGACCGTGACAACGCCCTGCGGCATTATATGTTCGCAGAAAATTTTGCAGGGTCAAACGGCGACATATTCCCTCTCATCGCGTACCTGTTGGAATGCCACTTCGCGATGGTCCGACAACTTCAGTAAGTAGAGAGTCAAACTTCGACTACGTATATGCGATCTCGACCACTTCTCACCTATCAACAGACAGGGCGCCGCCCCCTCTCTATCCTCACATGCCGCTCACATTGCGCTTCTACTCTGGGGCCGCTCAAGTCCACAAACGTACAAGTCCCGTGTTTCTGCGCGCATCATCGTGGGCATCTGTGAAGAACGGGTCGACTCTCGAAAGGATCACATTGCCGAATTCCTTAATGAAGCCACGCTTCCTGCTACTGGCCCGCCACTTGAAACCTTGTTTAAAGCACTGCCGTCAGAAGATGCCAAAGATATGTTGGAGCCGTCTCGTTTATACGACGTACTCAATATCGTATTGGCCGTGCTATACGGTTCTCTCTCAATGGCGCGCATAAACGATGATTATATCAAGGAGGCGCTGTACAGACTGGCTAGGATGTCTCGACGGTATCGGTGCCATGGGGACTTGAGTGGCGGCCCGTTGGCCGATCGAAGGATATCTATCATGACTCTGAGCTAGTGTTGCACACGGCTGGCTGATCAGCCGTCAGCCGGCCGAGCCGCGCCATTTTCAGCCGCGCCATAGCCATGGATTTGGCTGATGGCTGGGAACGGCGTGGCTGGAGTGTGACTGTGACTGCCAGCCGGCTTCAGCTGGCTCCAGCCACTTCGTGCTGCGTGACAACACACTGTCAGACTCTGAACATTTCTAGCACCGTCATGAGCAGTTATAATTTCACAAAAATTATTATATATGATTATTAAACACACATAAAACAATGCTGGAGTATTTTAGAGCATTGTTGTGCGTGAGCGAGGCAGATTCGTGCAGTCACTCGTGCTCGCAGCTCACAGCGCCATTGCGGCTGACTGGAGGCGCTAACGGAATAAATCACGTCACACGCCGGTATTAGGCGCCTTGGCGAAAACGTGAAGAAAAGCATATATTTCGCATTTCCCCATTAGATAGAGCACGAGCATGTATTAGACACATGTATAGACTATTTCAATGTTATTCCAGTAGAAATATGTGGCCTGTCTGAGCTGAGGGGCGTGCAAAGCGCAAAGCTCCCACCAGCCAGTGGCTGGAAACGGCTTGAGCCAAGTCACGCCGTCAGCCAGCCATAGCCGATCACCAGCCGATTGATGGCTCGGCCAGCCAGCCAATCACGGGCCTTCAGCCATCATCAGCCAGCCATAGCCAGCCATAGCCAGCCGTGTGCAACACTACTCTGAGCTGCTTCCAGTGAGCGCCTATATTTTTTCATTGACTTGGCTCTCAAATTGTTATGTCCTCAGATTCATATACAAGATCAACAAAGAGGCGGTTATGAAATATGTCACCTTTGGTCCCCAGGAGTTCAACTTCCTCGCCGAGGTCGCGTCCGTCATCGTGTACGCATACACTACCGATACGGAGGACATTTTGCGAGGTGAGCTCTGCATATGACTCCGTCTCTCTATGTGCTATCCGTGCTCAACGATATCCGCATAGAATCCATCGTTGCCATCATCACAGCGCTCAAGATATTCGGAGGCGGGCGGTGGGTCAACACTCAAGAAGAGGCCGCACGAGCCTTTGCCGACATTCGTCGTGTCCTCCATGGACACTGGTTGTCGATCCTCGAAGACCTCAGCTCCGCCCTACATTCATCCGAACAAAAACGCGACCAAACGTCCGTCAATCACTTGCAAGAAATCACAAAACTCTGGCACGATCTAGGTACTGTGTACCGGCTGAATAGGTACTTACGGGAACGAGACTTGTTAGTTCGCTACCTCACCCCGGCGGAGCGTGTTCAAGGCTGCTTCTTGACGGAGTGCCCGTGCTATGGGCGGAAGTCTCGGTGGCATAAGACTCGGAGGGTTTGTAGGGGATGTTGGGCGGTGTTCTATTGCGGCGAACGGTGTCAGATGAGGTGAGTCGTTGTGTGCGGTGCATCATGTGCAAGCCCGAGTGCTTACTGCCAGTGTTCGATGTGTAGAGATTGGAAGTTGGGGCATAGAGATATATGTCTTAGCCGTCAAAGCTTGAGCTGAAGTGCGGGTTTGTGAACTTGAACGACGGCGCTGCATTATCACCACTCAGATCCACCGAGCTCCTTGGTCAGATCGCTAGTGACTATGCCGTAGAGCTGCGCTCGAACTCGAACTTGAGCAGTTAACGTCGACCCTACAAAAATCTCACATCGTCGTCCCACAAGTCCGAGAGCCCCCATACTCTTCTGATCATGATTCAAAGTACGCCATTGGAGATCTCGTCAAATTCGAATCAAACATGCGTACCGACAAAGAAAGTAAACTGAAACAGAACCTGCGCAAGACGCTTTCTCTTTCCATATCATAGACGGTCTTCGATGATGTCTTTTAGTGTGATCTCACAAGTATTCCAGAGAATACTCCTCATTCTCATAACTTCGTCTCGACGAATCAGATCTTGTGATATTCACCCTCTTTGAACCGCAGCTCGAGCTCCTTCGACAGGCTGTCGATAGATGTGTCGTCCAAACATTGTAAAGGTTGAGTGAACGGCGGGTGTACAGGTTGTCGGACCGCGGACTGCACTCCCTGGCATACGATTTGAGTAAGTATTAAGTACTTGGCGGGATCACTCAAGGCATGTAAAGTACCATCAAGCTGTTACTTACCATCGGAGCCTGCCAGTGAGTCTTGAGAGACGAGGTGGAAGTCCCTATTTGCAGTGCATCCAGCGTGCACGTGGGGGTCTCTTGCATATATTACTGACCTTTGTTGTGTACGTATACGCATGTCAGACATGGACTGTGTTCTAGCTTGTCCATTATGTATTTAAACCCGAGTGGCGACGAACCATGCACTAATTGCAAGACGTCCAGATCGAACTGTAGCTCATCATTATTCACAATCATTACTGTACATGTGGATGTTGATTCTTTGCTTTTACGTATCTATGCCACACCTCCAAAACGATCATCAGGGCGGGCAGGCACGAGAAGCCGTTCTCAACAGAACGTTCCTCACATGAAGCGCTGTGGGGAAAGGAGAGTTGATGCGGGGAAGCGTGAGAACCTCGCAGTTCGGTCCGATCGCTCAATTAGAATGTTTGTTTTGATTTGTTTCGTTTGGCTTGTCGTTTTCAACTTGAACTTGAACTTGAACTTGAACTTGAACTTGAACTTGTCGCAAAGGGTGTCGACGCGTCCATGCTGGCCTCACTTGCGTTGCACGAAAAGTACCTGTATAATTCCAATTCCAGTTCCTGAACGAGACTTCTGCGGACGAGACGACTACTCTCAAGTGACGCACCGGCCACCCGACCTCCAAACACTTCACACTCTCGCGACTCTATCAGGCTCACTCTACCACGCCATCCTGCCAATCACTCAATTGCAAAGGCCTCAATATTAATTGCAATCGACACGATGGCGAAGACCAGCTGAGAACATTGAACACTCGAAGCGCGGGACGACAGCCGAAACCCGAAGTCACAGGTCTCGCTTTCCAGAGACAGAAGGCCCCCGATGGTTTGAGTATTTGAAGTATGGGAAGTGGGATACGTGGGATGCTGCAATTGAGAATTCGAAGGGTCCGAAGGGAAGGGACCCTAGATGTTGGTGAGGTCGTTCCTTTTCGTCGTTCGGTCCGAGTGATCATGATTGAGTGGGAGGGAGTTGCGCGGGAGGTGTGTCGTCATCATCATACTGGCCTGTCGATAGCAGGGAGGTCGAGAGCCGCAACGCTGATATCTTATCGAGGGCCATCGTGAAACGTCGAGGACGGTCATGGTCGCAGAAGTTGACGTCGTAGTGCCGTCCGTCCCGTCTGATTCCAGTCACAGTGCTCAACCGGTCTTGTGATTCGCGGTCACGACTGATAATATGTGCAAGAAGAAGACCCGAGCTCGAGGTCATCGCGATCGTGCAGGTCCACCACTGGCCACCGGTCGTCTCGAAGTCGAAGAACCACCGAGTCATGTTTGTGCTCTCAGCGACTACTTCGAGGAAGTCGAAGAGAGCACAAACATGATCTGAAAAGTCTACGCCAGTAATACGTACGGTTTGAAGGTTCGAGGAGATGAGCTCGGCGTGCCTCGAGGAACTGTGGTGGTCCTATTATTTTGAACGGATAGCAGCTGCGCAGGACACCCTGATGGGTGAGCATTCAATTCTAATGATGCATTCTTCTACCCGCGATGCTGACTTATGTTTTACTGTCACGGTTCTTGGCAAGGGAGTTTAGAGCTGGACGCTCGTCTCACTATCACGACTAGATTGTGCAAGAAGACCTGAGGGCGTCGCGATCGCGCATGTACACCACCACCACTCGTCTCGAAGTCATAGAGCCGCCGTGTTGCGTCGGACGCTACCCAAGAAGGACGTCGAAGAGAACACGGTTAGGCTAATAATATGTAAGGTTCGAAGAGATGAACTCAGCATGCAAGTTGAGGAACTGTGGCGGTCTCACAAGTGTAAGTCCGAAGTCACAGGTCTCGCTTTCTAGGGACGGAGAAGATGAAGGTTCAGTTAACGTTCACCACGAGAAGGGACCCCAAATGTTGGGCATGGTCGTACCGAGTAATTGCGTGAAAGCTTACACTAGGTGTGTCGTCATTCATATTACGGGGAGGTCTGGAGCTAAGGAAGTGGCAGTGTACGATATCGGTACGTTTCAACGATCGAACTGGTCTGTTGGCGAGCTTACGAAGACTGTTGAACGAGCACTGCCCGAGCGCGACCGTTCTAGTCTAGCGTCCGAGCGAAACGTCGAGGTGGGTCATGGTGGCAAACGTCGACATCGTACTCATATCACTACAGTATCGTTGCTTACCTGCACAGTCCCGGTCAATCAGTAGATGTCTTACGATGACGACGGACGATGGGTCAAATGTGCGAGATGACCCGAGGTCGTCGCAATCGTGCAGGTACACCACCGGTCGTCTCGAAGTCACAAACCCGCTGCGTCCAGTTTGTGTTCTTTCCGACTTCTTCAATAAAGTCGAAGAGAGCACAAACACGATTAGAACAGTCTAGGTCAATGTAAGGTTCGAAGAGATGAACTCAGCGTGCAAGCGAGCTCGAGGAGCTGAGGCGGTCCCACAAGTGCGTTCCGATTCAATGGTGCATTCTTCTATCCGCGACGCTTGACTGTTCTGGGCTTAGGGAGTTAGAGTTGGACGCTCGAGTGGGTCCTTGATCCTCTTCTGACAGACACGAACTCTCATGTGCCTCGGTGGCGAAGGCTTGAGATCTTGAGTGCTTGAGGGATGGGCGTACGCGTCAAATTGAAAGAGATGTCGCGTCAAAGCATAGCATACATCCATACATCTCGACCCGAACGCTCTTCTCGGTCTTTGTGCCCACATTCGTCGACGTGTCGGTAAGTGCGTCTCCCTTTCTAGTGTTCTGCGCTAACGAAAAGAAAACGGCGTTTTAGGTTCATCTATCGACGCAATGGCGCACATGCATGGCTCTCGACCCCGAATGCGGCGCATTGATGCATTGATGTGTGGCGGACAGCTCGACGATGCCGGCGGGACGTGTGTTCTCAGCGGACAGTACGGACAGTGTGGAGCGCGAACGAGCTTCGAACTTCCCATCGCGAATCCTATTCGATGGGCGTCCCACTCCGGCCTCCTCGTCCCGGACGCGTCTCACCAGGAGACCAATACAGTCCAGTCCAGTCCTGTCTTTTCTCGCTGTCCCACCACTACGTCCCAGGTAATCCTAATCCCAAGCGCAGTTCTAACTTATCGATACACCCAGTTCTCACGATAACGCAAGGCCCTCGTGAACCGTCTCCCACCCCAATAAGCCATTCTCATCACCTCTATTCGGTCATCGGGCGAGGGATCTTCGACGTTAATTCAATTCAGTCGTCAAAGAAGCTCAGGACCCTGGCCTTCGATCTCACACCAGCGCGGTCCTCTCTCACTCGCATCTCGCAGCAGTCATCCTATAAATACCCCCACTGCCCTTCGCTGCTATGCCACTCCCTCCCTGCCCTCCGTCGATATGCTGAACCGCGCGTTACCGTATTTTCTTGAAGACCGGACTGGTCAGCTCTCTGATACTGAGTATGATGATATCTATGACCGGATGTTCTTGCACGTCTCTTCCTCTTGTTCCTCCTCACCCCATCCTCTCCCATATCCCAGCAACCTCTCACAATAACGATCTCCTCCACCCCGCGCCGCTCTTCCCCTCACTCCCACTCACACCACCACCAAACACGCGCCGCCTATCAAACTACGCCCAAACCACCGAACCGAGCGTCACACTCGAGTTCGGCGGCTCAAGGGGTGCGTTGAGTCTTGGGAGTGTTGCGTTTGCTACTAAGGCGAGGAAGGAGAGTCTTCCGATGGGGAGTTGGTTGCGGAGGACGTCGTTGTTTAGTGGGTGAGTGTATGCACGCTAGTTCGCGTGTATTGTATGTGCTTGGAGCTCATGAATGCGGTTTCGGCACGTCACTTATATTGTCATAGGTCTCTCTCACGGAAGTTTAGAGCGTCGGATGGGGAGGAGTATCGCTGGGTACATCGCGGTGTTGAGGGGCACGAGTGGACTGTAAGCATACGCCTCCTTTCTCTTCCCCTTCCCATCGCCCCTTCTCCTTCTCCCTCACCCTCTTCCTCTCCTTCCCCATCCCACCACTCTCCTTCCATCTCCCTCTTCATCACCCTCTAATCCCTCCCCTCTGATAAACGCGTTCAAGTACTAATGCTCCATGCCAGCTCCTCACCGCCCAATCCACGCCCATCGCCCACTACACACTCAAACACCCCTCCAAACCCGCATACGGAACGTCGGGGAACGTGCTTGTTGTTTGTGAGGCGTTTGGGGGGATCGTTGTTGGTGAGTTTCTCATGTTTGTTGAGATCTCTTGAGGAGAGTGAGGGGGGGGGGGGGTGTGAATGTAGTGAAAGAGATTGCTGATGAGTTTTTGGTGTGTAGAGGTGTTGGCGAGTTTGATCGTCATGCGGTGTATCGCTGCGTACAACCTCTGAACGTCATCTGGGCCCCCGCTGTGCATGTATATCAACGTGGCAAACGACGAAGATGAAGGCCAAGCCGGACGATAACCTGCGATGCGGACATGGGCACAAGTCTAACGCTGGCGCGGACGCCAAGCACGCCCTAGCCTGCTTTATCGTGGGTTCATCGTCGATCCAAGTCGTCCTCTCCCCATACTATGAGCTTCCAAGCCGCTGCCTGGCCTGTCTACCACACCATAGTGTTATACGACACGGCCCCTACACCGTCGACTCTCTGTCCTCTGACGCTGATCTCTTGAGCCTCGCTCTACGCATCTATGGCTCGTCAAGTTGCCGACTCGTTCAATTCATCAATGCGAAAACAGACATCTTGCAGAACTGCCGTAGACTATTTTAGACTGTCATCCTCGCCACCCAAGATCCTCGAAAAGTTGACGAGTTTTCTGGGACGTCTATTCAGTGTCACGGTACCGCCGCTCAGGATAGAGCACCCTGAACGCGTTGTACCTGTCACGGTTTCCTAACTGACAACGCGATTACCTCCAAGTACCATCACTAGTACTGCCATTCCTCTGGTTTCCTTCAAGTTTGGACCGTGGCTCTTGCTATTCATCGCATTCGTCTTTGCGTCCCTCCAAGTACTCTCTTCATAAATTCCCTGCCTCTCATCCTTCGCACTGTGCACTTTGTGTTATCCCTGGACTCTCACCGCCCCTTCACATCGAAGCCCTCCTATACTGCACTCGCTCTGCATTGTTCCCTCTTCCTATTCACTTTCCGTCCAAAAGTTTCTAGCGTTGGAAGCTTTCCACGCGCGTTTCCCATTTCCTCGTTCATCGACACTCGCAAGAGATCACTTCATGGGTTTTACTTTACTACTACTTACATATCATCATCGTCATCATCCTCGTCCGACCATCCGTGTATTTTTATCATCCACCCATCGGTATTCCTGAGGATAATTCCTTGTTCTCGCCTCACTCGTCGCCAAGTCCACTTCAAGTTTGGCTCCAGTATTCATTACTGTATGGCACTCCGAGTCGTGGTCCAGCGTATATTTCCGAACCTTCTCATCGTCTGCTGTCGTCAAAACACATCAACAAACATCTCAGCCTTCAACGTTCAACGTTCAACAACGATACCATCATACCCCAGAGTCAAAGATTACTCCCACTATTCGCTGATATTGTACTTTCATGTAGCGGTTTCTTTACGCCATTGTAACCTATATATTAGTAACAGTATATTCGATGCCATTGAATCTCACGCCTCAACTTTGTCATCTCCCTGGACGTTGATCTCGCGGAACCACTCGCTCTTGTGTCAGCAGTAACTTGCGCTTCAAATTGACAATCCTACATAGTTGAGCTTGAGACCGAAAGCCTTCCGCTAGTGACACTGCTTCTCTTCCGTGACTACCTTGTAGCCTATAGTACATACCCATTCAATCCCATGCTATGCCCGACTCTGGCTCTCTACGTTGTATCAATTACGGCAGACTCAGACTGATCGGCGGGTGCCGGTGAGCTCGATATCGCAATGCCTGTGCCTCGAAATTCTTCGAGTCTGCGACGAAGGCGCAGATGTGCCTGCCACACCTCTTGGGATACGTTTTCCAGGCCGAGCAAGTCTAGATCCTCAATACGAATGTGGTTTCTGCCAACCTTGAACCGCGGATCTGCGTCTTTATCCATAGGGACATCTTCCATATCCTAAAAAAAGAAGAAAAAAACAAGATAAGGATCGGTGGCTTAGTCAGATGTGGATGGATTGGTGCCTGGGTGACGGTTTGTATTTACCTTAATGAAGCGACTAACGGCTCTTGTTACGTTCCTTGCCAGTCTTGCGCGGGTGACGCGCGGGTGGTCGATCTTGATCTCCCGCACCGGTATTTCCAGGGTCCAAGGAGAGTATCCCGGCCACTGCGCGCAGATACATCCATCAGTATTGTTCGCACGCAGATGTAATTGACCAACAACAACGGGCAAAGATCACTAACCATAAGGCGGATGACAATAGATGTAACATCTGGTTTAAACACTGTGTCGTCGCGAAATTCCAACCCATCAAACTCGAAGTTTAACGCGTCAGTGCAGTGAATACCACATGCATTCCCGCCTTCCATAAAGAATGTGACGGTTTGTGGTTGCTGTATGGAAGGGTCCAGGCTGTATGGTGGCCAGATTGCCTGCGGTGTGTTTCGATCTGCATCATGCAAACTGGAGGCAATCGAAGGCAGGGATTTCGGTGACGGTAGATCAAACATGCTCTTGTCTTTTGGCATCGATTCAATCATGGGACTTGCGGGAGGACTCAAAGAATTGCTCCCAGAGATCGTCGGATTAGACACCGGACCATGAAGGGGCGAGGACGAGATGTGTGCTGCAGCATCTTGATCACTGGTAGCCGGTTCTCTGAAAGTAAACAATTATCTAGGGCAAAAGACAATCGTGCACCAGCCTCGGTGGAGCACTTACAATCCTTCTCTGCCTATCACGGAGCTAGGAGAATCAGCTTCTCCGACCCCGCTTATCGCGCTGATAGGAACACTGGCAGGCTACACCAGATGTTATAATCAGTACACGTCTTACAGCAAATTCTTCGTTCAGTCAAGTAGGCACGATACTCACCAATGCATTAGACCGTACATTGGATGAGGCTGTAATGCCAAAGGTTGAGGGTATGGATGAGAACCAGCGGTTGAGATCCATGTGTACGCACCTTCCTTGCATGTACGTTGGCTCCCTCGCGCAATACATGGGCCGCAAGGAAATTTACCGTCACAACGTGCTTTCCTCCTAATTGCGTAGGTTACAAAACTTCTGAAGTAGGCCATGGACACGCAGCTACCTTTTACAGTGCCCACAGATTTTGCGCGTAGGCTGGGAAGGCGCTAGTGGAGGATCATCCGAGTCGGTTGTGCTCTCGAGGTTCCGGGACTCAGAGTCCATCTCAAAATCGTCCTTGTTTCTTCCAGATATCACCCGCCAGTCAGAATCATCTGAGTGAACCGGCAAGCCGGCTTCGAGCTCTGTGTGATTAGCCGGCTCGTGGTAGTGTAATTCGGCTGTCGGGGCTTCTGCATGCTGGGACAATTCAATGGTTGGAACAGAATTGGAAGGCTTCACCATAGCTATTTGGTCTGAGATTGAATTTTCACGCTGTCAAAAATCAAGATCACACTGTCAAGATTACTATGCAAGGGCATAAAAGAGAGTACGGACGTCTTGAAACGTTCCATTAACATCAAGATACCCAGCTGCAATAATTTGTTTCAGAATGTGCAGGTTCGACAATAGTTATCAATGATTGAAAATACTTACCTCCGGAGCTATGGACGTGGATGCGTGGTAGACGCTCGCGCAGAAACGCACCAAAATCTTCCGGAATAGGACCATCCTATATTGTCATCGACACATTAGTAGTTGTAACGTTTATAAACGAAGGTGATATTCTGACCATATACAAGAGATTGGCGTCAGCGTCGCTAGCGATTGCCACTTGCACATTGGAGTACTAGTGAAAGCAGCGGGCATATAGTTTAGTATGATGGGGAGAATTACGAAACTACCTCTAGTATGTAGTCCAATAGGTCATCCACTGGAAGTTTAGGCTAGTAGAAGAGCCGTAAGCGCAAATTTATTCGCGATCAGGATGCAAGAACGGACAGGGATGTGTTCAGTCTCCAGCTCTATATTGCTGTCCACCCCGCCGGCGGGCACAGCCGAGCTCTCGTGGTCATCCGTGTCCTTATCGAGCGATGGAGGATCTGCGTTCGCCTCAATCTTTCTGGATAAAAAGCGATGTCTGATCTTGTAGTAGCTGAGGAAAATACACTGGTTCTTCACGCCGACTTGGGAAGGGTTTGATGAGGATTGATCATCAGTGTCGTCGGCGTCAGCAGAACTTGAGGTATGCAACGAGGCGGAGAGGTTGGTTGACGGAAGGCGTGCACGTGGACCACTACGCTGCTCCAATGTCTGAGCGTCACTTTGTGCTGTCGTTAATTGTACTCTGGCTTTGCCGAACGGCACAGCCTGCGCCCCAGCAGAGAAATCGTGTACACGGTTCGTTTGGCCAGTAAACGCGCCCACAATCCAAGAAGATGTCTTCATTGTCCCCCGAACGAGAACAATCCTATCCGCGGAGCAGTCGGCAATGCCCAGATTTTTAACGAAGTTGCGCCAGTTCTGGTGATGTGAGAGCATGTAGTCTCTGAATTGTTTGTTGTCTTCGATCCACTCATGAGTCGCGTAGTCCTTCAGGCACAAGAATGCACCACGATGAGTATTGCACTTGAAGGAATACGATGCGTCTAGGCTAGCATACGGCGTCACGTTCCTATTGCAGTATAAGCATGATCACCATGGTCCCTGCATACGATAGCACTGGTAGTCAAACTCACGCTCCGATGCTTCCTTCTAATCTTGTGTGCTCAACACCTTCACTGCACAACACACCGGGATTGATTGCATCTTCAGTCCTACATCGAAGGATTGCCAATGAGGTGAATACCACTGGTATGAATCCCTCTGGCACGCCTCCTTTGTTGAGCTCGTGCTGTGCATCTACGGTAATGTTGAACAGCCGTCGAAATCCACCCTGCTCATTCAGGTAACACACATCTCCGAGTTGGATTTCGCGAATACGTCCATCCAATCCCTCGCTCGGCTCGGGAAACCACATGGGATGCCCATGCTTACGGAGAGCAAGCAATTCTGCGTAAATGTTTGCCGCGAGACTGATTGGCATGGCGAGAGCCCGGAAGACCTGGGGCGGTATACTTATCCGTTTGTGTGCTGTGATCAGACTCATATAGTCCTGATAAGCCCGTGCTTGACGGGCCTCGTTGTGGCCATGCGGCTGTTTGACTGAACGTGAGAACAGAGCTAATGTCAATACACTCATAAAAGGAAGACTTACGCGAAGGCAGTATCATGCTTCGTATCGCAGGCTATGCGTAGTTGACAATGATGGATATTGGAAATTGAATACTGAACCTGTGCTTGGGAAAAGATGACGCCATTGTAGCTTCGACTTAATGGAAGCCTACCCGTAAGCAGGCTCCGTCCCAGCCGTCGTAGGGAGCTCAGTGTCACGGATTCGGGTATTCTAGGTCTCGAGGGACGATAGGATATGCGTTGGATGAGTGATGGCTATTACTTCGTATAGTAATTAGATCAGTGATGTCGATTACATAATCTGTCTTTTGAACCTTAATCTTTATGAGCTCCCTACGACGGCTGGCATCAAACAAAGGTAAACAGCGGTCTCCGGGATGATAGACGCTAAATACCAACCAAATTGGGTAGACTCTCGACCGAATATTTGAAGCGTGCGTAGCTATTTACCTGAGATTCCAGAAGGACTTTTGCCAGGCACGTTCTTCCTTATTTCTTGAACTTGTTTTGCATTTTACGAGGAGGGAATCTTCACCACTAAATCTGTGAACGACACATCATGCCCCTCTAGTGGCCACCTAATTCTCAGCCTGCATTTTATGGCTGCGTTGTTGAGGCTGTCAACACCTCTATTGGCCGGTCGGGTCTCACTGGTGAGTTTCTCTCCCGACTTGTCACTCCCCTTTCCTCTGGTGTTGGTTAGATCATGTCTTCAGGATGAGTCCACTCGTGCCTCTTCGTTATCAGTCACCTCCAGTCTATCGGGTGTGTTAACGTCGAGACTCGCAACGTGTCCATTCTCTCGCCACATACTCCCTCTCACGAGTGACTCGTATCAACATGTCTACAACGCTGAGTAGATTCCCGACTCGTCGTGATTTGACATGTTCAAGTATTAGGAGGTACGCACAATAGCATTTTCTTGCCAATTTCCGAGCTCCCTGGGCTACTATGGAGTACTAGCCCTCCCTGACCCGCCGACCACCTCCGCTGCGCCGTTATGCCTTCGCTTCAAGTTAATTCGAGAGGACGGAGTACGTCGTAGATGTTTCCGGTATCCAAAATCCAACTTAGTCTGTTGTTTATCAAGAATCAAGCTAAGTCTGTCGTTCACATCTGGGCAGACGAAACCCCTAGTACCAGTACCAATATGTTGTGCTACCAGTACCTTGGCTCTCATAGACTCGCTTGCCCCACAGGCGAGAGGCCAAGTATACTAATAATTACCGGGACTTCCTACTCACACTCAGGCCACAACTACCACGATGCATCGTTGTGCGCACTTGCCTTCTCCGCCACCCTTGACATCAGTGCTCAGCAGCTCGCACAGTATAAGTAACGTGAACACCGTTGCCGTCACTTATATTAGTCTGCATCAACACCATTGAGGAGTCAGGACTCGTTGACCGGCGCCGTCAGCCTTCTTTGCTCTGACCCGTGACGAGACTATAGTATTATTCTCACCACTGACAAGCTTACTATTCACAATAATTAGTCATGCTGAGAACCAACTCTCCTAAGACTCACTGTACCACAAGTACACTGTCTACTGCGCCTATTGCACCGCCAGCAAATTTTTGGATTTAATCATATCCGAATATTTCATCGGTGATGGTGCCCTCCCAAATGGGGTAGTCGCATCACCGGGCACCGCTGTTTACCTTTGTTTGATGCCAGCTGTCGTAGGGAGCTCATAAATATTAAGGTTCAAAAGATAGGTTATGTAATCGCAATCATTGATCTAATTACTATGTAAAGTAATTACATCAATTCTGAGACTTAGCATATCCTATCGTTTCTCGAGACCCAGAATAACCTACTCCCCTGAGACTCTGAGCTCCCTACGACGGCTGAGACGGAGCCTGACCCGTAAGGATTTGAGGATTTAGAGAGTTGTAAATTTTAGTCTCCGCTTAATTGTATCGAAACACCCGACAATGATTGGTCAAAGATAACTTGAGCGCTCTAGTGATTAATGAGTGCGCTTCTTGCCTTCACAATGAACAATCCGGAGTATGAGGAAGACAACAAGCAATTACAGCAAGCTGCACTTGCAGTTTTGCTTGTTCTTGGTGCCGAGGATGTGGAAGTTTCCGGGCGCTGGCATCCGCGTTATCGGACTGTTACCTTATCGGGAAGTTATCATTAGTGTTACTCATGGCGCAGCCCAGCTCAGCACGGTTCAGCTTTGATGGCTTTTGATGAGAAGTGATGGACCGAGCCACGCCGAGCCGCCAAGTTACGGCTCGGTTCAAACGACTATGGCTCAGCCGGTTATGAGCCATCAATACGGGCGCCTCGTCCTCATATTCTGTGGGCCGATACTAACCTTGCCTCTATGGCCATCTACACTTCACAATTCTGCTGGATTGACCTCGAGAATATGTCTGTGAGTATTGCAGACTCACTTTAATTGCATTCTGACTGATTTTATTCAAATATGTAAACAATCGGTATATTCGTCCATTGCCAGGATGGATCACCGGCTTGAGCCGTCACAGCCGGTTTATGAGCCGTGAGCCATGGCAAGCTGAACGAGCCGATGACTTATCGCTCAGTTTAGCTCGGCTTCAAAACGGTTCAGCTACACGGCTGGTGGCTAAGGAGCTGAACCGTGAGCAACACTAGTTATCGTAGATATACTTCCGTTTTGTTTCACCGCCTTTGCTGATTCATTTGTTCGCTACCTCGTGCTTGACGCCACTATGGCAGTTCAAACTGATTCGCCTTCGTCTCTTAGATACTTATTTCATTTTCACTGCCTCCCCAGACTCCTATATATATACGTGTAGAAACTCGACGGACACCTCAGAGCTTTCCATCACTCTGAGGTGTAAGTCATTCTTCAGACTCTTTATTCACGCTCTGTACTTACCTACCCTCGTAGACTTACTCATCGTGTGTATTAGGTAAATACGAGAGCTTTCCATCACTCTGAGGTACTTACTCATCGTGCGTATTAGCGTGCACGCGTGCTCTCCGATTGGTCAGCCTCCGGCGCCTTGCACCTGCGCGCGAAAGTTCCCGACCCGAACTTCATCAGAGGAGGCCCAGCTCGACTGTCAAGCTTGCTGCCATCGCACACAGCACTATTTGTGTTGCCCAGAGCTCATGCCAAATCCTCGGGCGGACACACCATGGCAGAAGTTGTAGAACAGCCGTAACGACCGTCACGGACCGTGCGTACATTACCACAATGGGCGTCGATGTTGCTACCTTCGAATTTCTATTGGCTGCAGGGTTTGCAGATCGCTGGTACTTCACACCTATACCGCGACTCTACTGTACTTTTTTGACCTTAACGGGGGTCACAGGTCACGGAGAGCCCTCGAATGATGCTATTTGGGCGCTTGTCACGGGTCATGGTAAGGGTATGTTGTTAAATTTTGGCGGGCTGGGGCACCACCTCGTCTCATATGGTCACAATTTTGGCGGGCCTGCGGCACCCAGTGTTGGTAAAGTAGCGGGTGTCACGGTCCCACCCCCGCCGATGTTGCTAAAATTTAGCAACACACCGTGTCACGGGTCACACCCAGCCCCGTTAAGGTCGAAAAAGTACAGTAGTCTGCCATGCAGCCAGTTTTCATATGCAGTAATAGGGATGCCGTCAGACCCGCATGTGGCTAAGATCCGAGCTATACAGTTTTTGTGGTAGCTCATCAGGCTCCTACCCAACCTGCCTGGCGCCGTTCAGTGTCACCAGATTCGGGTTTTTCTAATTCTCAGTCGAGTAATTACATTATTTGTACTGGCCATCGGAATGTGCCGTGAATTTATATGTCCGATTGATCCCACCACCAAAAAAACCAAACCCCGATTAACCCCGATGTCGAGATCAGAAAATGAGATAGCAAGTGCGGCGGCCTGGGATACGTAAGAAGACTAAGACGCGGTAAGTGTCAGACACAAAGGTCAGAGTACAGTCTACGATACACAAGCCTTATCTCGTTCTGCTGAGAGTCAATGGACCAGACGTTAGGTCGATCTATCCCGGTCGTTCGTGTTGGGGAGTGAAAGATTGTTAGACAGGAACTATAGACTATAAGGTGGTGGGTTGGAGTTGAGAGAGTAGAGAGTAGAGTGAGAGAGTAAGAAGTAAGAGAATAACCTATCCTTGACTGACCTAGACTAATACGAATACGATACTTGGTACGAAATCGAATACGGCTGAATACTCACGAGCAACTTGATACTAGCAGCGTAATAGACAG
Source organism: Irpex lacteus (assembly GCA_001986395.2). Taxonomy (NCBI): domain Eukaryota; kingdom Fungi; phylum Basidiomycota; class Agaricomycetes; order Polyporales; family Irpicaceae; genus Irpex; species Irpex lacteus. Next base: position 1,188,244 of record MQVO02000010.1, on the reverse strand, counting down.
CTCCCTTCGCAGCTCTTGTGCGCCTGATGAGTGCCTACTTACGTGATAGCTATCAAGTCAACCAAGGAGTTCTGAAAGGCTAACCCGCTCGTGGAGTTACACCTAAGCTATATGCGTTAACGTACGACTGACTGTTTCCTACTTGACTAGATCGGTAAAGGTTGCATGCATTCTTGGGGTGAAAGTGCCCCTCTATTTATATGTACAGGAGGTCATGTATCTACTAGTCGGATCTCGTGGAGCTGTATCTAAAAATGGCCATGACTGTGTAATGCACAGTCGGTATGAGTCACATAACTGCGTGGAGACTGCAGGGTAAGCGGGGACTGACTGTGCAATGTGCTCCGATGCGTGGAGCCTGGTATCCACTATGCAGTAAGCTTGTGGAGACTGACTCCACTACTGTGTCATAGGCTCCGAACGACTCATAGGTCAAGCTGATGCGTCTGCGGGGCTTGTGGGGCTTGCGGAGTAAGCATGTCATACTGCGTAATCGTGCATAGCCTCAGTACTACCTTGAGCGTAGGTGATGTCTAAGACCTCTGCTAAGTCTGTGAAGTCTAGTGACAAGTCTTATGCATGTAACTAACACATTACAAAGTAATGGCGTTACACCGAAACAAAATCAATCTCAGCACTTTAAGAACTGCGCCAGGCTGCAGTTCTTAAAGTGTTGGGATTGAATTCGGGCGTTAAATTAATCGGGGTTTGTATTTACAGTGGTACTGAGATCTATCGGCTACTTGGACACTAAGGCTTGTCAGTAGCACTGTGGACCCGCTTTTGCGTTTTCGCTCATAAAAACTACACATCCATGACTACAAATATATGAGAATTTGATATTCCAGAATTTAGCTCGAATGGACGAGAGGAGCCGGATGTGCGCAGGTATTTGTGTGCAAAGGTCCCAAGCGACTGATCACATGGTAGTCGGACACCCACTTAGTTCTAGGCGAAATAAAATCGCTACATTTCTGAGAAAAAATCACATGGTGTGCATATACTATACTAGACGATTTGTTACTTTTATAGTACTTGAATCCTTGCGTGGACGCAACATATGGGCCACATCTGTTCAGGCTCCGCCCGAAATAAGCTCCCACGGATAATTTCAGTCTTTGGGACACTGATGCACGTCGATCTCAGCAGTCACACCGATGGCCATTGGCTGCTGTAGGACTTCAGGGATACATGAAAGAATGGTAGTTTTAAATATCATACCATCCCGATTTATGAAATATGTATTATATCGTACATGAAAGACGACTGTCCGACTACCTAGTCTGTCTGAGTAGCCGATAGGTCTCAGTATCATCAATCGGAATACAACCGGACATTTAAATTAACGGAAAACACTGATGGCCATATACCTGATATCAAGAATAACCCGACGTAGTGACACTGAACAGCGCCAGGCAGGTTGGGTAGGAGCCTGGTAGCTCATGGCAGTTGCACTCTCTGGAGAGCGCCAAGCCGCCTGTATCTGCAGACCAATGAGGATGGTGAGGAACTGTTTGCGCGGCCGACGTTTTTCACGAGTGTTGGGAGGAATCGGGTGGTAGCGTTCTTTTCAGCACAGCGGGCATTGTTGGAGATCCGCGAGAGGCCCAGTGAATGCGACACACGCATCAATGAACATGTCGTTGAAGATAAGGTATATACCGCTGATCTCTTGCGCCTTGCGCTTGACTTGGTCGAGAGATAGAAGTTGAATGCTGTTGGGAAAGGCCGCATTCGCGTCACGGAAGGTGTTATATACTTTGTCCGAGGCATGGTCCAATGCCAAATAGACTTTCAACAAGAACCGAACTGAGTCATCCGAGATGTCCAGAACTTCCTGTGGTGGTGAGCGTATACATTCGACAATGTCGCTAAGTCAAGCGGCGTTGATGGCGTCGATAAATTGTTGCGCGAGCCGGAGATCCTGTATGTGCGAGAGGGGGGCATCTTCATCATCTGTAGTGCCTGGGTCGGGCTCACCGTCAATAGGCTCTTGACCTTGATGCGCTGCTGCAGCTTCGACATCATCAAGACAGCCTTCATCTGCACCAACGGGGAGTTGAGGGGCAGCAGGAGGGTCTTCATCCTGTTCGCCACCAGACAGATCATGCGCCTCCTCCACAGAGAGCAGTTCTTCGCGGTGGTACTGGTCATCCCGGTGCGGTATGTGATTTGGCTCAACCTGCATACCTGACGCAAGCGCACTGCCGGGTTCTACATCCTATGGCAGCTGAATAAGTTCATAATTCACAAATCATATGAATAACATACCTCTTCTGCGTTGATCTCGACACGTGCACGTTTTCGTGAGGCACTGGCAGGCTCAGAAACACGGACTTGAGAACGTGTGGCAAGTCGGTTAAGGTGTCCTGTCGCGGATCCAGCACACTGCGCTTCTTGCTGTGCAGCAATAGTGTTAGCCGTAACAGCTGCGAGTTCTGGATTGACTGGTCGGTAGAGAGGGAGAGTGGATTGCGGAGCGAGCCTGCGATGAGCATAGTAAGTCGATTCGGAAACCACGATCTCTGTATGGCAGAAAATTCCGCAACAGCACTTGTACACTTTCTTTGGCTTTTGTTGCTTATCAGACATCTGCTACAGTTAGGTTAGAATGTACAATGAAGACAAAATGTGGAGAAGACGTACCGTACTCAAGCTGTTCTCAAAACGAACTTGTCTCTGCCAGTCGCATACTGTGTAATAGGGCTGCAGGAGTGCCACAATGGCGCCGGTACATACCTCGATTACTTAGCAAGTTCTTACAGCGTCAGCAGCAGTTCCGATAGATATGGCATGAAATATAGATTGCTCATCGAATAGCCAAGATTGTGGTCGAGTGGTGAAGAGAGTGATTGGCGGCTAAAGACTAATATAGACACAGAAGCGCCGAAATGTAGATCTACCATATCCGAATGTGTGCGAGTTATCTCTAATGGCGCTGTTCAAGTAGTCTCGTACCCAAAGACTTCAGGCAGCGCGAAGATTTCTTACCGTTTTGGGACAAGTCCGTGGCAAAAGAGAAACTTCGGCGGAGCCTGAGAGTCTGGTGGGTTTTGTAGAGGCGGGTGTGGGTCAATCGCACGTGACGTAATTGGCCCTTCTTTGACAGGCAATGAGTCGAAATGACAGGCGTCGAGAAGCCGGCGCTCGTACTGGGCTCGTTCACTATACGGACTCTCGAGGCGACAATCTTTGTAAATAAAATTCATTTTATTTTTGAATGTGATGTATTAATGAGCAGCCATAAATCTCATGTACATTACGAGGAGAAAAAGTGTCTGTGAGCGACACAACGAAGAAAATGTTGCGAGGCGCCGGATCCCATCACGTGCGATTGACCCGCACCCGCCACTGACAAAAGCCACCAGACTTTCTGGATTGGTTGGCATCCTCCCATTCTCCATCAGCCTTCCCTAATCTGGAAACATCTGGTTCGAGACTACTGTTCAAGTTCCCAACGCCTACAATTCCCTGCTAACGGGTTTTCACTGGGTCTGATCATCTAGAGGCATCTAGACGTGCTTACATTTCTTGCGAAATAATAACTGTCGCTGTAGGATTTCGTATGCCCAGTTTTGACCAGTTTCGTAAGGATCGTCATCCCAGTCACTACCCGGAAGAGCTGTCCAGATATTGTCTGTGCAGTCGTACAAAATTATCAGCGATGTATCAGCAGGGATAGTGAACAACAGCTACGCACCACTAGCCACAGCAGAGAAGGAGGGGCCTACGTTAACTGCTCTGTCCTTTTCGTCAGTCACGTAGGCGATATTGAAGACCGTGTGCTCGAGAGTTACACCGGCAAATACATTTTCCAGCAAGAGCGCGCGCCAGAGGGCATCTTGCAAGTCATCGTAGGAGCTGAATAGCAAGACGATCGCTCGCAAGGTGGGGAGGATGTTGAGGTGAGCTACCAGGTCTTTCATTTTCATAGGCAGCTCGTCGTTGTTGATGTATGCGTAGATGCCGACGACATGCAGGGGCCTCGGTATCCGGTCGGTACAATAATCATGTGCGTTTTCAAATATGAAATGGAAGTTGCACAGACGCATTGTCGTCGACCCCCACGAGAGGCTGAATCCTGAGCACCATCGACGTCAGCACGCTGGGATTTAAGAGAATCAAATCATTGTCAAAGCCACTCACTGATATACACATGCGAATCTAGGCTTTCCTCGCCCCACAACAATCTCATAAACATGAGCATCCACCCAAGATGATCCTCACTAAGGCGATGCAGCGGGCACCACCTATTCAGCATGATAACTGACACAGCGAGGTGAATGGGATCAGTGCAATTCCAGGCAGATACCCTCATAGTAAAGCGCGACTTGCGCTGAGGTGGAGGAGTGGGTAAATCAAAAGGTGTGGGCGCCTTCGATCCGCCATAGTGAGATCGCCAGTCATCCGAGGGCCACGTCAATCCCCCAAGGTCTATCTTGGATGCACGTGCAAAGTGTCTCATATATCTGCTGACATGGGCGAATGAAGGAAAATGAATGTCCTGGAGACGGATGCGATTTTTCAACCATATAGGAAGGGGGTACACAGACGGTGGTACACCCCAATATGGTGCACTGAACAGTGATGGATGAAAGCCTTTCGGAGTGGGCCCGCTGATCTCGAGATCGCGAAGTTTGTCTTCGATGAGCGGATGATGCATAAGGTGGAGGAATGAGTTGCGTTCATCATATCCTTGAACCACCTCTATGTCCCTTATGAGCTTATGCACCGGTATCAATCGATAACACCCATGCACGGTGTATCTCCTGAATATTTCGGCATCATCGCGGCATCTGATCTTCAAAGTCTTCCCCAAGAATATATATCGGCGACTCTTGTTGGCCCAAAAGCGAGAGACCAGCGAGCACCGCTTGAGTGGGGCAAGCGTGTCATTGGAGCTGGAGGATGCTGAGTCTCGTCTGAGGGTGGCGCTATCTTCCTCCTCGAGACGTTGGGAAGCGCAAAGAGCGTTCAGGAAGAACAGGATGCTCGAGAAGAGTTCGGGTGGAATGCGTGCACCGAGCAATGGCCAGGCCCTGACCAACTAAAACACAAGCGTTCGCATGCACGTAAATACACGAGGGATAGGCCGTCTTAGCACCAAACACTCACCTTATCCCCCGCGTCTGATCTCTCTGTGGTCCAATTTGAGTAGTCGGACATCGTATGAGAGACGATTTGCTTCTGCTTAACCGCTTAGTGCAACCTCGAACATTTGCCATAATGGTACGTACCCAGCAGGACGAGGGGCGGAGAGACAATGCGTGTCAACGACGAAGGGAGGAGTATACTGCGAGGTGACTGTCGAGGCGAGCTTCGTTTATAGCAGGACCCCAGAGTTCCAATCTGCCCCGGTGAGCACGGTTATGAACCTGGGAAGGAAGCCACCTGCAAAGTATTGAGGCTGTGACATAGATAAGTAGTACAGCCTATGCTAGCCACGTTGCACTCTTAGACTCACGCTACTTAAGCTCCCCTGGAGTTGAATCATATTCTCCAAGCCAACACACGTCCATAACTATCGTTCCCTCGTCCTCTCAAGTCTTTCGCACAACGTTGGAAAGACAAGCATATCATTTGAGCCATCACAGACGAGCGTCCTCTGCGCCGCTCTAATTGCCATCTGGAAGTGCTTATCAAAAGCATGTCACTCACTGTCAGTATCGTGGTTCGCGTATATGGCTTCGACGCACCGCATGACTACATGAACACCGCATATTGGCTTCCTGACCCACATACCTACTTTACTTCATCCGGACTGAGTGGTGGCTGTCCGACACGCTGTCTCCCCGCGCACGCCCCGTCAAAGGCTGTTGGAGACCGACTTTGCAACACGAGAATGGCGATAACCGGATTCAAGTACGGAACGGCTGCGTACAGGTACCTCTCAGATTGTCAAAAGAAAGGAGTCTCCGAGTCCTAAATGCGAGTTTCTCCCCGAGAGATGGCATTGCAGGTGTTGAAGGAGTTGATGGTCTGCCCAGTCAGCGTGAGTCCTCGATTCTAGTAGGCGCAGTTGCACAGCTAATCTGTGCTAATCGCGGCGCAGCGTGAGACGCATCGATGCCATCGCTCGCCAATAGTAGTGGAAATTTCTCACCTTCAATACATAGTAAGTAGCTCTGTGTTCGCTCTGCTTTAGCATAAGAGCGTGCCGCGCTCGCTTCAAGTCTTTTCCATGAGGATAGCTCAAATGGAGGATAGCTCCTACGTCCTACGTCCTTCCCATATTGCGTCCGAGCTTTGTGCGTCCCGCGCTGCCAAACACGTGGGCTTGATGATAGGCTCACAGCCAGTTGCGACGATGAACGGTCGATAAGCAGTACTGTTACAAGGCTGTTAAACGTCAGCACCTAGCAAATCAGCGTTCCCCATAAACGTACGTGTCACTCAGGCTGTTCGAGGTATAGTGCGAGCCGCGACGGCGGTGGCACAGGATGACTCGGACACCGCACGTACGCTGTTAGAGGGAGACAGCAGATGTAGATGCATCCTGTAGCCAAAGCATTACTAAAGGGTATACCAGTGCAATTAGAACTTTAGAACTTCAAGTTGAAGCATGGACTCGGACATCGTGTTGCGTGTACGTACCGTGACCATGTCAGAGTACTGGTATCATTCTGCTAAGACCCGTTCAGACTCAGCGCGCTCATGCCAGTGCTGAAGATGAGAGTAACTCCGCGAGCATAAGTCTCGAGATCACTTGAGAGAGGTGGCCGCACGTACTTAGCAATCTTTCGCATAACTTGCTTGCTATCACCCTAGTAACTCGCAGTCGATGAAGGACACCAGCACTTCAAGCTTCAAGCTTCACGATCAAGCTGAAGTTGAACTTCGCAAAATCAACCCGGGCCAGCGCAAACGCCGAGGGACCCACACGGTCACATGACGTACTCTCGAAGTAAGTACGCGAGCCACGACGGATACTTGATGCTGCTTCAGGGTCTGAATTGACGATAATGGATACTATGATACAACAGGTGATTACGATGGTGAATAATTATGCGAGGACTTTTGAGCAGTTGAAGCCAGAAAGAAGAGTCCGAGCAGGCTGATTCCCAGTGAAGCAAGAAGTATTCCGCTAGCGAAGGATGATGCAGAGTACAGTAAATTGTGAAATGCATTAGAGGATGTGAGGGGAAATGATAACGGACGAGAGCGATGAACAGGCCAAAGCGATGGAACAAGAAGATAGATCCGAGTTCGAGTTAGAGTTGGAGAGTATGAGTACTTATGCGGCAAATGGATTTGTTAATGAGGGAGCAGATGGACTATGACAAAAGAAGAATTTCGCCTCTACAGCGATTTCCGTCAAATCTTTTGAGCCTCGGCCCTCGTATGGTAAAAGTCAGACGAGGAGGCGCTGGAAAGTGTCCCGAAGACCAAGTCGTGCGTTGGACGTGACGCATGATACGTGCCGAGAACGTTGGAGGCCAGGGACGCGCCGATTCGAACGGGACGGGTAGGTTTCGATCGACGATAATGACGACAGCGATGGCCGTATCCGTCTTGAAGTTTGAAGGTCGATGACGACGTTAGCGTTGATGAATTTCGGTCGACGACTGGGGATGGAAAACGCTCAGTCTACCTAGACTTCACGTACAGCGGTGTCGAGTCTCGAAGTGCTCGATAGGACGAGGGAGTGGTGGACGATGAACACAAAAAGACAGTGGCAGGGCAGCAAGTGCTTCTCGTCCGCATCAGCATCTTGAGTCGTCATTCGAGTCCGCGTCCGCGTTCTGAGCCACTAGCATCGTCGAGGTTCGTGTTCCGAGTCGAGTCGATGTTTGGCGTTTGCCGCAGGGATATATAAAGCGAGGGGTCCAGATGACGTTTAGAGGTTGTACGCAGCGATACACCGCATAACGATCAAACTCGCCAACACCTCTACTCATCACGTATCAGCACCCCCTCTCCACCCCAAACAGTCCAATTCGTGTCACTTACCTATGACGATGTTTCCATACGCCTCACAAACAACAAGCACGTTCCCCGACGTGCCGTATGCGGGCTTGGAGGGGTGTTTGAGTGTGTAGTGGGCGATTTGGGTTGATTGGGCGGTGAGGAGCTGCCATGGAGCATTAGTACGGGTATATAGTAGAAGAAAGGAGGGGAGATGGAAGAGAGGGAGGAGAAGGAGTGTGTTGGTAGGGGTATGCGTGGGGGCTATGGAGAAGGGGAGAGGAAAGGGAAGGAGAAACGCATGTACGCACAGTCCATTCGTGTCCCTCGACACCGCGATACACCCAGCGATATTCCTCCCCATCCGACGCTCTAAACTTCCGCGACAGAGATCTATGAAAGTACAAATGCCTGAATACCCCAAGCGCGAGAAGCAACGTGCATATACTCACCCACTAAACAAAGAAGTCCTCCCAACCCAACTCCCCATAGGCAGACTCTCCTTACGTGTTTTAGTAGAGAACGTAACACTCCCAAGACTCAACGCACCGCGCGAACCTCCGAACTCTAGAGTCACGCTCGGTTCGGTGGTTTGGCTGTAATTCGAGAGGCGGCGCGTGTTTGGTGGGTGTTGTGAGTGGGAGTGGGAGTGAGGGGAGGATCGGCGGGGGGTTGAGGAGATCGTTATTGTAAGGGGTTGCTGTGAAGTCGGGGAAGGTGGGGACGGAGAGGATGAGGAAGAGGAGGAGGAAGAGACGTGCAAGAACAACCGGTCATAGATATCATCGTACTCAGTGTCGGATAGCTGCCCAGTCCGGTCTTCAAGAAAGTACGGTAACGCGCGGTTCAGCATCTTTTTGTCGATGGAGGGCAGGGAGGGAGTGGCATAGCACCGTGAGGGCGAGGGCGTATTTATACATGCGATGTCTGCTGCGAGATGATCATGAGAGAGGACCGCGCTGGTGTGATCCTGAGAGCGGTCAGGGTCCTGAGCTTCTTCACGACTGAATTGAATTGACGTCGAAGATCCCTCGCCCGATGACCGAATAGAGGTGATGAGAATGGCTTATTGGGGTGGGAGACGGTTCACGAGGGCACTGCGTTATCGTGAGACGTACGTACACAGATATCGATAAGAGGGAACTGCGCTTGGGATTGCCTGGGACGTGGTGGTGGGACAGCGAGAAAGGACTGGACGGGACTGTATTGGTCTCCTGGTGAGACGCGTCCGGGACGAGGAGGCCGGACTGGGACGCCCATCGAACAGGATTCGCTTCTGCGTATTCGAAGCACCGAGCACTCCACACTGTCCGTACGCTGAGAACAGTCGTCCCGCCGGCGAGCTGTCCGCCACATATCACATCGCATCAATGCGCCGCATTCGAATTCGGTGTCGAGAGCCTTGCATATGCGTCATCGTGGTCGATAGATGAACCTGAGGACGCCGTTTTCTTGTTCATTAGCGCAGAGTGCCAGACGCACGTAGCGCACTTAGTGGCACGTCGACAAACGTGGGCACAAAGACCGAGGAGAGCGTTTGGGTCGGGATGGATGAGTGTATGCTGTGCAGTGCTGCGACATCTCTTTGACGCGTACGCCCTGGAGGCACATGAGAGTTCGGTTCTGTCAGAAGCGGGTCAAGGACTCACTCGAGCGTCCAACTCTAAACTGCCTAAGCCAAGAACAGTCAAGCGTCAGCGTCGCGGGTAGAAGAATGCACCATCGAACGCACTTGTGAGACCGCCACAGTTCCTCGAGCTCGTCTTGCACGCTGGGTTCATATCCTCGAACTTTACGCATTCTTAGCCTAGGCCCCTGCAATCGCGTTTGTGTGCTTTCCGACCTCCTCAAAGAAGTCGGAGAGAACACAAGCAGGACGCGGCGGTTCGACTTCTGTGACTTCGGACGAGCGGTGGTGTACCTGCACGATCGCGACGACCTCCGAGTCCAAGCTTCGACGTCCGACATCCGACCCATCGGTGGTCGTAATCGTCGTTGATGGCAGCAAGAGGTTAACGTGTCACTTCGACTGCGACGGTACAGGTCGTGTACGAGTTTCACGGCTTCTCTAGGTCACGATCGAAGCGCAATTTGGAAGGACTGCCCAGTTGTTCGTAAACGCACCTAGGCCACAATATTAATCTCATACTAGTGAATACGAAAGTGACGACACGGTAAGCTCTCACGCCATTACTCGGTACGGCCTTAGCTAACATCGATATCTGGGGTCCCTTCTCGTAGCAGGCCTCCGTCTTCTTCGTCCCTGGAAAGCGAGACCTGTGACCTCGGACTTCGGCTGTCGTCCCGCGTCTCTTCGAATTTGTGGCTTGAAACTTGTCGGGTTATTGAATTGAATCTTTGAGTGATCGGCAGGGCGGCGTGATAGAGTTGTCGCAGTGTTGAGTATTCGGAGGTCATGCGCCGGTCGACGTCACCTGAGATCACTTACCCCCATTCACTTTAAGTAAGTTCGAGTGTCCTGCCAACGTAGCATACATCTCCGTTCGTTGTGCGCTTCAAGCTCGCGGCGCGACAGTTCCTCAACGCGCACTCTTCGACCCTTGTGCATTCTTGGTCCAGACTCCTCCGTCGTCCGATCGTGTTCTCCTAAACTTCTTCTACTCTTCTGAGTCTTCTTGAGAGTGATGCAGCGCGCCTGGGACTCGAACCGGAACTGTAGGTTGTAACGAAGGCTGGTCGTCACGCGTCATGTGCAGAACACATAGCCACAGTAAGCCTACCGTAGACTAGTCGAGTCGTTCGTTAGTGTTACACGCACCTACTATTCGCTTTCCCTGCGACGATATTGACAGTGACGACACTCACACAATAACCCGGCCCAACGTCTAGGGTCCTTTCTAATTCTCGGAATCTTACACATCTCAAAGACTCAGACCTTCGTCAGGATCTACACTCAAACCTTCGCTCATACAGTACGTCCCTGCAGCTGGACTTGTATTCAGCAGGCATCGTGACTTCGGACCTTCGGCTGTCGTCCCGCGTTTGAGCCTCCGTTTCGAATTCGTGTCCATTGAATCTTCGAGTGATTGGCATGCGCAGGGACGGCATGATAGAGTGATACCGAAGCGAAGAGGTGTCAAACTTTCGGATGGTCGGATGGCCGGTGCGTGAAAGTGCAGGGGGGTCGCCTCGCCATGATCTTGTTGTTTCAGTAGTCATAGCAGACCGAATACTATTGTCCGGAGAGTGTGAGTAAGGCCAGCAGTGAGACGTCGATTCGGCAGAGAGGCGACGGCCTTTGCGACAAGTTCAAGTTCAAGTTCAAGTTCAAGTTCAAGTTCAAGTTCAAGTTCAAGTTCAAGTTGAAAACGACAAGCAAAACGAAACAAATCAAAACAAACATTCTAATTGAGTGAGCGATCGGACCGAACTGCGAGGTTCTCACGCTTCCCCACACCCATCACCATCTCTAGATCTTTCCCCACAGCGCTTCAAACGAGGAACGTTCTGTTGAGAAGGTGCTTCTCGGGGGTTTCGTTCCTGTGGCCCTGTCCTCGATACAAGTTGCTCTCATGATCGTGAATGGCTGATTCGACGTCGGCGGGGTTCTTGGGGTACTTTGTAGGACTGTGGTGTATGAAGAGGGCTGTACTTACTATATGTGCTTTATGGATAGCTCTCACTGGGCTTGTCCGCGGATGGACGATGTGCGTTCATGTTGGCATGGGCGAGTAGCATATGACTGACAGACTGTTGATCTTTCAGTCGTTGTCTACCACACTGACTCTTCAACTTGACCAATTTCTCACTTCTCATTCAACTCAAACTCTGACCGTGACGACCAAGACAGACATCCCTATGGCCCAACTTCCAATCTCTACATACCGACAGTAAGCACTCGAGAATCCTACAAACACACTGCAGACTGGCACGATGACTCACCGTATCTGACACCGCTCGCCGCAGTAGAACACCGCCCAACACCCCCTACAAACCCTCCGAGTCTTATGCCACCGGGACTTCCGCCCATAACACGGGCACTCCGTCAAGAAACAGCCTTGAACGCGCTCCGCCTGGGTGAGGTAACGAACCAGCAAGTCTCGTTCCCGTAGGTACCTATTCAGCCGGTACGCGGAGCCTAGCTCGTGCCAGAGTTCTGTGATTTCTTCCAAGTGAGTGACGGACGTTTGGTCGTGTCTTTGTTTGGATGCATGCAGGGCGGAGCTGAGGTCTTCAAGGATCGGCAACCAGTGCCCGTGGAGGATGCGACGAACGTCGGCAAAGGCTCGTGCGGCCTCTTCTTGAGTGTTGACCCACCGTCCACCTCCGAATGTCTTGAGCGCTGTGATGATGGCAACGATGGATTCTATGCGGATATCGTTGAGCACGGATAGCACACAGAGAGTCGGAGTCTAGGATGCAGAGCTCACCTCGCAGAATTTCCTCAGTATCGGTAGTGTATGCGTATATGATGACAGACGCGACCTCGGCGAGGAAGTTGAACCCGTAAGGACGAAAGGTGACGCATTTCATAACCGTCTCTTTGCCAATCTTGTATATCGAACTGAGGACATAACAAGCCATTTGAGAGCCAAGTCGATGAAAGAATATAGGCACTCACTGGAAGCAGCTCAGAGTCATGATAGATATCCTTCGATCGGCCAACGGGCCGCCACTCATGTCCCCATGGCACCAATACCGTCGAGACATCCTAGTCAGTCTGTACAGCAACTCCTTGAGATAGTCTTCGGATATGTAAGACCTGTGGGGAGAGCCATGTAGCACGGCCAACACCATATTGAGCGTGTCGTATAAACACGATGGCTCCAGCATATATTTGATATCCTCGGAGGGCAGTGCTCTGAGTAAGGTTTCGTACAGCGGGCCAGTGGCGGGAAGCATTGATTCATGAAGGAATCTGGCGATGTGAGCCTTCCGAGGGTCGACCCGTTCTTCACAGATACCCACGATGATGCGCGCAGAAACGCGGGACTGGTACGTTTGTGGAGTTGAGCGGCCCCAGAGCAGAAGCGCGATGTGAGCGGCATGTGAGGATAGGGAGGGGGCGGCGCCCTGTCTGTTGATATGTGAGGAGTAGTCGAGATTGCATGTACGTAAGCTAAGTTTGAACCACTACTTACTGAAATTGTCGGACCATCACGAAGTGGCATTCCAACAGGTACGCGATGAGAGGGAATATGTCGCCGTTGGACCCTGCAAAGTTTTCTGTGAACATATAATGCCGCAGGGCGTTGTCACGGTCCCAGAGCATTTTCCATAGTAGTGAAAAGCGATCTATGCATCCTTCGCACATGGAAGGCTCCGTTGGGCGATGTACTTTGCCACTATCTAGGATGATGATCTTGCTGATGCATCTCAACGTGTGGTATATTTTGAGCTGTAGCAGGTCCCAGAGTGACGAGCGCAACGACAGGAGTGTCAGAATATCTGAGCCCGTGCTAGAGAGTAGCGAGCAAGAACATACTGCGGCCCAGTACCCCTTCCTTCCAGAATCTTTGGGGCCTGCGATTTTCCCCTCTCTTAGTTGCTTGTACCAACGCTTGTCTGAAGCGATGTCCAATAATGCGATGAGGAAGTTGGAGGAGTGCAATTCCTCGCCAGGATGTACCTGAGAGGCGTCCGCGAAGTCCCATGGGCACGAGAGTATGAAAGGCAGGTACTTGAGGTCGTTGGCTGAGAAGAGCTCCTTGGCTAGCGGTGCAGCGTATTCGGGATGTTCCTGGAACAGGCGAGTGTACTGGGACCATGGCTTCGTAAAGTCGTCCTCGGCCATAGACGTCAGATGTTGCGGAGTGTGGTGTACAATCTCCAGGGACTGGGAATCAGAAGTGTTCATTGCGACGGAGACCGATGACGCTCGTAGCTTGCTTCTTGAACTGAGAATTGTAAGTTGATCTAGATGATACACACAGTCAGAGAGCATAATAAAAGCTGTTCCATCTACATACCAATTAACTAGTATCTATAGTGTCACGAATGAGGGAGAATACATCCTCTTGGCTGAAGGCCTGTGTATCGGCGACGACTTGTCGTCACAGGCAGCTCGTGTCCAAGTGCACAGCGTTGTTGGCTACAACTTTGAGAGAGGCTGAACACACCGCAGGAGCCTGAGGAGAAAGTTATGGGTATACGGACATGCATGTAGGTTGAGCTTGAGCCTCTGGGATAATCGAAGTTTTGGTGCTGACGTGTGACGCGGCCATGGCCGCTCTCCATCACGAAGCAGTCGTCCACAGATGGCAGCTCGATTACTATTCTGGTTCCCAGGACGGCGGGGTCCGAAACATTGAACAAGGCACTCTGCCACCAGAGATAAATATCAGCACGCACATGTGCGGTACCTACTTCAAGCTTCAAGTTCCAACTCCCACAAATAGGAGTCACGGTCACCGGTGTGTATTTCCGGCTCAAATTGGCGTAGAGGACGAGCACAGTTCGACTTCCAAGTATCTGAAGTCACGGTAGTCTCGTCAGATAGCTTCCAAACATCATTTCTCCGCGACGTTCATTGCTAAACAGCTTGAGGTGAACTTTACCTTCAACTTCTGGCCACTCAGAATCCGAGGATGCAAGAAAAAGAACAGCACAGTCAATAATATGACAACCAATACGAACACCGGGTCCGAGGTAGAGGGTATAATGACAATTCCTTGTGGGGTATACCAGTACTGGGTGGTTCAGGTCCTCATCGAGTGCGTCAATCGCACAGAGTGGTCGTGTCCGAAAGTCCACTCTGCCGTGCGACCCGTCTGGTACGGTCTTGCTTTGCGAAGGCGAAGATCCGCTGGATTGTCGAGTGTATCGTAGAGCGGCTTTTGCTGCTGTCTGAGTCTCGCGTCGACGTCACAGTCTCCGCATTGCGCCCTCGACGATGCCATTTTAAGCTGACATGTGCAAAGTGACATGAGTATCCGCATGACTGTACCATACTGGGCAGTACTCACGCTCGTATCGCACGGTAGATGATTCCTGCTTCGGAAGACTCGTTGTTGTCCACCTGGACATCGACGGACATGGACTGATGAATGAAAGAACAGGATCAAGGGGGTCGGTTCAACTCGCGTGACATTGAGAAATCTTACATCGAAGTCAGCCAGATCCTTCTGACATTTGGCTATTACAAAATAGTCAACAAGTGACGGCAATAGAGGCCAATAACGTAGACTCACCATCCAACTCTGAGTCGTCAAGCTTGCAAATAGGATCTTCCTTTTGCAAGAAAGTTGACTCCGGGTGTTGATCAAGCTCTAGTATTGACAACGAACGCAGGTTGACCGGATTGAGGTTTTCCAGGCAGTTCTGAATCTCGTTGATTTCCGGGGCACTGAGATTACGGTATGAAGTGTGGTAGCCTACGCTCGATAAGTATCGATGTCAAGTCCTGTCATACAGTGAACGTATGCACTAACCCGTCTTTTGCCTGAATCTCTCTGGCGAAGATATAACCCGGCGACGGCAATGGAACTTCTCGTTTCCTGCAGAATGGCAATGCAGAAGACCGGGTGGAGCAGCAGGTGATGGTTCTATCCGCTGCAAGACTGAGTCGTCACCTTGGGTCGTTGGCAGCCATATGTCTGTGTCATCAGGTCCAACCTCCAAGGGCGCCTGAAGAGCGATGGGTCTTTGAGAGAGGGCGTCGTGCGCAAAAGATACAACTTACATATTCCAAGCCAGAGTTGGTCTGTAGTTTTCCCACTTATTCCAGCAACTCGTTTTGTTAGTATCTGCAGAGTGCCAGAAGATAAAGGAACATACCTTTGAACTCGTCCACGACAACCTGTATGTCCAGTTTATGAAGCGTGCTAGCGAGGGACTGGGGGATTGGAGCATTCTGGGCAGTGAATACACACAGACCTTCCGTGAGTACCTGGTCATAAAACACGAACCAAATCACGGTCTTACTGCGAATATAACCTCGATATCCGTATCACTTGCAATAGCAACGTCCGCATCGGAGTTCTAGTATACAACATCATAAGGCAACTGGTGAGTATAGTGCATATGCGATGAGCAATGTGAGAAACAAACCTCTAATATATAATCCAATACGTCGTCTAAAGGACTTCGCGGCTATAAAAAGGGCTAGTGTAAGCGCAACGTCAAACAGGGATGAGACCTACTATCATAGGCACTCACCGGAAAGTTTCCAGTGTCCATTTCAATAGAATAGTCAGCTGACGACACGGATGTACCTGCGCTGCCAACAGAATCATCGTCTCGGTCGTCAGGAGTAGACCTCTCCCCATTTGCAACGATCTTGGTCGGGAGGAGTTTGCGATGCTTGAGCTTGTATATGTTGAGGAATATGCATTGATCCTTCGTACGTTTGCCCACGCGCCTTTCGGCTCGCGAGTTATCGGAATGCTCGTCGCCCCCGTGTAGTAAGTCATATGGACCACTGCGCTGCTCGCAGTTATGATACTCGCTATATTCAGAAGATAAACTGAACTTGGCGGCGGCGGCTGCCGAGACTTGTGCCCCAACTGTGACCTCTTGTGTTCGGTCGACTTTACCCAGAAACGCTCCGACAGTCCAGGACGATGTCTTCATCGTTCCCCTAACGAGAACGAGGTCTTCTTTAGCACAGCGGATGCCCAACTTCCTGTCGTCGGTAGCGAATGCGTGCCAGCTCGCGTGTTGTTGAAGCATGTACCTCTCGAATGGGGCGTTAGGGCCAAACGACGCCTTCGTTGCGTGGTCCTTGAGCACTAGAAACGCGCCACGGTGACTAGTACACTTGAAGGTGTATGACAGTTCCCCTCCGGCGATCCCTTTCACATTCCTATCGAAGTGATATCATATTAGCAAAGTAGTGCCTCACCAAAAAATAAACTTACGCCAATGCATGCGCTTCCGCGGTCTGGACTTTGACGCTTTCACTGCAGAACGGTCGCGGTTGAAGAAATCCGTCTCTGACGGACCTCAGATTGTTGTTGAACTCGATAGGGACAAACCCTTCCGGGACCCCAGCGGCGTTGAGTTCGTGATCTGAATCGACTGTTATATTAAATAGACTCTTGAAGCCGCCATCTTCGTCGAAGTATCCCACGTCGCCGAGTTCTATACCACGAACTCGGCCGTCGCTTGCCTCCATAGGTTCCGGAAACCATAACGGATGGCCGTAACCATAAGACCGGAGCTGTTCAGCATAGACTGTGGCTGCCAGTTCCATTATTGTCGGCCTTGGAGACGAGGTTGTGCGAGAGCAGGGGGAGGGAAGAAGTGTGCAAAGGTTCACTAGATATGCTCTTTGAGCATTGCCATGGCTGGGCTATACAGACAAACGTGGGAATAAGTGGAAAGAAGAGCTGTGCACGAATGTAAACATGAACGTACCTCATTCCGCAGACATGTCAAGAACTTGAGCCACGACAACTATGTAATGAGAGCGCGTATCAACGTAGCATATGTGTGTACTGCATTTGCAGTGCCATGTTTGCATGCGATTCGCATGCGTAGACGATGCCAAAATTCGAGCTGCTTGTTCCAACGCAAGACAGTGACTGAGTTGGCTCATCGAGCAAGTACGGCGGGCTTCCTGTTTGCTCATGGTGATCCGAATCAGTACTTCAGCATTGTCGCTACAAGTTTGCTGATGTAAGCTATCTGAATCGGTCTATAAAAGTCAAACTAAGCATGCACTGACCACAAACTTATGATGCGCAGGACCATCGGTGCAGACTCGCAAGTTGTGGTACGTCGGCGTTGTTAGGTGCGTCCATTGGCATTGGCACTGCCATGACCATGCATGTGGCCGTGGCCGATTGCATCTCGGGTTAGCCGTGACGTCAATGCGATCAGTCACAGACTGCTACACATAGTGTTGTCCACGAGTCGAGTCTGACTCGCGAGTCAACTCGACTTGCGAGTCCGCTTAGCAGAACTCTGAAATCGAGTCGAGTCGAGTCCCCGACTCGGGTCGACTCGCGAGTCGTTGATGGATGACCTATATCGCTCGTCATTGGACAATCAGTGGTTTTCTTCTGGCATCAGTCCATTTACGTCATTGAGAACGTTTGGTTTGGGCGTTGCCAGTAGTGTTGCGTCGAGTCGAGTCGAGTCGAGTCGAGTCCGTCCAACTCGGTCCAACTCGAAAAGCGAGTTCGAGCGAGTCGAGTCGGGCGAGTCGACTCGCGAGTCGGATCACGAGACTCGGATTTGTCCGTAAATCATCGAGACACTCCTGTTACTCGACGTAGGAGCACCCTTATGTTAGTTTTTGTACAGAACATTATCCAGGCTACACCTAAATGGCATCTACTTAGTATCCCGTGAAGTAAAATTGGGTATAACGGGATGTATATGCATAAACTAGACCAAGGCAGCGATCTACTACTATCATATTGGCGCTCGATTGATTTCATCTGGCAACGCCCAAACCAAACGTTCTCAATGACGTAAATGGACTGATGCCAGAAGAAAACCACTGATTGTCCAATGACGAGCGATATAGGTCATCCATCAACGACTCGCGAGTCGACCCGAGTCGGGGACTCGACTCGACTCGATTTCAGAGTTCTGCTAAGCGGACTCGCAAGTCGAGTTGACTCGCGAGTCAGACTCGACTCGTGGACAACACTAGTTGCCAGATGAAATCAATCGAGCGCCAATATGATAGTAGTAGATCGCTGCCTTGGTCTAGTTTATGCATATACATCCCGTTATACCCAATTTTACTTCACGGGATACTAAGTAGATGCCATTTAGGTGTAGCCTGGATAATGTTCTGTACAAAAACTAACATAAGGGTGCTCCTACGTCGAGTAACAGGAGTGTCTCGATGATTTACGGACAAATCCGAGTCTCGTGATCCGACTCGCGAGTCGACTCGCCCGACTCGACTCGCTCGAACTCGCTTTTCGAGTTGGACCGAGTTGGACGGACTCGACTCGACTCGACTCGACTCGACGCAACACTAGCTACACATGGCTATAACGCGTCACATGCGTCACACTCAAGGTCGGCAGCTGCTGGCCGACTCCCGCTCGCACATATGACCACTACACTTCGCATTTAGAGCTATTTACTTAACAGTACAGTGTGATTGCTACATCAGCAAGCACATTCGACAACCGTACTGCTCCCTTCTTTAAAGCTGGCGTAAGAATTAGGTGAGTACAAGCTGCCCAAAAGTACTCAGACTCCGAGCCTGAGGTTACACTGGCAGTGCTACCAAAGTTCAGTTGATTAGATGCATTAAAGTGCATTGACTGTCGAGTCTTTGATACAGGAGACGTAGCGGCAGGCGATTATTCTATAGCTATGAATAGAAGAACCGTACCAGAGTGTTGCATTCTGACTGGACGTACAGCGACGAGCGCGGTACAATGGTACGTTCTATGTATGTTCCATATCAAACCTAGTTTCAACGCTCTACGTGATTAGTATTCAACCCTCATTGCATAGCCTTGCAGTGCTACCATGTTCTATTCTCACGTCCTTCGCACAGGAAAACCACAACACCACAAGCCCGTATAAACTGTCACTTTTTGTCTCTCTACAACGAGCCCACATTGTCCTCCATGGGTCTCGCAGCCACGGTATATGCCGAGCAACTATACACGTACGGTCATGGACATCCACTGTGGTATCCAGAACCCAGGACAAGTTTCGATGGTCGCACGCAAGATGTTCAACTAGGTGATGTGGGCTACATCGACACGCGCGGAGGATTCCGTAGGTTGCTCAACGTCACCGTCGATTCCCATCATGAGTGGAATGCGGGAGGAGTACCTGCAGGTTTCTCCCCTCTCGTGTTCAACGAGGATTTGCGGTGCGTGAAGGAACAGGCCTTGGATCCGGGGCCGCTGTGCAGCGAAGGTGTAGAGAGCCGGGCCATGGAAGCGTGTGCATCTGTGTGAGTTCATAGTGTGCTGAATGTACAATGCTTCCGTCATGACTTACCTTACCTTCAGAAACGTCGCCGGTTTTGTGGGCGCAGAGTTGTCTTACACATTCAAGTGTCAAACGCACTGCGGTGCATTTCTCATTCTCAAAGACCACGCTACAGACACTTGAATTGAGCCGAACGTCCAATTCGAGGAATACATGCTACAGAATCACGAAAGCTGGTACACGTTCGCAACCGATCCGCAAACACTAGGTATACGATGCGAGAAAGAAGATATCATCCTTGTCAGAGGGACAGTCAAGACATCGGCTTGGACCGTTGGTGCCTTCCTCGGAAAGGTCGATCGTGCCCATGGCGTCAGTCTCGGTGGACAGCTGGGGACGTTTGGAGGTGTAGGTCTCAAGTTGTCCTCCGAACATGCAAGATATCACAAGTGCGAGCAGCGGAGTGACCCTCTGCGCTCTTCCTCCCAACATCCCGCAGAGCTGTACGGTGGACGATCCTCTACATCACAGACCTCGGATGCTATGGAAGTCGACTCAGTACCCATTAACCATCTGTCACCGGCCTCTTCGGACGTATTGAGCTTTCCAAAAGATCAATGCGTGTTTCTGAGCTACTACAAGATCAAACACCGGGTTCTCTTGCCCAAGAAGATTAGGGCGAATGCAGACCCGCCATTCCTGGGTAGAGATGACAGTGCATATGACGGCGATAGTGGGCCATTGCCTGTCACGTACGCAGACGTTGAACGAGAAACGAAGACTCTTTCGGTGAGTTTGAGTGCGAGCTGAATCTGGGGAGGCTTGCTGATATCAATTCAATTTTTTGGGTAGCCGCGAACTGCATTAGATGACGTGCTTGATTATATTCTGGAAGTACGTGTGTTGGTACACTATACTGATAAGAATAAACATTAAGTCAAGCAACTACTAGACATCCGATGCAGAGCTTTCGCTCGCCAGTGACGTAGACGTCAAGTCGATGTTGCCTGTGAGAATTTGATCGTCGTGTCTTCGTGCGGATTCCACGCTGATCTCCACGGGAAGAATCGTCAATTCCACTCATCAGTTCGTTTCGTGCTGGAGGAACAACATCCCGAATTATTCATTGATGCTGCCAAAGGTACTTAGCACTTCTTGCATGCACCGTCGCTCCTGCTTCACGTTCTTTCATAGTGGGTCGAATCGCTCGCGGCCGTTCCGACTATTTTATAGAAGCAAGCGTGCGTCTTATTCGTCTTTCATACCGTGTTGACCTCACCTGACGCCCACTCAGCACGAGCCCCCACGACAAGAGAGCCCTTCAGTTGCCTTATGGCCTTTTTCGATGCTTCAGTCTCCTTACCCCTCAGGCCCGGATGTCGACGGTTCAAGCTACTCCCGTGGCCGAACACTCCGTCGCCGAGCATCAATGTCCATCTCTCGATCTCATTCCCGCAGTTTATCTCGGACTCGTGACAGATCGATGTCAGCTCATCGTCACCAGTCAAGATCTGGGAATTCTTCCCGCAATCAGTATTCCCAGCCTCAACAACCTCAAGGATGGCGAGGATGGCGCTCTCGCTCAACCACTCCAACACAGGAGACTCAACAGGGAACCATTGACGGAGCACCCAGAGTCGTAACGGTGACTCTTCCTGCTCTCACGGCGAATAGCATTTCAGGGCGATATGAATGCAGTTACTGTGGCAAAAGCTTTACGCGGCCAAGTAGCCTCGAGGTGAGTACGGTTTCTTCCTAGTCTCTCAGCGTGGTGACGACTCTTCGCTATTTAATACAGATTCACTTGAATAGCCACACAGGCGAAAAACGTGAGCTTAATCGTCTCTTCCCTGTTTTGCGCGGCCTTCATGCCCAACTTCGATCGAAGAGTCTTGACCTATTTTTATCATAGCGTATCTCTGTCCATTTGAAGGTTGTGGATGAAGGTTTAATGTGGAGAGCAACATGCGCAGACACAGTAGAATACATTCCGGACGCCTATTAG
Source organism: Irpex lacteus (assembly GCA_001986395.2). Lineage (NCBI taxonomy): Eukaryota > Fungi > Basidiomycota > Agaricomycetes > Polyporales > Irpicaceae > Irpex > Irpex lacteus. The sequence continues at coordinate 1,166,517 of MQVO02000010.1, read as the reverse complement.
AGGCTACACAGAGAAGTAGCCCGGAGCCCGAGGACGTCAGTGGTGAGAGCGAGGGTGACACTTCTACTGCTGGTTCTATTCCATCCTCCCTGGGTGCTGGTAGTAGCCTGAACGATTGATTCTACTTGCTACGGTACGTCTGTTTTCATGTATAGTGATCGCTCTATCATGCTCTTATTGCGAACTTACCCCAGCTTTGATTAGTTTGATAGAGAAATCGAAACAAGTTCCAAGCTCGTTGAGTAGTAGCTGCAACAACTTGTCTGTGCTCCACGCACTAAGCAGTGCATTTACGATTATTTCGAATCAACATCAGCATCACGCAGAAGTAACGCTATGCCCACGATCGTCGAGACAGTGGATAGTGTCAAGTTAACACACCCTAATGGTAGGTCAAGCACTAGTACGTTCTGTCCACAGTTCGGCATGGCGTACATGGCTCGTCTCTCAAGCTAACTCCTTTTCAGCTTGACAATGCATAGCAAGTATGATCGATTCATTGGATCCAAGCATGCTTTACACCGGGTGAGGGGATCCTTTACCTTGTGATCAGCGCTCAATTGTGCAGACTTCCGCGTTATCTCTCATGTCCATGAGTCTCGGAGAATCATGCGAAGTGGTGTACGAGAGCCCTTCTAGGCGTTATATAGGATTATCCCACACATTGGATGACGCGTAATGTCTCATCTCCACAAAGCAGTGCACAAAAGCACATCGACCGGATAAGGTTCTCGAAAACTTCGCCAACCTCCCATTTTCCCATCGCGCTGAATACTAATGTGCGCCGACATTCTTCCACATTCTTGTATTGCCTAATCGACTAGCAACAGGTACAGAAACGTTATTGGTTCATGATAAAGCTTCAACATAACAGCTGGAGAAACAGGTCTTGATGCTATATGGCATTGATTTCCCCGCACATCACGTATGTTCAGTGACGATCCGAACGACGGAAGGAAGGAGGCGCTAGGCTGAATTGCCTCAATTTGTTTCTGGTGTTAGTTCGCTGCTTCCTATAAAGCGGGGTCCTATCAGTCGGTAGCTCCAGGGGCCTTTTCTCATCACTCCAACGCCGCGATGTCGACGAAATCCTTGCTCTCCCTTGCTCTCCTTCTCGGCTCCGGCTCTGCCCACACCATCTTCCAGAAATTGTACGTCAATGGCGCAGACCAGGGCGAACTCGTTGGCATTCGTGCACCAGACTATGACGGTGTATGTCCTATTTCATCCTCCGTCGTGCCCGGGTCGAACCATTATTTGTTTAGCCTATCACGGATGTGACTTCAAACGACATCATCTGCAACGGAGGTATCAATCCATACCACCAGCCCGTATCTAAGGCAGTCATTACTGCCCCTGCTGGCTCTACGCTCACGGCTGAGGTACGTTGCACCTTTATTTGAACCTCCACTCGGAACTCATGACGCTTACTCTTATACTAGTGGCACCACACCCTGAACCAAGTCGCTGGTGATTCGCAAGACCCGATCGACTCCTCCCACAAGGGGCCTGTCATCACTTACCTGTGAGGGCACCTCTATCTTAGTACATGATCCGCTCGGTCATAACTCATTGTGATCATGTTCACAACAGTGCGAAGGTACCTGATGCAACACAATCGACAGTTACCGGTCTTCAATGGTTCAAGATTCACGAAGATGGCTTCAATCCTTCGACAGGAAAGTGGGCGGTGGATACGCTCATTGCTAACAAGGGCAAGGTTAGCTTCACGATCCCCCAGTGCATTGCGTCCGGACAGTATCTGCTTAGGCATGAGATTATCGGTACGCTTTTCTTTTGCCTCTTACATATCATTTATTCTGACCCATTCCCTCGTCTTCTCGTGACACATTAGCTTTGCATGCTGCGGGTTCATACCCGGGAGCTCAATTCTATATGGAGTGTGCACAACTCCAAATTACAGGTGGGACTGGCACAAAGACCCCAGCGACGGTGAGCTTCCCAGGAGCGTACCATGGCACCGATCCAGGTATCACGCTCAGCATCTACTATCCACCGGTCACAAACTACACGATTCCTGGTCAGTCCCCTCCTTTATTCGATGACCTTGATTACATATGTTAACTGCCTTTCATGCTGAACCAGGTCCTTCTGTGTTTACATGTTGATCGCACGCACTCGGTACAGGTCATTGGTCCTAGTATGCATATATATGTTCAAATGCTTTGATTCGTCTAGCTGCTGTCAGCATTGTCTTATAAATGAGTGTGTACCGCCATGGTGGCTAAGTTGTAATTAGTATTTCGCCTGTGATCAAACGAGTGTCGTAGAACAGACCCGGAGTGAGCGCAGATAATTGCAAATTGTAGGCGGAGAGGGGAGAATCACATTATACATATGAGAAGGAGGCAGCGGTGCATTGATTATGTATACAAAAGGTAAGCAATCTATACATACAGAGATCTGTTTGACCAGTACTCGGTGCTGAGCGGCGTATCATAGTTTGTGGTAAGGACGGCTGGGGGGTGTCCTCAGAGGGGTCCTCGTCGTCGTCGTTCTTGCTCTTCTCTCCCTGCACATTCTTGTATGGCTCCAATCCCTTGTTCACAGAGATATGAACATCAGAAAGATGGACTAAGCGACGCAGCCCGGGGCGCGCCTCTATCGCTTCTCTTACAACCCGCAAAGTTTGAGAACGACCGCGAACCGTCTTAAACTCCTTCTCCTTGATGACTGGTTTGGCCTTCGATGATGCTATCTTTGCCTCAAGACGCTCCAAGAACGATGTCAATTCTTTCCAGAGCCTAGTTCCCTTGAGAAGTTTGCCCTCCGATGCAAGAGTTTCCAACGTAGCCTTGAAGCGAGGTAACTCTACCTCCTGCTTGGTGACGTCAAGTGGATCCAGCTTCCAATTCATAGAAATGCGGTTGATCGCCAATGCACTTGCATCTGTAACAGAGTCCAATTTCTGCGAGAATGCTCGACGAGTAGCGATTTCCAGTGGGGTTGACCCAACTCCATCCTCTAACGTCAGTGCTTCGACGGGTCCAGCTGTAGCAACAAGCCGCGTAATATCCACGTTGCTGAGTTGCACGGCGATGTGGAGAGGCGTTAAACCAGACAGGTCTCGTATGAGATATTGCTCGACTTCTATCTGTGTCAAAGCCTTTACGGCAGGCAAGTTCTGCTTCTTCACAGCTATATGCAACGGCTGACGTTTTAGGAATATGAGTAAACCACAGAATTGAGAAGTAGGTCAACAATACTCACTGTTTCTCCGTATTGTTTCGTCTGCTGGCGGAGCAGGGTGCGAGTAACATCTTTGGGAAGCTTCTCGAGAATGTAGTCGAATAATTTGAGATGCTTTGAGTCCGAGTCGCTCACGTCCCTCCCGCAAAGGACATGATAGATATTGCGCCTATATGCCAGAGTTAGAATGAAATTTTTTTGGCTGTATATCCCATACTTGCCTGTCGTCGTCGGTTTCCATGGGTGACACTCCGTGAGCAAGAAGGGTATCGAACAGTGCGGGGTCTGTTGCCCATCTAACAGCCGCAAGGATGGAATTGAAGCCATATGTACGTTGCCTATTACTTTATTAGTATGCTAAAGGTAAGCTACCGCGAGGGACGTACCGAAGTTGGAGCTGATCCTGCGTTTCCTTCGGCCGCAACGTTAAAAGCATCTCGAGCATGTCGGCTCGATCGCTCAGGATTGATGCCGTTGCCGCTGTCTCGTTCACTGCATTCGGAGACCATCCAAGCAATACGGGCAGAGCAGCACCAAGATCAGATATCTGTTGCAGGAGTTTGGCCTTCTCATCGCCGTGTGCAGATGCGTAGAATCGATATGCTGCAAGGGCTGGTCACTAGCTAGGTATCGGACAGTCGCTGTCAGCCCATTCCGCAGAGCAGTCCAAACTGAAGGGACGATGGTCCCTTGATACGTCTGAGGAGCATTGGGGTCACCCTTGGTGGCAAGATCCTTCCTCTTCTTCCCATGGACATTGAGCCCCAGGTATACCTTGCTCGACGTCTCATGAGAAGCTTGGTCTTCCGACAGTGACATGCGATGGGACCAGAGATCGATGCCTTCTCCAGTTCGGCGTATAAATTCGTCCAGCATGACCGGTCGATCGTGTGCGAGCAAATCATTAAGCACGGCACTGGCGTCCAAGACGTCGCCGGGCAATGAATGCGCGATACTTAATAGCTGGACGAAAGCCTCGAAATCGTCTTCTATAACAGCCTTAGTTAGGGGTGTGGACCAGACAGTCTCGTTCGCATTCTTGTTGTGCCATGGGGCCGTCGTCTTAAGCATACGAGAGGGAGGTACTTGCACTCTGACTTCGGATGTTCGCTTAGCGATGTCGATGAAATTGATGGGCTCTTCCTCAATTTCCATCTCCTCATCGTCACTATTGCTAGAGTCTTCCCCATCTGTGTCCTCATCTGAAACAGACTTCAGAACGGTGCTATCGAACAGCTAAGACATCCTCACCTAAAGAAATGAACTTTGAGCTAAACTTACGATCAGTCTGCTCTTTCGGGCTAAATTGCGCGACAGCAATGGCCAGTATCAACTTCACAGTGTCCCACTTGCGTGCAAGGACTGCTAAATGCAAAGGGGTATAGCCTGAAGAATGATGAGTTCAGATTTGTGACTTATTGAAACATGGTCTAGGCGTACCTGCGGAAGAACCGCCCCAATGGCAGGAGATTTGAAGAGGCGTATCAGGCGCCTTATGGCCACCATGCGGCATGCATAGCTGTTGGATCTTGGTATTGTTTCCTTCATAACTTGCCGTGAATAGCTCATCATACAATGAGACAAGGTTGCTCGGCAAAGGACTCTGACCCCAGGGCGCCAAGTGACGATAGAACTGGGTTGAAGGATCACCAAAGCTGTGTATTGCCGGAGTGTAGCGATACTGCACGGGAATGTTGGAGACGAAGCGATACATGGAGGGATAGACGTTGGTATTCTTGGAGTCCCCTTCGAGATGTAGATCGCTACCGATCTTGGCGTTGTGGTTCACGAGAAGATTCTCGATCTCGGAGTAGAAGGTGTCTATCTCGTCGAGGGGCAGCGGATTTTCCTCTGTCTCGGAGGATTTGGTCCCAACATTTCTGCACTCAGAAATGATCCTCTGCACTTCCACTCTCCAACCGGCAGTTTCGGTGAGAAGGGAGACTTTGGAGGGCTGTGATGCTGGTGTATCTTCTATGACTATGGGTGTTCCAAGAAGCATCCGATGAGCTCCTGGTTGATCGTTGATACTTGATTGGGGCTTCTTAGAATCTAGTATCTTCTCCTTGACCCAGTGTACATAGTCAAGGCAAGTGGCTTGCTCCGAGTTGGACATGTTGCGAGTCTCAGATAATGTTTGGTTGACATCAGCGCCCAGCTCAACCAAGAGGTGGACGGAATCATCGCAAGCTGACAGGGCCGCCTCCAAAGCAGTCGGGACCGTCATGGAGGATAAGGGAAGGACATGCGGATCATTCCTTATCCTAAAGATGATTAGAAATGACTCTTCATGAAGCGATGAGATGACATACTTCGTATCCCGCGCCCTCTCTAGCTCATCTTGGGAGGAGTTGATCTTGGCGCCATATGCCAATAGACAAGCAAGCGTAGAATAAGAGCCCTAGAAACTGCAGAGACCAGAGGAAATACCACGTTGCTGTATCGCGGCATATACGGAACGTTCAAAACAGCCTTGGCGTTGGGATCACGAGCAAGGAGTGTCGATACCAGCCTCCACTTGGATTGAGCCACGATGCGATGGAACACAGTCGCAAGGTTCTCGTCGGCTTCAGAGGAGACTGCGCCAGCCGTGAGTAGCTTCTCTACAATCCGGCAGGCCTCACTTTCGTCCTCCGTTACGGCTGCCAAGAGCAATGATTGGACATATTTGGATGCATATGGTGCCGACGGGAGTTTCGCAACAAGACTAGCGTTTGCTCCGGACGCAAGCAAGAGATCGAGTGCGGCAGAAGAGCCTGACATGACTGCGTAGTGTAAGGGAGAAAGAGCATAATCCCAGTCTTGAACATCGATCTCGAATACATCCGGTTCCTCTGTCTCGTCCTCTGGAATGTTGCCGTCGATGTCCTTGGGCTTGTCCTCTTCCTTGTCATCAGTGCTATCCGCTTCGTCAGAATCCCAATCGTCCTCGCTGCTGTCTTGCGATCTGTCGCTGTCTGATGCAATACTCTCTTCTTTGGCGATATCGTCTGCAACGTCCATGGTTTGCTCCTCCTTCAAGCGAGCGGCCTCCGCTTCCGCCGCCTCTGCAGCCTCCCTATTGACGACACTACGCTCCAACAGCTTCCGCACCAGAGCCGGCAGGTTCAATTGTGCAGCCAAGTGTAGCACCGTACGGCCGTCGACTAGACGTGAGGTCATTCTAGCGTCGGCGTCGATGAGATCGATTGCAATGTCAACTGCCTGAGACAGCGTAGCGACCTGCAGGGGAGTGCGGCCAACGTGGTCGCGGCGATTCACGTCAATGCCGTCCTTGATCATATTGCCTACTGTGTTACGGTCATGCGCTGCAATCGCTGCAAAGAATTTCTCGGTTGGGCCCATGTACGCCTGCTCCGTCCACTCTCCTTCATCAATCGGATTGAAGCTGCCAGAGATAGATTGGCGACCTGCGTCCTCGATGATGAACCTGAGCAAGCGACTCAGTAATATGTGAGGTGGTGGGTAATAGGGCACGTACTGCACTCTACCGCGAAGGTAAGATTCATCCTCAACCTTCTGCAACTCTCGCTCTTCGTCGTTCTTCGGGACTGGACAGTACTGGTGAAAAGTATTCTGTGTGAGAACCACGTTTTACATGGAAAGACAAAACGCACTTCACAGCAATCCTCTAGGCACTCTGGCATAGTACCAAAGAAGGCGGGATGGCGATGAAGTCTTCTCCCCTTGTTCTTCGGATTGAATGGAGCTAAAACAGATGAGCACCTGCTCAAGAGCGAGTTATCGTGACGCACAATTCATTCCAAGATCCTAGCACGAAATCAGTATGGACTTATGAGCACGCATCAATTTAACACGTACCGTCTGATATACAAGCTTCTCGATACGTCTGGCATCCCATCCTGGGCCGTAGGGTATGTGTAACGAGACAACATCGTAGTCGCTCAACTCTAGTCCGGCATTAACCTCGTCCTTCAGATCTCCCTTGTACGTCTTCACTCTCTTAGATCGCATCCACTGGTTTGGCCTGGGGGGACGCCCCCGTATATTGCGACGAGAGTCGATATACTGCTCTCGAGCAGCGGCGGTAGCTAACTTCTCGAGTACAATCAGGCGAGCCAATCCTTGTACTCGAACGATAGAACGCTCGAAAATCTGAGCGGGAAACGCGGGATGTCAGCATCGAGGTAAGTGCATAATACAATCTCACTCACAGTAGGGTCAATGTCTTCACGTCGGAGCTGAGGTACATAGATCTCAAAGTTGCGAGAGGCATACTTGGCAAGGCGAACCTCGTAGGAGGGAGATCGACGTGTGATATCTGTAGTGTTACACTGCCGCATTGCTGCGACAATTGCACGGGGATTGGCCCAAACGCGGTTGCCATCGAAAGCACAACACGGTGCATCGACGTCGAAACCAGCGAGAACCTCTGCAGGAGACTGGTAGAGTCGAAGCACAATCTGCACGGCGCGGTAGGGATATTGAGAGTGGATAGACACTGTGTGCTTGGTGCGAATACAAGTCACATCCCAGGGGATCGAATCCCTGACTGCCTCGTAGATTGCGTTGATTTTGACTTCAGCCTGCTCGGGAGTCAAGCCGTACAGAAACAGGTCGACGTCGGAGGCGGGATAGGCATGCGAATGAAAGTGCTTCCTGAGTGACCTCTTCGATGCTTTTGCCTTCTCGGGAAGAGGAGCAAGGCACGCCTGCACGGCACCACCAGCAGCAATGACATTGCTCCAATCGGTGAGCTGAGACAGTGAACTTTCGGTAAAGATAGCCCAGTTCTTCTTGAAATCATCCAGACTCTGCACCATGGCAGGAGTGCCCTCCTTGCGGCGCTGGTCCTCAGATAACGGCATGATGTACTTTGCACCAAGGTCTTCTTCGTTGACTACTACCCGCGCACGCGTGGTGCGAATAGCAGGGGACGCGTTGAACACGTCGACGAGACCGACGTGAGGGTCTTTGAGACGAGCATGACCTTTGTCCTGAGCGAATAGCTTGCGAAGCTCGGCTTCATCATCCAGAGAGGGACGAAGTGCCGCGTCGAGATCAGCTCCTGGGCCATCGGGAAGCTGCTCGATGCGAGCGAGGAAGCTGGTTGCCTCGGCGTTCTGCATAGCGGAAAGGGATGTTTGGTGAGTACGGTAGGATAAAAGGCTCGAGCACCGTTGGAGAATCAACAGCACCTATGTCTGACACTTCGATGGTGCAAGCTCCCCATGTTATATAGTAATCGGAGCCAGAGGTGAGCGCTGAACGTCAACGTCTGAAACGACCGACGCCCGACGCGACACGCTGTGCACACGCTCTGCATTGCCAATTTCCGACAGGCGTGGCGCTCCTTTACCTAATCTAGAAAGCGTCGGTACCGACGCCCCCGACATCATGCGCTGATGCGCCCTGACAAGAGTCTTTTAAGAGCCATTTGACTCCACGATGGCCGACGCATGCCGCACACCGTGTTTATGACTCTGCGTTACCATACGGTCCCACTGATCGAAGCCAACCAAATCAATAGTGTGCAAGAGTCAGTGTGATATGACAGCAAAACTACTTCCGTACAGGGACCGACAGTGACTAACAGAGGAAGAACAAAAAAATAAATACAGAACCCGAAGGATAGATTACGTGCGAAGAAAGAGGAGCCAGTAAGAGATTAAAACACATGAGCAACATGATGCAGAAGATTATCGAGAGCCTGCGCAGAATCGACACGGTGAGTCAAATCGTCACTAGATGGAAGGAAAGAAGAGCTCACGTTATCCATTTCTTCCAATTCTTTGAATGAGCTAGCGTATATGTCGCGGATCTGAGGGTGCAGGGAGTTGACATCAATCTCCCTGCCAAACAGGAGTTCATCCACCGGATCCAGCGGTGGAAGCTCAGGTTTTCTGGTGGTCATTGCCCTCGCCTCGATAACCGCGAGCATTTGCGTTAAACCGAAGTCGTCTTTAGGTAACACCACTCGAGGCCGGTCCCCGTTGGATGATTGAGTCATAGAGCGCGTGGGAAGGGAAGTGCCAGGCGAACCACTGCGATAGACTGAGGATTCAGACATGACTGAAGCTAAAGACTGTTGGCGATCGTGTGGCGGTCGAGCACCTTTCTGCGGTGTGCCAGATGGTGTCACGGAATGACCTCTTGAAGACTCGCCTGGGCTCGCGGTACGATAACTCGACATCCGAGACAGGAGGGGTGAGGCAGCACGCTGCACCGAAGAGGTAGGAGTCGGGGACCTTCCGTTCAAGACATTTGCGTTGGGTGTAGCCGCACGAGAGCTGCTTGGTCCACCTTCTGCAGTGGAGTAGTCCGAGGGAGACATTGAGCGGAAAGAATCTGTCGAATCGAAGAGGCCACTAGAGCTTGAATGGGAAATGGGCGGTCGACCGCTTCCTTTCTCATGTTTGATCTTGCTCAGGACACGGTCGAGTTTGGCACCCAGACCATCCTTTCCTCTGCTCAGAACACCATGAAGGAGATCATCTCTAGCAATATCGCTTCTCTCCTTGTGGGGCCCCGCTTCGCCTCGCCACTCAGCTTCCACAATATCGCTGATATCGTAAGTCTCGCCATCCGGCTCAACATACGAATAGCGCATCCGATCGTCCACGTCGTACCGCGAGCTGCGAATCATAGCATTTCCCGGAAGCAGCACGTCCAGGCCTCTAGACGAGTTCGTCTGCGCAGACAGAATGGCCCGCTGGTTCGCACGAGTAGCGGCTCGTTGAGCTGCGATAATTTCCTGCTTCGACAGTTGACGCTTGGGCTCATCGTTTGCACTGATCGTCGAGTCTGACGTGACACTCGACCCACTGAGTGATTCTCTCTGCAACTTCTGTAAGGCAATCTCGTCTAGCGGAGCGGAAGACCGATGTTTGGACGAAGGACGATACGCAACTGCACGGCGCAGGATGAAAACGGGATCATCCGGTGAGACGTCTTCGGGGTTCCCTAAGAGCTGTGTTGAGTCGATTGAGCGCCTCTTCGCATCGCTTGGACGTTGATTGGCTGCACGATAGGTCGGTGGACGGGAGAATGCCTCGATGACTTTGCTTGTGGGCGATAACTCCCGCTCTAGATGAACGTACTCAGTAACGATATTCTCAAAGAAAAATCGAACATTGACGTACCCTTTTCACCGGTATTGACAGACAGGATGTACCGAACCCGCGTTGAGCTACGACGCTTGGTGAGCTTGTCCTCGACTTCATCTCCTCCATCAACCACCCCATCGATAATGCCGAACCGCTCCAACCCTTGCTCAATGACCTCCGCCACTGTCACATTCTTAGGGAAAATGAAGATCTTCCTGCGCTGCGACGCTGAGATCCCCGGGGAGGGAATTGCGCTCCCATGTCGATCACGCAGCGTATTCTTGAACACGATCGCCTCCGTGAGAGGGTCAAACACCATATCATCCGGCAGGTCCTCAGGATGTATGACCAGCTGCAACGCGAACCTGAACGACGGCGAACTGAACCTCTCCGCAACAGCCGTCAAACCACCCGTGTTGATCGACAGGTACTGGTTGCTCGAGCGTGGCGACCCGCCATCCTCGTCTGCGCTCTCTGCCATGTACGACTCGTCCGCGTCGTCGCGGAAGGGATCGTCCGGGTCGCCACCACGACGGTTGAGGTAGAACTTCACGGCGGAGTCGTCCGTGAAGTCGTTCATGGGCAGCTTCTTGATGGCAGGATGCATGGACAGATTGCTGGCAATAGAACTGATACTTCCGACGCTGCTGCGCTTGACCTTTGGTAGCTCCATGGCAGCTTCTACGAGAGACTCGAATACGACGAGCGGCTTCTCAGCAGGAAGCAAGGTCGCTGAGGACCCTTCGACTTGCTTGATAGAGAGGTAGTAGTTGCTGATGTCCTCTCCAGACAGCCGGAAACGCTGGACGGCCTGGCGAACGAGATCAGACGCGGTCGTCGAGGAGTTGAGAAGGACGGTCTTGAAGGTCGCTTCCGTCTGGAGGTTGTTACCAGCGAAAACACGTATGACGCTGAGATCAGGAAGACCGATGCCTTGGCCGTCCATAGCACCAGGAGACAGAACCAGAGAACCAGGGCGCGGACGTGATCCGACGGAGAGGCTGTTGACAGAGTTTGGCGAGGCGAGTAGAGAGTTGGAGGAGTGCATGACGGCGGACGCGGACTGCAGTCCGTAGGATGCGTCTGGAGGGGAAGACGGCGACCTGTTGAGGTATTGTTGGTAGAGGGCCTGCTGCTGCTGGTCGCGTTGTCGCAGCTGAGAGGCATGCTGGGACAATTGTGCTGTGATAGCTGAAGGGGGACCCGCGGCAGGGGTCTGCTGCTGTACCGCCGGCTTACGAGGTTCCACAGTGGCCTTCTGTTGCTGTATCGCCTGCTGTTGCTGTTGGCGTGCGCTGGCTGTGACCGGAGAAGGCGTGTCCGTCCCATTGGTGCTCCCATGATGAGTGCTGCTAGATCGTCCCGACTCTGCAGAGTTCCTATCCGTGACGCTCTCCACACTCCCAGCACTGACAAGACCAGTCTCCGAACTGATACCTGCGCCTCCCTTGTCTTTCTTGTCCTTCTTCCTCCCGAACAGCCCACCAAACACACCGCTCTTCTTCTTCTTGTCCTTATCCTTCCCTCCCTCGTCATCTGTAGTAACATCGCCACGGTCACGGTCCTTGCGCAGTTTACTCGGCTGTTTCTGGTCAGATGCAGAAGAAGACGAGGACGGGCGGGCGGGGTTCTTGTTGGCTTTCTTCCGCTGTGCCTCTTCTAGAGCCTCGATCTCCTCGCGCGTGCGCTTTCTTTCCTCGTGCTGCTGTTGCATGATGGCGCTAGGGAGAAGGGGTCCGGGTTGCGCATGGTCGTCGACAGAACGTGCGACCGACGGCGTAATAGACACCTTGCGAGTCTCTGTAGCCTGAGCAGGGTCCAAGACCTTTCCAGGTGAGGTCGGCGGAGTTGTGGTAGTGCCTTCCTGACTGCCACCTGGAGAAGTCTGCGAACGGAGCGGGGACTGTTGTCCACCTGCAGCTGCATTGTCTTGCGCACGCTGGAGCGCGATGACCTGTTGATCCTGCAGCTGTCCCCGCGTGGCATCCCGAGGCGACCCATCGACGCTCGTCGGAGAGTTGGCAGAGGTGACAATGACTTGGGCATCTCCTGACTGTATCCTTTCCACAGCGCCATCCTCCCAGCTCATACCATCATCAGGCTCCATACCGGGTGGTCCTCCTTCATTGGACGCTCGCTCTCGTTCTTGCTCCTGCTCTTCCGCAAGGTCAGGATCCTCGTCCTCGTACGGCTCATCGTCCCACTCAGTGTCCTCATCTTCTTCGTCCTCGTCACCCCATACCGCAGGCAAATAACGGTGCACGAATAACGCCGGTGTGAATGTAACGCCTTTAGCGGCGCGGGAACGATTTCCGGTGTTAGCGTTGGCAGGCGTCGGTGAGGGAGAGGCTTGATTCGAGCCCGTACGGGAGGAGAGTATACGATCGCGAGACTGTTGTAGCTCTGCCTGTGTCGCTGAGGCGAGCTGAATACACAGAGGTTAATTAAGACGAAGCTTGGGTATATCAGTGTACATACATCGACGTTACGATGCTTGTTCAAGCGGGCAAGACGCTCGAACGGAGTTTCGATGTTCTCGGCTGGAATGTAGCCCACTTCCTGTGTCTTCAGGACACGAACGAGCCACCAGTAACTGTTGCTGTCGTCCATCAGGAAGAGGCTGTCCCCTTTGACGACGTTCGCTTGTCCATCAACAGTAGCTGCGAAGCTATGCAGGGCATACACGAGGTCGAAGTCAATAGACTCATTAGGGATAGAGAGGGACGAAGAACCGTCGTCGTCGTCCATGTAGTCGTCTCTGTCCTCCCCATCTGAGTCGTCCTCGAGGACTGAGTGTTCCTCATCAGATGGGTAGCCCATGTCGTGAGAATGGTGATCTTCTGTAGCCATTTGGTCACGGAGGTCGAAGGTATCTTGTCTGGCTGGTCTCCTGGGCTGTTCGGTTACCTGCATGAGGTGGCTGGGAAGTAAATGAGATGTGGCTTGGCGTCAGGGAGCTCTTTGGGTGAAATGGGATGGAAACGAGTGGGCAAAGTCGTAGTTTAGGTTCGAGTTAGAGTATGGTATATAGCCTTCTTGGGAATTATAGCAGGTCTAGAGGGCGAAAGGAGGGAACGAGTGTTTGAGAGTGCGCACTGCGAAGGTGGTGGTAGTGATCTTGAGCAATTGAGCAATGTCCTATTCTGTGCTGCCGTGCAGATGGGCCTGTCCCAGAGTTGCCAGCAGGTATATTACAGCCACGGGCAGGACACAGAGGTGGTGAAACGTAGCGAAGAGGGTATATGCACCGGTTGCTGTTGGTCGTTGCGCCTTGCAATAATTATCGGAGACTTAGGCGGTCAGTTAGTTACCCCGCATTAGACACTTCTTACAGACGCTATGTTATGTCGTTAGACTTTATTTGTGATACTTTGTAGTGGTATTTAGTGAGGCGTTTACTCTAAGAAACCGTGAGAAATGGATTTCAAGTTCCAATACTTACTGAACCCACAGCTACAACCACCGTCTCTGCGTCCACCTCCCACCAAGATCAACTCGAAAGGTAATCTTTTGCAGCTTGCTCTTATTCACTCTTTACCTCTTCCACTCGTTTTAACATCCATCTGTGCGATATGGCCACCCTGCAAGTCCCACCTCGACTATCTGCACAAACATCGCACATGTACGACGACTTCGACTCTTCGCCGTCTCTTGCGAGCCCGTCTATATCTTCTTCGGACATGCAAGAGCACACAAAGAAGACCATGCAGACCACCATCGCCATCCGTGACGAAAAGCCGCACCATTTCAAGATACGCCCGTTGAAACAGGTCCCTGTCGAGAAGCGACTGGCCATGGAAAGTCCTTGCATGATTTTCGACCGACCTTTTGCTGGCCCACGCTTAGAACTGCCTACTCTGTACCAACTTGCCCCAAACAGAAGCGCCTCTGGTTGCTCTTTCAACAGCTTAAAGGATGAAGACCCCTCGGTAACCTACGACCTTGACTCTCGTCTTGTATACGAACTCATCCTTGCACAGACCTCTCGACCAGGCACTCCCCCTCAAGAGCAACGTGGTCGTGACCTCTCCTCCGCTAGTGAAGCAAAGCTAGACTGTGCCAACTATGCTGACAAGCTCTCTGGACTGGGTCTTAAAGCGTGTGACAGTCTGACAGGATCCCTCGCAAGCCTGCGCTCAACAGTAGGAGACATCTCCCAAGAAGACATCGCCGAAACCCTCCAGGAGTACAACGTCTCTCAGGCCTCCTTCTTGCACCCCTGGTCTGCTGCGCCTGATCTAACCTTCGAGTCCTCCAACGAACTATCATTATCAGTATCTCCCGGTCTAGTCACGCCTCTCACCTCGACGCCCTCCTCCGAAAACGTCAGAAAGAACAAGACCAAGAGCATGCACGTCACCGCTACCTCTGCCGGGCTTGCTCTCCTCTCGAACTTGCCGCTGGATCCCCCGTCTCTCAGTCGCACCGCGATCCTAGAACGCCGTAAACACACGCACACGAAGGCTTTCTCCGTCTCCTCTCTATCTTCTGGCCATGGTCATCCTGACGAAGGTACCCGCATACATAGCCGCAAACGCCACGCCATCTACGGAGACTCCGAATGGCAAGTTGACCTTCCTGCTTCTGACAGCCACAGCTCCTCCGTCGGGTCCTCTGGTTCTTCGACGTCTCTCCCTTACGCGACGCCTGAAAAACGCAAGTACACTAGTACCGCAAGACACAGCTCCGTGGTGAGGCCCGTATCTCTCGGCGACGGCCTAGGCATCCACAGCTCTGCGCCCATCCCTACCATCCCTTCTATTCCGTCCCTCCCTTCATTTGAGAAGTCGGTCGTCTTGCCTCTCAGAGTCTCCCCGAGCGGCATGTCCAGTGTCAAGTCCTCGACTTCCGTTAGACGTGGTTCTCGTTCTCGCGATAGCTTGAAAGCTTCGATGGTGTGGCCTCCTATGGTGCAAGAGATGCTGCAAGAGCTCGACGAGGCTATACAAGAGTGGCAGTTCGCGTGCTTCGTCGCGACGTTCTGAGCACTACGATAGAGCGTATATCCTCTTTTCTTTCTCTGTATCCATACCTCTGTTTCACGCAACCTACTGTATCCCTATCATCGTTCAATCCTTCTTGTGTATGTATATACTCGATCACTCCTACCAAAGCATGTGCACAAACGACAGTAGAAGCGTGCAATGTCCTGTCTAGTCGCTACATAATGCATCAATATTGCATCAATTCTGAATACGTTGTTGCGTGCGCTGAAGACTTTCTTTGAGAATGTGACTGCCTGGATAAGGTTGCCGTACACGATAAGTATTCGCATCGTCGGTAACTAGAGCTCTACTAGCCTTGAACCAGAGAGCAATTTTTGGGAATTCGTGTTTCTGATGCACTTGGCGGATTCATCACGACGTCGACATCTATTCCAAATTCTCCATTCGAACCTCCATCTCTACGTACGCAGTACTTTAATAACAACAAACTACGAACTGAAAAACCATACAGAATTCTAGACATACAGAGGACTAAGTCAGAATGATGTCTTTCTCCCAATCGACCAATCCCCAACGCTCAAGCTCTTTATAGTGCTCAACAGAACTGATGTCCTTGATACGTTGTTGCGCTCCGTTGACCTCGGTAAGGTGTCCTAGTTCCTCCAGTGGGTCATCTATCGACTTTCTGTACTCGTTGAAGAGAACATCGGGTTCCTTCGGCTTGTATGAAGATGGTCCATATTGTGCCATTGACTCTGCAAAGTCAGCTTTCTGTAGATGCTCGTAGACAGCGTGACAGAAGGAGACAATCACGCTCCAGCACGAGCGGTGTGAAGAGGTTGGCTGGGGTATGAAGAGCGCATCTTTCCTCAAAGTAATGAGCGCCCTTCGATCGTCCGCTGGCCTAATCCAGTCAGAAAGGGGTAGCTGCGACTGCTCGTCCGACTGCTCGTCTGACTGCTCGTCCGACCGCTCATCCGACTCCACATTATATCGGGAAATGACCCAAACGGTCACATATGCAAACGATTCCGCATCAAAGTCTGGCGATAATTTATAAATTAGCCCCAGTGTAGTGTGCATGAATAAAGCATAACATACCATAGATGTGAGGAATTCCTTTATTGTTCATCAGGTTCTCCACCAACTTTGCAGCCATGAAGATTCTGGTCCCGGTACGTTCGCTCTCCGTCTTGCGATCCTGGCCTTCAACATAAATAATAGCGAGATCGAAATCGTTCACAACACCGCTGATCTCGCCGTCAATTATGGTGTACATCAGATTGCCCTCGCTGATATCACGATGGTGCAGCCCTGCCATCCAAAGCGCACCGTGACCTATCGACCTATCAGTGCTATGAGAAACGAACATATGCAAACCACGCACATAAGAAGCTGCTTCGCAATGCCTTGATAAAATCAAGATCACTAAGCTTTGATATCGGGTATAACTTGGTGAAGAGCAAGATACGAAGGACGCGATATCGCCTCCTCCGGTTCGACCCCCGCCTTCGCACATGTAGGATTTTCTCCATGAGATCAGCGGAGTGATCCTGCCACGTCTGCTCTGCCAGTAGAATTGGCAGATGACCCCGGACGTCGCCGCCGTTCTCTCCAGCAGCAATTTCGTACGCTTTGGCCAAGTTTTGCGCTTCATTCGAACGAGTTTCACCGGGATAATAGATCTTGGCGACGTATTCTGAAGCGGTTACACCATATTCGCTGAAGTCGGCGTCGCAGTTTGCAGGAACGACGCAGGACGTGTGGCTGAACAGGTTGACGGCAAGCTGGGCTCTATCGACAGCAACCTTGATCTCAACTTCAGGCCTCACGTCGCCACTCTTTTCTGGAGCTCCGAGCAACTTGACTGTGGGGTGTGAGTCAGCTCCGAATATTATATCTTGACCCCAGTGTTTTGGGGAGAACCGCTGTAGTACGGCGAGAAGCGCAACGAAGTGAGGCAGGTTCGCGATGAAGTTCAGACCATGAGATTGGATTGCGCCTCCGCGGTCGAACCACCAAAGCCAAAGCCTGTCCTCTGGGACGGCGCTTTGTCAGTACGCATATGGATTCAGGTACGTGGTCGCTCACCGATGACGAGGATTTCAATTGAGTGTCGAACCGCCGCACTGGACGAGAGGCGCTCTGCTGCGTATATAGCCATTTGTTCGGGAGGCGGAGGCCTCGATACTTTCTTTGGCGGCCGTGAGCGACTCCCACAGTTCTCATCCCCGGAGCCTGAAGAGACTACCTTCCCATTGTTACTTCTCCGCTTCTTTTTCGAACGTCCAGCAGAGGAGTTGTCGGGCTTGCGACTACGTTTCTTGTTTCGGTTCGTCGACGCCAAAGGTTCCAGCACCAGTTCGTTCTTGCTGGTAGCATCCTCGTCGTCGCTGGTAACATCCTCGTCATCGCTGGCAGCACCCTCGTCGTCGATGGTAGCATCCTCGTCGTCGATGGTCGCATCCTCATCGTCGCTTAGGTCATCCTCGTTGTCGCTGGTGTCGTCCTCGTCTTCGCTGCCAGTGATACCATCCTCGCTGTCGTCGGTATCATCCTCGTTGTCACTCGTACCCTCCTCGAGATCTGAGTCGTCCGTACTGGAGCTATCGAGCGAGTAAGGTCCTATGTCACCTACCTCCAGGTTTTCGTCATAACGTAAAGGGATGGGCTTCATCTCATAACCCTTCTGCTTCTTGATCTCGACGTTGAGCAAGATGTCGGATGATCCAGAGGCTCTGTGAGGAGTGGCAGGAGCTAAGTTTGAGCAATGGTTCTCCCAAATCATTTCCCAGCTCTTGACAGGCTCGAATGGCGGGTTTTCAGTCATCTTCACGGCCGCTGCTATCGGGAGTGCTATCACGCCCGGACATTGTGATGTCCCTTTTGCGACTTTGCGTGTGCTGACACCACTACTTTCAGCTGTAGTTTGCTTGTTGTGATTGCGTTGGAAGATGAGAGTGGACCCATCGACGTCCTTCAGCTGCGGTAGTCCAAAATCTGTAAAACGGTTTGCGAATCTCGGCTCGCGCAACTTCTCAAGGACATGGTTCGAGAGCTCGACCCATGAAGCGTATCTTGCGGCCTCTGGCTCGTGCGCGTTGCGGCTATCCAGTGGCATGACGGTGAGTATTGATGCACTACAGCGGAGAGCAAACATACTAGGCGAGCAGAAGCTGTTGGAGTTTGTTCATATGCGGTTCCGAGGTTGCGTCGAAAAGTTCAAAAGCCGGTTCATTCTCAGGGTTGATAGGGATATTCTGGTCCTCCTCGTTACATAGCTCGACAGCAACACACAGTATCTTCTTCCAAGTTGTCTCAAGCTCTTGTATATCGTGCGTCTTGCGAGGAAGGGCGATCGCGAGGAGAAATAGCAGGAATTTATCCAACGCGACCTCCGTCCCGTTTCTCTCAAAATTGCATTTGAAGCTCTCTTGAATCTCGACCAAACTGCGAATACGAGCATAAGCATATCAGTTCATTCAGGGACACTAGTATCGCACCGTGTAGAAGTGCTCTCCGAATCATCATTATTGTAGTTCGCCTTCATAGGACTGCACACCAAGGGACTCTTCTCCTGCCTTGAGCCAATATTCTGTGGATCAGTAGATGGCTTGTGACTTGAGTCGACATGCGGACTAGAAGATGGCGAGGAGGGCCGTGGCACAGGTTCAGAGGGGACTGGACAGGTGACAGTTGAAGCTACATTGTTGTCTTCAGACATAGAAACAGCTGGAGATGAGCCGTCGCCGTGGTGTTCAGACATGGAAATAGGTAAAGAGCAGTCGTCGTGCGTGAGCTCAAACGCGGATTCAAAAGCAAGTGAAGACGAGTCATCGTCGTATAGTTCGGACATGACTGCGTCGTGGTTGTGGTCGAACCCGCCGCGCGCTCACTGGCGGCCACAAGTCGAGTAATTATGATATGTTTTGATGCCGCACTCATGAAGTGGACAGTAAGTAATTAGAGCTGGTTATATAGTATCCGCGATTACCGGTGCGGTGGAACACGAAGCAATGGAACAAGGGGTATACGTATATACATTCAATACATTAAGCCAAGAACGAAGAACCACGGGCCAAAAACAGAGTGAGGATGGGAATTGTGTGGTGGATGGAGTGGAAGTGCGTTTGTGTGTTTGTGCGGAACTCGTACAGTATGAACACACACATGGTCGAAGCATGTCAAATGTTCGCTCAGAGACAACACACTGCTGAGCGTACAAACCCGCCAGATACGAAGAATTATTGGATACCCATTCTTACAGAAACACGTCGTCCTTTCAAGCTTGAAGTCCTTCCTTTGCTTGTGCCAGGGAACAGCCTCGAACTTCTGCGTCTTCGCCGCCTCCGAACCATGAATCCTAATACGCCGGCCCCTTCCCCTCAGCAATAGCCTTCCTCACCGGGTTCGAACTCGGCGGGATAGCACCCATCCTCTCCAGCCTATCAAACAGCACGAACAGCTTCTCCGCCTCCCTCTCCTTCTCCTCGTCTGTCATCTCCGGCCCAGACTGCTCTTGCTTCTGCACGACACCGGTGATGGGGTTGATAGGCATGCCGTCTGCTGTCTCGGAGGGCGCAGATGCACTGGAGCCGGGAGCGGGAGGGGCACCCATGATGCCTTTTTGGAAGAGAAAGCCGGCGACGTTGCCGTACCCTACGTACGCTGCCAACGTGCTCGCTATTGCCATTCGTAGTGAGTGAGTAAAGATGAAGACAGAGAGAACGACGTGAAGGGCACACACCATCGGAGTCGCAGATAGCGTACAACATCTCCCCGACGGAGATCTTGGTGTGGTTGTGGTTTATGCACCCCATCAACCGCAGACACCTCCCCAGCAGGTCCGCCCGTCCTTCGAGAGGGCTCGTGCGGTCCAAGTCGTCAGGCACGATCCACTCACGCAGTCGTTTGCGCACAGAGTCGTCTGCGATGCATAGATTCTTGATGAACAGAATGAGAGGGGGCATGAGCTCGTCGAACGCCTGGTCTGTTTCGCGTTTGCAGAGTTGCTGGACGGAGGGGTCGTCAGGGTCGATGGTATCGGGGAGATAATGGGAGAGTGTGACGTCGAGGATGTCATAGGCACGGAGGAGAGTGTCGGCGTTGGCTGTGAGAGTTGATTGGCGGGACGAGGATTTGCGCACTGAGAGTTTGGACAGAGCGCGATCGAGGGTGCTAGGGCGTTCTTTGGAGTCTTTGCTTGAAGATGCAGGCGGTGAGCCACTACGGCTTATGGGAGGAGAATCCGAGGATGGAGAGCCTTCGGGACTGGCGGACTTGGAGGTCGTACGGGGAGAAGACGTGCTGCTGAGTGGGGGGAACCATTTCTGCTTGTTGGTAGAGGTAACAGGGATACTGACGAGGACGTGAACGAGATGTGTCATGGGTGCCGTGAACGGCGACGGATGAGAGGGCGGCATGGAGTTGAATGTACGGAGGAGCGGTGCGATGAATCTAGGAACTGGACTTAGAATTCTAGACGATCTAGAAGAAGTGGGCGACTCACCCGTCG
Source organism: Irpex lacteus (assembly GCA_001986395.2). NCBI lineage: Eukaryota > Fungi > Basidiomycota > Agaricomycetes > Polyporales > Irpicaceae > Irpex > Irpex lacteus. The sequence goes on along the minus strand of MQVO02000010.1, from coordinate 1,145,779 downwards.
AGCCGATCGCTCCATGCATCGTGCATCACCATGCGTTCTCCATCACTGGGATCGACGACCTGTTCACAGGCGATTAGACTGGCGTTTCTAGAATATCGAGTGTGGAAGTACTCACTCTTGGATAGTATGTCACCAAGTTCCAAGCCAGCTTCAGCACCTCCGACATCGCCTCACGGGCCATCTTCTCGCTTTGCAGGATGCTGGTCAATAAACTGTCCAATTTCGACGAGATAATGTCGATAATGTTGCTGTGATGGCCGTGAGGCTTGCTCTCGACAAGTGCTCGCAGATAATCTTCGGCAGTCGTGGATAGTGTCAGGAAGAACATGATCCGGCATACAATGAATATGCGGTCGGGGGAAGTTGTTTTCTATCCTCATTATATGCGTCAATGACTAGCAGCATGGTATGCAAAACAACACTCACCTCCAGAAACTCTACCATAGATTCACCGCCGCCCACTTCCTTTCTGACAAACGTCTTTCTCGCACTTTCAACCAGAAGTAGCGCATTGGCAATACACCTCAGAGCTTCGTTAGAGGAATCAAGGTCGTCCTTGAAATGTTCTGCGACAGAAAGGACGGCGTGGAGATTTGCAGACTTGGCAATCGTCTCCGAGCCCACCGGGTTTTTGCCCAACGACTTTAATGCCGCCAGGGCTTGGGCAGAGTCTGAAAACACAGACAAAGCAATTTAGTTAAGCTTAAGACGGTATACGCTTCTCGAAACACACCTTTCGAATTCAATCGGCATTTACTCGAGCTACTTGAGCTCTTCGTGAGAGACTTGAGATCATCAATAATCGTCTGGACTATTTCCTTGCGGTTCGCGTCGTCGATCGTCAACGGCGGTACTAATAGTGTGGCTTCATAAACAACTACACAACCACAGCGAGTAACCAGACAAGATCGACTGACCATCTATGATAGACTGTAGAACTGCCGATACCTCTGACCGAGGCGATGATGGGGTGAGCGCTGTGTACGCCTGGCGAATCTTGGACATTGGGGGTATTGTAGCTCGACAAGAGCAGAATTATAGCTTGATTAGACGGGGCGTGGCCTAAGAGACACGCCGGACAATGGCTGCGAGCAGGAGAACAGATAGGCTCGAGCGGAGAATTAGCTGAGTCGTGAAGTACAGGGAGACGCTTGGTGCAGTGCAGGCAGATATTAAGCGGTGTCAGGGTGAGTATGGCCTGGATAATAGAGAGAAATGTCCCGAATGGCGTCGAGCGAGAGACAGGAGAGCAAGGAGAGGCAGAACACAAAAGAAGGGAAAACGCCGGGGATGGGAGGATGTGGTAAAGAGGAGAGAGCAGCTCGGCGCCCACAGCCTGCAGCGATCAGCCTGCCACCGTCGTTCGCCGGCCGAGAAATCGATAAATATTATCGCCAGGGAATAAAAACATACGCAGGGATACACTCGCAACAGGCCCCGAGACTTCCGTGTCCAGGAACGAAAACGCGGCAGAGACGAACAGTAATCATTGCAATAATAGAGTATCCAAGACAACCACTCCGTGTCTACTCAGCGGATCATACGCCCAGCCACTTTCTCCGACGGCACAATGTCCGCTGCGAGAACGAGACACTGCTGCTGCATCTGCACAGTCCGAGAGACTCGGATAGTACGGCTCATACGACACCGAGCGAGTCTTCTGTGCTGCGAGGTGGAGAAGTATGCGATATTCGTACCTCTAGGTCTCCACGTCTGATACTCCTGGAAATCCCGCACCAACTCTGGAAGCTGCGTTTCGTGATAGCAATCCTCATGACGCCCTGCTCGTCGTAAGCCACCGTAAGTCTGAGAGGTCCGTGATAACGTAGCCTACCGCACGTAACCAAGCCCCTCAGCCATGAGTGCCACTGTCACCTGCAGTCCCGTTCGCGTGCAATTCAGGTTTCATATCTTCCGATGGCTCCAGTTTGACCGACGGTTCGCCCAGGTATTGTGCTATGTCCGGAAAGCTCTGAGCTAGGGCGTCATTGTAGTACTGACGGTAGGACTATACGCGATGTTCAGCAGTCCGACTCCTTGGGTAGTTCCTACGTTCAATGCACATACCTTGATGGCTTGTATCTTCCCGTTCATAAACTGATTCTCCGTCGCGGCACGTTCGAGTCTCTCTCGCGTGAGGTGCATAGGGTTCCTCGAGTTGTCAATCTCCTCGAGCACCTGCATGGGAATCATCGTCTGCACATGGTCCGACAGCTTGTCAATGTTCGCGAGATGGTTAATCACGTCGGTCCTAGAGTTAAAGCAACATGTACAGAGAAGCACCATGAAACGATGATGAGTTCCAATTCACCCGGGAGAACAAGAGACCAAGCAAACTCACACTCTCATGCCGACCTGCTTCCCACCGCCCGGTTTGTCCTTCTCCTTTGTGAGATCGCTCACGACCGTTGTTCCCAGATTGTACAAGGCATTCGCGAGGCCAACAAGTTCAAGCTCGAGGTCGCCCTGTACACCGGCTGGTGGAGGAGACTCTGACGAGCGAGGAGAGTCCGGGGCCGGTGGGGCAGATCCTGGGAGACTGGTTCGCGCCATGCCACGAAACACTGTAGACAATGTTTGCTGCTTCGTGTTCGTAGCGACAACTATTTTGCCAGAGCAACGGCTGCAAAGCAATGAGATTGAGTTAGAGAACCCACAGATATGTACACAAGATGGTGGTCGTACTGGTCCAAGTTCCAGGTTATTGAGCGCTTACGTACAGACTCTCACAAGTGGAGTGCTCAAAGCTGACTGAGTTGCAACGTCGTCTACGGTGGCAGCAGGTTCCTACACCTGATCGCGTTTGATCGTGTTCCGGCGTCTATCGTGTTTCGGACGAGCAGCGGTTCGGGGACTGTGAGGTGGATTGTACTCTGGGTTAATTGTCGAAGATAGTGAGAGGTTTTGGGCGTAAGTTACAGTCAGCTTCGCTGACTCGATGGTACGTGCTCTGCGCTGCTCCCTGCTGTAATCTCTACTCTAACCACCAATCGCGTAGGCGCTGGAGTATCTCTCTCACTGGCAAGCGACCTCTCACTAGATCTCACTTGCTCTCGCACTACCACCACCACCTCTCGATCCCGAACCTTCCCACTCGGTCTCTGACTCCCAACTCTCGCCAAGCTGCTTCAAGAATGAAAAGTATCTATGTGCATATGTAATTAAAGGTTTGTCGACGTTTGTCTCTCGTGTTTAGTCTGTCATGTACTTCTCACTAACTGTTATGCAAACAGCTGTACTGGAACGTCTTGGAGGTTGCGCGGTGGATGGAGGTTCACGGGGCTATAGGTTCTGGAAGCCATAGGTGTGTTAAAATCGAAAGGTGGTATACAGCGCGCTGACTTACCGCTGACTTACTGTTGTTACTTATTAGCATACCCCACCATCTGACTCGCCGGACGACGATTTATCGTGGAACGGCTATATACCTCTCGTAACAATGTTTGGACTTGCGCTTGAGGATTTTGCAAGGTGCGCGATGATGGGAGGATCGGGCTTTGGGTACGCAAGGTACGTCAGTTCGGTTTATTCAGCTATCTGGCGGTCAAGTACTTACCTGCCTCGGCTAGATGACCTCCAGGCACGAAGCTACGTAGTTGGGCGAAGATGCCGACAACCACGCATCGGAGGATCTTGGAGGTTGTGCAGTGGTGGAAGGAACAGGCTAGCTATACAAGGTATGCCGGTCAGGTTCAATTAACCATCAAGTCGTCGACTACTTACCATTTACCCTCCGCGGGACGAAGCTTTGCTGCAGCAAGACGACACGAAGCTACCCAGCCGCTGAATGCCATCGCGAACCTACGACGACGACCACCACACGCCGCTCCAGCACCTCGCTCGCCGGACGTCGATCCGTTGCGGAACGACGAAATCTCCAACGCTGCAACCTACTCCATCCCGCAATGAACCTGCCGGAGGATCTTCGAAGGTGGAGGGTGCGCGGTGGCGGTAGAAGCGGACTCTGGCTATGCAAGGTACGTCAGCCACTTTGTTTGACCATGATACAATCGAGTACTTACTAACTGTGGCCAGATGTCCTCAACGGCACGACGCCTCGCGCTCACTCGATGCCACCAGAAGCTTGGGCGAAGACGACACCCACGGGATCCGCTCACCCTGCTCGCGGGACGGCGATCTGTTGCGGAACGACGAACGACGACCTCGACTATCGTACAAGCTTCTAGACGAAGAAGGCTAGCTGGGGCTCGTCGAAGGAACCCTCCTATTGCCAGGCGGCCTCGGTGTCAGTTAACGTCGCTCGCCGGACGTCGATCCATTGCGGAACGGCGCGCTGGAGGGTCTTGGAGTGTGCGCGGTGAGGGCAGTAGTGTGGTTTTGGCACAAGGTACGTTTATTCGACTGTTTGCTGGTCGAGTACTTACAAGCCGTGGTCATATCTCCTCAACAGTACGAAACTGCGCAATAACACAACGTCGCCTGAAGCTACGACGACGACGCAACCCGATTGCCCTCGCTCGCCGGACGGCGATCCGTCGCAGAACGACGAAACCATAGCGGAGGATCTTGGAGGGTGCGCGGTGGTGGAAGAGATTTGGCCAGCTGTACAAGGTACGTCGGTTGGATCTGTTTGCCTAGGAGATAATCGAGTACTTACGCAGATATTCCCTACGACACGAAGCTGTCAGGCTGCCGGATGCTATTGAGAGCCCGCTACGACGACGGTGACCCCCCTCTCCGACACCCTGCTCGCCGGACGGCGACCTATAGCGGAATGACGAAATCGACGTCTGTCGTGTCGATTCGTCGCGTGACGACGGGGCTGGAGGACGCTGGAGGGTGCACGGTGGTTGGAGGAGTAGGTCCTTGGCTACGCAAGGTATGTCAATTAGATTTACTTGATCATCTGGTGATCGAGCACTTACCCTCTGCGCGAAGACGACGAGGCAGGTCGATGGCCCCCACTCGCCGGGCGACGATCCGTTGCGGAACGACGAAGTCGACGACGGCACCACGTCTGTCGTACTAATTCATCGCGGAACGACGGCGCTGAAGGATCTTGGAAGGTGCGCGGTGGTAGAAGGAGTTCTGATTGGCTACGTAAGGTACGTTAGTTGGGTTTAATTGACTGGAAGGTCAAGTACTTACCAGCTGTGGCCAGATATCCTCGACGGCACGTAGCTTAAGGACGCCCCATTCACTCTGCTTGCCGGACGGCAATCCATAGCGGAACGATCAAAACTGACAGCGTTGCAACGTCTGTCGACTGTGCTGTAGTGTCTTGGAGGGTGCGCGGTGGAGGAAGAAACAGGGTGTTGTCTACCAAAGGTACGTCAGTTAGGCTTTTATTCGATCATTTAGCGGTCGAGTGCTTACGCAAATACCTTCCGCAGGACGAAGGTCTGCTGCAACGCGATAGCACGAAGCCATCGGGTCGCAAATCCGCCCCGACGACGACCACGCTTCGCCCCATGCACCCTGCCCGCCGGACGACGATCTATAGCGGAACGACGTGAGGCTTCTAGACGGTACAGGAGGATCCTGGAGGATGCGCGGTTGTGTATGGCACGGGGTTTTGGCTGCAATAGGTACGTCAGTCATGCCTTTTGTGCTGTTAATGATTAAGTACTTACCTATCCGTGTTTAGATATGCTTTTACGAGGCGCGGCGTAACCAATGTGTCGCTTAGCTCCATTCGAAGCCCGATCGGTGTCGTGAAGATGTCGACCGTCCGACGCGACGCACGCTGGACGATAATCTATTGCTGGGCGACAACATCAGCTACAGCCCAGGAACCAGAGATGAAGATTCTGAATCTCGTCAAGACATTGCACGGAAGGTTAATAGAGGAGATAGAGGCTGGAGAATATAGGCATCGGGGTAAGTAAATATGTTCTCGCATGTTGGTATACTCACTCACCTTGTTACCGTGCTACAGTTCATACTCTTCGTCTCGAATACCACCGCCAAGCCCCGTCGCGACGCCCGAAAGCCACCTCCCCAATTGCAATGCTCCCTCGCTCGCCAGGTGTCGACCCACTGCGGAAAGACGTCCAGGCCTACGTCGACGACGTCAAGACTTCGGGACGACCTGTTAAACCCACGCCCGGTAAGTAAATATCATTTACAAGCCGTGTATCAGACTTACTGACGTGATTTGACAATAGGAATACCCTTTTGTCACGAACGAGCCTCTGGCTCGCCAGTCGTTCTCGGTGACGGCTAACCCTGTTGGCTGGGCGTCGACAGGTCGCGGAACGGCCTGGCAAGATCTTTCGAACGCATGCAACCTCTCCCGCTACCGTGATCGGGTTACCTACGAGGATCGAGAGGTCGAGGTGGGCGGGCTTAGGCAAGAATGGCACAGGTGAGTATGTATCATTTGCAGGTTCAGTAGTCGGTTTACTCACGAAGTTGATTATTGGCGGTAGGTTGCGTTCGTCGTCGTGTGGTGCACGCGAGCAAGTAATCGACGTCCACGGCGCAAGACGACCTTGCTTATGGGATGGCGATCTGTTACAAAATGGCCTGGCGAGTCCTTTCGAATGTCTTCAACACCATCCGTGGCGACTCTGGGGTTAACACGAGGGTCGGGACGTCGAGAGGAACTAGATTTGGTGAGTACGCGTCGGACGCAAATGACGTATCGATCTTACTCACGTAGTCGACTGATAGCGGCAGGCTTCGTGCAACGGGCTGCGGCCAGCGATAAAGCGATCGACGTCCTACGCTGCAAGTATCCCTTGCTCGTGGGACGCCTATCTCTCGCGGAACAGACCCCCGGTGCCTTGGTCGACGAAGTCATCGCTCTCGATGCAGGCGACAGGCACTGCATAACACAAATAAATGTGTTATCTATGGAGTTGGCCGTGTTCTAACTCGCCAGGCGGGCAGGCACGTTGGTTTAGCTCGTGAACTCTCCCCTGACGGCGACCACGACCACGACGAAGACATCAATGACGTCTCCGTCACGGATAGCGGACGTTGGTCCATAGTCGAGTGATCTGGCGAGCGTCCTTGGAGGATCAAAACCTCCCACGGCAGCCTCAAAGGCGTGCTGGATGTTCGCTGGCACGACTAGTGCGAAGTGGGCTTTGAGAATAGGTGCGTACATCGCTGGGAAGCTGGGCAACAAGCTCACTCACTCGGTTGTCTGATAGATGTATGCTTTACGCCGCGGATGACTCTCTCGTGGCAGTGCCGAGTGTTCTCGGCGCAGTTGACTGGGCTCGTTGGACGTTGTTCTATTGCGGGACGACATGTCTGGACCCGAGGCTGTCATCTTGAGGCTGGCACGGGGGCATTCGAACTCGGTGAGTACGCGTCGACCGTGCGTATGATTGGTTCTCACTCACGAGGCTTTGTTTCATTCCATAGATATATTCCTAGAAACTTATTCAGCTAGAGTAAAGCCTGCCGGGCCGCCCTCGTCGAACAATACGAGCAACGACCACATTCGCGGACGCCGTTCTATTGCGAAACGACATGTCAAGCATCCGACTTACGAGGCCGACTTTCCGACGACAGCGTGTCTAACAATTACGATGTGAGTAGGGTGAGGCTATTCTTAATGAACTGGGTTAGCTGACCTTGGCCAATGTACTAGTCTCCTTGTCACCACGAGCTCGGTGCGCGGTGGCTGCTGTTTCGGTAATCGGACATCTTGCAGGCGTTGTGCACACAGGTGATAGTGCATTGCACTGGAGCATGGCGAGGCTTACCAGCCATCATCTTGTTAGGGCCACCCTCGTCGTAGGATGCTACCACTGTCCCCAGATACTTCTCGATCATCAACGGCCTCGCTCACATCTTCAGTAATGGGAACAGCCGAGGATGTTGCTCATCAGACAGCTGGTTCTCGTGGACGTTGGATGCACTCTCGTGAGAACGCTATGAAAACCCCTGTCGAGGTTGTGTGGGTGTTAGAAAGGACGGCGATTGGAGGGGGTCCGAATGGAGGTCAGAACCAAGCAGCAAGATGGGGCTGCTCTCAGGGCCACGTCTCTCCGTGAACAACAGCGGGTGCGGGGCTGGTGCCCAACTTCACCGGTGAACTAGCAACGCGGCCCAGGCGCATATGTCATAATAGTGTTGACCCGCCGTCAGACGCACCGGGTATGCAGCTACGCCTGAAACCGTTGCTGGCAACCCTTGAAAATTTGTGTGATCATTCCCCTACGACTGGCGAGAATTAGTGTTGTCTCAGGGCCCTGTTATGAGTTTGTTGGCCGCTCTGTCAATGCGGGCATGCTCCGCCTTTGTCTGTGGCTCCCGATACGTGCGCAGGAGTCTCAAGAAGTTCACTGTGCGGGTTTGCGGGTTTTGCTAAATGGCATTCTCTCTTTCGTGAGCACACAACACTGTATGTACCATGATGCAGACTTGTACTTCATATGTCTGCTGGTGCAGTAGCGGAGTCTCCTTTGCATGCTTCCTTGTAATTACTACTGCCATCTGAGTCCCTACTTTGTGTGAGCTGTTCCGATCGAGCAAGATTCCAGCATCAATGAATCAGGGTGAAGAGTTCCTACAGAATCTGGAGGGGATTTCATGCAGGTTAGCAGCTACGCGAGCTCAATATCTATCAGGTGATGGGCCTGTAAGGTGTACGACATAGACTCACCCAGAACACGTAGCGCGTGTTGTGGATAGGTTTATGTCGGGTGCCTTACATGGCACATCCTTCGGTGAGTGATTCTCTTGGTGATCCAGTCAATTCTCAGTGTCTGTCTCTGTGTCCTCACAAACTGAGTTCTCTGAGTTCAACACTACTCAGGCTATATCAGGCTAAGAAGGAATCTGAAGGATTGGGATTACAGTGGAGTCAAAGTGAATGAATGATACATCATGTTCAAGATGAAAGTGTTCATTTGTCTTGCTCCATGAATCGAGCAGAGTGAAGTCCGCCTTTCGCACGCCGCCGCTTTCCTCTTGTTTCTACAGGCCGTAATGGTCTCCTGTCACCCAGATCAGACCGCTGAGATCTCCGTGTCTGACTCGCAACTTGATCGGCCTCTGCCAAAGGTTTCAGAACTTTCTCCTTCTCAACAAATTCAGCATGTGTGAGCTTCCGAAAGCAGATCTGATCCTTCCGCCAACCAAACCGAAGCCGTGAAATGACATTGAGTGAACTGGACACCTGAAACGGGCCTGCAAATTTGATGTCTTTGGGCCAGTTGAATACCGCCACCCTGTAACCAAGAACTATCTCTTCCCAGTAGGCACGATTTGACCACCACATCAGTGCGTCGGCATCCCCGGTAACAGCTCCTTATATCCAGACAACAATTGGAATAAGTCACAACACTTTTGACAGTAAGAGAAACACACTCACGCAAACGGGACTCAATAAGTGCAGCAAGTTCTTGGCGGGCTTCACGAAGCTCTCGGTGATAAGCTGGAATTGTTACTATAAGAATATGAGCATTGCGCACATGCTTAGAATGCTTAGAGGAGCTCACCGGACTCAGTCACTTTTCGGTGACATGTCATGTCAGGTTTACAGGAAGGCACCTTCGGCATGTTGAGGCTGCTAATGTGACAACAAGAACAGTTGGCCCTTTTAAATATTCAGTTTGAGTGGCACACAATCCATCCCACTAATGTCTAAGCAAGTCGGGCTACAACAGTGGCGGGATATCGTGAGTTCACGGCAAGTCAAATTCTGAGTGCTCGGGTATAGCTTGGTCCCGATGAAGGCCTCTCTATCAAATATTGAAGGGTCAATGCAACTACGCTTGACTACGCGGAATTGCAGAACATTGCGTAAGTTGCGCAGCCGTTGATATGCAAGTTCGCCTGCTGAACTCTATACTGTGGTGTGATCGCACGAGATCAATCTCTCGTTATGTCGAACCTAGTTTGCAAGCACTGCCAAGCAGCCGCCCTTGCTCTCAAAAAAAGACACACCGAGACAAGCTCGGCGTAAAGCTGTAGAGCAATGGCTGTTTCCTTGAAGTCGGGCATATAACTGCATGCTTCCATGAGCCATGACTCCAACAGTATTCCGAGATTCCAGTAGGTAGTGTAGCAAGTAATAAAGGAATCATGATCACTTACTCGTACTTGAGAGTTATGTCTGGAAGAATTATTGATGAGCAGCCAGCAGTGTAACCATGCACCGAAGACACTGACCGGAGTTATGTGATAATGTGAGTGGAAGTTGTAATGCAAATCGAGTTCGAAAGCTTGAAGTACGCACTGATAATCGATAAGCCAATCGGTCCGCACGGCTCGAACGCCACCAGGAAGTAGGACTGCCTGATTTGGAATATGACGCGCGCAATGAACTGGACGCTTTATCGTCTTGAACTGACCCACAGACGAGTGAGTGAATTCACTACTAGTATGAGACTCCCACCTCACAATTCGGCGCAATTCAGTCGGAGTCATGAAATAAACTAATATTATGCTTAATCCAACTGCTGGACACACAAACAGGTATGTACATTCGTGATGACTAGAACCGTTCGAAAACGGCAGCGTTGAACGACAAACTGCAGACCTCTTCGTCACAGTCTTCCAACATGCGAACCTGCAAAGGGTTCGGACATCAATGCCCGAGTGCCAAGAATGGTTACACTGACTGTGCGTTGTGATCGCACTGCCTCCAAAAGGCGGAAGATTGAGTATCTCAATGAAGCCTGAGGCTCATGCCGCTAAGGTACACAATGTCATATTAGCAAAGATTTGTTGTTTTCGGTAATGCACACTGATAGGCTTATGATATAGAAGTATCTGTAAGTACAAGTGTACTATAATGAAGTACAATTTGCTCACTGAGTCCACTTGGATCCCTAGTATGAGTAGAACTAGGCGTGGCCACTCATCTCGCCAAACCACCGCCATGAGAAGTACGAAAATACGACATGGACAACCAGGCTCACATTAAGCGACACTTGGCATGTGTCCATCAGACTCTGATGGCGTCTGTTCTGAAACGATAGCTACGATCTTTCTCCCCTCGTATTTGTGGAACTTTAGTGACCCTTTGCTCAACTGAGTCAACCCCTGCCAGCATGTCTCGGAAATTGCACCGTCGTTCTTTCCAGCATCCAGTGAGTCCCAGCAGTGTCGCATTCTTTCGGGGTCTTATAGTGCAAATGCGATATAAATAGGCAGGTAAAACAAAGTGGAACAGTACCATCCGCTTTCCCTCGTATTTGTGGAACTTTAGTGACCCTTTGCTCAACTGAGTCAACCCCTGCCAGCATGTCTCGGAAATTGCACCGTCGTTCTTTCCAGCATCCAGTGAGTCCCAGCAGTGTCGCATTCTTTCGGGGTCTTATAGTGCAAATGCGATATAAATAGGCAGGTAAAACAAAGTGGAACAGTACCATCCGCTTTCTCTTCTCATGACTTCCCAACTCTCCTCCTCCCTTCCTTGTTTCCCCTATTCACACTTTACCTCGATTCCCTTTCCTTCCTGCTGTATTGGAACACATGGCGCTCTCTTTGCTCAACAACATGTGCCATCACCCTGTCCGCGCGGTCCTATGGTTCCTGGCACAATTGTTCGTTGAAGATCAGGCACTTGCAGTGCACCTCGCTGGTAAGTGATCTTATCTGATCTTCCAAAGATCGCTGTTTAATCTATCCAAATCTCCCAGTGATTGTCTTGATGTAGTGAAGAATCCGAATCGCAAACTCAACTCTATGAATGTGAGTACAGTACTTCTCCTTCGAGCCCGTCTTGTGCTTACTCTAACATCGTTTTTATTATCTCAGGCTACATTATCCGTCGTCTATCAAGCGAACTCAGTTAGTGTCGGATCCGATTTCCTGTACCTCATCCCGTACTGGAGTCTGGCATACATCCTGTGTACTATAACACCTCCGGTAATGAATGTTTGCCCATCACACCCGCAGATATAATACTGACTAGTACTTGTATTCAACACAGGTCATCTTTCCATACGCTATGCGGAGGGGTGTAAACGACACAACTTAAAGCTCAGTGTAGCACTACTCACGCCGGTGCCAGCCGCAAGGTGAGGTCACGGTGGCCCACACCGATTCATGACCAATTGGTATAGATACCTCAATAAGGTGAGTAACATTGCTGCCAGCTGCTATGCGACGTGTATTGCGCCATTTCCAACAGCGATGCTGAAATTCTAGTCCACAGGCTGGCGGGAATTGATTCGGTTAAAAACGACTACTGATAGAAGGACTTTACTAGTAGTAGCCGCTATCAGGTATGTGCATATATTGCCTGTCGTTGCTTCGCTTATAATATACTCATTATGGAATGGTCTTAGTACTGGCTAAGTACATTGGAAATGATGTGAACACATTGTTTATACCATGCGCAGATCGTCGAGTATACAGTAAGTGCTAACCTTAGAGTGCTAGGTACAATAACAAACGTAGTACTAATTGACTAAAAGGAATAGTTTGACTCTGCTCGCCTGTAACGCAAGCGGGCTATCATGGATATTGATGCATCAACGGAGACATTAGCATCAAATATCATGTAAGTACAGACCGTTTTTAAAATCTTTGACGTCGATGCTGAAATTATGATCTTATAGTCAGGTCAGCTGGATGCCAGTAGTATTGGCCGCCGGTTCCCATGCAGAATCACGTATATGATGACCCTTCAGTCATCCATAAGGTATAGATGCAAACTTTAGATTTCTAAACTTGAAGTTGTATAGTTTGCGGTGCAAGATATTTAACACACATCGCTCGAAAGGAATGTTTGCGCCGCTCCTTTAACGCCGCGGCCGCAAGGTATTGACAGAGACAGCTAAGCCGTTTGATGTACTAGGTAAGTTAACAAAAGCGATAGCGAACCGTCAGAAGGTTTGATATCTACACTTATCACTTTCGACGTCGATGCTGAAATTCTGATCTCTAGGCCACATGGCACAAGCTGCCAGAGGGGACTTTAGGACTCATATAACAAAGGTATGTTACAACTGAAGTCATCATGAATATCAAGTAATACATGCATCTGACAATATACACCCGTTCTATTGTAGTGCAGGGGCAACGTGAAGATGCCTCTTCAATGTTGATATGAAGGGCATCGTTATGCCATGATGCACAACAATGAGCCCAGTCCGCTGAGTTAGTCAGTGGGCTCATATGTCGCAAAACTTCGTAAGCTATGTGATGTGTCAGTAAACTCGGATAGAACACAGCACATGCCGAGCTTTTTCAATATCGATGTCGTAGATCAATGTTGTTAAGTTTGCTCTTGTAGCCGACAGTGGTCATACTCTGCTGCAAGGAAGCAAGACTTAACATTCAACGGACTAGAAGCAGACAAGAATCGTAAGTAATGTCATTACATTGATTGATGACGGCTCACTGATCCACTGTTATTGTCTGAAGTGTCGCGTCTCTCGCTGAAAGCATATCTTCGGTGGTGTGGCCACAGGTGAGTATTAACAAATATTCCATCATTCGGAGCTAATCTCCCTCGTTTAAAGTGTATTTACATGGTCACCGCACGTATAATACCCATAGACATAACTTGTATAGCTACTCTGGCACGCGGATGCCTGGTCGCGCCGGAATCCGCATTATTGTGCTGCAGGGGAGCAGGGGGAGGGGGAGGGGCGCACGACGACGACGCCGTCGTCTAGTATCGCGCGGGATAGCGATAACGTACGTACTTCACCTGTACAACTTGCACTCGCATCCGCACTCACGAAAGCCGTGCCCTTTGCGAAGATACCCTCCCTCCTCCCCTAACCTACCCCGGACAAGAAGTTGAATGGTGGGCAAACGAGTCAGGGTCTCGCAAAACGGGTGATAAGGGGTTGGTATACGCACTTTATAGACACAATATCATTGCTTTAATCCGCCACACGCCGAAGATTTCGAAATTTCTATGAATCCGGCGCAGAATACGAAACGATTTTTGCGCCATAAGCGAGGTACGCCGCCCGTAAATGAACGTCTGAAAGTCGCTGAGTCGTTCTGTATAGTTGCGTGTTCACGCGGATGCTTGGTTGTGCCGCAATCGGCGAATTTGCGTCGGAGGGGAGGGGAAGGTGATGGGTCGTACAGCAACGACTACGCCGTCTGGGTCAGTGCAAGAGGCTGCAAACGTACGTACCCACGTTAAGAAACACACGCCCACGCTCACGTCCGCCATAGCGTCATCCTCTCAGGAGATAACCGTATCCCCTCTCCCAACCGGCCAAGTACAAAATGTTACACTACGTGCCAGCGAATTAGTCTCTCGCGAAACGGTTGATAAAAGTCAATGTACACACCTTATAGACCCAACTTCACCGCTCTAATCTTCCCTCCGACGAGTTTTTGCAAAACTCCCATGTGACCACCGCCGGAATGCTGAATTTATTTCTTGATCGGATTCGAGGTATGGTGCTTCTAAGCGTATCGCTAATGCGTGCTGATATGTTTGAGATAGTTTGCAAGCCGTATTGACGGTTACTTCTCCCAGAATCTTCGGTTTTGTATTGGTCGGAGGGGAGGAGGAGGGGATGAGCTGTACAACGACAACGCAGTCGGTTAGCTTCGCGCAAAGGGTCGATAACGTACGTACACACCTTATGTGTTCTGTATCCGTACTCGCACTGATGATAACCTCGCTCTTTACGGAGACACCGTCCCTATCCCTTTATCTGGCCTAGGATAAAAAAGTAATCCTGCGAACGAACGGATTAGTATCTCGTGGAACGACCTCAGAATATTAATACTAGTACCTGATGCATTGAAATGCGCCACTGATGTCCGCCCTACGACGAAGTTTCTCGAAGCTCCTATGAGACCGACCGAGGATGACGATTTCATTTCTCGTCGTAATCGTGGTGCGTAGCTCGTGAACGCAAGCCTGATACGCGCTATTACTTACTGTGTAATTCGCTCGAGGAACGGATGGCCACTCATGCCAGTATCCGCGATTTTGTGGAGATGGGGTGGTGGTGGGGGACCGGCGTGCAACGACGACCACGTCGTATCGCTTCGTACGGGGCGGCCAAAACGTACGTACGCACCTTATACAACATGCACGAACGTCCATACGCACGACAACGCCACCCATTCCGACCGTAGCTCTCCCCCTCCCCCTCCCAGCCGGGCCAGCCCAACACAAAATATCGGATTGCCGACGGACGAGTTAAACAATCGTCAAACGGTTTCGATATAATCATTATACATACCTTGGACATGCGTAATAACCACTTCAACCTGCGCTGCGACCCGTTTTCTCGAAACCCAACAAAGGCCACCCAGCGAAAGAGTCCATCTTCAAACCGCGTCAGAATCGAGGTACTTGGCTTGTGTAAGGTTCCTTGGTAATCGCCGATACGTCCGATATAGTTGGCTGATGTTACAAGCCGCTGGTGGCGTGAATACCGGCGATTTTATGGCGAAAGGGAGGAGGAGGGAAAGGGTCTAGGACGACGGCGTAGCCGTCTAACTACGCCGTCTAACGTCGTACAGAGTATTAATAATGTACCTAGATATATCATTAAGCTTTCTAGACACCCCCTTCCGTGTTAACATTGCCGCTACTTGAGATAGCTGGTTACTCTCCACTTGGGTGTCCCGACACAAAAAAGCGAACTGCGGACGAACGAGTTAACATCTCGCAGAACGGTCTTAGAGTATTACTATGCGCACCTTGTACGTCCATTCCACTGCTCGTAACCGTTCCACGACGACCTTTACCGAAACTCCCAATGGGCCTGTGCGAGACGGTCGATTTGAATCCGCGTCGTAGGTGGATAGTGACACTTCGTAATGAATGTTTGATGATCATGTATATGTATGGTTGAATTCGTACGGCGGGTAGACGGCTGGTTGTGTGGGAATGGGCGATCTTGTGCTTGAGGGTAAGAGGAGGGGGTAGGGCGTAGAACGACGACGACGTCGTTCAGCCTCGTGCAGACGAAGCAGTTTAGTTAGGGTTAAGACGGTAAACGCTTCTCGAAACACACCTTTCGAATTCAATCGGCATTTACTCGAGCTACTTGAGCTCTTCGTGAGAGACTTGAGATCATCAATAATCGTCTGGACTATTTCCTTGCGGTTCGCGTCGTCGATCGTCAACGGCGGTACTAATAGTGTGGCTTCATGAACAACTACACAACCACAGCGAGTAACCAGACAAGATCGACTGACCATCTATGATAGACTGTAGAACTGCCGATACCTCTGACCGAGGCGATGATGGGGTGAGCGCTGTGTACGCTTGACGAATCTTGGACATTGGGGGTATTGTAGCTCGACAAGAGCGGAATTATAGCGTGATTAGACGGGGCGTGGCCTAAGAGACACGCCGGACAATGACTGCGAGCAGGAGAACAGATAGGCTCGAGCGGAGAATTAGCTGAGTCGTGAAGTACAGGGAGACGCTTGGTGCGGTGCAGGCAGGTATTAAGCGGTGTCAGGGTGAGTATGGCCTGGATAATAGAGAGAAATGTCCCGAATGGCGTCGAGCGAGAGACAAGAGAGCAAGGAGAGGCAGAGCACAAAAGAAGGGAAAACGCCGGGGATGGGAGGATGTGGTAAAGAGGAGAGAGCAGCTCGGCGCCCACAGCCTGCAGCGATCAGCCTGCCACCGTCGTTCGCCGGCCGAGAAATCGATAAATATTATCGCCAGGGAATAAAAACATACGCAGGGATACACTCGCAACAGACCCCGAGACTTCCGTGTCCAGGAACGAAAACGCGGCAGAGACGAACAGTAATCATTGCAATAGTAGAGTATCCAAGACAACCACTCCGTGTCTACTCAGCGGATCATACCCCCAGCCACTTTCTCCGACGGCACAATGTCCGCTGCGAGAACGAGACACTGCTGCTGCATCTGCACAGTCCGAGAGACTCGGATAGTACGGCTCATACGACACCGAGCGAGTCTTCTGTGCTGCGAGGTGGAGAAGTATGCGATATTCGTACCTTTAGGTCTCCACGTCTGATACTCCCGGAAATCCTGCACCAACTCTGGAAGCTGCGTTTCGTGATAGCAATCCTCATGACGCCCTGCTCGTCGTAAGCCACCGTAAGTCTGAGAGGTCCGTGATAACGTAGCCTACCGCACGTAACCAAGCCACTCAGCCATGAGTGCCACTGTCACCTGCAGTCCCGTTCGCGTGCAATTCAGGTTTCATATCTTCCGATGGCTCCAGTTTGACCGACGGTTCGCCCAGGTATTGTGCTATGTCCGGAAAGCTCTGAGCTAGGGCGTCATTGTAGTACTGACGGTAGGACTATGCGTGATGTTCAGCAGTCCGACTCCTTGGGTAGTTCCTACGTTCGATGCACATACCTTGATAGCCTGTATCTTCCCATTCATAAACTGATTCTCCGTCGCGGCACGTTCGAGTCTCTCTCGTGTGAGGTGCATAGGGTTCCTCGAGTTGTCAATCTCCTCCAGCACCTGCATGGGAATCATCGTCTGCACATGGTCCGACAGCTTGTCAATGTTCGCGAGATGGTTAATCACGTCGGTCCTAGAGTTAAAGCAACATGTACAGAGAAGCACCATGAAACGATGATGAGTACCAATTCACCCGGGAGAACAAGAGACCAAGCAAACTCACACTCTCATGCCGACCTGCTTCCCACCGCCCGGTTTGTCCTTCTCCTTTGTGAGATCGCTCACGACCGTTGTTCCCAAGTTGTACAGAGCATTCGCGAGGCCAACAAGTTCAAGTTCGAGGTCGCCCTGTACACCTGCTGGCGGAGGAGACTCTGACGAGCGAGGAGAGTCCGGGGCCGGTGGGGCAGATCCTGGGAGACTGGTTCGCGCCATGCCACCGAAACACACTGTAGACAATGTTCGCTACTTCGTGTTCGCCGCGACAACTATTTTGCCAGAGCAACGGCTGCAAAGCAATGAGATTGAGTTAGAGGGCCCACAGATATGTACACAAGATGGTGGTCGTACTGGTCCAAGTTCCAAGTTATTGAGCGCTTACATACAGACTCTCACAAGTGGAGTGCTCAAAGCTGACTGGGTCGGCAACGTCGTTTACGGTGGCAGCAGGTTCCTACACCGTGAAGCGGAGCTAACGTCTTCTTACTATCACAATACGCGGAAAGAGATGGAAATGCAAGCAATATGATCATATAGGTGGGTATACCGTCAAAGCACGGTAGTTTTGGATAGCACAGGACAAAAGCCGAACGAGCATTAAGTGTGACAACAAGACGTGAAAAAAGATGAAGCGTAGTACAAGAAAGTTCGTCGCAAACCACGATCAGTTGAAGGTCGTCTTCTTGCCTTCAAAGTTGGTGATACCGCCAGTGCGAGGACCACCGCGTCCGCGGCCACGTCCACGGTCACCACCACGGCCACGATCACCACCACGTCCCTAAGAAAGAAAGATTAGTTAAGATAAGTAGAAGCAAAGTGAGATTGAACGTACCCGGCCTCCAAATCCTCCGCGGCCACGGTCACCGAATCCGCCTCCACGACCACCGCCAAATCCTCCGCCACGACCGCCACGGCCTCCACCGAAGCCGCCCCGTCCACCGCCACGACCTCCGCTGTCGTCTCTCGGCTGCGAGTAGTCAAGTCTGATAGCCCGACCAGAGATCTCCTGTCCACTGAGACCCTCATGAGCCTTCTTGGCAGCCTCGATGTCCGTGAACTCGACATATCCAAAGCCCTTCGGGCGTCCCGTCTCGCGATCAGTGGGCAGCCTGACGCTCTTAATATCGCCAAACTCTCCAAACGCCTCCCAAATAATGTCCTCAGTAGCATCGAAGCTCAAGTTGCCAACGAACAGCACCGCGGACGGCGGGCTCTGCTGGTCACCGAACGCCTTAGCGCGGTTCTCCCGGACCTGGCTCTTGTCCTTCTCGATGCTCTTGTCGATGTTGACAGGCCTGCCGTCAATCTCCTTTCCATTAAGAGCGAGAGCCTTCTCGACAGCGTCGGTGCTGGAGAAGGTGACGTACGCGAAACCGCGAGACTTGCCGGTGGTACGGTCCATCTGCACACGAGCAGAGACGACCTCGCCACACTCGGCGAACTCGGACGCGAGCCACTCCTCGTCGACGTTCCACGACAGGCGGCCGACGAAGATCGTCTTCGTCTCACCAGCGCCAGCGTTCTCACCAGCAGAGTACGCTTCCGACTGAGAGACCTTGGCCTTCTTTGCTGGCTGCTCGACAGCCTCCTCAGCCTTACGCTTGCCGTTGGTGGCGGCCTTGGCAGAAGCATCCGCCATCTCTACGTCCTCGTCATCAGAGTCCTCATCGCTGGAGTCGCTGGACTCGGCCTTTTTGGCGGCGGCAGCGGGCTTCGAGATCTCCTCCTCATCGCTAGAGTCCGAATCAGAGCCAGAGTCCGAGTCTGACGACTCAGCCTTCTTGGCGGGAGCAGCCTTAGCAGCTGGCTTCGCGGGTGAAGCCTTCTTCGTAGCAGCAGCGGCTTTGGGAGCCTCCTCTTCAGAGTCCGAATCTGAGTCAGAGTCCGAGCCGGATAACGACTCGGCCTTCTTTGCGGCTGCTGCCTTGGCAGGTGTAGCCTTCTTGCCGGCGGCGACGGCTTTAGGGGCCTCGTCTTCCGAGCTAGAACTTGACGAGCCGGATGACGACTCAGCCTTCTTAACAGGGGTAGCCTTGACCTGTGCAGCCTTGGGCTTTTCGTCCTCAGAGTCGGAAGACGATGAGCCGGACGAAGACGGGGGAGCAGCAGCCTTCTTGGGTACCTCCTCCTCAGAGTCAGATCCACCGCTGGAGGACTCGGCCTTAGCAGCCTATTAAAAATACATCAGTGAGAGAGAAAAAGCGTCGTATAGAAACTTTGCATACCTTGCCGTTGGCCTTGCCCTTGGGCGTCGTTTTGGGCGCAGGTTTCTCGTCTTCAGAGGAGTCGTCAGAGCTTCCCGAGCTCGAGCTCTTGGCGGCGGCCTTAGCCTTGCCCTTGCCCTTAGCTGTAACTTTGGGCGCAGGCTTTTCGTCGTCAGAAGACTCCTCGGAGCTCTCAGAGCTCGAACTCTCTGCCTTCTTGGCGGGCTTCTTAGTCTGCGAAAAACGTGAGAGGGAATCAAGTTATGAGCAGAGTATGTCTTACCTTTGACTGCTCCTTTGCCTTCTCGAGAATCTCCTTGCTAGACACAGGAACGCTGGCCTTCTTGGCAGGTGCAGCCTTGGAGGGAGCCTCCTTGACCGCCTTCTTCTCTGCAGACTTCTTGTCGACCTTCTTGTCCGACTTTTTGGATGCTTTAGAGCCCTTGTCTGCGGCCATTGTGTAAAGGAAGAAAGGGAGTTAGGGGAGGGAGATGGAGGGAGGAAGGAAGTTGGTGTGGGATGGCTTGGAACAAGCGAATCCTAATTTCTTTGGCTCCGAAATTTTCGAAAATAAAGAGAGTGCGTGACTGTGACGTGACAGGCTTACCTTTGTAAGCAGCAGTAACAATCGTTTCTGAGTGCCATCAAAGTGTGACATAATCAGCAGTTATCTTATTCTCTGTCACGCTGACGCGCTTTGGAGAACATTGAGTAAGTCGCCCGCTAAGTAGTACAGTAACCACCAACTCTCTGACCTCAATATAACACAAGCCAGTTATATCTCCTTTGGCATGGACGTCGATGTTGTCGTTCTGGGAACTGGTCTCACAGAGTCAATAACCGCAGCGTGAGCTTCAACCTCCGTCAGACCTGCTGCGCGGTGGCTGAACGATACGCTCAAGTGCGCTGTCCAAGGCCGGATACAAGGTGGCACATATCGACGCAAACCCATACTACGGCGGAGACGATGCATCGCTCTCACTCGACGAACTTGTGTCCTGGGCGGACGAGCGTCGTGGCAACTCTGATGACGGCTCACCGTATCTCACATCTCAGAGGAGGCGGTTCACCGGTATTTCTTACTCTGGCTCTCTGCCGCCACAGTCTCGTCAATACGCTGTCTCCCTTCAGCCTACTATCATACCTGCAATTGGTCCTTTGATAGACTCTTTGATCGCCTCGGGTGTCTCCCGCTATGGCGGTTTCAAGCTCCTAGAGCGCGTGGCCATTTATGACAGCCCAGGACTCGTGAAACCTGTACCAGGAAGCAAAGAGGACGTGTTCAAGAACAAGAAACTCAGCTTGCTGCACAAACGAAGGCTCATGCGCTTTCTGATGTTTGCTGGTGGAGAGTTCGAGGACAAGCCTGAGTTACAGGGGAACGAAGTAATTCCCTTCGCTGAATTTCTAGAGACTAAATTCTCGCTGGATCCGGAGGCCGTTCAGGTCATTGTCTATGCACTCGCGTTCTGCATCAATTCTGCAGGTATGTAAAGTATCATACACACGCCGATAATGTCCTCATCACTGCCCGATCAGACTCTACGCTGCCCGCGTTACAACGCATTCGTCGATACCTTCGGTCTACTGGGCGATATGGACCGTCGTCGTTTCTCGTCGGGCATTACGGCGGACTGGGCGAGATAGCGCAAGGCTTCTGTCGGACGTCAGCCGTAGGCGGAACTACGTACATACTCGGCCGTCGTATTCTATCGATTGCTCCGCCGACGTCTCCAGATGATCCATCCCAGAAGTATACGTTGCAGCTTGAAGATCTCTCAGAGCAGCTTCGGTGTGATGTTCTTGTGGGAGGATCAGACTACTCTCAGGGTGTAGGCACTACAGAATCGACTACTGAGTCTATACCAGAGACAGGCATGCCCTACTCGTTCGCTCGATGCGTGGCTGTCATCGACCGTCCGATTCGTTTTTCTGCTTCCAATGAGGCTGCTGCTGAGCAGACCAGCGAAACACCCGATGCAGAGTCAGGGGCTGAGTCAAATCCACCATCTACGGAGGTCGACACGGCTTCACTAGTTTTCCCTCCATCGTCTCTCCCTGCCGGATCTGCCACCACCTCCGTAACTGTCCTCATCACAGGTGAAGGCAGCCAGTCTGCACCTCGCGGGAAATGTGAGTCGTTTGCATCTTCTGACTTTCCCCGCAATTCAGATCGCTCTCTTTCACAGGGATACTATATATCTCAATGCCGCTCTCTCATCCACGAGAAGGCGAGCAGTCTGCGGAGCAGCTTCTACGACCGTACCTCGATGCAACCCTAAGCCTGACCTCGCCCCAATCATCCGAACCGTCGAACTCGCACGAACCACTGTTTACATTATTCTATACCCAACATCCAAACAATCTTAATCCTCCGACCACCAGCGACGCACCGCGACTGCCGATCGTCCACTCGAGCCCTTACGCACCTCATCTTCCCGAAATTGCGGACTCTGCTGCGATGAACGCGGAGAATGCCTTTTGGCGCGTCGTGAATGGCTTGAAGGCTAAGGGTATACATCCTGCACGGGCGAAGGAAGGCCAGGGTGAAGATGGGGACGGTCAGGCGGCTGAGGCGGACGTCGAGAGCTTTTGGCCTCCGTTGGAGTATGTCGAGGACAGCGACGATTGGTGATATCCAATGCGATCATTAGTGACACATGTGCATTGGATATATTATCGGTTTTAAGCGACTTTGACTGTTCGAGACTTCGAGTGCTCGCGTCCATGTGTTTTTCTCTTCTTGCCAAAGTCGAAGAATACTCAGCCGTGCTGACTGTACGTCACGTTCAAAATTGGCGGCAGGTGGTATGTATGGTTCCTTGCTGGTGTCTCCATTTTGTAGGTTTTGTACGATCCAATTTCATGTCTACATGACAGACATCTTGTCTGAAGACCACGGTATTCGTTGATATCGCGTCAACGTTAACGACTTCCTACTACCCATCAATTGTAACACGTGACCCATTGTTCCCAATGGGGAAGGTGCGTTCATTCAACTCAGGCTTCAACTTGAAGTGGCCGCTGCGCGTGCGGCGGGTTCGACCACAACCACGACGTAGCCATGCCCGAACACGGTGACGACGGTTCATCTCAAGCTGTTTCTATGTCTAAAGAGAACAATGGAGCTTCAGGTGTTACCTCTCCAGTCCCTTCTGAGCCTGTGTTACGACCCTCCTCGCCATCTTCTGGTCCGCGTGTCAACTCAAGTCACAAGCCATCTACTGATTCACAGAATATTAGCTCAAGGCAGGAGAAGAATGCATTGGTGTCAAGTCCTATGAAGGAGAGCCACAATGATTCGGAGAGCACTTCTGCGCGGTGCGATATCAGTTGTAGATGAATGAACTGATATGCTTATGCTCGTATTCGCAGCCTGGCCGAGCTTCAAGAGAGCTTCAAATGCAATTTTAAGGAAAACGGCACGGATTTTGCGTTAAATCAATTCCTACTGTTTCTACTGGCGATCGCCCTTCCTCGCAAGACTTACGATAAACAAGAGCTTGAGACAACTTGGAAGAAGATACTGTGTGTTGCTGTCGAGCTATGTAACGAGGAGGACCAGAATATCCCTATCAGCCCTGAGAATGAACCGGCTTTTGAACTTTTCGACGCAACCTCGGAACCGCATATGAACAAACTCCAACAGCTTCTGCTCGCCTAGTATGTTTGCTCTCCGCTGTAGTGCATCAATACTCACCGTCATGCCACTGAATAGCCACAACGCGCACGAGCCAGAGACTGCAAGATCCGCGTCATGGGTCCAGCTCTCGAACCATGTCCTTGAGAAGTTGCGCGAGCCAAATGTTGCAAATCGTCTCACCGATATCGGATTACCGCAGCTAAAGGACATTGATGAGTCCGCTCTCATCTTTCAACGCAACGACGGTAAACAAATCACAGGTGAGGATTTTGGCGTCGACAGCCGTTTGGTTGGAGAAGGGCCATCACTGCGTCCAGGTGTGATAGCACTCCCGATAGCAGCGGCCGTGAAGATGACTGAAAACCCGTCATTCGAGCGTGACCAGAGCTGGAAAACGATTTGGGAGAATCATTGCTCAAACTTAGCTCCTACCACTCCTCACAGAGCCTCTGGATCATCCGACGTCTTGCTTAACGTTGAGATCAGGGAGCAAAAGGGTTACGAGATGAAGCCCATCCCGTTACGTTATGACGAAAAATCAGAGGTAGGTGACATAAAACCTTGCTCGCTCGATAGCTCCAGTGCGGATGAATTCGAGTTCGGGGAGGGCACTAGCGACAACGAGGATGCTGCCAGCGACGACGAGGATGCTGCCAGCGACGACGAGGATGCTGCCAGCGACGACGAGGGTGCTGCCAGCGAGAACGAACTGGGGCTAGAGCCTTCGGCATCGACAAAACAAAACAAGAAGCGCAGTCGCAAGCCCGACGACTCCTCTGCTGGACGTTCGAAAAAGAAGCGGAGAGGTAACAATGGGAAGGTAGTCCCTTCAGGCTCCGAGGATGAGAACTATGAGAGTCGCTCACGGCCGCCAAAGACGGTATCGAGGCCTCCGCCTCCCGAGCAAATCGCTATATATGCAGCAGAGCGTCTCTCGTCCAGCGTGGCGGTTCGACACTCAATTGATTTCCTCGTTATCGGTGAGCAAACACGTACCTGAAATCATATGTGTACTGACAAATCGCCGTCCTAGATGATAGACTTTGGCTTTGGTGGTTCGACCGCGGAGGCGCAATCCAATCTCATGGTCTGAACTTCATCGCTAGCCTCCCTCACTTTGTTGCGCTTCTCGCCGTACTTCAGCGGTTTACCCCTGAAAATTGGGGGCAAGATATGATATTTGGATCTGGCTCACACTCCCACGTCAAGCTGCGCGGACCTCCGGAAGAGCGCGGCGGCGAGCGGCCTGAAATTGAGATCAAGGTCGCCGTCGATAAATCCCAGCTCGCCATTAACCTGTTCAGCCGCGCGTCCTGCGTCGTTCCTGCTGAATGCGACACCGACTTCAGAGAATATGGTGTAACCGATTCAGAATACGTTGCCAAGATATATTTCCCCGACGAAAATCGTTCGAATGAAGTCCAAAACTTGGCTAAAGCGTACAAAATTGCTGCAGGGGAGGACGGCGGCGACGTCCGGGGTCATCTGCCAATTCTACTGGCAGAGCAGACGTGGCAGGACCACTCCGCTGATCTCATGGAGAAAATCCTACATGTGCCAAGGCGGGCGTTGAAGAAGAGGAAGCGATATCGCGTCCTTCGTATATTGCTCTTCACCAAGTTACACCCGATATCGAAGCTTTACAATCTTGATTTCATCAAGGCATTGCGAAGCAGCTTCTTATGTGCGTGGTTTGCATATGTTCGTTTCTCACAACACTGATAGGTCAATAGGTCACGGTGCGCTTTGGATGGCAGGGCTGCACCATCGCGACATCAGCGAGGGCAATCTGATGTACACCATAATTGACGGCGAGATCAGCGGTGTTGTGAATGATTTCGATCTCGCTATCATTTATGTTGAAGGCCAGGATCGCGAAACGGAGAGCGAACGTACCGGGACCAGGATGTTCATGGCCGCAAAGTTGGTGGAAAACCTGTTCAACAATATTCGAATCCCTCACATCTGTGGTGTGTTGTGCTTTATTCATTACACTCTGCTGCAGCTGATGGATGATCTGTCAACAGACTTTGATGCGGAATCGTTTGGATATGTGACTATTTGGGTCATTTCCCGATATGACAAGGGTCTTCTTGTGGTGTCGAAGGATCCACCCCTTTCGGCATGGATAAGGCGAGCGAACGATCCAGAGTCGCTCATGGCTTTGAGGAATGATGCGCTCCTCAACCTCCGGCCAACCTCTTCACACAGCTCGTTCTCCACTGTGTATGATTCCTTCTGCATCGCTGTCTTCATGCATACATGGGAAGCTAGGAGGGCAGCATCTTCATACAAGCCGAAGGAACCCGAGGTTCTCTTCAACAAGTACAGACAGTCGATAGACAACCCACTGGAGGAACTAGGACACCTTACCGAGGTCAAGAGAGCACAGCAACGTATCAAGGACATCAGTTCGGTCAAGCACTATGAAAAGCTTGGGCGTTGGGGATTGGTCGATTGGGAGAAAGACATCATTCTGACTTAGTCCTCTGTACATCTAGAGTTCTGTATGGTTTTCTCGATCTGTACTTTGTTGGTATCGAAGTACTGCGTACGTAGACATGGAGGGATCGAATGGAGAATTTGGAATAGATGTCGACGTCGCGATGAATCCGCCAAGAGCATAAAAAACACGAATTCCCCCAAATTGCTCTCTCTAGCTACCGGCGATGCGGGTACTTCGCACATCTCGAAAACGTGTACAGCAACTTTGTCCAGACAGTCTCCGATCACATTCGAAAGCAGGAACTTGAGCTTGACAAACTGAACCATATGCACCTTACTTGGGTTACTTAAGTAAGTAACACGCGCATCACGCAGTGACTGCCAGTGGCCGTGGACATGACATTACACGCTTCTCCTATGGTTTGTGCTTTCGCAGAAGTGCTAAAGTATATACATTAGTACACAAGCAGGATTGAACGATGATAGTAATACAGTAGGTTGCGTGAAACAGAGGTATGGATACAGAAAAAGAATAGATGGCATACGCTCTGTCGTGGTGGACAGACCGCTCGGGTAGACTCTGAGAGGCAAAACGACGGTGGTCTGAGGGGAGTGAGGGTATAGTCGGGATAGCAGTGATGGGCGCAGAGCTGTGGATACCTAGGCCGTTGCTGAGAGATACAGGCCTCATCGCGGAGCTGTGTGGCTGTCAGAAGCAGGAACTTGAAGGTCGACCTGCCATTCGGAGTCTCCGTAAAAGGCGTGGCATTTGCGACTATGTATGCGGGTGCCTTCGTCAGGATTTCGATGGCCAGAAGAAGATTGTGAGGAGACGGAGAAAGCCTCGGTGTGCGTGTGTTTGCGACGTTCGTTGGAGGACTCGAAGGTTAAATCAGGCGCTGCAGACAGACCAGCGTTGCGAGATGTCTGATCCTGTTGAGCGGAGGCTTGCGAGGGATCCTGTCAGACTGTCGCGTGTTTTGAGACCCAGTCCAGAGAGATCGTCTACATAGTTGCCACAGTTCAGCTTTAAATGCGGCGCTAGCAGAGGAGAGGCTCAGACTCTTGAGGAGGGGAGTATCTCGGATCTTTACTGCCTTAACCTCGTTATCCGAAGCATTCTGCTGTGTGCGTGAAGTCCATCATTTGCATAATAGCTCTGCAGGTTTTATCGACACTAACAGGTCACGCCGCGCTTTGGCAGGGACTCGGAGGGGTGCACCATCGTGACATCGGTCAGGGTAACCTCATGTACACCAAAGTTGATGGAAGGATATGTGGCGTCCTCAACGATTTTGATTTGGCTGTTATTGTACGCCCAGACGAAGATCGCACACCTGGAGAAGAACGGACTGGGACTAGGATTTTCATGGCAGCCAAGTTAGTGGAGAACTTGGGCAAGAATATCGGGATCCTACACATCTATGGTTCGTTCATGCTTGGGCCTCACCATGCATTGGTCAAGCTGACTGTTTGACAGACTTTGACGTGGAGTCAATCGCATATGTGATTCTTTGGCTCACTGCTCGCTGTGACAAAGGTTCTCTCAGAGATTTCCCGCCCTACTCGACGTGGATCAAATTGGACACAGAATCGCTCTGCGGTATCAGGCGGGATCAACTTTACGCACCGAAGCACATATCGCCTTCAAATAAAAAGTTTGCAATGGTATTCGAGGCCTTTTTTATGGAGGTCCACGATCACGTGCGTGCAGCTGGGAGAGCAGAACTTGGGTTTAGTCGGCTGGCGCCCTCCCTGCCGATTTCTTGGATTGCACCGACATAGAAATCACAGAATGGTTGGTTGTCGCATACATTCAGTTCACCATGGATATGGCGACAGGTTGGATAGCCAAAACAATACATTTGTTCATAGCCCAGTGAATGGCAAAAGATGTACCCCGGCCTGGGGATCGGAAATATCTCTGCTAACCCAGGGCAGAAGCTACATATATATACTTACCGCTGTCCGAGCTTCTCCAAGTGTTTATAACAATGGGTACTTATATGCACGATAGTGGCCAAACTCGCACATCACTGGAAGCATGCGCGCCTCCGGCGCTCCTGCTAGCAGCTTCGTGCGTTTGGTTAGTAAAGCGGACATGCCAGTGCATTGAAAAACGGGGGAGCTCTTGAGACCTCATGCGCTCGGTTCACCATGTCAGTGGATGTGCGAGAAGTCGTAACAAGTCTACTCAGATCCTTGTTCTAGCATAGTAGGATCACACGGCCAGGCTTTGCAAAGTTTAACAGTTTAACGGCGAAAGATGTCGATGCACCCCGTTCGGGTTACATTAGACATCCACGCTATGACTATGATCAAAACTGTACATTATTAGTATCGAAAAACGAACACCGTACTGAGAGACTGCACAAACCTACAGTAGCATAAGTACATATACTGAGACAGACTTGAATCACGCACATTGCCGCAGGCCTTCGCGCCTCCGGCGCTCCTGCCAGCAGCTTTGTGCGCATTATATGAGAAAATCATACAAAACCTGGAAACAGGAAGAGGCCGCGACCAGATGAGAAGGAGAATGTCTAAGAGAGCGAGGAGGCCGCGGGCAGTTTAGTGGGCGCGTAGATAGTGATCCCATCAAAAAGGACATCAAGGCACGTGACACCAGCGAGCCCTGCCCCAGACAAGAGGACCGATTTCAAGAAATCGGAACGGCAAGGAAGACTAATATCTCCGGAACCTGTCGAGGATGTCTTGAGGAAGATCAAGGCTTCAATAGACCAACCGCTCGAAGATCTACGACGTCTTACTGAGGTGGAAGAATCGCAGGAGCATATTCGGAGGATGAGTCCAATTGAGCGGTATAAAAACCTGTTTGATCATTGGAGTTGGGTCGTCTGGAAGGGCTATACCAGTTCGGCGTAGTCCTTTTCACAAGTATGTTCCTTTTGTTCGTAGTACATAGACAGTGGGTGTTTGAATGAAGTGTTTGGAATGACGGCACTTGTGTGTTGGCTCTAACGACGAGAGTTGCACATGCATATGATAAGGCAGCCATAGGGAAGAAGTGATGTCATGTCCGTGCTTCAAGTTCTTTCCATAGTATACCAAGCACTCTGCGACTCCCCAAGTCGATACTAGTCATTTGTGGCGACTCGGAAACTGGTCATGACTTCGCCACCACAATACATTTTGCGACAATTCCCCTGATGGATGTTCATTGAATTCCGAGTCGTTGCCGCTGCGCGCGCGGAGGGTTCGACCACAACCACGACGTAGCCATGCCCGAACCCAACGACAACGACTCATCTCCAGCTGTTTCCGGGTCTGAACTCAACAATGGAGGCCTCTCTTCCGCTGCTACCTCGCCGACTCCCTCAGAACCTATGTCACAACCCTTCACGCCACCTACCAGTTCGCATGTCGGCTCAACGCACACTCCACCTACTCATTTGCAGAATGTCGACTCGGGTCTTATGAATAAGAGTCATGATGGTTCGGGAAGGATATCTGCATGGTGCGATGCTGGTTGTATACAGATGGTCTGATATGCTAATGCTTATATTTGAAGCGCGACCAATATCCAAGAGAGCCTCAAACACAATTTTGAACTGAACGGCACTGATGTCCCATTAGATGACTTCTTACTATTTCTCCTCGCGACTGTCTTACCTCGTGAGACGCACGATATACAACAGCTTGGGACAGCTTGGAAGAAAATACTACGTGCTGCTGTCGAGCTCTGTAACGAGAATCAGGATATCCCTATCTCCCCTGAGAATGAGCGATCTTTTACCGACGCAACCTCAGAAGCGCATATGAATACCCTCCAACAGCTTTTGCTTGCCTAGTATGTTTATTCTCCGCTGTAGTACATTAGTACTCACCGTTTTGTCACTGGCTAGTCGCAACGCGGACGGTTCAGAAACCGCGAGATACGCTCATTGGGTCCGGCTCTCGAATCACGTCCTCGAGAAACTGCTCGGACCAAACGTCGCCAATTGTCTCACCGATATTGGACTACCGCAGCTGACCATCGATGAATCCACTCTCATTTTCCAATGCAACGGCGGCAAGCAGAGTACAGATGGAGATTTCAACGTTGACAGCCGCTTGGTTGCAGAAGGGACGTCACGATCTCCCCAGGCGACGGGCTTATCGATAGCAGCAGCCCTGAAGACCACTCGTCGATCGTCACCCGAGTCTGGCGTGAGCTGGAAAACGACTTGGAGGAACCACTGCACTAATGTAGCTTCCACCATTTCTCAGACAGCGGCTGAATGGTCTGACATCCTTCTCAACGTCGAGTTCAGGAAGCAGAAGGGTTACGAGATGCAACCCATTCCGTCACGTTATGACGAAAGGTCGCAGGTAGGTGACATAAAACCTTACTCGCTTAATAGCTCCAGTACGAACGACTCCGAGCTCGAGAAGGGTACGAGTGACAATGAGGATGACAGCGAGGATGCTATCACTGGCAGCGAAGACGAGGACGACACCAGCGACAACGAGGATGACATAAGCGACGATGAGGATGCTACCAGCGACGACGAGGATGCTACCAGCGAGGACGAACTGGAGCTGGAGCCTTTGGCGTCGACGAACCAAAACAAGAAACGTAGTCGCAAGCCCGACAACTCCTCTGCTGAACGTTCGAAAAAGAAGCGGACAGGTAACAATGGGAAGGTAGTCTGTCCAGGCCCCGGGGATGAGAACTATGGGAGTCGCTCGCGGCCGCCAAAGGCGGTATCGAGGCCTCCGCCTCCCGAGCAAATGGCTATAAACGCAGCAGAGCGTCTCTCGTCCAGCGTGGCGGTTCGACACTCAATCAGTCTCCTCGTAATTGGTGAGCGACCACGTATCTGAATTCATATGTTTACTGACAAATTGCCGTCCTAGGTGACAGGCTTTGGCTTTGGTGGTCTGACCGCGGAGGCGCAATCCAATCTCATAGTCTGAACTTCATCGCGAACCTGCCTCACTTCGTCGCGCTTCTCGCCATACTTCAGCGGTTTACCCCTGAAAACTGGGGTCAAGATATAATATTTGGATCTGGCTCACGCTCTCAAGTCAAGCTGCGCGGACCTCCGGAAGAGCGCAGCGGCCTAAGGCCTGAAGTTGAGATCAAGGTCGCCGTCGATAAATCCCAGCTCGCCATTAACCTGTTCAGCCGCGCGTCCTGCGTCGTTCTTGCCGAATGCGACACCGACTTCAGACAATATGGTGTAACCGATTCAGAATACGTCGCCAAGATCTATTACCCCGATGAAACTCGTTCGAATGAAGCGCAAAACTTGGCCAAAGCGTACGAAATTGCTGCTGGAGAGAACGGCGGCGACGTCCGGGGTCATCTGCCAATTCTACTGGCAGAGCAGACGTGGCGGGACAACTCTGCTGATCTCATTGACAAGATCTTACATGTGCGAAGGCGGGGGTCGAAACGGAGGAAGCGATATCGCGTCCTTCGTATCTTGCTCTTCACCAAGTTACACCCGATATCGAAGCTTAGCGGTCTTGATTTTATCAAGGCTTTGCGGAGCAGCTTTTTATGTACGTAATATAATTTACATATGCTCTGTTCTATGACACTGATAGGTAACTTATAGGTCACGGTGCGCTCTGGATGAAAGGGTTACACCATCGCGACATCAGCGAGGGCAACCTCATGTGGACCATGATTAATGGCGAGATCAGCGGCGTTGTGAACGATTTCGATCTGGCTATCATTTTCGTTGAAAGCGAGACTCACGAACCTGAAGGCGAACGTACTGGGACAAGGATTTTCATGGCCTCGGAATTAGTGGAGAACCTGGACAACAGTAATGGAATTGCCCACATCTACGGTGTGTTCTGCTTCATGCATGGGTGCCCATACACTGTTTTGAAGCTGAGTTACTGGCAGACTTTGACGTGGAGTCATTTGCATACGTGGCTCTTTGGATCACTGGCCGATACGACAAAGGTTCTCCTGTGATCTCGACGCCTTTGAAGCTGCTACCCAAATCGAATTGGACACCGTATACGGATTGGATCAAAAACTCGGATCGCCCAGCATCACTCTCTGCTTTGAAGCTAGTGGACCTCTGCAGATGCTGGTACTATTGGCCTTCGCATATCTCATTCCAAGGTGTCTACACACGCTTTTTCAGGGCGGTCGTCAGTCACGTTTTTGAAGCGCGAGATCGAAAGTTTTTATCGCAGGAGCTTGCCACTCCCAACGCCGTTTTTTCGACTTTCAAGTGTTCGATAGATGAACCGCTGGAGCAACTGGGACAGCTTACCGAGGTAAATAGAACCCAACAACGTATTCAGATCATTAGTCCGGTTAAGCAGTATGAAATGCTTGCGCGTTGGGGACTGATCGAATGGGACAGAGAGATCGATTGCGTCTAGTTCTCTGTATGTCTAGCGTTTTGTATGTTGTTTTCCCAGTCCGTAGTATGTTGATATCCATGTACGCCGGTATGTAGACTCAGACCTAGAGTTGGAATGGAGTCTTCGGCGACGTCACAGTGATGTATCTACAAATGCAGGCGAGACGTCACACAGTCGCACTTGTCACAACAATGCAATTGCAAGTAGTACTTGGAGACCGTTTATAATCAAGAAGTACGCCGTAAGTATGTGAAAGACGGAGGCATGACGAGCTCGCTGAGGGTGGCGCGCCCGGATATAGAGGCTGGTTAACGAGCCTACGCCCGGAAACCCTGAAGCTTCCATTCATTAGTAGGCGCGCGGCCGGTCAAGGCTCTTTTCAGTCGTTCATGAAACCACTACATAATAAGTACTTAAGTACTTGTCACCGAATCGAGTCGAATCGTAAGTACGCATAAGTGTTGATCATTATGACTATAGCTTAAACTCTACCATGACTAGCGATTTCATCAGTGACTACTACTAGTAGTATACCTCACCGGGCCTCCAAATCATGATGCCTCATAACTCAAACCTTATAGTTGGAACCTGTCAGTTACAAGTCGGAAGGATACCAGTGGTAAGACAACATAACAGAGACAACTGCACGGTGGGTTCCTCTAAATTTATGTGTGATTTATGATCATATGTACATGTTAGCAGGCAGAGTGCACATTGGCACGAACTTGCAGCTGTTCTTCAAATTCTTTCCATACCAATCCCTCTACGGGTCTCAGGCTCCAAGTCGACAGCAGTTGTGGCGACTCAGGAATTGGCTATGACTTCGCTCCGACGACACTTTTTTCGACCGCGGCTGGTTTGGATAAGATGTTGCGATTGGCTCACAGGGATGCTGCTGCAGCGAAGGACGATGAGAGCGTCGACGTCGGCGATTGTCCGCCTTCGATGAACAGGTGGGTCAGGATCCAACTACGCGGAAGATATATATATATACATAGTAACCGTCTCAATTTAGGTTTTGTTATCCACGAACGCGATCAGGTCGCCTTCAACTGTACGTCTCGCTTTGCCCCAGAATACATCCATTATCCAGGAACAAACTCACATCTTCTCAGGTGCTCCAAGCCTACCCCAAATGCGCGTAGAGTGCAATATTTACGTGCAATTGATGTCAGTTTTGACGAAGATTGCGAGCCTGGCGAGCGACGTACTGGGACTAGGCTATTTATGTCATCTGAACTCGTGAAGAACTTGGCCAAAATTGATGGAATCGTTCACATCTATGGTTCGTTTGCGCATATCAAAACCAATACACTTCAACAAAACTGGCTTGGTTACAGACTTTGACGTGGAATCAATCGCGTATGTGACTCTTTGGATCACTGCACGATACAACAAAGGTTCTCTTGTGAAGCCGATGGAGTCGATGGAGCCCACACCTTATTCCGATTGGGACATCGCGACGTCAACAATGCTCTGCAATTCAAGGATGCGCGAACTCTTTCGACCGAGCTTCATGGCAACTTCACACAAACAGTTCAAGCGAGTGTATACGAGCTTTTTCAGGAAGGTACACGATCATGTTGACGCGGCTGCACATGCAGTAGAGATGGCAGTGGAAGCAATGGAGATGGCCGCAAATGCAGCAGACATGGTCGCGGAAGTAGCAAAGATGGCCGCAAATGCAGAAGAAGCGGCGGCACTGGCCGCGGACCCTCCTGCGGTACTTCTAGAGAAAATCAAGGCTTCGATGGATGAGCCGCTCGAGGACCTTCGCTATCTGACTGTGGTGAAAGAAGCGCAAGCCCATATCCAGGTCAACAGTCTAGTCGAGCCGCATAAAAAGCTTGAGCGTTGGAAATTGATTACACAGACGAAATGCAGTATTACGACCTAGTCCGAGCTTTTTGTACATGTTTTCTCGGGCTTCGTGGTACCTATGTCTGTGCTAAGTAGTGTCGGGAGTTGGAATGTCGGACTTGGACGTCGATTCAGACCTTGCGACGGCGTAACCAGTACTTAGTATTTGGGAGGCGCACATATCTGTTCAAAAATTAAGTAATACTTGGAAATCGTGTATGATGAAGAAGCTTTGGGAAACAATGGAAGGACAGAGATGTGACTGCAGGCAGTGCAGGGTGGTTGGCGGGCAAACTTCTCAACTGCCAGTGCCCGAAGCAGCCAATTGGCGCCCACATGCTTGAGTTGAACCACTTGTGTCGACCACTACTACGACGAGTCTTGAAGCCTGAAGACTGCAGCTTGGAGTATAAGGCCATTTCCTACCGGCTTCATCCGCAACTATGAGTATTGCTCAACGCTTACAACACGCCGACTCGGAAAGGAGGGCAGCACAACTTCAAGTTAAGGAAGATTTGAACTTCACGATACCGGTGCGGCTCCTCTAGGTTCCTTCGTGGGCATCGTTCAAACGTTACTTAGCGGAGTGTGTCTGTATCCTTTGGCCGCGCTTCTCCAGGGTGCCCTACCAACTCCTCGACGGATCTTACCCTGATTCATCGCAGCAGCTCCGAGTCGGAAACTCGTCCTAGCTTCGCCACGAAGATGATTTATGCTTCAAAAATCGCTGAAACGAACGATCCACTGCGACCGGCCTGCGTATATGGTGCTGCCGCGGAGGATGGTGTGAACGTCGTCGTCAACGGTAGTCTCCCTTTTTTGCTCGATGAACAGAAGTACCACGCACCCACTTCGGACGTCTTAATTGCCAGTGAAGTCTCGAGGACGGTATCGGGTCGCCCTCTTCTGCGTCGCGTCTCTCCGAGGATGTGTCCGAGGTCAATATCCAGGCCTCGTGAGTTCGCCTTGAATGTACGTATAGAGATCGATACGTGCGCGTCCACATCCGTGCTGTCCACACTGATAGGTCACCACATGTGTCAGGAGAGAAGACTGCGTTATTGTGATACCAGCGGGGACCTCATGTACAAAAGAGTAGTCCGGTACACTAGCGATAATTTCGTCTTAGACCGCTGTCATGGTGATGATCGCAAACCGATGGCCTTGCGTACTGGGGCTAGGATTTTCATGGCAATTAAGTTGATGGAGAGCATGGCCAACGAGATTCAAGTCCGTCGTATTTATGGTGTGTTTTTGCTTGAGTATCGCTGCACGTTGATAAAAGATAAAACTGACTGAGTTGATAGACTTTGACGTGGAATCGCTCGCATACGTGGCTCTTTGGGTCGCTTCTCGATACGACGTCGGATCTGTTAGGGAATTCCCACCTTATTCAACGTGGACAGCATTGGACACAGAGGCGATCTGCGATTCCAGGTTGCGTCAACTCTACTTTCCAAAACACATATCGCCTTCAAATCTTCAGTTCCAAAGTGTGCTCAGGAACTTTTTCAGGCGGGTCCACGATCGTGTAGACGCAGTTGAAAGAGCGGAACAAAAAGGAAGAGTCGCATACGAGTCACTGGAATCTCCTGATGACATCTTGAGGGAAATTAGGGCTTCAATAGATCAGCCACTTGAGGAACTTGGAGTTCTTAACGATGTACAAAACTCGCACGCGCATATCCAGGACGGTAGTCTGAGCGAGCGGTACAAATCACTTGCGGGTTGGGAATGGGTCGACCGGACGAAATAGTACACCAGTTGCATTCTTAGGCTGACTGAATAATCTGTATGTCTCTGTTCATTTTTCCTTCGGCTCATACTACGTGTTGGTGGGTCAGCAGAAGACAGCTATCGCGAGTCATGATACATACTACTACTAAGTATACTGTTACGATCCTTCCTTCCGTACTATTATACATTTTTTCCCTTTACGCTATCTTGATTCTTGAATATACACAATTATCGAGCTGATGGTCTTGTGAGCGAGTGTGCAATATTGGCGGTGTACGGCCTGTTTCGGACGAGGCGGTGATTTCGGCCACGAACAGACCTGCCTAAACGAGCGACGTCACCTCCCTTCGCTACTTTAGTACCAACCACTACGATGCACCCCTCACTACGCCTCGCCAACGCAGCAGCCACGCACAGAGTGCACAAGCCCCTCATTAACTTCCTAGGAAAGAGAAAATGGCCATCAAGTACGTGTTCTACCCTGCACGTTTTCGTGCCATGAGCTTCACTAACAGAATGCCTCGGTTGTGTTGTGCACTTTGCTCGTTATAACTGAATGTAGCACCCGAACCTCAACACCCACACCCTCAAGCTCCCGCTGACTTGCAGAAGTCGTTCTCCGATTTCCTGAACAAGTTCAAGGCGTCCGGGTCCTCCTCTTCCTCGGTACCGCAGTCGAGTTCGGGTAAGGGCGGCGCACAGGTGTTCACGGACTTTTGGGAGGCTCCGAAGCGGTATTGGAAGCATGAGTTGTCGGAAGCTGAGGCTGAGGCTATCACGGTGCGTCTTGCTTTATCGTGGTTACAAAACGAAACCCGCTGAACGGATTGTATAGAGCGGCGGCGCGTCGCTATACTAGTTATAGAGGTTCCAAGCGCATATACTCTGGCACGTTCAATATTCGAGAGATTTCTTGGTCTTATAACACATCACACTGCGCGTTGTGACTGATTTACAAGTTGCCGAAATTGCGCGTGCCATAGGTCCGTAAATAATACATGTAGTTCAATCTTTCTCAGCGTAGGCCAACAAGTGCTTCTCCACCTCATCCTCAGGGAGCACCCGCCACTGACCACGAGTCTTGAGAGGCTCCTCCTCACCATCTGAGACAATACCAATCTCGACTTCTCCAGGCTTGAAGTCTGTTGCGTGGACTGTTGAGATAGCTTCGATCGCCATCTGCACGGTGTTGCTCTCAGTAAGAATCGTAGGAGAGTTAAGACAATCTTGAGACGTACCTCGATAACCTCTGACCGACTTAGTGTCTTTCCAGCCTTGGCAGCGTCATCAGCACCTCCTCCCGAATCCAGCTTCTTCCACTTCTTCTCCAGGTGGTTCATCGCCTCTTGTTGTTTCTGTCCTGCGGCTGTGGCATGGAAACCGACAAAGTAGCCTGCCGGGTCGAGTTTGAATATTTGAGGGCCGAACTCTGGGTCAATCCCGATGAGGATCATGGCTACATGCACACTGTTAGCAATTCACAATAGACTTTGGGGTGATGAGCGTACAGATGCCCAGAGGTCGCATGGCCGCTCGTTGGGTGTACACTTGGTTGATGTTCGCCAGTCTTCGGGCGAGTGCGTCGGGTGTGATCTCGTAGCCGAATTTGTACCTGTGGTCGGCGGCTTCTGATCGTGCGCGGTACACTTGGGCTTGTGCATCGGCTGTAAACAGAGCAGTCAGTCAAACCTTACAGGCAATGAAGGGCAAATTGTACGCACCAATGAGTCCTGTCATAACAACTCCTATCGTTGGCGTTATACTGTACAAGTGAGTGATGGTGGAGGAATCGAGCAGCTTGTCCTGTAGCGGGCAATGACTGAGATCTGTGTAGTTTGGCTAATGGGCGCAGTTACGCACTGGGACTTTCTTCTGTGTGATCACAACCGCCGTATCTTTGCCTCGCACAGAGATGGCGGTATGTCCAGACCCCGTTATCGCCTTGAAGGCATATTCTGCGCAACATATTCGTCAAAGTCTGGGCATCTTGCTAAAGCAGTCTACTCACCGACTTGATATAACCGTCCTTCAGGCGAGAAGACAGTGAGGTACCTACACAAACAAGCTTTTCATTAGCAGCTTATCCTTTCATTGTTAGCTCTTACAAACCTGTCGTAAGATGTTCTGGACATGTTCGTGAATGAGAGAGGAGATTGAGATGCGAGTGGTCGAGGACGCGCAAGTGCAGTCGCGTCCTGGCGTGTGTCACATCCCGTCACGCGCGCCTATCAGGCGTTCAGCGATCAAGGCGCCCATGATTCAATTTCTGCTTTGGCTTTGGTCGCCGGTGGCTGCAATTCTTGACTCCTTCAATAACTCTGGCCTTGGCTCCTCATGTTTGCAAACTCATAGCAAGAACGAAATAGAGGTTCTGTAACGTGTATTATTGTCACAACTCAATTCAATAAAGGCGTAAACCACACATTGGCACGATGAAGGAGTCAGTGTCCCACCAGGCACCCAAAGTCATGTACGTTCTCTTCAGACATTCCACCTTTGTTTCGTACTGAACGTCAATAACTTCCAGTAAGAAGCTCCAGTTTAGCATCCTCAACAACCAAGACACCGTCAAGGTCTCAGAATTTGAGGTCACACATCGCGACCTATATACCGCCGCCGACCGGCTTCCCGTCAAGGATGGTGTGCTCGATAGACGTCTGGTGCGTGGTCCCTCTCTCAACGGACAACTGAAGCTTATCACTCTAACGCATAGGGTACAACAGAGAAGAGCGCGTTCTGTGAGACGTGCGGGCTCTCGTCGGTCGAATGTGTCGGGCACTATGCGTACATCAAGCTCGCCGTACCCGTGTTTCACATAGGATATTTTAAGCACACTATCGGTATACTACAGTGTATATGCAAGGTGCGTATCCTTATAATGAATCTCGCTATATGTGCTCAGAGTGTACAGTCATGCGCCAGAGTACTACTTGAGGAACCGGATCGTCGGTCTTACCTAAAGCGATTCCGTAGACCAGGACTCGAGAATATCCATCGACAGGCCCTCATCAAGTCCGTGAACACCCTAGCCAGGAAGACCGTATACTGCCCTTACTGTGCGTCAACGAATGGTGCTGTGAAGAAGGCTGGTGCCTTGAAGATCATCCACGATAAATTCCGCGCCAAGAAGACCGCTGAAGAGATGGAGAAATGGAAGAAGACGTTCTCATCGGCCATCGAGGCGCAGAAAGAACTCGGCATATACGTTAATCGTGCTGTACACGAGGAGCTTAACCCCTTGAAAGTCCTGGACCTGTTCAAGCGGATGTCAGACGAGGACTGTGAGCTTCTCGGTTTGCGTCCTGAGTACGCTCGACCGGAAGAGTACATATGGCAGTACATCTCCGTGCCTCCTGTTTGTATACGACCTTCTGTTGCTCAAGATGGCGCTTCAAACGAGGACGACCTTACCGTGAAGTTGACCGAGATTGTATTCACGAATGCCCTCATCAAGCAAGGGCTCGCCAAAGGTGCACCTACTGCGAAGTTTATGGTCAGCATCAGTCGCTCACCTCAGCTCTAATTCGTCCCAGCATACTCATGATCTCGCCCTCTGTCCACAGGAACAATGGGATTTCCTTCAGCTCTCGATAGCCATGTACATCAACTCCGAGCTACCTGGCGTGCCCTCGCAGATGGGCCAAAAGCCGATTCGAGGGTTTTGCCAGCGCCTGAAGGGCAAGCAGGGTCGTTTCCGAGGGAACTTGTCAGGAAAGCGTGTCGACTTCTCGGGGCGGACTGTCATCTCGCCTGATCCCAACTTGAACATCGACGAGGTTGCTGTGCCGGAACGCGTTGCAAAAATCCTGACGTATCCGGAACGCGTTACGGCGCATAATATCGACCTGTTGAAGAAAGCGGTGAGGAACGGGTGTGATCTTCATCCTGGTGCGAATTATGTGACGGCGGGGAGCAGCGGGTTCAAGAAGTATTTGAAGTTTGGTAATCGCAATGCGGTCGCGGATGGATTGAGAGTTGGGGACGTTGTTGAGCGGCATATCATCGACGGTGATATCGTGTTGTTCAATCGGCAGCCTAGTCTGCACAAGGTATGTCCGTAGTTTCGTATTCGAGGAAATTGATGCTCAATTCCCCATAGCTTTCAATCATGTGTCATCGAGTAAGTTGTTTAATTGTGGTTCTACACTTTTTCTCATTTCCAGTAGGTGAAAGTCCGTCCGTGGAGATCATTCCGACTGAACGAGTGTGTCTGCGGTCCATACAATGCCGATTTCGACGGTGACGAAATGAACTTGCGTGAGTTATCTGGCACGACTGTGAAACTTACACTAATTCGTTCCATAGACGTCCCCCAAACCGAGGAAGCACGTACGGAAGCTCTTGAGCTAATGAGCGTAAAGCACAACCTCGTCACACCCCGTAACGGAGAACCCGTTATCGCCGCCATCCAAGATTTCATCACAGCCTCCTACCTTCTTTCCCGCCGCGACCGCTTTTTCGACAGACGCCAATTCACGCAGATATGCTCGTATTTCGGCGACGCCAACATGCAAATCGACATCCCTCCGCCTACAATCTGGAAACCTGTTCGTCTATGGACAGGCAAACAGGTTTTCAGTGTCCTTATGCGCCCGAATAAGCAGAGCAATGTTATGGTAAACGTCGAGTCCAAGTGCAACAAAGAAGAGAAACCGAACCCTCAGTGTTATCCGCGTATGAAGCCTGCATCGGACATGTCTCCGAATGACGGATGGCTCGTCGTTGTTAACAGCGAGATCATGTGCGGTGTCATGGATAAGGCTACTGTCGGTAGTGGCAAGAAGAAGTCGATATTCGGTGTTATAATGAGAGACTATGGGCCGCACGAGGCTGCGGCAGCTATGGGTCGCCTCGCGAAGCTTTGCGCTAGATATCTGGGTACGTGACTTCTCATCATTATGTTCAATGGCACTGACTTTTCACGCTGCAGCCAACTATGGTTTCTCTCTGGGTATCAACGACGTCATTCCTGGGCCTGAGCTATCTCGTTTGAAGGATTCGATGGTACAGCGAGCGTACGCGGAATGTGATGACCTTATCGCACGGGCAAAGAAGGGGCTACTGGAGAACAAGCCGGGATGTGATCAGGAGCAGACTTTGGAAGCGATGATCTCGTCCGTGTTGTCTAATGTCCGTGACAAGGTCGGAGAGATCTGCATGAGAGAGCTGAGCAGACACAATGCCCCGTTGATCATGGCCACCTGTGGTTCGAAAGGTACTTTATGCGACTCTCAAAAGAGGCTCGAGACTCACCAAAGACGTAGGTTCGGTCATTAACGTCTCGCAAATGGTGGCTTGTGTCGGACAACAGATCATCGCGGGCCATCGTGTCCCTGATGGATTCCAAGATCGCTCGCTTCCTCACTTCCCGAAGAAATCTCGAGAACCACCGTCGAAAGGTTTCGTCCGAAACAGCTTCTACACCGGTCTCACCGCCACCGAGTTTCTGTTCCACGCCATCTCTGGTCGTGAGGGTCTTGTCGACACTGCTGTCAAGACTGCTGAGACTGGATACATGCAACGTCGTCTCATGAAAGCCCTCGAGGATCTCGTTACACATTATGATTCGTCGGTGAGGAACGCTACGGGCGGTGTCGTCCAATTCCGGTATGGTGACGATGGACTCGACCCGGCTTGTCTGGAGGGTGACGCGCAGCCGGTCGAATTGACGAGAGCTTGGAGTCACGCGTCGGCAAGCATCTTTCCCCTTTCTTCTCAAGTATAGTCGCACTTATGTTTGTCAATAGTCTATTGCGACGCGTCGTGCCCGTGGTCTCCTCCCCTTCGAGATCATGGAGACGGTCGACCGAGAGCTATCAAAGAAGAAGTTCACCACGGAGTGTACTGCAGCATATCTCGCGACCCTACGTGGCTTCATTTCTGAGAACGTAGCTCAAAAATTGGCCGAACAGCGCAAGAGCCGGGGGATGTTCGAAGCTCTGGAGCGTGAAGAAGAGTGGGACGAGGATACTGATCTGTCCATGGGTGCAACTGGTAAGCTGCCTATACTGCTGTTCTCATATTTTTGCTGTTGCTAACAAATAGACTTGTACAGATGCTGAGAAGGCTATAGTCGATAACAAGATGAAGGTCACTGATCAGCAGTTGAAGACCTTCCTCGATATTTGCTGGAAGAAGTACGTCAAGGCAAAGATAGAACCAGGTCAGTGCTATCATCAACAATGAGTAGACTCGTTCCTGATAGAGACGCGCTAACAGGCTCTACCGTCGGTGCTGTCGGCGCCCAGTCCATTGGAGAGCCCGGTACGCAAATGACGTTGAAGACATTCCATTTTGCTGGTGTTGCATCCATGAACGTCACTCTCGGTGTACCTCGTATTAAGGAGATCATCAACGCTGCAAAGGCGATCAGCACGCCAATTATCAGTTGTAAGCTTGTTACAAGCGACAATGAGGCATCTGCCCGTATTGTGAAAGGCCGATTGGAGAAGACAATGTTGGGTGACGTGGGTCATTATCACATTGTGCGTTTTGGTTGTCAGCTGAGTTTTGCACTACGTAGATCGCATCAGTTCTGGAGGAAGCATGGGCACCTGAGTATACGTACATTGGCATTATAATCGATACCAAGACTATTCAAGACTTGCAGGTAGGTCTCAAAGGACCAGATATACAGTCCATGATTAACTCGTCGAACAGCTCGAACTTTCGCTTGACGACATCAAGTGGGCGATAGTCGCTGCCAAGAAGTTGAAGGTCAAACAAGAGGTAGGCGTCACTAACTATTGTCGTATGTATTTCCGCGTTTGCTCAATGGCCTCCAGACTATCACCGTTCTTCCACGGAAAAATCGTCTTAGACTCTATGTTGATGGTCCGGACAAGTACTATCGCCTGCGAGAGCTCAAACGGCTACTACCGGATGTGGTCGTAAAGGTGAACAGTGTCTCAGAGTGTGGCCAGTGCATACTGCTGATACGTTTTGTAGGGAGTACCCACCATTCGTAGAGCAATCATCAACATCAAAGAGAAAGACGACGCTCGTGGTAAGAAAGGCGACAAGGAGCTGCTCGTCGAAGGATATGGACTGCAGAAAGTTATGACGACGCAAGGTACAGTAAATGTGTCTCTCAAGCGCGAAGGACGTTCTCACACGTCTTTGTAGGGATTATTGGAGAGCATACGACGTCTAACCACGTCATCGAGACGGCCCAGGTACTGGGTATTGAGGCAGCCCGTCGGACGATCATCAATGAGATCCAGTACACAATGGCGAGTCACGGTATGAGCATCGACCCTCGGCATGTTATGCTTCTTGGAGACATCATGTCTTACAAGGCCAGTTTTCACTCTCCGTCTGATAGAGAGATGGGAACTGACATCGTGTATCTTATAGGGCGAAGTATTGGGTATCACACGGTTTGGTGTAGCAAAGATGAAGGACAGTGTTCTGATGCTCGCTTCATTCGAGAAGACGACAGACCACTTGTTCGATGCGTCAGCTCTAGGCAAGACAGACAGCATCGCGGGTGTCTCTGAGAGCATCATCATGGGCAACCCCGCTGCAAACACAGGAACATCCATGTACGTACTTTGATCACCCATCGTCGGTTTCCCTTTCCCATCCATGACCCATGCGACGACATTTTGACGACATTTTGACGGCACGACACTTTTTGCAGGCCAGCTTTGATCACTCCAGCACCTACTGTTAGCAAGCCGAGGAAGCTGTTGTTTGAGGGTGCCCTTTGAGAAATGAAATTGTTTGTAATGTGATTCAATGGAACATTAATCGAGTACGACTCGTATTTTTGCGTGACAGACAGCGAGATGAAACATACCAGACACACATTGATTGAGGTAAAGAAATGACCTCTTCATGAGTAGTAATAAGTGGCGTGTTTAGGGACGAAAGATATACGATATGTAACGACATATCTGCTCTGCAAGCAAGAGCCTCGCTGCTAAAATTTCATTCGGCATGGTTATCGCTAGCCGGGGTGTAGTTATGATATTTGTGGTCTTGAAGAAAGCCCATGATGCCGTTATTGCGAAGTCTTCGATACAAAAGATTC
Source organism: Irpex lacteus (assembly GCA_001986395.2). Classification (NCBI taxonomy): domain Eukaryota; kingdom Fungi; phylum Basidiomycota; class Agaricomycetes; order Polyporales; family Irpicaceae; genus Irpex; species Irpex lacteus. Next base: position 1,102,034 of record MQVO02000010.1, on the reverse strand, counting down.
TGTGGACGGATATCACGATGGTGCAAATTTTGTTTCCAGAGCGCGAAATGGCCTGTGCTGCATGTCAGCATTGAACAAAAAAAGGCCGGTGATAGGAATGGACTTCACGCACATCTAAAACAATCAAGCCATACCGTCATTAAGTCTAGGTCTTTGAGGTCTGTTATCGGCGAGAGTTTGTAACAGACTAAGATACGACGCATGCGATATCGCTTCTTCGATCCCGTCCTTTGAATACCCAGAACGTTCTCAACCAAGTCGACAGAGAAATGTTGCTGTGTCTCCATGATAGAGGGAGTGTGCCCGCAGACAGGTCCGAGGCCATCCATGACGTCCCTCGCATAAACGCCAGCCAAGCGCTGCAAGAGGCTCCAGCGAGCCAAAAGATGCACAATGCCCGTCGTGACCAGACGAGCCTGGTATCCGAAACTCATGTAACCTTTTTCGAGGTAATGCTTGGTGTCGGTACTACATGGGCCAACTTTCGTAGCACCACTCAGCAGCTTGACGGTGATCTCTACGCCAGGCCGCGGGCCATCCTTGTCCCCCGATGGAAAACGTAGATAGATTTCATGAGACTCGGAGTCCTGGTATTTCCCGCTATTCACTCCAAATAGGGTGTCTCGACCCCAATGTTTTAGATTAAATCGCTGAAGGATAGCGAGGAGCGAAACGAAGACGTGGAAATCTGTAATGAAGTTCAGCCCATGGGATTGGATTGTGCCTTCGCGGTCAAACCACCACAGCCAAAGTATGTCATCTGGTAAAGTCGTCAGGGGACTCGTGTAGGATCGACTCATTACAGCTCACCTACGACGAGAAAACCAATAGTGTGGTAAACTGCTACGCTGGATGAGAGTCGCTCTCCAGCATATATAGCCATCTGCACAGGGAGCGATGGCCTCGAAATCGAGCCTGACGGACGCGGATGAATCTCGGGATCCTGGGGGTTCTCAGAGTCTGGAGGAATAGCATTCCCACTGTTACTTCTCTGCGTTATCCCCGGACGGCCAGCGCCATCCGGGCCTTCGACATCATCCCGCTGGTTCTGGCTTCGTGGTGAGTAAGTCTCCAGGTCCAGTGCGCTGTCAACGATGACCTTCTCCAAGTCGGCATCTCCGAGTGCACCGAACGAGAAAGGTGGTATGTCGCATACAGCCGACTTTGCGTCATAATGTAACCGGATGGGTTCCATCTTGCGGCCCTTCTGCTTTCTCAATTCGACATTGAGCAGGATGTCGGTCCATGCGGGTGCTTCGTGAGGTATAGCGACAGCCGATTTAGAAGAGTGTTGTTTCCAAGTCGCTTCCCATGGGGTGTCAGATAGTGGATCACCGTTCGTCTTGATGGCAGCTGCTATCGAGAGTCCTGTCACATTTGGACACTGTAGTGGTCTATCTGCGACATGCTGCCCGTCGATGTCGAAATACTGAGCGCTCTCAGCGACATGTTTCTTGTCATTGCGCTGAAAGATGAGAGTGGTCGGGCCGATTACCTCCAGACGCGGCAGTCCGATGGACTCGAGTTTGTTTGCGACGTCGCCCTGCAACGTCTCGAGGACCTGGTTCGAGAGCTGGACCCAGGAAGCATACCTAGTTTCTATCTCATCTGCGTTACAGCTAGCATGGGATAAAGCATCACCGTCAGAGTGGATATAATATAACAGAAAATAAACCTACTACGCGAGCAAAAGCTTCTGAAGTTCGTTTATATGCTGATCAGGCGAGGCCACATCGTCGTCGGCGTGGCCGGAGAAAGATGATGCATCCGCAGAGGCGACAGGTATATCCTTGTTTTCGTTACAGATTTCAGCAGCAACAGACAATAGCTGCTCCCATGATGTCTGAAGCTGCTCATCGCTAGCCGCAGGAAGGAGATGCGCAAGTAGAAAGAGTAGAAATCGATTCAACGGAGCGGACTTGGCGCTTTGTTGAAGGCTGCGTCTGTAGCTCTCTTCAATATGAACTTGAACATCAAGTGGTCTGTTTATACGTATGAGCGTGGATAACATTGTAAGTTGTCTATACCATCTGTTACGATGCGCATAAATATCGTACTGTGTATCAGAGCTCTCTAAAGGGTATGACTCTGAACTTGCGTTTTCAGGAAGTTGCCCCCCTTCGGACTCGGAGTTGACACGATTAGGCGGCGTGTCGTAGCGTGCCGTTGTTATTGGTAGCAAAAGCACAGAAATACCTGAGGATGAGTCGTTGTTGTTGTGGTCGGACATGGCCTTGTCGTGGTTACAGTTCAAGTCGTAAGCACCTGCAGTGCAATAGCGCCGGCGAGCCTTTATGAAGATGATCCTTTACAAATTTGGGGTCTTCAACAAGGTCACTTCGACGTGATGGCCCGTAGTCTCATCACGGACCTGATTGTAAATGCATATATGCGGTCGATTGTAGGACCAATAAATTGAGAATGCATGTTTTAGGATAAGTACTTCGAGTCACGACTGACCACCGCGGGCCTGCGCAAGTACTCAGTGTTCAAGAGTTCACGCTGCTGCCAGTGACGTGGAGGGAGACTCGGATTCAGTGTCACATACGGTCAGGTTGCGGATTATGATCTACATGGCCACCCATTAGTACTAAGTCCACGATTGATCTTGATGTAGAATACACTTCGATAATGCGACAACTTGTGTGCTTCCATGAGTACATTCCTCGCACTTCGCTCTTAGTTACTGCCAGTGGTATTACTGGGTCCACGATACAGTTTGTGGTCATGCAGGATGCCCTTGATATCGCCACCAATCCTGCTATACATAAGATTCTCTGGATTGATATCACGATGCTGCCACCCTGTCATCCAGATCTCTCCAAGACCTATTTGCACGTCAGCGTTGAAGGAGGCAGACAGAATTGGAACTTCACGCACATAGATGGCTGTCGCGCATTGCCTTGACGAAATCGAGGCCGCTGAGCTCCGTGATAGAGGAGAGCCTGTGGTAGGCAAAGACACGAACCATGCGATATTGCTTCTTCGATTCCGTCCTGCGGATACCCAAGACCTTCTCGATTAAATCTGCAGAGAAAGTTCGTTGCGTCTGCTGTACTGTAGGAAGATGCCCGCAGACGGGACCGATACCAGACATGACGTCTTTCTCATATAGGTGAGCCATGAGCTGCGTTAGGCCCCAGCGGGCGGAGAGCTGCACCTTGCTCAAACGAGCCTCGTGTCTGAAGCTGATCTCGGTTACAAACTCGGTCCAGGTGTCTCCGCCATCGCTAGTTTCCGGAGGGTCTTTGAAAGGGGCAATCCTAGACGAGCCACTCAACGAGTCGACAGTGATGATCATGTCAGTGCTGCTGGCCGGCTCGCCATTCGATGAGAAACGTAGCAGCATTCTGTGATTGTCTGGGCGTTGTTTTGAGCCTGGTACAAACAATGTGTCTCGACCCCAATGTTTTAGGTCAAATCGCTGGAGTATGGCGAGGAGGGCAACGAAGACGTGAACATCTCCGATGAAGTTCAGCCCGTGGGACTGGATCGCACCCTCGCGGTCAAACCACCAGAGCCAAAGTATGTCATCTAGAAAGCTCGTCAGGATAAGCATAACTTATATAAGTTCGCGATTGAGTCATCGCAGCTCACCTATGATGAGGAAGCCAATGGTGTGATACACTGCTACGCTGGATGAGAATCGCTCTCCAGCATAGATAGCCATTTGCACAGGAAGCAATGGCCTCGAAACCATGTCTGAAAACTGCGGACGAGTCCCCGGATCCCCAGAGCCTGAAGGAGCCACATTTCCGCTGTCACTTCTTTGCCTCTTCTTAGGACGCTCATCATCACCATCATCCTCGACATCATCGTTCTGCTTACTAGTATAGGATTTCAGAGTAGGTGTCACCGATCCGCTCCGCTCCGAGTCGTCGTCGCCGGTGGTATCCTCCAGCTCCAATTCGTCGCCTCCGGGTGAACCAAACGAGCAAGGTGATGTGTCGCATACCACTGACGTTTCGTCGTAACGTAGACGGATGGGTTGCATCTTGTAATTCTTCTGCTTCCTCAGCTCGACGTTGAGCAAAATGTCGGTCCATGCAGGTACTTCGTGAGGTATTATGGCGGCCGATTCCAAGGAGTGCTGTTTCCAAGTCGCCTCCCATGGGGCGCCAGATGACGAATTACTGCTCGTCTTGATGGCTGCTTTGATCGAGAGTCCTGTGACGCTTGGATATTGTAGCGTTCTATCTGCGACATGCCGTCCGTCGATGGTGAAATACTGAGCCGTATCGTTGACACATCTCCTGTCATTGCGCTGAAAGATGAGCGTAGATGGATTGACGGCCTCCAGATGTGATAGTCCAATGTCATCGAGTTTGTCTGCAACGTCCGCGCACTGTAGTCTCTCGAGGATATGGTTCGAGAGTTGGACCCAGGCAGTATACCTTGCCTCGATTCCGTCTGCGTTACGACTAGCATGAGATGAACCGCAGTCAGAGTTGATACTATATGGCGTAGAATGCACGTACTACGCAAGCAAAAGCTGTTGAAGCTCATTGATATGCCGATCTGGCGAGGCCACATCGTCGTCACAGTGGCCAGAGATGGATGACGCATCTGCGGCTGTGAGAGGTATATCCTGCCTTTCGTTGCAGATTCCAGTAGCAGCAGATAGCAGCTGCTCCCATGCTGTCTGGAGCTGCTCTTCGTCGACTGAAGGGAGGATGTGTGAGAGCAGAAAGAGTAGGAACCGATTCAACGAGACAGATTGGGCGGTTCGTTGGAGGCTGCGCCTGAAACTCTCTTCGACGCCGGGGAAGCTGTACAGATATGTGCTCAGAAATTTCGGCTGTTTATGACGATGCACAGAAGGATCGTACCGTATGTCAGAGTCTTCTTCATGAAGTGACTTCGAAGGCCTTATAAGTTGCTCGCTTTGCGGCTCAGAGTCGGCGGAACTGGATGACGGAGTAGCGTGCTGTGTGGTAGCTATTGGCGGTAATAATACTGAAATATTCGATTGTGAGTTGTCCATGTTCTTTGTTGACATGATCTCGTCGTGGTTACTGCTGAACCTGCAGTTGATGCAGATAGCGCCGTGCCTCTCTCAACTTGGTTCTTTCCGAATTTGGAGTTAAGGTTACTTACTGTCCCTGGCCACGAGTGTAGATCCCAGCTCATTGATTTCAGACTGCTATAAACGTGTATGCTCCGAGTCAGGGTAACATGTTTGACTCGCCACTATCGTGTAGATATGATAGAGGTGAGATGGTTGCGAGCGGAGCGAGCAACCATTGGCTAACATGTGAATCTGGCTTGGGGTGGGCTTTTACACTTTCCGGCGCTTGCTCTAGACGCCATCGTCGTGCAGAGCGCTTAACCTCGTTTCTCTGTATCAGTCAAAACCCATATTGAACGTCGTACTTTTCTCTTAATGTTTATCTCATTCTGCTTTCAAGCTGGAGTTGCATCATTTGGAATTTATTTGTGTTTTTAAGTTTTGTTTTCAATAGCATTCTGCGATACTACTAAGTGCTGCAGGCCGCACGAGGCCGCGCGTCCCTTACCGTGACAGTGTTACTTATGTCACACATAAGTCACGATTACAGTACCGTGACGCTCGAAGTACTACTACGCTCGATGTCGCTGACGTACTACAGTAGTAGTCGTTAACGTTCTGGCCAATGTCTATCCCTCACAATTACTGCCGCGGGCGAATCTATTCGATCTGCAAAGCTCATTACCAATAGATAATGAGAGTACTTATGCATCAAGCAAGATTGTCACAGCAGTGAACGACATTGTATAATACAATGGCCCTCATTTAGACGTCTTTGCCTCTCGTATCCTGTCCAGCCTACTGCACCGACACTACCGTCAGGAAACCCGCACAACATGGCCGCCTGTGATCGGGCTGGATGTTTAGCCTACTTTGTATTGTGTTAAGGAGAAACGAACTATCTTTCGGACTTAGCTTTGCTCATCGTACCTAGATGAAGTGTTAGTATAGCAGAAGATTACAGCTAAAACCAAAACGTTGGGCCGCATTTTTTCTTACACACATAGAGCGGACCACGAAAAACCTCCGGCCGTTGGGCCAGGCGTGAGCTGGAGCGAATGGGACGCGTCGAACCTCTGCGGCAGGAGTGCCGCCATCATCCCGCCAAGTCCGCCTATGTGTAAATTGATGGCAAGTGGCCTAACGTTCTGGTTTTAGCTGTAAGTGGCATGACCGTACTCAGTTGACTCGGGATTGAATCCATAGCCGTTTTATATACTAGCAATTAACATGAGTATTCAACTGAGAATGTCGCTCCGCGAGCATACCCGGCACATGCCGATCCATATTAATTGAATCTCGGTACCCAAGTCGCAGAGGCAACTCTTGCTCAGCTGGGTTCGAAGTTCCGAACACTGGCGCTGGTGAGACGAACTTGAAGACGAACTTCGTCGCCCGCCTGCAGCCGTCGGCGTGGAACGTCAAGGAGGGTGATTGGCTCGCCTCCGAGCTCGCTGAGTGCGGTGAGGGCGAGGTCGTCTCTTCTCTATACGTGTGCAGATGGCAAATCTCGCAGCTTCCTGTACTAGTACAATACGATCAAATACAATTCGAAGTCCCAAGGGCAAGCCAAATCCCGCGCGGCGCGCGATGATATAAATGCTGTTGTGATTTATTTACTTTGGTAGGTGACTATCCTGCCATCGCGGCTTTTCGATGAAATGTTCAAAGGCTATCCAGTTCATGGTCGTGCACATACAGTACTTTAGTCTGGACTAAGTATGTGTACTGATATGCATATGACTCTACGATTACAATTCCTCTCCTGTCAATTGTCGGAATAGATACTTATCATGCTCAATCTGTAATAACCCTCCCTTCTGCACGTCATGATGAAACTTGCCTTCCGCTAGTAGAATATCGCTGGGATATTGCGCTTTGCCTGCCTTGCCGCACCAATCAAAGTCGATGAGCAACAACTTGTCTTCCTTGATAAGAATGTTTGCCGAACGGAGATCACCAAAAACAAGGTTTTGGTCGTGTAATAGCTTCAGACCGGCACGAAGTTGTGGGGCGTGAGTTGACAGCGAGGAGGGTCCTGTGATATGTCTGCCAGTGCAGTACTCCATGACGACGACCCATAAGCCGCCGACGTCGGGGAGGCGCTCACAGAAGTAAAGTCTTGGCGCGAATTTACGGGAAGCAAGAAGCCTGTGGGCGTCCGGGTTGTAACGATAAGCGAACTTGACGATGACTTGTGTGGACTCATGTTCATGCTCACCCGTTGTACAATATACATGAGGATAGTTAGGATGGAACATAACGTCATACATGTTCACAGCTCGACGATCATTGTGTGCTTGTGCTCGGCAAATTCGACACGAAGAGAAGCCACGCCACGGCTCGCGCAGGGTGATTTCCAATGAACGCACCAATCCTTGCGGCCGCCACGACACTGCAAGCGACGACTCCCCGACTGGGAAGACAGTCCCGAGAACAAGAGTTGTGGTGCCCCAAGGATTGATGCGTGTATCCTGCGGGAGTTCGTCCACGATCTTACGCAAATGGAGACCGGAGCATAACTTGAAAATGTGAGGGAAATATAGCAAAACTGTGGTGATCGGGCGCATGGATGAAAGATCCTTGAGAGTGATGAAGTTGGAGATGGGGAAATTCACGTTGTTGGGCTTTCGTTACTGACCTGGACTATATATACACATTTGTGCGGCTAAACTGTTGCTGTCTAGCCTTGCGCTTGCTTGTTTGACAGCCCCACTGATTAGATCTGGCGCATGATTAAGCTTGAAGCCGAGTTTGTGCGATATCGTGGTGATATCGCGAGCTTTCGAAGCCCTATTGAAGTGCTGCGGTCAAGCGAGCGTTATTACTTAAGGGCACAATGCGTCCGTCTAGTGATGCTGTGGCTTTGCAGACCGATCGAAGGGAGGTTCCATACAATGGCGGAATGGAATGAGACAATGACGCACTGTCGAAAAAGCTACGATCAGGTTCCCAACATGAATCGCTACTGGCTATACTGTGTCGTACTTACTAGCATTGATCCTCGCTGCCTGCGGCTACTACTGGTACCGGGTACCGACTGAGATAGCACCTGTCGGAGGATACTTAGATGCCAGCTTGTGGGGTACTGTATGGAGTGCTTGCAAAGAGAGGCCATCGCCACTATCTGGCATGTGAGAGAATCTGATGTCAGAGAGCATATCGAGCGTTCCGTGCGAGGAGCTTCCATGAGTTCCATAACAAGAAAGCCCCACGAATTGTCCGACCCTCGAGTCTGCAGACTCATAGAAGACGTCAACGTGTAATGGAGAATTGGAGAAGAATGACCTAGTGGTATGCTTATCTACCCATTCGAGAGATCCTGCGAATTGCGAGTCTCCTTCTGTTTTCTCGATCTTGCGTACATGAGCGTGGACGGCCTCGAAAAGGGCCGCAACACACTTTAGTCGTGGCTCTGTGACGATGGTATGTGGTCGGGTGTGTGGATTTGTTTTAGCCTTCAACCGCGGAGAGTTGCTGTAGCCACTAATCGCCCATCAAAATAAGTTGGGTGAGTTTGTCAAGAAATGCGAGCCGTATTTTAGTCCAGCGGTGGTCCAAAATGCGACGCACGCGAGCGATTCCACATCAAAATCTACCATCAAGTTAGTTTCGACAAAGTATTCTGAAATTAGTCATAGGACAGACCGTAAATGTAAACAGCATCTTCCTTGACTTTCAAGTTCTTCACCAACTTGCTTGCCATGAAGAACGTCGTCCCGATATGTTCCCTGATAGGTTTGCGCTGATTATCGTGGACGGCAGACCGGGCAACGTCGTTAGAGTTCGCCGCTAACCACCTGGCCGCCAAGCTTGAGATACTCTCCATTAGTGTTACGATGGTGACCGCTATCTAGTATGCGATGGCTGAGATGCGTAGAGGACTTGGAGGGGACAACCTGTAATCCCAATTTCCCCGCATGGCCGGCCCTCCTTCAGCGCCGCGATAGTGAGCCGTCATACGAAGGCATTGGTTGAAAGACAGCAAAGGACCTAAGACTTCAAGCTTCAAGCACTCAGACCTTTCTCAGTATACTAGTAGCAACGGGGGATGATGAGCGACAAAAGTCAGCCTGCGAGGATGAGATCCGCTTTATAGAAGCGCCAATCAACCAGCCGACCAGCTGTTACCAGTCAGCCACCTTCTACCCAGACGCACCGATCACTACCTTTTGGGTTATTTGGCCATCTTGACGACTGAATACCGAGTTACATGTATACATCGCGGATACATAAATCTAGACATACAGGGAACTAAGTCTGACGGATGAATTTGATGATCATGACCTACCCCCAACGCGCAGGCATTCTATAGCACCGCTGAACCGAACTTTCCACCTGAATCTGTTGTTGCGCTCTTTCCACCTCGGTAAGATGACCGATTTGCTGCAGTGCGTAATCTATATACTGCGTGAAGTGGTCAAAGAGATCATCGGGTTTCCTCCGCTCGTATGACGGTGCCCTTTGTAGGTAGATATGTCGGAGGTCTTTTATCATGAACGTATTACCACCGACAGCGTGGTAAAAGTAGAAGTACACGCTCAAGAACGGGTGATGTGAAGATGTTGCCTTTGGTCCATAGAGCCCTTTCTTCCTTAAAGCAGTGAGCATCTTCGGAGTGGTTGTTTTGTTGATCCACTTCGAAAGGGCTGGCTCTGTCGATTCCACGAGACGACCTTCGTCGTATCGGGCAGTGACCCAAAGAGTCACATATGCAAGCGATTCTGCATCGAAGGCTGACAATAAATCAGCTCCAGCAGAGTAGATCGGCACCCATGAATGAACAAAGCAGAACACACCGTAGATGTGAGGTAATACATCACCTTTGCCCATGTTCTCCACAAACTCTAATGGTGTAAAAGGCATGGTCCCAGTACGCTCGACTACCGTTTTGTGTTTATCTTCATGAATGTCGGCTAAGCCGAAGTCCTTGACCATACAGCTAGTGCAGTGGAAGATGTTGCTTCCCGCCTTTCGGGGCATATAGCGACCTATTGACCTGTCAGCTCGAATGACCCATATGTGTGCCGTAGATATTGAACTCCACGCACATACAGGGCAGCCTGAGTGTCCGAATGCTGGAATGATATCGAGACTGACGTCGACATTTTCTGCTGGCCTGCGAGCCAATCGCAGCACCTTACTATTCAGATCAGCTGTAGTTGAAGAAAGTGTCGTCGTACATCGCTGTTACAGACCAGATCCAAGCAGCTGTGTCTTGAACATTGATATGTCGTCCAAACGTTCCGAGTCAGTAGTGACAGGCGCTGCGTTCCGTGCGCCTACTATAAGTTGGCTACTTCGGGAAGTTGACTGTGGTTGACCGCCAACGTCTTACACATCCTCCGACTCGTCACGCCTCCTTCCGTTCTTTCCCTTGCTTGCTGATTATACGCGCTCTCCAAGTGTATTGGCTAACTCTGTTCTATTCTACACACTTCGCTTAAACCTCTACCACCACCGCTGGTAGTCTTCAAATTATATGTCAAATGTCAGTCAACAACTCCTCTCAGGTATTAGTTTGCGCAACCTAGTCTACAAGTTGAACTGACAACGATATTGTATAGGTGCACTGTCGGGGTTCGCGTCAGGAATATGTCTGCAGCCGTGTATGTTGTACCAACGACGCGAAGCTCGAACAAGTACTAATTCAATACTCTGCTACTAGTTGACCTCTTGAAAACGCGTATGCAACAAGGAGACGGAGGAGCTGTACCTGCTCAGTGCGTGTCTACAATGGTCTTTATACCACGTACTAACTCCATACCAGACCCGGTCGCCGTATCCTATACGTGACGCGTGAAGTCATCCGTACAAACGGGTTCACCGGTCTATGGAGAGGAACCACCGCTACTCTACTACGGTACGCGCCTTCACCACTTCTCGTATCCCCCGGAAACTCAACTGCAAGTTATGTAACTACAGAAACGTCCCTGGAGTAGCAATGTACTTCACCGGGCTCACTCAGTTACGAACTCTCATGGCCACCTCCCCTTACTTCTCCTCCATGCAAGCGCTAGGCAAACAACAATCTCACGGAAGCACTCTCCCCAAGCTCAGCATGCAAGGAAACCTCGTAGCAGGTGCTGCAGCGCGCGTTTCGGTCGGATTCGTCCTCAACCCATTTACAGTCCTCAAAGCTCGCTACGAAGTTCGTAAGCCAAGTTTCTCACTCATCATTCTCCCTGTTTCGTCCGTTTAAGTATGGAGACTGACTTCCGACTTATCTTTTGCTTGACTGTGCAGAGCAACCTGTATAATTACACCAGCCTCTGGGGCGCGTTCCGCTCGATCGCACGAGGCGGCCCGTCCGAGCTCTTCCTCGGGTTCTGGCCCTCAGCCATCCGCGACGCCCCGTACGCAGGACTCTTCGTCGTCTTCTACGAAGTCATAAAACAAGAAACAGGTATCTGCTCTCCTTCCATTACTTCTATGACACGATGAAACTGACTTGGCGTGGACAGGCAAGCTGTTGCCGGCGAATTCGTCGGTACAGGCGGCGAGCGTGCATAGCTTCGCGGCTGCGTCGTCGGGGGCCATCGCAACGCTCATAACGCACCCGTTCGACGTCATCAAGGTCTGTCGTTCGTACGTTTCATGTGTTGAGAGTTTCCCTCATAATTCGAGCATTGGTTAGACGAAGATGCAGGTCCGCTCAGAGAAGCGGTACCACGGCGTTCTGCAGACTTCAGCGACGATCTGGCGGGTACGTCCTCCATAATATCCAAAGCACACGGAATATTCGTTGGGCTAACACCCGTTGTTCACTAGCAACGAGGCATCGAAGGGTTCTTCGACGGCGCCACTTTGCGTTTGTCTCGCAAGGTGCTAAGCTCGATGATCGGCTGGGTCGTCTACGAGGGTCTGCTCATCTTCATCAAAGCACGGACTAGTAGAAAAGAAGAAGAAGCTGACGCTTAGAGACTCTACTATACAGTACATAGTGTGTCGCTAGATGTAATGAATTGTTCCCTACTTACTGCTAGTCCATTGTAATCCGGTACAGTATGGCGTACCGTACCATACCATTGAACTTTGGATCGCGTGTTATGAGTATTGCTTCTGGATGGCCTTTGCGATAGTCTGCAGCTGTATATTCGACGTCCCCTCGTATATCGCGCCCTAAAACAATGACCGTGATCAGCACAGCTCACAACGCCCACAGGCGAATTATCACAGTGCACCAGACAAAGCATGCACTCACAATCTTCGAGTCCCTCCAAAACTTCTCAATCCCCGTCTCCCTCGTAAACCCAACACCCCCCGCCCACTCAATAGCAGCCCCAGCCACCCTCTGCGCAACCCCGCTCGCCCAATACTTCGCCATCGCCGCCTCCGTCGTAAACGGCCTGCCCTCGTCTTTCAGCCTTGCGGCGTTGTACGTCAACAGCCGAGCAGTCTCGATCTGGATGGCCGCGTCTGCGATGGAGAATTGCATGCCTTGGAAGGTGCCGACTGCTTGCCCGAATTGGTGGCGGGTGTAGGTGTAGGGGACGGCTTTGGAGAAGGCGCCTTGGGCGAGGCCGAGCATTTGGGCGGCGATGCCGATGCGACCTGAAGGGATTGGGCTAGTGAGTGGGCCAGATATTGCGGTAATTCAAAGGGGTGAGTGCGTACCTTCGTTGAGAATCTCGATTGCGATCTATGGACGCAAAGCTATTGAGTGTTGGAAGTCATATACAGAGTGTAGGAACGTACCTTGTAGCCCTTCCCAACCTCACCAAGCACATTCTCCTCCGGCACCCTCAAATCATCAAAGTTAAGCGTACACGTCGACGACGCCCTAATACCCAGCTTCTGCTCCTTCTTCGCAATCTGCACGCCCATATCCTTCGTCGCGATGAAGCACGTGATACCCTTGTACCCCTTGCTAGGGTCGACGTTGGCGAAGATGAGGAAGAAGTCGGCTTCGTATGAGTTGGTGATCCACATCTTGGACCCGTTGATCACCCATGAGGAGCCGTCCTTTTTGGCGCGGGTTTGTAGGGCGAAGGCGTCGGAACCGGAGGCTGGTTCGGAGAGGCAGAAGCTTCCGAGCTGGTCGTAGAGGCAACTTAGTTCTGAGCAACGACATAATGGACGAAAGGTGTGTGCCACATACCGACGACTCTGCGAGTTTGGGAAGCCACTTTTCTTGCTGCTCCTTTGTTCCGTATTTGCGGACTACGGTGTTGACGAGCGTGTTATGGACGTCGCACATGACGGATACGGAAGGGTCGACCTTTGCCAGCTCTTCAATTGCAATGATAGCAGCGGTAAATGACGATTCAGCTCCTCCGAAGTCGGAGGGAGTTTCTATTCCCATCAACTGTGGGATGGTGATATGTGAGCGAAATATAGTCATGGGCATGTAGAAGACTGCGCACCCCTTGCTCGAAGAGGCCTTTGATGACTTCTGGGTCCATCATCTCGTTCTCATCCATCTCGCGTACTTTAGGTCCGACGACGTCCTGTGCGAATCGCTGGACTGAACGAGGGGTCATTACTCGAAAGAAGACACAGCCAAGACGGGTGACTGACCTGTTTCGCGTAACATCTCCTCCTCTTCCGTGAACTTGTTCAAGGAGTTCAATACGGGTTCTGAGGCAGCTATTCTCGTCGTAGAAAAGCATTTCCTGACCAAATATTATATGAGCAATGATCATTCCACCTGAACGACTTCACTCTAACCTCGACACTGACGCTCTCAACGCCGTATTTTGACGGAACGACGCCGATTTGATGGCCTTGCTGGCTGCTGAACGAAACATGTCGACTAGCTGTGTGGGTCGTCGAAGGTGAAATGCAATGCCGAGTGCGGGACGTCGAGTTTATGAAGAGTTGACAAGCGCTCGCGGATCTAGGGAGTGCGGGGAAGTTTATTCACATGCGATCACTTCTCCCCGCAAAAGACACGCGTCATGGATCACCGGCACTTTGCTCCCGGATCCGACTCGAGCATCTCGACGTCTTGGCAGCCGGTGTGTACAATGCACTTGGGCCAACAAGTACTGCAAGTTGGTGAGTCGTTCTGTTGGTTGACTTTCTGAACGAATCCAACTCGCTGTTGATCCTAACACGGTTCTTCGGATACTAAGCACTAGGGGTTCACTGATACGAGGGGGACTTGCAATCATTGGACACAGTATTCGAAGTTCGAGTCGAGTACAACCTCTGTCATACAACTCGCGTTTTAACGAAGTAGACCCCGGATGGCCTGGCACGCATACATCCGTGGAAGGCAGCCCCGAAAATTAATCCAATGATGTGGATACTGTACTAAATAAGTACTCTTGGGTAATTACCGGTGCGTACTCGAAGCTGGCTCGATGATAGCCGGCGTCATTAGCTGTATGGCTTCAAAGACAAGTGTCTCTCTATCCAATTTACGACGTCCTCAAAATATTTATCCTTGAATTCAGGATCAGTGAGGAGATCGTGCCATGCACCCTGTAAGTAAGACACTGTAAATCCAGCTGCAAAAGAGATCGAGACTCTACGCGGACATACATCGTATTCCACAAACTCCTTGTCTGGTGCTTGGAGAAGTTCAGCGAACTCTTTTGTAGGTACGAAAGCGTTTACCTGCACGTAATTGGTCAGTGATAGGACGATGCATAGGTGCCACCTCAAAAGACACTCACCACGTCTGCGGTCCCGTGGAGAATTAGAACCTATTAACAAATTAGTATACCACACAACGTGATACCAGTAGGCGATCACTCACAGGTAAGTCGGCTGGCCAGTGTTTATAGCCCTCTCTTAAGAGATATTCTCCCTGTATGCATGGGGCGTCGTTAAATCAGGATGATCTAGCCTCACACTCGAAAAGACCATACATACCCTGTCAATCATGTCTAATATACTCTGCCCCGTACCAACAGACTTGATCCAAGGGTCCTTTAGAGCTGATTCACCCACCGCTGGGTCGCGCGAAAGGTCCTGCGCATAATCATCAGCAACTAATAACGCTTTAAAGGCACAAAATGGTGTATTACCTCGACTTGGGGCGGTGTGTTGATAGGCATATTTGGGAAACCTTTCGACACTAGCCGCACTATAAGTTTGAGAGCGGAAGAGGGGTCCTTACGGCCAATTCGTATGAGGGGGCTAGAGGAGATCACGCCAGCAAGAAGTTTGATAATTGCCTTCTCAGGAGGAGCGGCTTCTCGCGTAGCAAAGCCAAGTACCGTGCCTCCAGCCTTTTCAAGCAACCGTAAGTGTGAATAAATCAAGTTGCATGTCCTTCAAGTTGCTCATACCATTGAGTGGCCCATGAGGAACACCGGCACCTCCTGTCCAAACGACGTCTTCGCGACCTTCACAGCCCATTCCAAATCAGCCATCCGTTCCTCCCCTCCTCCCGTGCGTCCATACGCGCTCCCAGAACTCCGATGTTCTACGTCCAGCGCAGTCCTCCCAAAACCGCGTTGGTCAAAGGTCAACACTGCTATACCTCGCGACGCCAATTTGGCGTGTACCTCGGGGTACGCGTATCGGCCGACATGCTCGAGGTATCCGTGGGCGAATACTAGAGCGGCACGAGTAGGGGTAGGAGGATTGGGTCTGTAGATGCGGGTGTAGAAAGCTGTATGAAGTGGTCCTTCTAGCCATGATTCTGTATAAGTCTTCTCTGTCGACATGATGCCAGTGAGGGATGAGGAGGGGATGCTGGCTTACTCTTATTCGTGGTGCATCCTATTTATTGCTCGTATATAGTGTACCCTGCGGGTCGGATAAAACGATGCTCAGCTAGAGTCCGATCGGCGCTGATGCATATGAAGCAGTGAGCTACTTACTAGTCGTGAGGCCAGTGAGTTCGGGCGGCGGGATACCGCTCGGTCGATATTTGCAAGCTGTGAAGCTCCCGAGGGTTACCTCTAGGGTCAGAGGCCAGACTGGAAAGCCAAGTCAAACAAAAAATCCCAGCGAACTAGAACGACGTCCAAAAGAAGGCAGCAATGATTCGGAGGAATCCCATCATGATCTCGTTGCGCGTTAATTCCACGTGGATAACGTGTAGATCAATACCAAGCGCCCATGTATGTAATCTTGGAAAGCTGCCGCGGCAGATATCTCTCGACCGAGCTTGCGAGTCCTCGCCGCCGACCACCTCCTTCCTCGTCTTGTGAATGAGCTCGGTTCGTTGTTGCTAATATCTAGTTGTCAGCTATTGTCTAGGTTGCAAAGATGAAGGTCGTCTCGACGTTTCACCAGCCGTCTTCAGTGACAAGCTCGGTGAAGTGCTCTCTCATACCGGGGGCCGAGCTTGGGCATCTGGTCGTAGCTAAAGCTAGTCGCATTGAGGTCTCCGCGATTACGCCGGAGGGGCTCAGCCACGAATGTAATTTGGAGATATGGGGAAGAGTGTTGTCGTTGAAGGCAGTGCCGGCCAAGGTATGTCGTCATACTTGTTTGTGTCTAGTGTAGGATACTAACTAGACTTAGGACTCATCGGCGTCGAACCTCCTCGTATTACTAGATCATCCTCACCCTAAGCTACTCCTGCTGGAATATGTGACCAAGGATGGGGCTCCTACGCTTGTGACTACCTGGCATTCGGACTTACACGACCGTCATGCCCGCCATGCAGAATACTTTACCGGGATGGCCACCAGTGCGTTCGGCGAGGTTGCAGTCGTAAGCTGCTACGCCGGTAAACTTAAAGTAGTTTCGTTTGATAACGGCCGGGTCAGCCAAGAGTTCGACGTAGTGTTCGTATTCTATTTGTATTCTTTTAGGCAGAAGCTAATAACACTACGCCCTTATAGCCTCCCAGAGCTGAATCTCTTGTCTCTGGCGTTCATAG
Source organism: Irpex lacteus (assembly GCA_001986395.2). NCBI lineage: Eukaryota > Fungi > Basidiomycota > Agaricomycetes > Polyporales > Irpicaceae > Irpex > Irpex lacteus. The sequence goes on along the minus strand of MQVO02000010.1, from coordinate 1,085,238 downwards.
AGACCAACACCGAAACATACACCCTTGCCATTCTGCATGTTGATCACTTACGCCGAGCTCAATTGCTGGCACGAGATCTTGACATCGAGGCTCTCGAACTCTCGGCCAGACCATCTGTTCAATTTCAACGAGCCATCCTCCCAACAAACGCATTCCCAGAGCCATACGAGGGTCTAACTCTCGTCCCAGTTCCGTCTTTCTCCCTTCAGCCCTCTCCCTCTGGCGAGGATGCACAGTGTCTCGGTGGTGCACTTGTTCTAGGCGGTCGCAGGATCCATTTCGTGGAAGCAGCTACTGCTGAAGAGCAACGACAAGAGAAAGGAAAGGAGAAACGACAGTCCCAGAGGAAGACGAGTGCTTCTGAGAAAGTTCAGAGACAGGCCAAGATAAAGGAGAAGGAACGGGAGGCGAAGAAGGTCAAGTCGAAGGCAGCTGTGAAGTGGCCGTGGAGTGAGGTTACAGCGTAAGCCGTCGCGCGTTGAACGAGTGCTGCCGATCTTATTGAATGCTTTGACAGATGGTGTCCCGCTGATGACGACGGGCGCCGCTTTTTCGTTGCAGACATGTTTGGCCGCCTTGCCCTCCTAACGATCACTGACACCCCTGAGCTTGTCTTGCTCCCCATCGGAGAGGTAAGTCGTAAGATTCTGGCTATGTTATTTTACTGATGCCTTCGAAATTAGATTTCGGCCCCAACGACACTGTCGTATTTGTCCTCCCAGGTTCTGTACGTAGGCTCACATACAGGTGACGCACAGATCATACGAGTGCATGCGACGGCACAAAGCGATATCGACCAGGATACTCTACCAATACCCAGCGGCATAACGACAGTAAACCCTCAAGCTCTCTCAACTGACCCTCGAAGTACTCTCTCAGCCGATGAAGACGATGTAGAGATGGAAGGTGTCGAAGACAAAAGATCGAGTAAAGCTGGCAAGATCGTGGCCCTGAAAGGCACCCACATAGAGGTCCTTGACCGCTACCGTAACTTGGCGCCTATTCTTGATGCTGTCATAGCCGATACAGACGAAAGTGGTCAGGTATGTGCCCTCAACGTTGCGTAAGGTGCTAGTGAATGATAATTTTCTTTTTAGCCTCAAATAGTTACATGCTCGGGTGGAGCAAATACTGGAAGCCTCAATGCGGTCAGAACCGGAGCCGACTTCCAAGAACTGGCTGTACTCGGCGATATACCGCATACTGCCAGAATTTTTGCTATTCGTGACTCTTTCGAAGAACAGTAAGTGTCAGCGTTGCTATTCTCGCCGTACGCTAAAACTTGGAATGTAGATTGGATTCTCATATATTGTTGTCCTCCCTGCATAAATCGCATTTATTGCGTATAGACGGCCGCGACAGTATCACACATGTCGAACCTGGATCTTCAGCTCTCATTACGGATCAGCCCACGTTGGCTCTGGCTAACATCGCACGCCGAGTACAGCGGACAGATGCATCCGGCACTTCGTCTGCCTATGCGGATTCGCCGTACGTGGTCCAAGTTACGCCGAAGAGTGTCAATCTGCTCGAGTACGACGCCACGTTGAAGACGTTTAACCGGGTTGGCGCAGGCTGGACTCCTGAACAGGGAAGCAGCAAACGTCCCCGCGAGATTGTAGCGGCCAGTGTCAACGCGAGCCAGTTCGTAGTTGCACTTAGTGGTGGAACAGTGGTCCTTCTCAACCTTGGATTTGATGACCAGTTGAACATTGTCAAGTAAGCAAACCTCTCTGCCTGTATGTCATTGACTAAACAGTCGAACCTATCTTCTGCAGGACGCGCGAATTCCCAGGAAAAGAAGTATCGGCTGTTTCTTGTGCACCTTTCGATCCCTCAAAGGCATATACATCCCACATCGCCGTCGCATTCTGGGGCTCGAACGACGTACAACTTCTCAGTCTAAAAGACCAGAACAACCTGCTTGACCCTCTCTGCACCAGCCCGAGTCTTCCCGCCCTTCCCTGTTCCATACTTCTCCACAACTTTGGCACGGGCACCAAGTCGAAGGACCCTGACTACCGCCCGTTCGTAGTGGTCGGTCTCGCAGATGGAAGCGTGGCAACTGTGAGCCTTCAAGGAAAGGAGCTGAAGGACCTAAAGATTTTCTCGCTGGGTGCGACACCTGTGTCTGTTGGCGTGACGACGGTGGATGGTAAGAGGACGGTGTTTGCAAGTGGGAGCCGTGTATCGGTATTTTACTGGGATAAGCAACGGTTGAGGCAGTCTTCGGTCATGACGAAGGTAAGCAGGCCCTTCCAGCTTTCATTTGTGGTCTATAATTAATGTTATATTTGTTACAGGATGTTGCGGCTAGTGCTAGCCTCAACACGGCGCATTACCCATCCTGTCAAATCCTCGCCACGTCGACATCGCTGGTCATCGGCAAGATTAGCGGAATCGATAAAATGCAGATACGCTCGGTTAGTCATATCAAGACTCACGAAGAAAGACAGAACATCATGCTTAATTCTCGCCCAGGTCAACCTCGGCCTGCGGACGCCTCGACGAATAGCACACCATGCAGGCCACAACGTGTTCGGAGTGGCATGCGTATCTGAAAACCCACAACGTATCGCGCAGTCGGATATCCAGACTAGCTCGCTCGTCGTGTTCGACGGGGCGACGTTGACAGGTAAACATGCTTCCATCTACCTTCCTCGTCCACTCATCTAACGCTACTCAGAACTAAGCGAATTCGAATTCGAGCCGACGGAAGCAGTCACCGCCGTCAAATCGCTTTCTGAATCCAGTGTATCTACCTCTGCGGCGTTTTGCGTTGGTACTGTACGCCTACAGGTAGGCGAGAGCGAGCCTGAGATGGGCTATCTGCGTCTGTTTGAGGTTGTAGGACCTGAGCGGGAGTTGAAGTTGGTGGCGGAGCAGCAGGTGGACGGGTGCGTTTATGCGATCGACACTGTCAACGGGTTGGTTGCTGCTGCTGTCAATACCTCGGTACGTCACCATAAACACGAAGTTTTGCTGCACGGAGATTTATAGTGGTGTATAGGTGGACCTCTACGCGATCGTGCACAACGAAATCACGAATATTACGACCCTTAAACGTGTGGCTCGGTGGAACCACAATTACTTCGTTACAAGCTTGGTGGCGAAGGGCGACCGACTCATCGTTGGAGACGGGATCAGCTCGGTATCCGTCTTACAGGTGAAGGACCATAATCTGGAGACAGTCGCAAGGGATTACACCCCTCTGTGGCCACAAACTGTTGAAGGTATCAAAGATGATGGAGTCATCGGGTCTAACGTTAGTTCCCCTTTGCACACTACGCCGAACTTCTACGAGAACTGACATTTGTTTTGGGATAAAGATCGACTGCAACCTCTTCACATTCAGCATCCAAGACGCCGTCGGGGGGCGCAAACGTCTCGAACGAAACGGGTTCTACCACATCGGGGACGTCGTCACCAAGTTCATACCCGGCTCTCTCACCAGTGCCTCCCCTCCTCCTTCTCAAAAACAACAACAACAGCAACAAGAGCATGTGAGCCAGACGTTCGAGCCTGAGCATGTGTTCTTTACGAGTTCGGGAAGGATCGGGGTGGTGTCGCATGTTGGGGAGGACGTGGCGTTGCCGTTGACGGATCTGCAGAGGAATATGGCGAGTGCTGTTGTTGGTCCTGGGGATGTTAATCATAGCAAGTGCGTATTTCCATCTGGGATATTTGATATGCTATCACGAGGTGGGCGGAATGTACTAATGATGATACTCTAGATGGCGCACACCCTCTAATGCTCGAGGCACGAGTGACGCAGAGCAAGCCGTCGGGTTCCTCGATGGGGATTTCTTGGAGTTGTTCTTGACGCATGAGAATCAGGATAAGCTGTTGAAGGGGAAGTATCGCGCGGAGAAGGTGAGGATGGAGAAGGAGAGGGTTGAGGAGGTGTTGGAGAAGTTGCAGAGTTTGCATTGAGTGGGACTGATGGATTGGTTACGAACGTGGGGAAGAAAGTGTATGATAAGTGTAGGTGATGATGCGATGTATTGATATGCTGGAATGCTGGAATGCTCTGTTGCGTGAATAGATGACTTGGAATTCTGCTTGCTTGAAAATATTTGGCTGATTGTCATGTGGATTCAATGCACCTTTTCATTGTTTCATCATGCTATTCATTCACATTTACACAGATGGTATTTCCACAGTAAGAGACTCGTCACTACCATACGCCTCCACCCACGCCTTAATTCCTCCAGTCAAGATCCTAGCCTGGCTCGTAGTAATACCCGCCGCATCCAACGCGTCCTGATACCACGACGCAACACGCGAACCTCGCGAGACGAGAGAGCACGCCTGGCAGTGGAAGATGACCAGCGGTACGGCTTGTAGCAGCGGTAGTAATCCAGGTAGAGACTGGTGGAATGACTGCGCGGGGAGGTTGATCGCTGTGCGTATGTAGTTTGTCTAAATACCATGTCCATGATGGTGTGACAGATATCGGAGTCAGTGATGTGAGTTAACTGAGATGTGGAAAGAGGGTCTTACGTCCCAGTCTGCCTTGCGCGTATCGACGATGATAAAGTCGACGCCGGGTTTCTTTGTGCGTATGAGCTCTGCTACTTCGGCCACTGAGATATGCGCCGGGTTACTCTTCGGTTGTGGAAGAGACTGAGCCCAGGCGGGGGTCTTCTCAGCCCACTGTTCGGGAGTAGGGTATTCAGGCATGGCGTTGTGTTCTGCTAAACTTTGCAGACCAATATTCTGTATTATATACGATGTCGTGAGGGTGAGAGCAGATGAGGTGTTTCTTGCGCACAACTTACCTGAACGCGTCGATTGCGATCTCGATCCTATACACCCACCGACGATCCCTGATATTGTGATAGACGCTCTCCCGCCCTCTTGCGAGATAGCGAGCCTCGGCGTCCGCATTGCATCGATTCCAATAAGTAAATAGATAAAATACAATACAATACACATCGGGTATCTTTCTCCTTCCTACCACCACCACCGACGACGGTCCCCGACGCTTATAATACAACCTCGACAGCCCTCAGCACGACACCCAGCATACACATCTCAGGGCCCAGATATCGATGCTCAGGGCACGTATATTCGTTCTCCGCGATATGTCCGCCCATTCTCGTCCAGAATCCCCTTGAGCCTCTTCGCAATCTCCCTCACGCCCTCCCTGCTCACCTCCGTCTCCCGCCACGTCCCCGCCACACTCCAGCACTCCGAGCACGCCTTGCTCGCCGCGCTCACCGTCGCCACCTCAAGCTCCCCCCGTGCGTTCAACGCTACGATCACGTCGACGAGGCGGTTGAACCCGTTCTGCCAGGAGGTGAGGCCGTGGTCTGGGTTTGTGCTTGTGTCGGTGACGAGGTAGGAGGAGGCTAGGCCGAGGCAGCGTTGGAGGGCGCGTTGGTCTATCGACCCTGCGGTTTCTGTCATTCGGGCGACCACTCGCGTCACGAAGGCTCCGTAGTCGGTGTGGGTGAGACCTCTGCTGTGCATGCCTGAATCCTATTGTTTGCGTTGGTTAGTTGTCTGCTTGTATTGCTATGAGTTTGTAACACATACGCTGGGTGCATTGCTCATCGTATAGTGTGTGTAAGTTGTCTCCTATTTGCAAATCGTGTCAATGCAATCCATGTTCTCAATGCGTGGCATTGAGCTTAAATACCGTAATCTCCAATAGGTGTCGGTATTTTCTCCTATGACTGTAGAATGTATGTTTTGCGTGTGGGGAATATGTTGCGTGTGACGCTGGCCACACCCGCCGCCGCCGACATACCTGCTCAGAAGACTTTCCAAATGGAGATTGCCCGCCAGGCACGCTCTCATTAGGCGCCGAAATCATAGACCCATTTCATTAGCGCTGATCCTCGAGTGTCTGTGTGTCGTGTCTCACTCTGTCCTCGACGACGCCAACACCGACAGTTGACCATGTCGAACGCTTTCTCCATCACGAAGATCCTGTCGGTCCTCACCCCTCCGCCAGTCGTGCTCGACCCCGAGTACGACGGGCTGGAGTTCAGGTGGAAGATGCTCACCTTCAGACCTGCTCGTACGTGTTTCCGCAATTTATCCAACGAGACTCGGTGGTTGTATTCTCGCTCACATACATGGATTGCAGTATTCCAGCGCGAGTTGCTGTATGTTCTTGCGATTGTGTTTTATGTTGCGTGGCATTATATTGGGCGAAGCAGTAATTATAAGCGGGCTACTGCTTGGTACGTCACACGGGTCATTTCTCTATGTCCAGGGGCTCATTTGCTGTTTGGCTCAGGTTCGACGCACACTTCCCGTTGTACGAGGAGCAATTCTCGAGACCTGTGCAAAAAGGCGGTCTAACGCAGGGTATGCACCTCTACTCTCTCCATCTTCTATCGCCTGTCATTAACAACACACTTGTGTTCACCACCCTCAGACGGCTCCTCGGACTTCTTCGCATTCTCAACAGGCAGACGTGCAGTATCCTCCCTCCACACAGTCATCACACTCCGACCTCGCCACGACTTCTTCCAATATGCGTACCAGGTCGCCAGGAGTGTCATTGATTTGAACTTGAACTATGTGGACGAGATCGAGTTGGACGTCACTTTCCAGGAGGGTGTGGCTATTCCGGATACTGTGTGGGCTATTGTGTCCAAGTCGCATTTGAAAGCGGTTAGGGAGAGCCGATGGGACTTGGTGAGTAGCTTCTGCGGGTGCTGGTAACGCATGGTTCGTTTACTGGTTTTGTTGGTATTTTGTAGAGCTTCACGAAGACCTCGGAATCCTCGAGTCTTCCTCCGTCCGTAACCGTCATGTCAGGTATGTCTCCCTCACAACTTCCCACTATTTTTTGCTCAATGTGTACATATATCATGTGCAGAATTTGCGGACGTCACAGAAAACCTCCTCAAAACGCACGGCCCCCTCTCCCTCGGCGACGTCCTCTCCAACCCCGCCATCCAGCCCTACTTCCGCTCCCTCTCCCTCACAGACCAACCCCGTACCCGTCCCCTCTCTCCCCTCCCCGCCTCCCAACGCAAGAAACACCTCATCCTCTCCTTAGCCGTCCCACCCACTTCCGATGCCTCCTCCACACTCCCGCTCGTCACCGCCTTCTTCCAACTTGCAGACGTCATCGCCGGCGCAGGCGGCTGGGGCATCGGCAAGGGACCAGGCCAGAAGGGCGTCGGGCTGAACGGGAGCTTGAGGCCTGAGACGAAGACGAAGTTGAAGGCGGTTAGGGAGAGGGTGGAGAAGGAGATTAAGGAGGAGGCTGGGAAGGAGCAGAGGGAGGAGGCGGAGGCGGAGAAGGCGGCTGCGAAGAAGAAGGCGGAGGAGGAGAGGTTGTCGAAGTTGAGTGCGTCGGAGCAGAAGAAGGTGCGTTTCTTGTGTTTCTGCGAGTTCGGTCTATGGTACTGATTAGGATGGTATGTGTAGGCTCTGGAACGCGAGAAAAAGAGGGCGATGAGGAAGACTCAGGGGAAAATGAAGGCTCGGTAGATTGTCTGCTCGAGGGACGCTGTGTGGACTATCATCTACTGTACAAAATGCGCTGTTGTTTGTCGTATAAGTATTGATGCCAGCTTAATTGCCTCGTTGTTGGCTGGTAGTGACGTAGACCCAAAGGGTCTTCGTATTTCAAACCCTTGACGCAAGCCTGAATTACTGAATTTCAAACGTCGACGTAGTGCATTGAATAGAAAGTTATCAGATAATAAACGTGAACATCCAGCATCCCATCCCCTCTAGCTCTTCCTCGTCCGTCCTTAGATTACAGCAGCGTGTAAGTAGTCTACTATCAACAGATCTAGACAACCCAGGCATAGGATCCTCTCGGCGTGCTCTATGTAGTGTTCTGCGACGATAAATATCCAGTGGCGGACAAATCTAGGTCGTGAAGTCGATGTGCTGCATCCATCCAGCTATTTCTCAATCAGCCACTCCGGTCGTACAACATCCAAGAGACCACATACCGAAACAATATACCAATCTCATACTCCCCCTCTCCTCATTTAGGTGATAGGACAGACCGCCAGCAACACTGCGCCCGCCCGCCTATCACCTCGACTTCCCCAGCAGCCCCTCCCGGAGCTTATGCTCAATAGCGATAACCCTCGCCTCGACCTCTGAGAACTTCTGGATCTTGGCGTCGTGCAGCTCCTTGAGCATCCGCGCCTGCTCGACCTTCATCTTCTTGAACTCCTCGTCGAGCTGGTGGTGCCAGGGGTAGAGCACTGTCGTCTGGAAGCCGAGGGCGGCGGTCGCGATGAAGAAGTTGAGATAGGGGAGGAGCAGGCGGGGGCGGGGACCGAGGACCATGGCGAGGTGTGGTGTGGTGTAGTTGGGTTGGGTGGTAAAGTGGTATGTGGTGGTTTCGTGAACGATTATAACGAATGTGTTGGTGTCACTGTTGGGTTATGAAGGTGCTGGCCACGGTCCTGCGGTCGGGAGGGTATACTCTAGGTGGTCGAGGAGAGGAAGGAAGATTTGGGGAGGTGCTGTGCTGAGCCGGGTCGGGAGTCACGGAGAGGGGGCATTTATGGTCTCCCGGATACATTCGGCCAAAATCTCAAAGTTCCAAAGCGTTCCAGAGTCCGGAACTGTATTTGTAGTGATTTGTAGTGCGAACTCGTGTGCATACGCCGGGGAGACCAGGATTGGATGGCGATGGCGGATCCAAGCGCATAGCCATTCGCTACTACAAATTCGTGGAAGATTTATGTATTCACGTGGCCCGGTACGCAAGAATTACTCGGTCTGGTATCATATGCAAGGTATACTACATGATAAATAATAAACGTATCCTAGATAATGCTCTGCAATTACAATTAAATAGGCTGACCGTCCCGTATTTAATGAATACCATTGAATACGATTATTCTCAGTACCGTATCTAACGGTAGTCATAGTTAATTGTAATTGTATTCATAGGTAATCATAATTAATTGTATGTATAAGAATTCCACCACCGTTTTACTTTGCGCCCCAGATGGAAACACCGTCGAGGTATCGCACATCAACACCAAGTCCGTTCTTCAACCACTCTTTCGTGACAACAGTACGAGATGCCCTGTCAGCTGTGAGTGATGAGCGGACATCTGACATTGTATGCTTGCAGGATGAAAATAGTCTCTCAACAGAGACACTGACGGCAGGGATAGCAAAGATGTCCCGAGCAGCAACCGAAAGTACAGGAAGCACTTTCCGGTGTGTCTGAGTGGTCTGTCAGATAAAGTCGTTGAATAAGGATCTGGTTACGCACCTTCCACCATCCCATAAAGTCCTCATCGCCTTCATCCATAGGATAAAGACCAGATAAGAAAACATCTACTTCAGACGCTCGCTGACTAGTCAGAGAAGGACGATGCTTGGAAGATACAGCTGATGCAAAAATTGACATCTGCCGGGAGCGAGAAGAGGAGGCCTCCGTTTGCTGTGCGCCAGTGTTGCTGCTGGGTGATGTCGAAGCTGAGTATTGAGCATAGGTATCTCGTAAGAGTTTCTCAGCTTCTGTTGCAACCCAAGTAGGCCAATCGTCAGACTGAAAAAATCGGACACGGACTGAAGGATGGAGAACTACTGCATGTCAGCTACAAGATTGTGAGCATAGATAGAGACGAACTTACCAGCAGCAAGAAGTATGTACTTCTTGGACTGAGCAATGCTAAGATGCTTTTGCAGTTTGTCCTGAGCTAGCTTGAGTGCTTTCTGGCTGTTTGGGGAAGAGAATCGTGGATCTGCCCGGGAATCGTTGAGGTGCTGTTCAAGATGCTTGTAGAGGACAAGTAACTGCGGTAAAGTGGGCACTTTTTGTTTCGAGAGCGTGAGCGTAAACTCCTTGAAGGGCTGGTATATCATGAGCTGAGTGCCTGTGACTCTAAGCAGACTTGACATATTTACCTTGAGTACGCTGACAAGATCAGCTAAAAAGTTCCATCCATCAGGTCCAATGTGCAGCTTCCTTTGCTTTCTCACTGCAGCCTGTCGTTTCTTCCCACGCAGACCATTGGGCAGTGTCTCAACCCAATGCATAATAGCCTATTTTCAAGCTCAGATAGGGACAAATTGTAAAGAATGACTGTTACGTACCGGCCGAAGCAGAAGTGCTCTTTCAATTTCATCTAGTGTTGAGTTCCACCGTATTTGCATGCCACGCACAAGTGTAAGGCCACGGTGTTCCTTTGGACAGACTTGACGGATAATCTGTCGCATTTTCTTGCGCCGCGGCTCACTGCGAAGAGCATCAACTACAATTGCATGAAGCTGAAGACTAGTTCAGTACATAGACTTTGGACAGGCTATTTGTTCTCATACCTGATCGACAACAGAAGGTTTACGCTTCTGTTTGATGGGCTGCTGCTGCTCTGTAACACCATTATCATTATCATCATCACTGACATTCTCCGAGAGCTCGGAATCAGAGTCAGATACGTCATGGTCATTGTTGGCAGACTTTCCCTCGACCGAAAGGGCCAACTCCTCCTCTGCTACAGCAGCCTCCTCAGAAGAAGCCTGCTGAGTAGTCTCTGCAAGAAGAGCCTCTCGACTTCGGAGGTAAAGGTCTTCCTCCTCGGGGCTGACCGCAAGCCCAAGCCCAAAGAGCAAATCTCTGCACATTAAGTCAGAGAGGATATATTGGAAAGTGATATGAAACGTACTGCACTACCAAGTTTCCCACATGCAGGCCACACCCAATCCAGCACTCATTTGGGTTGAGTGGTGGCTGCGTCTGAAGGCGCTTCTGAATACGTCGACATAGACCCTCCGTCAAACTTCCGTTACTGCTCGTGTTGTCTGCAGCGTGAGCAACTAGAGCATTGTGAGATCATCCAGGGGTGTATTCAATGAGCATAAACGTACGATATTTTTCGAGAATGCCACGACGGTCAAGTTCCCGAAAGATGGCCTTTGCGGAAGCTGCACCGGAATGGTCACCGTCGACTACCAACAACGCAATTGGGCACTCCATAAGCTCCCACTCATCACTGATCCAGTATGCCACTAGACCAATAAATGCATACACGGAGCTCTTGCTAGTCCACATATCAGTGGCAAAAGCGATTCGAGAACGATTGGCCTATTAAGACTTCAGATCAGCAAACCGCATATGTGATGATATGTGAGAAGTGCCAAACCTTCAGTAGCATCGTAAGCTTTGTATCAATCGCCTCATAGAGACGATCTGCATCCCGAGTGGTCATAGAGGCATTAGGAACCTGGTACCCTTCTGGAAGCACATACTCCAACGCCTCCTTCATTCCTGGCTTCTCACCGAAAACAAAGGGCAAGTCGTCCATGATGACGCCCTTCACAAACCGCTCACGAAAACCTTTCCTCGTCATCTCGACCTTCGGGTTCTCGATACCTCTCTGGACAAAGTTGCTCATGATCTTGCGTTGAGCTTCTCCGTCGCCCATTATTGGTGTACCGCTTGACTCTTGCTCGCCTGACTCACGCTGAGTAAACCATGTTTTGAACGACTGAGCAGCAGGCAACTTCTTGCACTGGGAGTCCAGATGCGAGATGAGGTTGCTGAGAGACGGGGGCTTAGGCTCATCGTCAAACACGGTCAACTTGCGTGACGAGCGAGGAACCGTGCGGACAACACTGAAAACAAAGAGAAATTGAACAATAAAAAGTAAGGCATAAGACGAGAACATACCTGCAGTGGTTACACTGAAAATACCACTTGTACTTCCCGTCATTCCCCTTCTGCGGCTTCGGCTTACTGAACTGAGCCCGCGCCCATGTTGACTTGTTCGGAGCGCGGCCACGCTTCGTCTGCGCAACAGACTCAGAGTCTGATGCCGGCTCGTTTGAGCTCAGGGAAACGGTATCAAGATCATTCTGAAATCTATTAGTATGCAATCTCAGCACAAGCAACTTAGCAGACTTACTTGAGCGGACACTGTAGATGTTTTCAGCTTGCCAGACTGCCCTGTATTCTTCTTTGCTTTCTTCTTCTTATAACAACGAATCAATTAGTCATTACTACCTTGCGCAGACATTGTATAAATTCCATTCACTCACCGCTATCGGGTGTGTCTCATCATCCGACGACTTGGCGCCCAGAATGTCCTTGTCGATCATCCTGTTCATTTCGGGCGTATCGAGTGGACTTCGAGCATCTAAAACGTTCACTTAGCTATAGCCGACTCATATATACCACAAAATATCAACAAAAAGTGCTTACTGAGTGTGCCGGACTTTCGTTTCCCGAGCTGATGACCCGCCAGCAATGTGCCCTGAGCTGGCTGCAAAACAGGTGCCGCTACCGATTGCTGTGCAGAAGGTACGAATGTCTGCGACGAGGACGCTAACGTCAAAGAGGCTGTATCGAAGCTGTCTCCCCTCCTCGAGTTGCGGATGCTGCTCAAAAATTAGACGAACCAATATTATTCAACATGCTCGTACTCACACAAGGCCAATAACCTCATTTAGTTTGAAGAGCTTCTCGGCAGTGAGGTAACATCCGTCAAAGTTGTCCAGGTCCTTGCGCCGTGAGATTAACTGGAAGAATTGGTACACTACGCCGACGCCAAACGGGCCACTAGTAACGAGCGCACGCTGCTGCTCATCAGAGCGGCCCTGGAACGCACGGAGCCATGCGCGATCAACGGTGAACCATGGGCCTTCATCTTCATCAATCTCAACAGTACCGAAATACTGCTGGAGAGGCCCTTCTGGCGAGCCCGCTGGTAGGCCGCTTGGCAAGTTCGCGACGAGCAAGCGAAGATTCTCCAGCTGCTGTGTGAGAAGCTTCCTTTGATCTTCGATTGTTGGTACGTCAGCCTTTGCGGGAAACCTAGCGGCCATTGTGAGGATGTCTGAGACGAGTTTGCTGTCTGAGGTTTCAAGTATGAGCTCCAAGAGAACGTCGCCGTTGAGACTGCAAAACAACTCGACGACGATTTACGCTGTTACATGTCACAGACGTGACATAGTGTGCGACGCGCATGGATCTGTGTGCAGCACACTCGGTCAAGTCTACCGCGTTGTTTAGTTAATGTTCTAAGGTATGCAAACATATTAGAAATACATTAAACAGCCATAAAAACTTGTACATACGTTAGTGCTCACTACCATATACTATGTATGGGGCTGGGATGAGAGGCGCTGACCGTGACGGGCTCCGCTGGTGGTCGTAAGTAATACTTAAGTATCAATGATTCATCTGCCAAACCAGTTAGTATTGTGTTATACGCTTTGAAAGCAAGCACTTACTGGTGAGATGCACCTCTTGGCGAGCGACGACAAACAACGAGAACTGTGCTTCCGTGTGCCAGTGTCGAAACATCAGCGGAAACGCACGTCTCTGCTTCGACTCCCACACTATGTCAGCTTCAAGAGTCTATCAACCGGGCAACTCACCAGTACAGGTTTGCACGACTCCCGGAACCCAAATTCGACCGAACAAAGAGACGATTTCAGACTCGAAGTATTCTGAATACAATCGATTACGAGCTCCTCTAATGTAATGTATTGTACTCGAATGTATTCGTACTCAATAAAAATCGTAATCATTGTACCACGTCACGCAGCGCTAATTAATCGGTATGTAATTGTAATCATTGATTATAATGCATTATAATCGTATTTTTGCGGAGCATTAATCCTAGACCCTACGCCGTGTTATTTCTGGCAGGCGCATTGGGTCTCAACTCGAGCCCACTGGCAACAGCAGGGCCCGTTGCCGCCCTCTCAGGCTCCTTCCTATCCGTCCCCTCAGGTTCCTCTGGTCCATCAGTCTTCTTACTCGCGTTCCTCGGTGTCCCCCACTTGCTCCCCCAATAGTTAAAGAACCGCAACAACCACGTCGGCTTCAGATTCGCATGTTCAACCACATCCTCCTCGTCCTCCTCCTCATAAACCGGCCTAATCCACGGCAACCCAACTTCCTCCTCCGCCTCGCTCTCCGTCCGCCCATGGACGTCCACAAGTCTCGTTCCTCCGTCTAAAGTCCACTGCATACGATTGAACCGTCCATGAGCGCCCTTCACGCCCTGCGGCAGCCTGCGCCCCGTGCCAAACACCCGCTCGCGCACGGCAAGCACCTTTGCTCTCGGCGCAGCAGCCATATGCCATAGATCGTCGACGAGGAACTGCGCCGACTCGTACGCGAGTGCGTTGGTCTCTTGCGTCATGGCGTCCGCGTGTGCGCGCATGGCCTCGATGTCCTGTAATACGCCGGCACGCGAGTACAATGCGTCGATCGCGGCCTGCTTCGAGGTCTGGTCTTGGCGCAATGTCGAGTTTGAAGTGGAAAGTGTCGAGGTGAGGGCTTCGAGGCAGGCGATGACGTTCTGGAGGTGCTCCTCTCGTCGACGCAGCATGAGAGTCTGTCCGCAAAGCTCGACGTCAATGCGCATCCTCTCTGGTGGCAGGATGCGTGTGCCGCGCAGTGCGTCTACATCGTCGAAACTGCGACATCTCTTGAGGGCTTGTAGGTCAATGCGCTTGGGTCGCAAAGTCTCCTCCCCTTCTCCCGGGTCCTCCTGCGAGATGGGTCTAGGAGCAGGACTCGGACCTCGTCTGAGCCTACTTTCATCATCGTCACCTAGAGAATCTCTGGCAGCTGTTTGGGGATCGGCCCAACTGACGATACGAGTCTGCGCATAAGGTCTCGTAGGGGGATTCCGCTGGTTGAACTCGGTGACTTTGCGGTCGTAGTCGGAAAGTTCGCCGTTGGATCGTCGTGCTTGCGAGAGCCCGTCAACACCGAGTCTGAATGGATTCTTCGTGTGCGTATCCGCTGGAGTAAACCGTGAGACTCCCGACGCAAGAGATTAGTTGGTTCGTGAACATACAAACTGGGGAGACTTGGCCACTGGTCAGGATGTCGTCGTCGTCTTGTTCTCTATGATAATACAGTATAAACCACATGATGCATACTTCAACCGATGAGTTTCGTACCTCGAAACGACGACTGATGGTAACGTCGGAATAGGTTGTGTGGGCTGTCCCCGAAGTGGAGACTCATAACCCTTCACTCGTCCGCCAAAGTCGACACTGCTCTTCTTCCCCCTCCCGATCCTAGAAGACAGCGAAATGAGTCGGATATACTTTCCACGAAAAGATTCAACACATACGCCGCCCAAGACTCAAGTTTCCTCTGTACTCTCCCCGACCAAGGAATACCACCCATAAAATCCATCTCATCCTCCGACGACTTAACACCATCCCTATCTCGATCTCGATCCCGTTCAACTCTCTCCCTTTCCTTCTCCTCGATCTCCTTCTCTCGCTCCCTCTCTTTCTCCTCGCCCTCACTCCAGATAGCCTCCCTCTCCCTGCGTTTCCTGGCGACATCCCCAGGCCGCCCAGTCCATAGATACCTCACGCTCGGCGACCCATCCTTTGAGTTCGCAGTGATGACTCGAACGAATTCGTCCAATTTGGTCGTAGGGTTCAAGTTGCTCGCAGAACTGAAGGAGCCTTTGCGAGTGTCCGGATCGGGGTTCGTGCGCAGGTCCGTGGCGAGGTCGTCAAGTTTGTTGATGAGGACTCGGTGGACTTTGTACGACTCGTTCTGTTTGCCCTTGTCATAGGCTGCTGAGATAGCCTCGTAGACGTCCTTGGTGAGGTAGTAGAGACCTTGTGGCGGTGATGATGGCGTGGAAAAGTTCCCTGGGCTCATATTGATGGCTGACACAGGTATATGGTGAGGGAGGGACATCGAGTGGGAGTGGCCGTGCTGTTTGGCCGCCATGAAAGAGTTGAGGGCTTTGACGAAGGCGGGAGGGTCGATGAAGGGATCTTTGGGGACGTACTATCTTGGTGTAAGCCAACAGTTCTCTATTACGTGATTAACCACACATACCTGCCCGAGGCCATTCAGCCGATTTCGTGCTGTCAGCACCAAACTTAACAGGGCTGCCACCACCGTCGGATCCGCAACTCTTTCCATAGGCTGAAAATACATTAGCAAAGCACAATCGAAATGTTGTAGATCGTATTACCTCGACGTTCACACACGGCTCGCCGACCTCAGCTATCCAGCGCTGTATGCCCTCGCACGTCACATCGCACAACAGACCATCTCGCTCCTCACGACACATGTCGAACATACCGCAGATGGCCAGTGCAGCCTGCACAAGCTTAATGAGCTCGAGAACTACGGCCTTGAAAAGCCCTGGCGATCGCATGACGGACTTGTCGGGGATGTAATATGACGAGATGAAACGGTCCTTGGTGGTTTCGCTACGTCGTGTTTAAATTAGCTGCTCTAGTGCCCGTTGCGGATAGGACGTACCTTGGTTCCTCGAGAGTCAATGCGCTGCGGCCGCTACATCCCATGCGAAGGACATTGATGTTCGTATATAGCTGTTCACGGACATCCAAATAGTTCCCACCAGGGATGTGCACTATCGTAAAGTCGGAACGGAAGTTGGCAAGCGAAGTGACCATGATTACACCCTGATTGGTCTACACAAGGGGTTGAGAGAACGCATACACGGATAGGCAAGTAAACACGCACCTCTTTCGGACGTGCGCCATCTCTGCGTAACAGATGAATTGCCTTCTCCCACTCCAGCTGTGCCTCAATGGAACTCAAATTCGACGAGGGGCTAATTGCTGTGACGGTGATCTGCATCGAGTCAAAATGAGGACAGAGTGTATAGTATGTTTATCCATACCTTGTGATTAGGATCACCGGTTAGTACTGTTAGCACAGTGACAGGACGATGTCGATCTACAACCCTTGCGTGTCATTGGTACTTGTAATGGTATGAATAGCTATCACAACTCACCACTTCTCTACCGCATATATTTGATAACCCGACAACTCAATCTGCTCCTCTACCACTTCAAACCGACAGCCACCGCCGACCCAGTCAACTGAAGTAGGTGGTGAGGCATTAGGATCCGGAGAGGGCGGTACCGTGTGTACAAGCGAGCCTGCTCTTGACCGAGAGTGCTTCGACGGTGAGAACTTTGAAGACTTCGGTAAGATGAATGTATGGGAAGGGCGGGTTTCCCTTGTGGTAGGCATAAGCAGCCTGTGGCTCTGGCCCTCTACCCGGGAAACATTGGATGAGGAGTGCTGCGGAATCAGTGTAAGAGATCCATTTGAAGGAACAGAAAGAGATTGTGAGGTCGTATGCCGCGAGGCTGAAGGTCGAGGAACGAAGGCGGGCAGGAGGGGCGAGATGCTGTCGCCGTCGGTTGAGGAGGTGGGTGAGACGATAGTTGGCACCGGAAGGTGCGCAGTGTTCACACGAGGTTTCTGGTTAACTTGAGAAGTCATCTGGGATTTACTGTAACAAAGTACGTGACAGCAGAATGTGCATCTCTCGTTCGAGGATGAATCAAGGTAAGAGGTAGGAAGTACGAGCTCGAGACCTGTGGCTGCCCAAGCTGGCGTCAGTATTTCGCAGTTGTAGATGACCAGGTAAGTAAGTTTGTTACCAGTAAGGTTATTACTTATCTCTTCTTCTTATCAACCTCTTATCGCAGTAACAACGCAATACAGGCGCTCGAACTCCGCTAGACAAGGCGACCGCAACTGTCATATGTTCAACTCTGCTTGTCTGTGAATACCATACCTAGCTTTCTGAACCTATCTCTCCTACGGCGTCGACGCCGACAGTCTGGTGTTCTCTGAGACTGTACTCAAGGATTCCAGCTCGTTATTTATCTAATATCCGCTTTTTATCCGTATGCTAACGACGAACTCAGTTGCATATATACCCCATCGCCAATCATCCCAATACAGACTTCAGTTGGTCCCCAGACTCACATCCGTGTCCACAGATTCTGGCCATCCATTATCACACTGGCTGACTGCTCATGGCAAAAAAGCAGAAGCAGAGAGAGACTCCCAAAGCCAAAGTTCCCGATGTACAAGCACCAGCCGTCTCTCCAGTCGCAAGTCCCCGTCTTCGAGCCTCTCCAGCATCAAAGCGTGCATCTATAACACCTCGAGGAGGCACCCCTGGACCTTCATCCCACTTTACATCACCAAAGAGCGGGCATCAGCCTTTCGCTGAAGAAGAGGAAGCTGCTGGAGATTGGCAGGAGCAAAGTACGTCTTGGTTACCTTACAATCTGAACTCGGTAGCCCTTGTATTGATTTTATCCTCCTTATTACGTCGATCTCATATGACTGACACTCATAAACCATGTTTGATTACACCAATCTTGCAGCTGCAGGCTGGCACAGTCAATCACACGACTTCGACCAGGGCGGTGGCTGGGGTGAGGATCAGGCCGGTGAAGATGAAGAAGCTGACGGCTCGTACGGACATACGTCGACGGGCGGTGCGCGTAGTCCTGCAGGAGGGGCGCAAACTCCTGCAGCAGTTGGTTGGGATGAGGCACAAGAACAACAGCCACCAGCAGGATGGATGTCTACGGTAACAAGCGCGTTGGGATTTGGCTCGCACAGCCAAGCGCAAAATCGACCGGACCCTGCAACCGCAGCACCACCAGGAGTCACGAGGAAAAGCACATTAAAGAAGAAGCCTCCTGCAAACCACGAAGCTGCTGATCCTCCTGCGGAACCTGCGACACAACCAGCGCCCAAACGCGTGGCGTTCACTTCATATTCCTCGTCCTTTGATGCGCAGGCGCGATCTCAATCTCCTCCTCTCTTTCCATCATACAACCCTGCACCACCACCTCAACCGAAAGTAGAAGCTAGACCAATGCATACCAGATCGCAAAGCCAGGGCCCGTTTGCAAGAGGGTGGGGTGATCCCGACCAGCCTCCACCAGTAGCAGCGGGAGCGTGGATGAATTGGGGACGAGAAGCGGCAGCGTACGAAGATGCAAGAAAGTATGGTACAACTCGTTTCGCGACCACCATCAAAGCCAATGTACCTGCTCCCGCCCCTCCGCCTCCACAATCAGCACCGCCGATGCAAACATCGTACTCCGCACGAGGTCCTGGCCAACCAAACATGGCCCAATTACAATCTCAGCTCGCTGGTATCCTCGGTGGAGGACCACAGCCTTCCGCTCAACACCAATATCAACACCATGCACCTGCTATGCACCGTCGGCAAATGTCGATGCCTACGCAGATGGCAACGCAGGCTTGGCAGGCGTGGGGGAACCAGCCAAAGGGTACGCCGACACAGCCGCAGCATGCTCCGCAAATGCAGTCCGCTAATAGCTGGGGGAGTAACGATTGGGGTGGCGGACAAGGGCAGGATGCGGGAGCGTGGGGTCAATCTTCTCCTAAAAGCGGAGGTTACGACGACCAGGACTGGGGCGGAAAGGGTGCGGGGGCATGGGGAGAGAGCGGGGGCGGAGGCGATGCCTGGGGGAATGGCGGGGGCGGGGGAGATGGGGGCGGTGGTGGTGGATATGATCCATGGGGGACCGGAGATACAGCAGCTGGTGGTAAAGATAAGAAGTCCCACAAGCGAGGCCGTAGTAAATCTGCCTCCAATGTCAAGGGTTGGGGCGATACACCAGATAATGCTGGCTGGGATTCACAAGATGGCGGAGGATGGGGAGGGAAGAAGGCGGCTAGCTCTAATGGACATGGAGGCTGGGACAATTGGGACGCTATACCTGAAGAAGACGAGGAAGAGGAGGAAGACTACGATGACGACATGTACACGGACGATGATGACCACGACGACCACCGAAGAAAACGCAAGACTACGCACTCAGGCATCTCGTACCAGTACCAGTCTCCGTCACAGCAACATGCGGCTTCACCATGGAGTGAAGTAGGGGGAACACCTTTCTCTGGTGTGAAGGGCACCGCGAACGGTGTCAACTTGATGCCTAACCCGGATTCCTCCAAGACTATGAACTTTGCTTCTGGGCGGATGACGACGGTGTTCGAGCTCAGTCCTCCCCGTCAGGGTATGGGCGAGAATACGTTCATATGGTCCCACGGCGTCGGGCTGCAACACGCGCAGAGAGCACTGTTCAGCAGACGTCGACTGGCAAAGGATAGGATTTACTGGGCTTTTAGTCCTGAAAATGATCCGAGGGTTTCTTCCTTGATACGCTGGATCGAGGCCATGGCGAATGGACTGGCTACTATCGGGGTACGTGTTCTCATGAGCATGACTGAGATTAAGAATAACGTAGATTCACGGTTTACAGCTGCAAAAGTTCCTCGAGACCGGTCAACGAGGAGCTCTCATTACTAACGCAGACTACCGCACCAACGCAACTCCAGGTGGCCCGACACAGCCAGCTTTCGACTGGCTTACCCTTCCCCAGGTCCACCAGACCTGCGACAGGATTTTCCAAGAATCAGTCGTGACCTATAAGCCGCAACACCAGGTTGTCGTGTTTGTCTTCCTTCTTTCGAACAGTGGGAACAGTATGGCTGTCTGGCGCAGAAAAGTCTCAATTCCAGAGGGAGTCAAAGCAGCGAACCGAGACGCCATTGCTCGCTTGATGGAAATGCTGCCCCAAGACAAGACAGTATATGTTGACGAGTGCGTTATTATTATACAGATCAGATGTCTCAGATTGATTTTAACGGTTGTGTATTCAAGGGTACTACCACCAGAACCTCCGCCTCCCGAGCCACCGAAAAAGAAGAAACGTGGATTTTGGAAACGTCTCTTTGGCATTGGCCGCAAGAAATGATTTGTATACCCTTTTTGCTATGTATGTAAGTTAATGTCTCTTTGGATATGGACCATTTTACTTCGCTCTAGTTGTCTTGCTTTCGTATGTTTCTCTCTATAGATCTATTGTGTATTTCTCTGCTGCTTGCTTTATGTTACTACTTCATGTACAGTACATGATCTCGTTCTCGTTACTCCGTTCCCTATACCCTCAGTTTAGTATACCTTCGTAGTACACATTTCGATAGTTTATTCTTCGTAATTACAAAACCCGACCTCAGGCCTCAATATGATCACAGTTGTTGCTAAGCTTACTTGAGTGATTCGGACGCAATGCCGCTCAGAATGCAGGTGCCGCCAGGATTGCGTGTACATTCACATTACAGTAAGCGTGATAAGAACAGTACTTGAACATGTTTATAGCTGCGATATTGTCAGCCTGCCTGCAGACATAAACCACAATCACTGAAACGGCTGCACTCTGCTTTGGAACATGTCTACCTCTTCGCAGCCGGACGTTCAGGACGTTCAAACAACCTCTAACCCGAAAGAACATACCACCCAGACGACTTCACCACAGCGTCCTGCCAATGCAGTCCAGCCGCTTTCCCCTCTCACGCACATCGCAATCTTCGCCGCCATCCTCGCACCAACCGCCATCCTACCCTACCTCGCCGTCCGGCGGCACCTCATCTCTTTACACCGCAAAGTCGCAGAAGTAGGCGTCGCGAACGCCGCATTGCAGCGCGATCTGAAGACTGCGCTCCTTGAAGCATCCATACGACGTGAGGAACATGACCGGCTGAGGACGATGATTGGGGAGGCGAGGAGGGACTTGGAGAGGATTAGAGCTGAGGCGGGTAGGAACGGGCTGGCGCGGGCGAGGTTGGAGGAGAGGACGAAGAGGGATATACAGGATCTTATGGAGGAGAAGCTGAGGACGAGGTACGTTCGTCAGATTTATGGCGTATCACACTGAGGACTTGAACAATATCATGAAATGGTAGGAACGGGCTGGCGCATCTGAAGGACTTGAGTTCCTCACTGGCCGACATTGCTGCGTTCATGCACGAGGTCGAAGTGCAGCAAGGATTTGCGTCACGAAAGAACGATGGAAGGGGCATCGAGAGGATACGACAATTGGCGTATAGATTGCAGCGGATAGCGGTCGATGAGAAGGTAAGTTAGATACAATAAATGCATGGATGTATGCTGAACGAGCAGTAGCAGTCCGAGTCAACACAAGCACAGGCAGCGGCGGAGCCAGGTGAAGCGACGAAGGATCGGTGAGACCATTGGAGAGACCATGAATATATATCGATGAAGACGATACCGACTATAAGTGTAACATATACACCAGACTATCCACCCCATGTACGCCATAGCTTTTCCCAGATGTTGTATCAACTACCTCCGCCTTTGACCTTTAGCGTCGTTCGGCTGTGGACACGAAGTTCAATACTTGTTGAAGACAACATGAGGGTGTACGCACGTCAGGATGTATTCGATGCTGCACGAGCAACTCCTCCATGAGATCCACATCAATCTTCTCCCATCCCGAGTACTTCCCCAATATCATGTCGTTACACCTCCGCGCGAAGAACGCAAAATGGTACAACAGCACAGCAGGCCACTCGTATTGACTTGCAATCTTGACGAGATGACTGCTGTACTTGAAGAAATGGCAGGGCAGTGTCGGTGGCTGGCCGTTTGACAGGCCATGGACGCAGAGTATCGAGAAGTAAGTGTTGAGAGGTACGAGTAGAGAGTCCAGGTTCTGGTAGATTTGACGAGCCGAAGGTACACTGCGAACTTTCACCGTGGAATCGTCCAGGTCCACTAGATGCCATTGCGTCTGCGTCTCCGTCATACGACGAGTATCGAGCTTGTAGAGCTCAGCGGCGGGTAGGTCGTGGTTGAGGATAGCGTTAAGAGTGTCCTCTTCGATGTGTGGGAAGAGGGCTGCGAGGTCGATGGAGCCATCTGGCTGGAAGACGACCGGCGACTTGGTGACAGAACGCATCGAGATGAACAAACACTGGCGAATGGGGGTATTAACTTGAAGTTCGTCGGGAGAAGGGTCAACAGTGTCGAAGACGATGTACGAGGCCTTGGACGTGAGATTTTGTGTGGGACGCAGTCGGACCTTGTGGACAACGCATGTTGTTGGCAGAGTACGTTAGAAGCCGAGGAGATACACGATTATCGGGCAAGCCCAGAGTCCAGAGTCGCCCAAAGCGGAGAGTTGGTCATCGTGAAGCACAGCGGGGAGCAGCAAACAATAACGAGAAACGATCAGGAGACAACGACGCCGACGAAGGGTACACCGACGACGGGAGGCAGCGAGGACAGCGAGCAGCTGTGCGAACTTCGAAGGTTGGCGTCCCAAAGGGGAATTTCGGCAATCACCGAGTGGCTTGAAGAACTACATAGTCATTGATGGTATTGTCCCACGGTCCTTTCACCGCTTGTGACAGTACTCGGCGCGTACGTTCCCTACGACACTCCTCAAGGTGAATATTCTCTCTCGCTCTGCTCGATGTCCGCTGGAATGCTGGAGGAACCCGACATCGTCGCCGACGTCGACGTCGAATGCGCGGGTTTCTCGAGCGCGAAGGCGGGGTCGTCGGATGGTCTGGCGCTTCGTAGAAACTTATAGCTAACCACCAACCACTCTCTTCAGACTACATTAAAATGCCCGGAAAGGTCAAGGCGTACGAGCTCCAGTCCAAGTGCGTTGTCGCGAGAGTGTCTGTCGATGTTGCGGGAAATTGATCGTTGGTTTAGGTCGAAGAACGACTTGAACAAGCAATTGACTGAGCTCAAGAACGAGCTCCTCACCCTCCGGGTGCAGAAGATTGTTGGTGGCTCTGCGGCCAAGTTGACCAGGATGTGCGTGCACAAGTTATTTTGCGAAGGACTTCGTTGCTGACACTGTTCTTGGATCTATCAGCAACACCGTCCGCAAGTCCATCGCCCGGGTTTTGACCGTTATCAACCAAAAGCAGCGACAAAACCTCCGGGAGCTCTACAAGAAGAAGAAGTATGCTCCCCTTGACCTCCGTGTGAAGAAGACCCGTGCTATCCGTAGACGGTTGACTCCTGTGCGTCTGCGCCGTTCATGTATGTTTCTCTTCAGATGCTGATACCCATATAGCACGAGGCTTCTTTGAAGACCCTCAAGCAGAAGAAGAAGGACATTCACTTCCCCACCCGCAAGTACGCCGTCAAGTCTGCATGAGGGATGTTGATCTACTAGGAGGAGGTTGACTTGTTGCTTTTTTCGGTATTTTATCTTCGTTGTATGCCACACTCTCGATTGCACCGACAATCCATGCCATGCCCGCGCCATGCAATGTACAAAATAATCGCAACATGTTGAGCTTGGCCTGAGCTCGATGATTTCGACGTAAACAGGACTTTACACAGGTGGGTAAATGCCCAACGTAAACCGGAGTTCAGACATAAATCAAAGTCCCTGAGACGCATCTATATTTGACGCTTTTAACTACTTAAAGAATGTACACGACACTACACATCTACCACCCAATCTATGACTGAGCGACGAAAGCCTTGCCCTTCTCGATGTTCTTCTTGAGGTCAGGGAGGCAAGCCTCGAGGAGCTTCTCCTCCTCAGCGGACAAGGGGCCGACGGGGTGAATCTTCTCGACACCGTTAACCTGCAAACATATTCAAGTTAGCACCTTTCGAATTGCAGCAAGTGATATTACTTACGCCGAGCTCGACGTTGGACGAGAAGTACTCGACACCCTTGTCTTCGAACAAGGGGCTCTTAACGAAAGTGGGGGTAACAACACCCTTCTCACCGCTCAAGCCACGGAGCAAAGCATCAGTGAACTTGGCACCAGCGTAAGCCATCGAGAGAGTAGCGCTTCCAGCACCGTCCTTGGCCTTGACGACCTCATCACCACCGAACTGAATACGGTGAACGAGCTTCTCGTAGGCCTCGCCCTTGACACCCTTACCGTGGGCGACCTGGGAGAGAAGAGGGACGATAGTGGCACCAGAGTGACCGCCGACGACGGGGACGACAAGTTCCTTGGGGTCGACGCCAGTGACGCTGCCGAGGAAGCGGGAGGCACGGACGACGTCGAGGCTGGTGACACCGAAGACGCGGCGGGGGTCGTAGACTCCGGCCTTCTTGAGGACTTCGGAGACGATGGGGACGGTGGAGTTGACGGGGTTGGAGATGATGAGGAGATGGGCCTCGGGGGAGACGCGGGCGACGGCGGAGGCGAGGTCACGGACGATGGAGGCGTTGGTCTGGGGGAGGAGTTAGTGAGGTGAGTTGGGACTGTGAGGATAGGGATACTTACGTTGAAGAGATCATCACGGGTCATCTAAGCAATTGCAGTTCAGCATAGACACTAACACTTGACATAAAGTAACTACTCACACCAGGCTGTAAAGAATAGCATAATTAGCATGCATATTGGATTTACGAAGTCACTGAAATACACACCTTACGGGGGACACCGGCAGGGATGACGACGACCTTGACACCCTCAAGGGCCTGGTCAAGCTGGTCTGCGGGGTAACCGTTGACCTACGAAAGTCTAAGCCATGTATTCACGCGCATAACACGAGGACCTTGCGTACCTCGCTGGCAGTGTCGATGTGGCTGACATCAGCAGCAACACCAGGAGCACCACGGATATCGTAGAGGCTGAGGGAGGTGACGAGCTTGTTCTGCTTGAGAAGAAGAGAGAGGGGTTGTCCGATACCTCCGCCAGCACCGAGCACGGCGACCTTGGTCTGGCGAGCAGCCGAGGAGGAGAACTGGCGGGTGTTGGCGAGCGAGCGAGCAGCAGAACGCGCGAACATCGTTGTGGTCGTCGAGGAGGATGGAGGTGGAGGTAGAGGTGAGTGCGTGAGACGCGACCGCCGACCTCGCGTTTATACGCTTCGGGGCGGTTCGGGCTATGACCCGCCTAACCCCGCGCAAGACCGATATTCATTGAGCTGCACACGACGACGACGGCCACGGACTCGACGTCCGAACTCATCAGGCCGACGACGAGAGGAGGCTCCCTGCATGGGCTCCGTCACCGACGGCCGTGCTGCGTTCATGAATGGCCACCGACTTTTGGGCAAGTTCACACTAGTATGTACATGTCTACTAGTGTTACACTCGTAACTTGTGGCTAATACCCGTATTCAGCAAAAGATGGATCGTTGACCGTGCAACTATACGACAAGCTAGAGCTGAGGACCTTCATTACATCGAGGATCCCGAGTACTTTGATTTCCTCAACATCTTCTTCGCCAATGGTAGGGACATGTCTATCTCGCGCGACACTTTGCTCACGGCTTTGCAGTTATCTCAAAACTTGGCAAGAAACTACAGCTGAGGCAGCGTGTGGTAGCCACGGCTATCATGTTCTTCAAGCGTTTCTACCTCAAGAACTCGTATTGCGAGACGGACCCGTTCATCGTCATCGCGGCTTGCTGCTACGTCGCTGCCAAGGCGGAAGAGTCTCCCGTGCATATCAAGAACGTAGTCACAGAAGCACGTCTGCTATTTGGAAGTGAGTCTATGCCTTGGCCCTTCAAAGTTGCCTATTCGAATATTACTCTCAGGTGAGGACTACGGTATCAAGTCGTTCCCATCGGACAACTCCAAACTTGCCGAGATGGAGTTCTACCTCGTAGATGATCTCGAATGTGACCTCGTTGTATTCCATCCCTACAGGACACTCATGACACTCTGCGGCAAACCTGGCAACTCACCGCCTCCTGACACCGAAGCTGGTGAAGTTGGTGTAGGCATTCAAGATGGCTCTCAATATTGGGGGTCGGGGGAGGGCAAGTTGGAGTTACAGGAAGGTGCTTTGCAAACCGCATGGTTCGTTCAGTTATAGTGTTACTTAATAACCTCTACGTTTGCTGATATGCTTGTGAATATAGGTTCATCATCAACGATACTTTCCGCTCAGATCTGTGTCTACTATACCCGCCACACCTGATCGCTGTGACAGCGATATATCTAACCTTGGTACTCCACTCCTCTACTCGCGACTCCATTGGACTTCACTCGACCGAGCCTACGCTGACTGATAGTCGGCGAACATCGCGCGGGCCTACGCACCAGAAGCCGTCTACTCATACACAGGATGTCATAGGCTTCATGGCGGGACTCAACGTGAACATGGAAGTCATAGCAAGCATAGCGCAGGAGATCATCTCGAGGTACACTCTATGGGAGCGATATAGGGAAGACGTAGTCGAGGCATCGGCTCGGGGCTCCTTCGCATCTGATCACACTGCCACAAGCCTGAAGCGGACGGCTAGCGGTACTCAAAGGGGCACGAGCTCGGTTAGGAGTAGGGACGGTACGCCGGTGGACTCAACACAGCGGGTGGTTGGTGGTCGGACACGCCAACCCGCTGTAATAACGCCAACTTTCTTGACACAGCTGCTGGTACGGATGAGAGAGGGGAAGATGGCGGATATGGCTCATCCGGCTACGGGGAGGCCTATGGCTTTGGACAAGAGATTGGAGAGGACCCAGAATGCGTGATGGAATGGTCACAGGGAGACAGCTTGTGTATTCGACCGTAATAGTGATATTAATACTGATTGACCGCAATTTGAGATCCGTGAGGTATGGGGAATATGTGTATGTATGCACCTTTTGTAACGATGCAAACCCCGAGACGAGGCTATCGATGTCTCTTGCCCTTGCCTTTCACTGTCGTAAACCCATCTTCATCAACCTCAGGTTCTGGCTTCGCGGGTTTTGTTTCCGACTCGACAAGCATGGGAACTTCATCGTCATCTTCACCCTCGCTGTCCTCCCCACTTTCGTCTTCCCAATCACTAGCGTCTGCCAGTGCCTCCTCCACCTCGATCTTCTTCCCCTTCGACTTATCTGCCTGTTCCTCCAGCTGCTTCACCAGCGCATCGCTTCCTCCCTGTACATCCGCCCACAGCTTAACGATATCCCTCGCCACGACCTCTGCACTCCCGTCCTCGAGTACGGCGTCGAATTCATCTTCCATAACTTGGAGAAGCGTGATCTCGACATAGGCCACATCGGGCTTTGGGTCCTCGTCCTCGAACGCGTCGACGATGACAGAGGCGAGCCAGGTCCGTTTGGAGGCTGAGTCGGAGCCTCCCCAGTTTTGATCGACTGCTATGCGCAGAGCAGGCCAGGTGGCTAGGCGTGCGATGACCCCTCTTGCGAAGAGGACTGACGCTGGTGAAGGAGGAGCGGTGGGCTCGGGGGCTGATGAGGTCGATGCAGACATGTCTGAGCTCGCTGTGTCGGATGTTGAGCAGCTTGAGAGGAACGGGCGTGAGCGTAGATTGATCAGCGAAGTGCTTTCGATCTTTCAGAGACGGCGATCATAAACTTTTGAAAGTTACATCAAGCGCCGGACCACCTTTTCTCAAAAACATGCTCAGCGCGGTCGCAGCTCGCAAAGCTCGTCGTGAAGCCCAGCAATCAGCAGAACCACAGTCTAGCCCGTCGTCGCCGCCAGTTCAAAACAAGACGAAACATGAAAAGCCGACCTCAAATTCGAAACCGTCCTCGAAGCGCAGGCTCTCGCAGCGTGCTTCGAATAAGCCGGAGTCGAAGAAGAGGAGAGTGACCAAGGGGGGTGAACAGGGCAGGTATTTTGCACAGGACGCTTTCACAGCTCAGCAGGATATAATTACCATTGAGGATGAGGACGAGTCTGGCAGTTCGTCCGAGGAGGAGACTTTGTCTGGCGAAGACAGGCGTCGTGAGTTCGTTCCGCGTACTACGCGCGGATGGTCTCCGAGTGCTCCTCTTCCTCACTCCTCGGACGACGAAGCTCTCGACCAGCTTGGTACCCAAAACCACGCAGTGTACACTACTGGAACTACGCCCAAGACCGTCCCACAAGACCCGGTAGTGCTCTCGACATGGCGTCCTATCGTGAACCAGAATATATTTGATCTGGAAGAGGAGGACATCCGAGGTTTGGGACTCGCGAGCACCTCTCGGGGGAAGCTGTGCCTCTTTCGCAAAGGCGAACGGCTCACCCTCGTGGGTGTATACCTGCTCACGGTCGTCCATGGCCCAGTCGCTCTGGCGGGTACCGAGCTCTCACCCGCGTCTGGATCTCATAGGGTTTTCGCCCCCTGGTCATCTCCTCTCCCTGCCATCGAATGTCTGTCACCTCGGAATACTTCGAACGGTTCACCCGCGTCTCTCTCGTCGCGCCTCCGAGAGGTTGTATCCGGTGCCGATGCCGTCGTGGTTATTCAAGAACTGCGAACAGGAGTTGAAGGACTGGGCAGAATATGTCGGACGTTTGAGAACGTTTTCTGTCTACCTGGTGCCAGGCCGGCCGAAGATATGGACTTGGAAGGCGTACATTACGTGAGTACGTTTTCACTTATGCTCGCAGCATCCTCATTCATTATTATAGGTAGAAACCGGAACACAGACTCTACGTTCGTTTGTTGTCCCCCCGTCTTGGGAACAGGCGTATCGTTCTATCGTAGAAGACAAGTCGGAGGATTCAAGGCATGTATACGTCGTACAGGGGCCTAAGAAGACTGGGAAAAGCTCGTTTGCGCGCATGCTGTTAAATGCCCTATTGACGAAGTACGTTCGCTCTTAGCATTCAACCTGATGTTATCTTATGGGACATAGGTATCGAAAGGTCGCGTTCCTGGAGTGCGACCTCGGTCAGTCTGCGTTTACTCCCGGAGGGATGGTGGCTTTGAATATCCTAGACAGGCCCGTCTTCGGTATGTATCCGTTAATCTTATCTCGTCAGTACTCAGGCTCATCAGTTCATAGGCCCGTCATTCTCCCATCCTAGCGTGCCATACCAAGCACACTACATCGGCTCGACATCTCCCAAGGACTCCCCCCGTCCTTACACCGAGGCAATTGGCGCGTTGGTACACAACTATAACGTCGATGTGCAATATGGCGATGTGGACGTCTCGGACGCGAACACATCGGACTCAAGGATCGAAGATGTTATACCTCTCGTCGTGAACACGATGGGCTGGACAAAGGGTCTAGGTGCTGACCTTTCAGCCAAGATCCTTGACATCGTGCAGCCTTCGCAGATATTTAATATCGACGCAGCGCAAACTGAAGACGACTGGGGCCGTTATGCGGGGAACAATGACTCGCTACTCGTATCGTCTACAATTCACACCTCACTGCCCTACAGAATCCATGCACTGCAGTCTCCAATGGCCATCGCTGGCGCTACGCGATTCACCCCTACAGACCACCGAAATCTTTCCCTTCTATCCTACTTCCACGCCGTCTTCCCTCAGGATCAGCCCTCTGGGACTCCTCCGGTGTCCGTGCATGCCCAAACCTGGAATACTTCGCTTCCCCTTTGTGCAAAAGTGCCCTTCGAAGTCTCTGTCAAGGATGCCATAGATGCCATCGTTCTCGTAGGAGCCAGCTCGGAAGACGTTGTGCCCGCAGAGCTCCGAGGCGTCATCAATGGTTCTCTTGTCGGTCTCATAAGCTACGAGCACGGCTATGCGCCCGACACATTTGACAGTGCACCCGCCGATCTACCATACACTCAAGGTTCCCCACCTCCATCGCCCACGATCTCAAGATGTCACGGCCTTGCTCTCGTGCGATCGTCTCTTGGAGGCCCACAGCCATCCTCGAAACTCCAGCTACTCACACCGGTGCCTTCGTCGATATTGGCGCAGTCGTCACCTCGAGTGCTTGTGAAGGGTTTGATGGAGCTGCCCGTGTGGGGTTGGTTGGATTTTAGAGATCCTAGGTCGGTTGCGGGTGTTGATAAGCAACAGGTTCCATATTTGAGGTGGGGCAAGGGAGAAGGAGCGGGTGCGGAGAGGAGGCGAGCTCGGAGGAATCTGATGAGACAAGGACTGTATTGAATAGTACCCATTCCCACTGCCTAGACAGTACTACTGGTGGGTCTTTGGGCTCCAGGGTTGACCAGATTGAATGTGAATGCTGTATGCTCATGACTTCCTGACAAAATGGTGGGATTTTCAAGTGACTGAATTGAGTGCTTGCTATCCTTAACTGGATCTTCAGTCAGATTTACAAGCAGCTGATTGTCAAGACTAACAGTTGAGAAAAAACAAAGTGAGGTAGTGGTCAGGGAAAACAAACTTCACGTCAGGTTTGTCTGCATGCACGGTTGTTGTTGAGCTGATGCTCAAATAAAGGGATGGTGTTGGTCTCTCCTAGCTGTGTGACAGTTTGTCCAGCCCTGAAACACAACTTGTGGGAGTGTGGCCATCAAATGGCAAGCAACAATTCCTGATTAAATGCTTGCTTGTATACTAGAAAGTTGCTAATCAAAGATTTTTGAGCTATTTCTGCTAGTATTTAATGATCATACTACTTCAATTATAAGTACCTTCAAGACAATGATATATCTGACATTTGCGGGATATCTCCTGAAACATTGCAGTTAGTCAAATTATGACTGTGGATTTGAAATCTTGAGCAAAAACTGCCTCAGAAAACATATCTTTAAAAAAGTTGAACAAATGCATGTTTTCCTCACAGAGTTACGATTCCTGAGTGAAACGAAAGAGAATCGTTCCAATCTGGAGTGGTGCATTAACGGCGCTTGTCCGTCACACATTTCGTTGCCAAACCGTGGGAATTCTGCTTGTTATTGTTGTTACTACAGTAACACTTTTGTAGTAACAACTATAATTTGTGAATTAAGAAGTCAAATATTGCTCATTTTACATGTTTAATACACCAAATTGTAGCTATCGAGAAGATCTATCAGATGGTAATACAATCTTGAAGAAATATGGTCTATAGGAAAAGATATCAGCTGGATGGCTTTGGATGAGGACTTGCCATTCAAACTCAGTCAAACTCCGATTTAAGCACCCAAGCGCACAAACAACTTACAACTGCTGGCTTCAGAAGGTTGTGGGTTCAATCCCTCCTTGGGTCACATTTCATAACTTGCTTGTTTCGAACTATACAACATTGAAAAAATGCCCTAAATTGCATAAAATAATCACTGAATGAGTTGATATATTTCTACAACTTGAAATCATGTTCACACTTATTGATCTACAGCATATGATTAGTGGACAACAAAATTGCATGTAATCTCAATGCCACCAGTTGTATGCTCTATGTTCAGCAGTAATAGAATGACCAATGTACTCACGGATTATATTATCATTTTATCACATTTTTGTATTATGTTGGGATAAAGCTTTAGGTCGAATGAAAAAGTGGCACCCAGGGGATTGGAACTTGCAACCTTTTGAGCTGAGGAAGTACATAATCAGATTTGACTAAAAAGAGCCAAAACTGCGGAAGCAAATCCAATGACCTCTGTTTTTGGCTAATATCATACTAGTAAGCAGATCACAACCCAAAAGGGTAGGTACATGGGCTCCTATTTTATTAAAAGCCTGAAAAGTGGCCACATCAATAACTTGTGGTTAGCAAGGCCGGCAAGCGGCAGATCACGATTCCTGAGGCTATTGAGATATACCAATATATATAATAAGTTATGATGATCATATGAGTTGTTATTTATCAAATGAGCATTTAGTAACAGTCTTTTGAAATAATACACACAGAATCTAAATAAAAACGTAATACATCAACATTAGAAATTAGTCACACTACAAAATTATTTTTGTTGCTCTAGAAGGTATTTGATTCGACAAAGCAATACTCTGAATAGAACTAAGTCCAACTCATACTTATGTTACTTGGTGATACAACAAAGTTCAAAGATTATTTAACCTGTACAACAGCACTAATATTATCTCCATATCTTTTAAATGACAGAAGATATTGAAATTTTGAGATCATATTCAGAACTCTAGTTAAAATACAATCCCAGCAAGGCATGGATTAATTTTTACATCAAAATACATTGATGTCATGTTATGTTATTCAAAGGAAGCAAAATATCAAAATCAGCACTCAAAAAAAATAAAAAATGAGAGAATTGCCTTTTCAGGCAATTTAATAATGTTTACTAGCTTTAACAGTCATTGAAGCAATGGAAAACTATAAAGATGGAAGTGTTTTTATTTGCAGCAAGTCAAAGTTTGTTACTCTAGCTACCCAATTAAGTAACTTTGATAAACACATTGACATAGTTATTATAGTGTTTTACCAAAGATATTGAAATTAGACATTTGAGTGAGCAAACCTTTCCCTACTTTTTTTATTGCAGTAAGTAACATTTATTACCACTGTAACAGCTTTTAAAACACTCCAGATATTACTGAAAGCATTCAAACTCTCAACTTTTGTGAGTACTTCCTCCATATCTTTTGAAATACTCTGCCTATCAAAATTCTGAGCTCAAATTCAGAATCCTGGTGAAAATCCGGTCCAAATGACATATATATCCATCTTACATCAAAATATATTGATGTCATGTGATCTGCATCAAAAATGAACCAATTGTGAAAATAAGCGCCCATAAACGTAAACAACATGCTGTGTTACTCCTTTAGGCAATCTAGTAACACCTACTCTTGATATTCTCTGAACTGATGCAATTTTTCAATTTTTCAACTATCAGTAAGTATAAAGTTTGTTACTGTTGTTACTGAAGTAAGCAAACTTATTTACCGCTTTGTTACCCCTATTCATATATACTCATATTTACACAGTAAACACATCTACTTACTTATCAAGTACCTACCAGTTACGTCATCAAATTTCTCTACTTACCGGTATACAACTCATACAAAGTATAGTAAGTAAGTCTTACCCATCCTTACATACTCTAATGAGCCTCATTCCTACATTAGAAAGCTCCCCCAACACTCATTTTCAAATATATTTTCATGTATTTAAATATTTTTATATTATAGGTTATGAATGTGCTGATGTACAGCTCATTATGAGCTCCATGGAACAGGCGCCGTCCGGACGGCGCCTGTTCGACAGAACTCGTAATGGCACTGACCGGGCTCTATTTGTGCATGTTTACTATATTTCAAGTATGGAAATCCAAAGGTCACCGGTTCCAATCCTGTGGGTGCCACTTTTTGCATCTTTCTTTCAAGGCTGAAAGTGCATCAATAAAATTCGGAAAAAATCAGAATATATTACGTCATGCCCTCTGATATACTATGATGCTCATGAGTTACATATATGAAGCCATAAATAGGTACCAACCTCGAATTATACGCATATTTGGTCAGGAGTAAGAGGGAAAAAAATCATATCTTGTCTGCTACCAAACATATCATCACAATTTCTTTTCCAGCTTATTGGTATACTCTATCAGGCCAGGATATATAGCTCTGATCATTGTAATAAAAGCTTATTACTTGTTCTAAACTGGTTTGGTCGTATTTTCAGTTTCTCCCCGTGAACTTGTATTAAACTGTAGTTTAACCAGAACTGTTCTATTGATCTCATCAATTCTTGGCCACCTACATACCTGCTGACATGTTTAGAGCATTAAGTATATAGCCAGTGGGCTAGTTTTGAATTCATATGTCATCCTCGTCTTTCAAGGAATTATGCCAGGAATCATGCCAGGAATCATGCCGGGAATCATGCCATACATCATGCCACGCATGACACCATGTCCAATACTACGTCTTATAGTATGGGCTTACTTCAAATACATGTACAGTATGTAATACCACGTGCTTGAGATGCTTACAAAGTGCCTATAACACTTTGAAGCGGAGTTTGAAATCTCAGGTCGTCATCCAAAGCCATCCAGCTCATAACTTTCTCAAATCTTCACCTTTTGGGATGAAAGTTGGACAGTTGGAAAGGTCTTCTCTAGGGCTACAATCTGGTATACATTTTGTGTGGATTGAATGTGTGATGGCTCCTGTAAAAATCGAAAACTGTTTGACATCAAAAAAGCGCCCAACTACAGGCAAAAGCTAATGAATTTGTTACCCACTGTATTGGCAGAATTAGACGCTGAGGGACCACTCGCGTTACATCTCGCAGTTGTCCAAAGCGCTAGCTCGCACTGGAACGATTCTTCTTCGTACCTCAGGAATCGTGAAAATAAGAGTTTCTAGGCCATCAAATGACTGACAGACAAATGCTTTCACTTCAGATTGCCTAAAAGGGTAATGGAGTGCTTTCCAGCCTTCCTGGGCGCTTGGGCGTTTATTTTGTCGTTTTACTCCTTTGTGATGGTGTCACATGACACAAACATATGTAGGTGTCAGAAATAAAAAAAAACAATATGTTTTCTGGACCGGATTTTGCACAGGATTCCGAATCTGATCACAGAAATTCGATAGCTGCACTGGTTGAGAAGATATTTGAGGAACATTGAATATATTTCGCATTTTTTTAGTTTTACCAAATTTAATGCACTAGATATAGGGGTAGCAGTAGTGGCATGGCTTGGAAAGGTTAGGATCATGATTCTAACATATATGGCCTGTCTCTATGTTAGCAATTATATGCATATTTCTTAACATTTTTCCGACTCAAAATGAGCTTGCAGCACAATTGTGATGAAAAATACATTAAAAGTCCTAGATCTTGTGCCAATTATCTAAGCAGTATTATGAGGAGTTCAGAACAAGCGCCGTTTTGTGGGTGTTTGCTCTGAACTCCTCGTAATACTGCTTACATGAGCACAAAAGAATATATTCATGGGGTAAAATGAAAGTTCAAACATTCCTTTGCAAGTTTGCAGTGTTATGCAGCCAGAACATGATATCATAATGCAACATGTCTGATGTCATCAAAACATAACCCAATTAAGTAGTAGCTACAGACTTTTCTTGTAATAAAATACAAATAATCACAGTATCATAGAAATAATTGTTTTCGCCTATCAAATAAGTAATAGATGTACTGTGCTTTGTCTATAAATATCAAAACGGATAACTGTACATACTCACTGTCTTTTGAAGTGTATAGGCACTTATCTTCAGGAATCGTTACTTGCCCCTTGATGGCTTCACTCCTCCAAGTAGACTTACTATTTGCTATCCTGATGGCGTCACAAATTCTTAATGCCTTATCCGCTTATCCACTATAGTGACTTCTATTACCTGTCACGACCTCATCCACTCTATGCGTAGCATTTGAATAGCCTTTATAGTTCATGAAATATGAGTGAAATATAGAATATCTGTTTTGAAACACAATAACATAATAAAATCCACATACATTTTGAACTCATTCCTTGCTAGGATTCTGGATCAAAACTTACAAAATCTATGGTTAGAGTTGTGAAAAAGATATTCAGCTGATATTATTTATAATTTGAATCTATAAAACTATCCTAAGCATAATATAAAGATACTATGAAGAGTATAACCTAGATGGCTAGAAAATATGCCACTATATATTGCCAGTATGGTGGCTATTACAAGAAGTTGCCAAGGTGCACTGTTGTATATTGAACAAATTGTGTTGTACTTTTTCTTACATGACAGTGACACTAATGAAATTTCTCAAAGTTTCATGAAACATCAAATAACACTCTAATCTGTATCAGAATCAACATTTTATCTTTAATTCATATGTATTGTTGTAGAAGATGTTTTTGTACACTTGAAAATGCTCAGGAATCATTATCTGCCACTTGATGACCTCACTCCCACAAGTATGATTAGGGTAAACATCTCTGATCATCATTAAAGCCTTCATTTTTTCTTGGATCAATCTGGCCACATTTTCAGGTACTCCCATGCAGATCTATATCAAGCCACTGTCTGATAAGTTTTCAAAATCCACCTAGACATGCTTTATGCATCCAATATCACTATTCTCAATTTTCTAGAGAATCCCCCACCAGTTCAGGTGCTACAAACCAATCTGTGTACATCAAATTCAGATCCGACTAGATCTGACATTGATTTGCATTTTCTACACTTTCTAGGCATCCCCTGGGCAAAGTAATTATATATTCTGAATTCCACAAGTCTAGAGAACATTTCTACATAAAGTTGCCCTAAAACATCCAAGGAGCTACACCAATATCATGCTCCATCAATTTTGTGGCCACAATCAAAATCACCAAAATAAGTGTCCACAATAGTAGCTTTATTGAGACACTACCACCTGGCCACACTTTATATCAGGCATGCTGATCTGATCTGATATACCTTTCCTAGGCTTTGAAAGTGGTATTTTTTGATGTGACTACTTTTCAGCTTTTTACGCATTGGGCCACTTTTTTTACTGATGCCATCAATCTTTGGCAACACATGTATTACTGGCTAATCACTGATCTCCTTGAAATACACAATATTGCTGGTTAATTCCATAAAGAAGCTGTCTGTGCTGACACAATAGCTATTGGCCAATATAGTAACTCAGTCATTTTGCTTCTGGAACAAATTGCTATATGTGTCAAATTAGCTTACATATAGATATCATGTACATGACTTTAGGGGTAATTCAATAGGTAGTCCATGAATGATCCATGCCCAGAATTGGAATGAGTAGACAGTGGGTTATATAGAGTAGGTAATGGCGCAGGAATTTCTACTAAAGATGCTAGAGATTTTTATTTAACAGAAAAACAAGCAGCTTTACTAGAAAAAGCTGGAGACACACGGGAGGATGTGAGGTTTGTACAAGTATGCTAGAGACTGATCAAGCTGATATACCTGATCCAGATGATAGTGGTAGCATTGCTCCTACAAAGGAGGAAGACTGCTGTGCCATAGATGTGTGATCACAAGTGGTATAGAGGATGGGTAATAGAGCAGGAATGGCCACTAGAGATGTCAGAGATCTTTGTTTTACGGAAAGACAAGAGTCAGTCATGGACATGTTTGAATATAATGTGCAGGTGAAGGTGAAGGCTCTGGTAGTTGTGAAAGGGATTGTTGAGGAACTGGTGGTAACTTGTTTTGAGCAGGCCGACAAGCGGCAAGGATACAATTTCTGAGTATATAACCTGTTCTACACTATGAAATGTTAATATTACAATGTTAGAAGTTTAATATTGTAAACATAATTGGTTAAATTTTATTAACACATTTTGTTAACTTTGTTACTAAAATAAGCAGTAATACTTACTTTCATTGCAGTTGTATTCCTATTCTAGTTAAGTCTTTCATCTTACTCTAGATATATCAAAAGTTGTGAATCAATAAATGTATACTCACTTTAGTAGTATTTTTGATAGTAGTCTAAGTATATACTAGTGTTGAATAGGTTGATAAGTGATAAATCTACATGCCTAATAGCACTTACAAACTTGCCTCAGGTACGATTCACAATAAGTACATTTTTATTACTTGAATACTCTATAACCTCTTTTTGTTACTCCTATACTTATGTAGTAATACTTTAAATATACTCTAGACATTAGTCAGAGTGACTCTAATATATTGAGGTTTGCTGCTTTTGCTACTTAGGTAAGTAATATTACTTACCTTTGTCATGATCACATACTTATAATAACTCAATTTTTCAACTTACATTTAATATTACTAAAAATAACAAGCAAGTTTATAGTCATTATACTTGGTCAGTATCATTTTTGTTGCTCTCACTAATTAAATAATATTATTAGCTACCTATCACGGTAATAGTCATATACATCACTAATAACATTCATACACTTACCACAAACATGATCTATAATGATCAACATTTGTTTCAAGTTTTCTATAAATCAAACTTTCTTACTTTTGTTACTGAGATAACTAACTATACTTACGCTCTAATGCTTCCATCCTTACTCAGTAACACTCTAGATTTACAGCAGACATTGATCAAAGTAACTCAAATTTTTGTTTTTTGAAACTTGTGGTTAGCAAGGCCGGCAAGCGACAGATCACGATTCCTGAGGCTATTGAGATATACCAATATATATAATAAGTTATGATGATCATTCACGATTCCTGAGGTACGAAGAAGAATCGTTCCAGTGCGACCTAGCACTTTGGACAACTGCGAGATGTAACGCGAGTGGTCCGTCAGCGTCTAATTGTACCAATACAGTGGGTCACAAATTCATTAGGATTTGCTTGTAGTTGGGCGCTTTTTTGATGTCAAACAGATTTTGATTTTTGCAGGAGCCATCACACATTCAATCCACACAAAATGTATACCAGATTGTAGCCCTAGAGAAGACCTTTCCAACTGTCCAACTTTCATCCCAAAAGGTGAAGATTTGAGGAAGTTATGAGCTGGATGGCTTTGGATGACAACCTGAGATTTCAAACTCCGCTTCAAAATGTTATAGGCACTTTGTAAGCATCTCAAGCACGTGGTACTACATACTGTACATGTATTTGAAGTAAGCCCATACTATAAGACGTAGTATTGGACATGGTATCATGCGTGACATGATGCATGGCATGATGCATGGCATGATTCCTGGCATGATTCCTGACATGATTCCTTGAAAGACGAGGATGACAAATGAATTCAAAATTATCCCACTGGCTATATACTTCATGCTCTAAACATGTCAGCAGGTATGTAGGTGGCCAAGAATTGATGAGATCAATAGAACAGTTCTGGTTAAACTACGGTTTGATACAAGTATATGGAGAGGAACTGAAAATATGACTGAACCAGTTTAGAACAAGTAATAGACTTTGATTACAATAATCAGAGCCATATATACTGGCCCTATAGAGTACACCAATAAGCTGGAAAAGAAATTGTGATGATATGTTTGGTAGCAAACAAGATATCACTTTTTTCCCTTTTCCTCCTGACCAAATATGTGGATAATTCGAGGTTTGTACCTATTTATGGCTCCAAATATGTAATTAATGAGTATCATAGTATATCAGAGGGCGTGACGTAATATATTCTGATTTTTCCGAATTTTATTGATGCACTTTCAGCCTTGAAAGAAAGATGCAAAAAGTGGCACCTACAGGATTGGAACCGGTGACCTTTGGATTTCCATATTTGAAACATAGTAAATATGCACAAATAGAGCCCGGCCCACCTAGTAAGAGGATATCACGAGAATTTGGAAACTGGCGCTGACCGGTCAGCGCCAGTTTCCAAAATGGCATCATTGGCAATGTGTCAGCACAGTCATAACCTATGATATAAAAATATTTAAATACATGAAAATATATTTGAAAATGGATGTTGGGGCTTTCTAACGTAAGAATGAGTGCTAGGAGGCTTGTTAGAGTATGTAAGGATGGGTAAGACTTACTTACTATACTTTGTATAGGGTCTATACGGGTAAGTAGAGAAATTTGATAACATAACTGGTAAGTGCTTGATGGATAAGTAGATGTGTTTACTGTGTAAATATGAGTGTATATGAGATGAATATGGGTAACAAAGCGGTAAGTAAGTTTGCTTACTTCAGTAACAACAGTAACAAACTTTATACTTACTGATAGTTGAAAAATTGAAAAATTGCATTAGTTCAGAGAACATCAAAAGTAGGTGTTACTAAATTGCCTAAAGGAGTAACACAGCATGTTGTTTACGTTTATGGGCGCTTATTTTGACAATCGACATGTTTTTGATGCAGATCACATGACATCAATATATTTTGATGTAAAATGGATATATATGTCATCTGGACCGAATTTTCCCCAGGATTCTGAATTTGAGCTCAGAATTTCAATAGAAGGAATATTTCAAAAGATATGAAGAAAATCTTCACAAAAAGTGCGAAGTTTGAACACTTTTATTAATATCTGAAGTGTTTTGAAGTCATTACAGTGGTAATAAAAGTTACTTACTGCAATAACAACAGTAAGAAAAGTTTGCTTACCCAAATTTCAAAATTCAAAAACTTTAATGAAAAGAACACTATAATAATTATATCAAGGTGTTAATTAAAGTTACTTAATCGTGTAAGTAACAAACTTTGACTTGCTGCAAAT
Source organism: Irpex lacteus (assembly GCA_001986395.2). NCBI lineage: Eukaryota > Fungi > Basidiomycota > Agaricomycetes > Polyporales > Irpicaceae > Irpex > Irpex lacteus. The sequence continues at coordinate 1,044,955 of MQVO02000010.1, read as the reverse complement.
TAAAAACACTCTCACGTCTACAGTTCTCTATTGCTTCAATGATTGTTATAACTAATGGATATTCTTAAATTGCCCAAAAAGGCAATTCTTTCATTTCTTCTTCTTCTTGAGCACTTATTCTTACATTTTGCTTCTTTTAAATAACATAACATGACACCCTTGTAGTTTGATGTCAGAATCAATACATACCTTGCTGGGATTGTATTTAACTAGAGTTCTGAATATGATCCGAAAAATTCAATATCTTCTCTGGTCCAAAAGATATAGAGAAAATATCAGTTCTGTTTTACAGGTTGAATGATCTTCGATAGTGACATAAGTATGAATTAAACTTTATTTTATTCATGATATCGCTGTGTCAAATCAAATGCATTCTACAGCAACAAAACTGATTTGATGATATGACTAATTTCTAATGTTAACGTGTTATGTTTTACTTAAAGCAAGTGTGTATTATTTCAACATAGTTTTACTAAATTTCTATTTGATAAGTAACAACTCATATGATCATCATAACTTATTATATATTAGTACATCTCAGTAGTCTCAGGAATCGTGATCTGCCGCTTGCCGGCCTTGCTAACCACAAGTATGAGTTGTTATTTATCAAATGAGTATTTAGTAACACTCTTTTGAAATAATACACACAGAATCTAAATAAAAACGTAATACATCAACATTAGAAATTAGTCGCACTACAAAATTATTTTTGTTGCTCTAGAAGGTATTTGATTCGACAAAGCAATATTTTGAATAGAACAAAGTCCAACTCATACTTATGTTACTTGGTGATACAACAAAGTTCAAAGATTATTTAACCTGTACAACAGCACTAATATTTTCTCCATATCTTTTAAATGACAGAAGATATTGAAAATTTGAGATCATATTCAGAACTCTAGTTAAAATACAATCCCAGCAAGGCATGGATTAATTTTTACATCAAAATACATTGATGTCATGTTATGTTATTCAAAGGAAGCAAAATATCAAAATCAGCACTAAAACAAATAAGAAATGAGAGAATTGCCTTTTTAGGCAATTTAATAATATTTACTAGCTTTAACAGTCATTGAAGCAATGAAAAACTATAAAGATGGAAGTGTTTTTTATTTGCAGCAAGTCAAAGTTTGTTACTCTAGCTACCCAATTAAGTAACTTTGATAAACACATTGACATAGTTATTATAGTGTTTTACCAAAGATATTGAAATTGGACATTTGAGTGAGCAAACTTTTCTTACTTTTTTATTGCAGTAAGTAACATTTATTACCACTGTAACAGCTTTTAAAACACTCCAGATATTACTGAAAGCATTCAAACTCTCAACTTTTGTGAGTTCACGATTCCTGAGGTATGAAGAAGAATCGTTCCAGTGCGACCTAGCGCTTTGGACAACTGCGAGATGTAACGCGAGTGGTCCCTCAGCGTCTAATTGTATCAATACAGTGGGTCACAAATTCATTAGGATTTGCTTGTAGTTGGGCGCTTTTTTGATGTCAAACAGATTTCGATTTTTGTAGGAGTCATCACACATTAAATCTACACAAAAACAACATCAGATTATAGCCCTTGAGAAGACCTTTCAAATGATCTAACTTTTATATCAAAAGGTGGAGATTTGAGAAAGTTATGAGCTGGATGGCTTTGGATGACGACCTGAGATTTCAAACTCCGCTTCAAAGTGTTATAGGCACTTTGTAAGCATTTCAAGCATGTAGTATTACACACTGTACATGTGATTGAAGTAAGCCCATACTATAAGACGTAGTATCGGACATGGTGTCATGTGTGGCATGATGCATGGCATGGTGCATGGCATGATTCCCGGCATGATTCCTGGCATGATTCCTGACATGATTCCTTGAAAGACGAGGATGACATATGAATTCAAAATTGGCCCACTGGCTATATATTCAATGTTCTAAACATGTCAGCAGGTATGTAGGTGGCTAAGAATTGATGAGATCAATAGAACAATTCTGGTTAAACTACAGTTTGATACAAGTGCACGGAGAGAAACTGAAAATATGACCAAACCAGTTTAGAACAAGTAATAGGTTTTGATTACAATGATCAGTGCCATATATCCTGACCTGATAGAGTATACCAATAAGCTGGAAAAGAAATTGTAATGATATGTTTGGTAGCAAACAAGATATGACTTTTTTCCCTTTTCCTCCTGACCAAACATGCATATAATTCGAGGTTTGTACCTATTTATGGCTTCTTATATGTAACTCATGAGTATCATAGTATATTAGAGGGCATGACGTAATATATTCTGATTTTTCCGAATTTTATTGATGCACTTTCAGCCTTGAAAGAAAGATGCAAAAGGTGGCACCTACAGGATTGGAACCGGTGACCTTTGGATTTCCATTCTTGAAATATAGTAAACATGCACAAATAGAGCCCGGTCAGTGCCATTACGAGTTCTGTCGAGCAGGCGCCGTCCGGACGGCGCCTGTTCCATGGAGCTCATAATGAGCTGTACATCAGCACATTCATAACCTATGATATAAAAATATTTAAATACATGAAAATATATTTGAAAATAAGTGTTGGGGGAGCTTTCTAACGTAAGAATGAGTGCTGGGAGGCTCATTAGAGTATGTAAGGATGAGTAAGACTTACTTACTATACTTTGTATGGGTTGTATACCGGTAAGTAGAGAAATTTGATGACGTAACTGGTAGGTGCTTGATAAGTAAGTAGATGTGTTTACTGTGTAAACATGAGTATATATGAGATGAATAGGGGTAACAAAGTGGTAAGTAAGTTTGCTTACTTCAGTAACAACAGTAACAAACTTTATACTTACTGATAGTCGAAAAATTGAAAAATTGCATCAGTTCAGAGAACATCAAGAGTAGGTGTTACTAAATTGCCTAAAGGAGTAACACAGCATGTTGTTTACGTTTATGGGCGCTTATTTTGACAATTGGCCTGTTTTTGATGTAGATCACCTGACATCAATATATTTTGATGCCAAATGGATATATATGTCATCTGGACCGGATTTTTCCCAGGATTCTGAATTTGAGCTCAGAATTTTGATAGGCAGAGTATTTCAAAAGATATGGAGGAAGTACTCACAAAAGTTGAGAGTTTGAATACTTTCAGTAATATCTGGAGTGTTTTAAAAGCTGTTACAGTGGTAATAAATGTTACTTACTGCAATAAAAAAAGTAAGAAAAGTTTGCTCACTCAAATGTCCAATTTCAATATCTTTGGTAAAACACTATAATAACTATGTCAATGTGTTTATCAAAGTTACTTAATTGGGTAGCTAGAGTAACAAACTTTGACTTGCTGCAAATAAAAAACACTTCCATCTTTATAGTTTTTCATTGCTTCAATGACTGTTAAAGCTAGTAAATATTATTAAATTGCCTAAAAAGGCAATTCTCTCATTTCTTATTTGTTTTAGTGCTGATTTTGATATTTTGCTTCCTTTGAATAACATAACATGACATCAATGTATTTTGATGTAAAAATTAATCCATGCCTTGCTGGGATTGTATTTTAACTAGAGTTCTGAATATGATCTCAAATTTTCAATATCTTCTGTCATTTAAAAGATATGGAGAAAATATTAGTGCTGTTGTACAGGTTAAATAATCTTTGAACTTTGTTGTATCACCAAGTAACATAAGTATGAGTTGGACTTTGTTCTATTCAAAATATTGCTTTGTCGAATCAAATACCTTCTAGAGCAACAAAAATAATTTTGTAGTGCGACTAATTTCTAATGTTGATGTATTACGTTTTTATTTAGATTCTGTGTGTATTATTTCAAAAGAGTGTTACTAAATGCTCATTTGATAAATAACAACTCATATGATCATCATAACTTATTATATATATTGGTATATCTCAATAGCCTCAGGAATCGTGATCTGCCGCTTGCCGGCCTTGCTAACCACAAGTACTTCCTCCATATCTTTTGAAATACTTTGTCTATCAAAATTCTGAGCTCAAATTCAGAATCCTGGTGAAAATCCGGTCCAGATGACATATATATCCATTTTACATCAAAATATATTGATGTCATGTGATCTACATCATACCCGGGTCGCATAAATTGACACTACTTTCTTGTAGAGCACGATCGTTATCTGCACCGAGTTAGGTAACCAAAATTGCATGAGTGATGATGGCCTTACCGGTAAGAACGATGGATGAGAATTGGAGAGGTCTTATTGTAGAGGCACCGGTGTAGACTCCTTTTAATTCAACTAACCTCCGCTGTTGAAGGCCGCTAAATCTCTGCATAAAATTCCCGTCAACCCAGAGGTGACAAGCAATATGGAATTCATGCGAGTTATTCTGCAATTGTAAGGTGAAGTTCTAGAACGCAGATTGTAAACTCAGTTGAACAATGACATAAGAGAGCCTGATATGCAATAGTACTACCTTGCCTGCTTCGCTGATAATGTGGCAACTTCTTGCCTTCTGGCCATCCTCCTTCTCTTCATATTCTGTCAGCACTTTGCCGTCGCAGGCAACCTGACATTCAATGTGGTCTATCTTCATGTTATTTGAGTAAATCAGCTTGTTCAATTCAATTCCTGGTTTCCGTGGTTTCCATGGTTCTGAGGTAAATCAGTGTAAAAATGCAAAGACGGAAAGCAAAGGTGGTGGTGGCGGCCTCGAAACCTTCGAGAGAACGTTGAAATTCACAAACAAGCTGTATGAAAGCCCGACGTCGGCGTCGGGCATACTGGGGAAAGAACAGGAACAGGGGATCGATGGAAGCTTTGTCACAGCAGTAGTCAGGGTACTGAAGAGACGAAGGTTTGCATGTTCGCGGAACCAAATCAGACGTAGATGCTCGCGTAGCCCTACGCCACGGTCACACTCTCCCCTCCTCTAAAACAATCTATCCCACTCGTGCACCCTCTGGTGCGGGATCGCAAACAATGCCCACGCCGCGGACTCCACGGAGGGGAGTGGGGTCACTTGAGGACGCCTCAGAATCGAGCAGATGGAAAAACCGGCTCAGCTAAATAATGATAAGGTAGTGATCACATGGCTATAGTTACCTATAGTGCCCTCGTTTTGACTCAATCTTTACTCATCAGTACTATTACATTCTATTCTAGCCACCACCTAATCTGGTACTATACAAATAATAGAACTAAGTATACGGCTGTATGATAAGTAGCTATGACGGTCAGTGAATGAGTTAACAAAAAATGTGGGACAAAGATCAAGGACATTGTCGGAAGAGTACACACGGGGTGCAATGTATATAGCCAGTGGGCTAATTTTGAATTCATATGTCATCCTCGTCTTTCAAAAAATTATGTCAGGAATTATGCCAGGAATTATGCCAGGAATTATGCTAGGAATCATGCCATGCATCATGCCACACATGACACCATGTCCAACACTACGTCTTATAGTATGGGCTTACTTCAAATACATGTACAGTATGTAATACCACGTGCTTGAGATGCTTACAAAGTGCCTATAACATTTTGAAGCGGAGTTTGAAATCTCAGGTCGTCATCCAAAGCCATCCAGCTCATAACTTCCTCAAATCTTCACCTTTTGGGATGAAAGTTGGACTTGTGGGAGTGAGGCCATCAAGTGGCAGGTAACGATTCCTGAGATTTTTGATAAGTTTCAAGAACAGAAAACACCTTCTACATCAATATATATTACTCTAACAAATATAAAGTTATTTACAAAGCTGGTGTAAATTGAAGCAGAAATGATTGTCAAGTATTACTTCAAAGAGAAATAGTTGGGCATAACAAAGGAACCATATAAAAGTTTTGATAGTCACTTAAGCCATTTGTGCCACATTTGACTACTGATTTGATTAGCTTGAATTCAAAATTCTGCAGAGGAATAAACTCAACATATTTATATGCTGGTATAGGAATTGATATTTTGAACCATGATATCATGTTTCAGAAAGTGTATATAACTTGTGGGAGTGAGGCCATCAAGTGGCAAATGACGATTCCTAATTTTTTCTAGTAATAAAAACAGTTTATGCATATGTATTATGGTTTCTATCATAATCCACAGTGAATACACTATGGGGGTCAAATATAACATCAAGGAATATAAAGTCAGACTGATTTCACCAGGTATACATGTGCAACTAGTTTGAAAAATAAATGCCATAGGACAAAGTGATTTGTATCGTATTGAAATGCAATCAAAGTCTGATAACATTCAGAAATGTAAATATACATCAAGAAAATATTGAATATATCGCGAATGACGATAGCTATGGGAATTTTGAGGCCGGATTTGGGATTCTGAGCAAAATCCGGTCAAAAAACATATTATATGTTTTTTGACATTTGCATATGTTTTTGACATATAATACCATTCTAAAACAATTAACAGTTGGAAATAAGCACTCAAACACTCAAAAGATGGTGAATCTGTATGATTACCCCTTTAGGCAATGATGAACAAACTATGATATGTCTGTTACCTATTTCATAGGTCAAAACTCAGTACGTCAGCAATGTAGTCATTGTTCTGCTTTTAATAAAATGAAAGTCCATACTGCTTACCAAACTAGGCTATGTTTTGATGACACTGCACATGTTGTATTATCATCTCATGTTAAAACTTTATAATGTCATAAATCTATAATAAAATGTTCAAACTTTCATTTTACTCTATAAATATGAACTTTCTTGCTCATGTAAGCACTATTACGATTAGTTTGGGATAAGCGCCCATAAAACGGCGCTTGTCCCAACTACTGCATCATCATGCTTAGATAATGGCTTTAAGATCCTGGATTTTAATGCATTTTTCGGCTATTTGCCCGTTGTGAGCCCATTTTGAGTCATAAAAATACCAAAAAATCAAAAATATAATCTCTGATGTGCTATAAAGTGTATGCCATGTTTGTTTACATAATCTAGAGGGCATAGCTTGTGTGGAATCTCCTGTTAGTGCAATATTCCATAGCTCACTACTGTACATCATCGTGCAGAGCGGACAGTCACATCCTTGTCGCTACAGCCCAGCTGTCACATGTCGCACAGCGATCATCTGCTTGTGACAGCTGAAACAACTTTGGGCAATGTTTTTTTTTACTCTTGCGAAGCACTTACTCCATCCACATCATACTAGTGTCACGAAATCCCCATGCGCCATCATCTTATCCGCTACAAAACATTTTGTCGCATGTCACATTCCTATCCGCTTTGCACAATGAAGTACAGTATATGTATATTGTGAACTGACAGATGAATATATAATACTGTAAGTTTGGAAAATGACACAACAGGGATTCGAACGCACAACCTCCTGAACTGAAACAATGTCAAGCGCTTAACATCGGAGTTTGTCTGAGCTTGAAACTCAGGTCGTCATCTCATGCCATCCAGCTCATACTTCATTCAGTTTTGATCTAAAGTTCATGATAGTTACATGAAATGAAAGCTCTACTGTCTAGCTATCTTTTGATGTACACATTCTATATGATTTTCACAGCAGGTGATACGTGAAAGCTCAAATATATACTCTCATTGCTAAAGCGCCCACATACAAGACTTTGTTATTGCAATAAGAAAGGTAAGCAAGCAAGATTCCCACAGTTTGTCAATGGAATCCGTTACTTACAAGCGCCGTAAATGCAGCACATCCGATTGAGACGATTCTACTTCGTTACACTCAGGAATTGTAACAGTTGGAAAGGTCTTCTCTAGGGCTACAATCTGGTATACATTTTGTGTGGATTGCATGTGTGATGGCTCCTGCAAAAATCGAAAACTGTTTGACATCAAAAAAGCGCCCAACTACAGGCAAAAGCTAATGAATTTGTTACCCACTGTATTGGCAGAATTAGACGCTGAGAGACCACTCACGTTACATCTCGCAGTTGTCCAAAGCACTAGGTCGCACTGGAACGATTCTTCTTCGTACCTCAGGAATCGTGAAAATTACTAAATTGAGTTTTGTTACTTTTGTTACTCAAGTAAGTAATATTGATTATCTCCATCACAGCCTTTATTATGATCTCATATCTATCTCAGTTGTACTTCCAATCTTACTACAGATACAATTAAAGTAATAAGCAATTTATAAGTTTGACACTTAATAGGTAACATTTTATTATATTACTTACTCAGATAATAAGCCTGTAGTTACTCAAGCATGCCTCTCAAACTTACTCTGCTTACACTCTAAATGCATGCTGAGACTACCCTAATAAGCATGCATTAACTATCTATAAAAGGATTTATTAGTTTTAAAAATGCTGCAGTTAAAATATAGCTTGAGTTTAGCTTCATTTGAGCTGATGTACACATGCTGAGGCTAGTTCATAGACAGGCGCCCACAAAACGGCGCCTGTCCATGAATCAGCATCATCTGTATTATGTCATCCTCAAAGCCTCAAGTTCAAACTCTGCCGAGCGAAAATTCTTTTTAGCTCAAATATTGCTCATTTTGACCCAGAAAAATCACACAAAAAATCAGAATATATTATAGGGTCATAATTGAATATTTACTACGCAGTAATCTATCACTCAACATGGCATATCATCGATGATCAGTAAGTCTTCTGTCTATGTTTTGAGGTATTTTGTGTATTTTCATATTTAGATGTGATTTGATTGATACCAAATTTCACCCAGGCATGTCTCTTATACTCTAGATTGCTGTGTTCAGATTTTGTACGAATTCATACAGGGATTCCAGAGATATCTGAAGATCTTTGCTAGATCTAGTTAAATCCAACATTGATAAGCATTTTGTGCAAGATCTAGCCATTAGTATAACATAATTCTTATAGATCCATGATCCCACAAGCTCATAGATCATATCTAAACAAAGTTGTCATTAGCTAATTAGAGGCTACTATCAATTTGATGCCCTATCACAGCTGTGCAAACGATTACATAAGCGCTCAAATAAGCGCCCGCGGCTTATATCTGATCTTGATGCCATCACCTGGCCACACTCATATCATGTATGTTGATTGGATCAGTTGTACTCTTATTAGGACTAGGTAATGGAATTTTTTCAATGTGGCCACTTTTCAAGCTGTTACGCTTTGGACGCTTAATTGATGATGCCGTCAATGTAGGTTATCAGCACTTCTTATGCGGTAGCTAGAAGTCAATGAAATGCATGTGTACAATACTTCAAAAGTGGGCCTACAGCAGCTACTAACATATTTGTAACCCTAGCATTACTAGTGTCTATACAAACTTAGGTTCCCACGCTTAGGGGACAGATCGCGTTGCATCTCACAAGAGCACAATGTGCTGGCGCACACTGGAACAATTTACTTCGTTTCTCAGAAATTGTAATGTCTCCACCTCTTTCACCTCAATATTGACAAAACAGCTGCCAGGATGGACAAAGACCAGTAACAAAACTGAGTTTATCAAGACAACACTGAAACTTTTCAAAAGTCACACAGATTCTGAAGCAAAGGAAGTACTTCGAAAATACAGGGAGAGGAGGAAGAGGGAGAGGAGCAGGAGCAGGAGTAAGAATAGGAGGAGCAAGGCAGCAGTGAGTGGCACACACAAGCTATTCAGGCTGAGGTACTACAGTTTTGTGCCAAACTGAGCAAGAAATATGGGGCACATGCTATTGTGGTAGTTGGTACCAAAAACTCTGTGAATCAAGTGTAAGTCTGTTCATAATAAAAGCAGATTGTGATCTAAGTTGTGATATATAGTGTAGAAAGGCGGACACCTGGGGAAACACTTTTTACCGAGAGACCCAATGAATACCAACATGTTCTTGATGAATTGAAAGAGCACTGTAACAAGATGGCAGGTAAATGCACCTGTTACACTCTATCCATTCCTTTCTGATATACATGTCTGCAGCTATAGATGAGGCCGAATTTGTGACTTGGGAAAGTCACTTGATCTATAGACAACAGCCAGACAACTCAATGGCACATACCCTGTAATGGTGGAGGAATTCCTCATGTACCCATAGAATTCTCATCGGGCTTTAGTGAGAAGGACAAACAGTAGCTTGTTCATGCTTATTTCGCAAAGGCTTAGTGTAAGTGTTTTACATAATATAATGGAGATGCACCACTAACATGATATGATAGCATAGGCACAATCTGGAGAGGATCTGGTCCCATATGAAAGGATTGCAAAAGATCCTGCAAGCTACCTATCACAGCAGATGTTTCTACAATCCAGTCTGTTGAATCCTTCCACCATGACTGGAGCAGAGCTAGATTGTCTGGTGGCTCACTGGGGTAGTATTCTAGTTGGGCGCAATTCAGTTGTATTCCCATTTATTGTCAAGGACCCAAAGCGCACAGTGCTGGAAAGGGACATTGTTTCAGCAAGATTCTATTCCTCTACCTCTACTCCTAACACTCACAGCAGAGTAAGATATTTTCTCTCCTATTAATGTTCTAAGCTCACTGACATTTTGTTGCATTTGTTCAGAGTAAGAGAAAAGAATATAATGGGCCAGAACAGGAGCATGCTGGTGGTAAGAATTACCCCAAGTACTTGTCACAGTTCAAAGATAGCATCTGACTCCAGTTCCTCTAAAATTTGAGCCCTACATTCTCTGGCCATCCTCGGAAGAGACAAGAAACAAGTTATGATAGGAATACCTTTATAGCTAATCTTGACTCAAGGATTGCTACTTTCCTCACTTGATGTTGAATGTTGATGGCCCACTGGGATCATTGGTATGTCCCAGCTGCGTGGCTATTTGATGTGTCTGATGGCAGAGACATGGTGAATGGGCTTAGAGGTTTTGTCGCAGTCCTAGCTGCTGAGGTTGGGAGTTATCATGCGCAATATTGGAGGCCATGTTGTATAGGACATTTATTTGCAAAATAAGATATAGAATCCAAATAAAAATTAAGAGCTAGCGTTGGAACCAGAAGGGCCAGGTTGTGGGCTTGGCGAGAAACAAAACTGATATCCAATGAGGTGCAGCGCTATGGATTTATGGTCGCCACGCTTCCTATTGGTAACACCCATGGTATGGCGGCCCTCATGTTTACGGATATCTTGTGCAAGCTCAGTAGTGGCGCGCAGCTTTGGTGTGACACGTTCAAGTCAACTCCAACTTGTGGGAGTGAGACCATCAAGTGGCAGGAAACAATTCCTGAGGTTTGATGACTTTGTAACCATAGTAAAACATTCAAATGTATACCTCATTATATAATACTATAAGAAGTGTAGAAGCAATAACTTTGTAAAATAGTTCAAACTCTGAGCAACAAGCACTAAAACTGTTTCACCAAAAGGTGATTTAAATCACATGTATTTCTACTCAACACAAAGTATATATGCATATGCACTATGCCAGTTCTCTGACAAAGTTGCAAAGCTATTATACTGCCCAAATTAGATTTAACTCTGCACAAATTTGAAAGACAAATGGAAGATATTGAAAATCTTTTACTCATCTCAAGTGGTCTGATTATGAACCACTTGAGTAATCAAGAATTATAGTTTGAATTTGGAATTTTGAGCCAAAACGGAATCCAAAACTATATATATATTGTTTTTATGTTTTCATATGTTTATAATATGTGATTGTTCTAAAAAAGGAGAAACAAACATATATAGGCGCCCAAACATGTGCTTAGTTCATACTATTGCTTCTTTAGGCATTATAACAGGCTAGAAACTATCATTTTCATGATGCAGCCACTTTCAAAACTTTTGACTCAAATGAAAGTCCTAGTAACACTATTAACTACTATTTTGGGCTATGTTATGATGGCACTATGTTTATTTTGACCTATGTTCATGAACACAAGGTTTATAGCATAGTGCGAGACAATAAAACACGCATATACCTCTTAAAAACATGTTTTCTGGCTCATATGCCTCTAAAAACATACTTTCTTGCTCATGTAATGGTGATTACAACTTTCAATGGCCAGGCGCCCTCCTGCTGGCGCCTGGCCATGCAAAAGTGTAATCATGCTTAGGTGAACACGTGAAAGTCACAAAATTTAATACTTTTCGGTGGTTTTGTCATTTATTTCACAATTGGCCCGTTTCACTCTGTAAAAATTATATAAAATCACAATATAATTCTAACATGTCCTGAGACATTGCTAATGACTATAAATTCATCAATGCTTGCCTTGCATCAATCGTTACTGTATTGAATTATCATTTTATACAGTTTATCTAGTATTTATTCAACTTTTGACTCAATCTGCATGATTTTGATGTCAAATAGGAGCTGTTATGGACTACTATCTTCTCATTATGTGTACCAGCAAAGAGATATAGTGTAAAAAGTATCAAACTTGTATCTTTATTGAGAGAAGAAGTATCATATTCAAAGTCAACTTCATGTACAAGATTAAACAAATGAAGATCCATGAATATAATAAATGCTGTTTTATTGCAGCTCTGCCGTCTTTCTGAATGTAATGTAATCTAAATTACGCAAGGTATTGAAAGAGGCTGAAGGAGGAATTGAACTTGCGACCTTCTGAACTTAAATCTTGCAAACACGTTCACTTGTGTTCATGCTGAAGCGCCTAATTGCGGAGTTTATCTGAGTGTGAATATGCTGGTCGTCATCTCATGCCATCCAGCTCATATCTCCTTCAGTTTTAGTCCAAACTTTATGATAGTGACATAGAATGAAAGCACTAGTCTCTAGCTATCTATTGATATATATATATATATACATTTCATATATTTATTAAAGAGGATAGTATATCAAAACATGAATACATACTTCCACTGTCAAAGCACTTGCATATAAGTAGTTGTTACTATCATAAGAACAGTAACAAGCAAGATTCCCACAGTTTGCCAATGAAACACGTCACAGACAAGCACCGTAAATGCAATATCCTGGATTGAGACGATTCTCTTTCGTTTCACTCAGAAATCGTAATATAGGAATAGTGAGTATTAAATAAATAGTTCATTTTAATATGTAATGCCTCATTTTTGGTCATGAAAAACTGATACATGTACGAATAGACTATTTTGGCATTTTTTCACATTTTTATATCATGTTTTGATAGACATGTGAGTCAGATAAAAAAAGTGGCCTGCAAGAGATTGAAACTTCCAACCTTTTGAACAAGTACATAATCATGCTTAACTCATATTTATAAAAAAAGCGGAAGCAAGTTGAAACAGCTCAAATATTAGCTGATATCATATTAGTAAGCAAAATCTGATCACATGACACAAATATGCATTTGTTCAAGCTTTGGACATATGTTTTCTGACAAAGGTTTTGCCTAGGATTCCAAATCCACACTCATAATTTGACTAACTGTCATGTATCAGAAGATATTTAGACCAATATTGAATATATCATTGCTCTAAAGACACCTATAAGTTAAAGTAGCATGATTGGTAGATGTTTTTCTGAAATCCATCAATGTTTCCTATAGGACATGATCTCATGCCATACATGTTTATACTAAGTGGTAGTATACAAGGAACAGGACAAAGTCTACAAATGATTGTTAGATGCTAGTAGAAATATAGCTTGAATATTTTTAACTGGCAATTTTTCAGTATATGCAAGTTTCACTTGCTTGTCTAATGCATCTCACTTTCAGGAATGACTTTCGGCAAGGAAGACGTCAGCCAGATCAGGTTGGAGTATGTGGCACTGGCAAAGAAATCACGCAACAAGCTGGCCAACAAGGCGCTCTTGAATGTTGTATCCAACACCATGAAGGATATTGAGTCCAAAACTGCAGGTGTGCTGCGTAATCTCAACTATGACGGTGATCTTGCTAGCTTGTCTGAAGTCAGTAAGTACTTGTTGTTAGCAAGGCCGGCAAGCGGCAGATCACGATTCCTGAGGCTATTGAGATATACCAATATATACAATAAGTTATGATGATCATATGAGTTGTTATTTATCAAATGAGCATTTAGTAACACTCTTTTGAAATAATACATACAGAATCTAAATAAAAATGTAATACATTAACATTAGAAATTAGTCACACTACAAAATCATTTTTGTTGCTGTAGAAGGTATTTGATTTGACAAAGCAATATTTTGAATAGAACAAAGTCGAACTCATACTTATGTTACTTTGTGATACAAACCAAAGTTCAAAGATTATTTAACCTGTACAACAGCACTAATATTTTCTCTATATGTTTTAAATGACAGAAGATATTGAAATTTTGAGATCATATTCAGAACTCAAGTTAAAATACAATCCCAGCAAGACATGGATTAATTTCAACATTGAAATACATTGATGTCATGTTATGTTATTCAAAGGAAGCACAATATCAAAATCAGCACTCAAAAAAATAAGAAATGAGAGAATTGCCTTTTTAGGCAATTTAATAATGTTTACTAGTTTTAACAGTCATTAAAGCAATGGAAAACTATAAAGATGTAAGTGTTTTTTATTTGCAGCAAGTCAAAGTTTGTTACTCTAGTTACCCAATGAAGTAACTTTAATAAACACATTGACATAGTTATTATAGTGTTTTACCAAAGATATTGAAATTTGAAATGTGAGTAAGCAAACTTTTCTTACTTTTTTTATCGCAGTAAGTAACATTTGTTACCACTGTAACGGCTTTTAAAACACTTCAGATATTACTGAAAGCATTCAAACTTTCAACTTTTGTGAATACTTCCTCCATATCTTTTGAAATACTCTGCCTATCAAAATTCTGAGCTCAGATTCAGAATCCTGGGGAAAATCCGGTCCAGATGACATATATATCCGTTTTACATCAAAATATATTGATGTCATGTGATCTGCATCAAAAATGAACCAATTGTCAAAATAAGCGCCCATAAACGTAAACAACATGCTGTGTTACTCCTTTAGGCAATTTAGTAACACCTACTCTTGATGTTCTCTGAACTGATGCAATTTTTCAATTTTTCAACTATCAGTAAGTATAAAGTTTGTTACTGTTGTTACTGAAGTAAGCAAACTTACTTACCGCTTTGTTACACCTATTCATCTCATATATACTCATATTTACACAGTAAAACATCTACTTACTTATCAAGCACCTACCAGTTACATCATCAAATTTCTCTTCTTACCGGTATACAACCCATACAAAGTATAGTAAGTAAGTCTTACCCATCCTTACATACTCTAATGAGCCTCCTAGCACTCATTCTTACATTAGAAAGCTCCCCCAACATTTATTTTCAAATATATTTTCATGTATTTAAATATTTTTATATCATAGGTTATGAATGTGCTGACGTACAGCTTATTATGAGCTCCATGGAACAGGCGCCGTCCGGACGGCGCCTGCTCGACAGAACTCGTAATGGCACTGACTGGGCTCTATTTGTGCATGTTTACTATATTTCAAGTATGGAAATCCAAAGGTCACCGGTTCCAATCCTGTGGGTGCCACTTTTTGCATCTTTCTTTCAAGGCTGAAAGTGGATCACTAAAATTCGGAAAAATCAGAATATATTACGTCATGCCCTCTGATATACTATAATGCTCATGAGTTACATATATGAAGCCATAAATAGGTACCAACCTCGAATTATACGCATATTTGGTCAGGAGTAGTAGGGAAAAAAGTCATATCTTGTTTGCTACCAAACATATCATTACAATTTCTTTTCCAGCTTATTGGTATACTCTATCAGGCCAGGATATATGGCTCTGATCATTGTAATGAAGGCTATCACTTGTTCTAAACTAGTTTGGTCATATTTTCAGTTTCTCTCTGTGAACTTGTATCAAACCGTAGTTTAACCAGGACTGTTCTATTGATCTCATCAATTCTTGGCCACCTACATACCTGCTGACATGTTTAGAGCATTAAGTATATAGCCAATGGGCTAATTTTGAATTCATATGTCATCCTCATCTTTCAAGGAATCATGTCAGGAATCATGCCAGGAATCATACCAGGAATCATGCCATGCATCATGCCACGCATAACACCATGTCCAATACTACGTCTTATAGTATGGGCTTACTTCAAATACATGTACAGTATGTAATACCACGTGCTTGAGATGCTTACAAAGTGCCTATAACACTTTGAAGCGGAGTTTGAAATCTCAGGTTGTCATCCAAAGCCATCCAGCTCATAACTCCCTCAAATCTTCACTTTTTGGGATGAAGGTTGGACGGTTGGACAGACCTTCTCTAGGACTATAATCTGATGTAGTTGTTGTGTGGATTGAATGTGTGATGGCTCCTGCAAAAATCGAAAACTGTTTGACATCAAAAAAGCGCCCAACTACAGGCAAAAGCTAATGAATTTGTTACCCACTGTATTGGCAGAATTAGACGCTGAGGGACCACTCGCGTTACATGTCGCAGTTGTCCAAAGCGCTAGGTCGCACTGGAACGATTCTTCTTCGTACCTCAGGAATCGTGAAATTGTGTTTCTCAATCTCCATTACTCACGCCAGTTTAGAGACATTAAAGATGTGGCAGACAGTGGTGAAGAATCTCACCAAACGAAAGCAAATGAAGACTGTCGAAGTTCAAATCCACTCAATGCTGACAACTCCGCTCAGCAATGATGTTCCAGAGTCGTTTGACAAGATCTTCACCAAGCTTCCTCAGCTTGGTGATGCGGCTAAGGGCACCTATTCAAAGAAATCATCTCGTGAGCTGTACAAGTTGCTCAGCTTCCCGACAGATTCCATTCAAGGCATCGCGGATAAGCGAGACAAGGAGCGCGTTCACAGTCTGTAAGATATTGACCTCGATATCGTAATGTTCTGAGTAGTGAATTGCAGGGGTAAACCCCCCCTCATTGAGTACCCACCCTTACCCTCACCCTCTGAAACCCTCACCCTCACAAAGGGTGGCGGGTTTCCTAGGGGTTCTGCGGGTTTCCACCCTTGGAAGGGTTAACCCTTAGGGTGTGAAGGGTAAGAGTAATAATATAGCACATGTATAAGGTAGATAATACATTTATGAAGCATGAATACGATCCCACCCACTTTTCACATCCTCTACAGTCTCATTCCCATCCTCCTCAGGCGTCTCTGTTACAGCCAGAACATCCTTGTCATCAACCAGACCCATTTTGCTCCACTCACCCAAACACAGCAGAGCGCGAGTGGACTCAGCCGAAAGCCGATTGCGTACGTGGTTGAGAAGTATGCGGCCTTGACTGAACACCCGCTCGACAGATACTGATGTGGCTTCGCAAGTAAACATATTAGATTCGCAGATTCAGTCACAGTGAGAAGCACAACTTACCCGGAATCGCCAAGTAATCGAGCGCCATCCTAGATAGCCGAGGATACATCGTGCGTCGCTCGTACCACCAGGCAATCGGATTCTCAACAGGCTCCGGAGGCGTGCTGAGAAATCTGTCGAATTCGTCAACAGAACCTCCCGACCTTGCCTTCTTTGCAGCTGCGAGACGACGCTTCTGCCGTATTTGGTCAAACATATTGACCGCCTTTGCATGTGTACCCTGCGTGCTTTCGTTTAGTAGATCCAAAGCAGAGGGAACGACAAAATTATTAACATACCTCGCTATCATTCTGAGACGTGGATGCTACATGGTCAGCGTCGTCCTCAGACTCCGTAGCGCCAGTCTTCGCATAGTGTCGATCGAACTCCTCACGAGCGATTGCTTTAGCTGTTTCGATCCACTCGTTGGACCACCCAGCGTCTTCAAAATATGATAACTTATGGTTAGGATCGAGTACTATAGGTAGATGTTAGCTAGTTGTGATGTCAAAGTGACCGGTGTACGTACTCATGGCAATCCGATAGGTTTCTGAGTCATCAGACTTCCCATAGTATCTGTTCATAGTCTTCTTTGCGAGGTTCACAGCAGCTCGAATGGCGGGTCCGTAGTCCGCGTTGACAGATGCGCTAGTGAGAGCCTCGTCGATGATGTCCATGGCGGGCAGGACCTCGGAAAGCATCGGCTTATCGCGAGAGAAGAACTGTGTACCGTCATAGAACACCTAAACAATAGAGTTAGTATTATTGTATAGGTATAATAGATACTAGCACTTACCTTCAACACATCGCAAAGCTGTTCTGCCAGCTGCCACTCGTGTTCATCGAGCTCGTACTTACGCAGGCCCAGCTTAATATTGCCGGTGAATTCCACGATGGCGTCCTTGTATTTGATGCAGAACTGGAGCATGGAGTACGTAGAGTTCCATCTTGTACGGACGTCGCGTGGCATAAGACGATCAGGGAGGTTGCGACGTTGGAGGAGTTCATGCCATGCGGGCAGAAGGATAGTCGACGAGTTAATGATGGCAAACGAAAGTTTGCGTAGCTGTAGACGGCATGTATTCAGTTCCCATGGTATCAGCGCTCCGTTCGAGTGTGAGAACTTACCTTAACGAGAACAAACTTAACCGGGCGTACGATATCATCGAGTTCATCACGCTCTTCCCTCGACATCTTCGACACCTCGTCGTACTCGCCCTCCACGTCGATATCCTCTGGTCGCACTGGCTCATCCTCCTTCTCCTTCTCCTTTCCCTTTCCCTTTCCTCCTTTCTTGGATTTCGCGACCTCAGATTGCTCTTCTTCAAGTCCCAACTCACTCAGGCCAAGTACTGTCGCCTCCAGCTCCTCCAACTCTAAGCCGCTGGCCAGTTCTTGAAGCGACGCTTCGGTTGCGTCTCATGCATTTTGGGCTCCTCTGCCGGTGGAGATGTCGAATGGCCGTAGAAGGGACTTTGCACACAGGTGACAGATATGATCAAGACATCGGGTATGTGCTGCTTCCCCCGGAAACGTCTCAATCTTTTGACTAATATCGTCTACCATAGTATTGTTGTTCGAAGCGTTATCTGTCGTTATACTGAGCAGCTATGTTAAGGTATGTATCATCAGTGCTCATCTTTGTCGAACATTTACTAAACTTACCTTTTCCTTAATCATGAACTCCGCGAGAGTCCGAACAAACTCCCGCGACAGCAAGATACCAGAGTGCGAGTCCGCGACCTCCACCGTCTCGAGCAGAAAACTCAGCGGCTTCCCGTCATGGATTAAGTGGACCGTGATTGCCATAAATGCACGGTGGTTCGGGGATGTCCAAGTATCTGTGGCGAAGTACCTTTTGTTTTCTCTAGAACTTCCTCGCCCCCAGCACTTACAGCCCTTGACATGATTTCGCAGGTTATTAGTTGAAGTTGCATCGCCAGTATCGAGGTACCGGGTGATGGTTTTAGTATAGGTGAGCCCTCCACATGTGAAGACGTGTGCACGACGTTGACCGTCGACGAGGACAGTAACCTCTGGGCGGAAGAACGCATACACCGGGGAGTTCCACTTCTTTTGGAGACGGGCTATGGGTAGTGCAAGGTAAGTATTGATATTGAACATTAGGGATGTACGTACCGAGCTCATCTTCCGCACTCTCAGGTTCAATTTCGTCGTCGCTTGACACAGTATGCACGGATCCCCCGCTCGACAACTCATCCTCATCAGGAACCTCCTCGACGGATGCACTACGACGGACAGGCGTACTACGACTGGACTCAGCTCGCTGCGACGACGCTGCGCTGACGGTCGCAGACGTCTTGCGAGCCTTTGGTGCACGAGCAGGCGCGGTCTTTGATGATCCGCTACGCTTGCGCTTCGAGCCTTTTGCCATCGGTAGCGTTCGAGCTTTTGAGGTTGTGAAGGGGGAAGAGGTATAAAGGGAGGAGGTTGTACGGAGGAGACCGTCCGATTGAGGGGAAAGGGGGTGTTTTGCGCGGCTGGCGCAAATTTCAATCTGGACCAAGAGCTGATCATCTCGCTCTCATCCCTTACTGTGTACGGTTTTACTGCATAGTACATATATATACAGTGTATTGGCTACAGCTATAACTATATATCTGCTCGTCTCCCTTGCTAGTTCTGTCCGAAAGTGTGTAAACAGGTGTCCTCATCAAAGCTGATGCCTGTATCAAGATGCATAGCCTCTACAATACTTCGAGCCTCGTCGTACTTGATGTTATTATTAGTCAGTATGTTCCAAAACCAATCTTCGTGTGGTATATCCTTCAAGTATCCGTGAAGATCTCCATAGATTCGAGGCGATAGGTTATATCTTTCGATAACGGATGCGGTCGCCGGCCCAAACGAGACGAAGTCCATTCCATTAGGAGCCTATACTAAAATGATTAGCTCAAGGTTGGAATCATTTCAAGACGAGATGAACTTACATCCCTCTGCACTTCAACCTCTGAGATTAACTCCCCAATCCTCGTCTGCATAGCTTTTAATTCCTCGGTGATAGCTGTGAGCCGTTCTTCCTTCTCCGCTAGTTGGTTTTCAAGGTCGTGTATCAAGTCTCGGAAGCTTGCTATCGTTCTCTCGAGGTAGTGTATTTGTGATGCCATGGTGAGAGTAGATTGGCAAGAGTGTATCAGTTAATTATGCTATCAAAGATACAGCTTGCGCGATTTTGGAGTGATGCTACAAATAAAGTGGCACATACAGGAATCGAACTCGGTTACAAATCACTAAAAATATAAAATCGACGCACTACATACTAACACCTACACTACAGAGGCTTTTATAGGTAGGGGTCGCCAAGGGTTATGATATAATCGACGGGTTCTAGTGACTTCACCCTCACCCTCACCCCTGCAACCCTTACCCCCAACCCCTGAGGGGTACCGTGACCCTTGCCTTTCACTAGTTCTGAGCCAATCCTCTCAAGGATCGAATGGAGGAGTTCAAACTCTCATGACATTAGGATGTCAGTGTGCATGTCGCTGCTGTTCCGATGTGCAGAAGGCAACCCTCGTTTTTATTTGATGCCGTTGGCATAGGTAAGACTATGCAAGGCGGCGATGCCATATTGATGAGACCCTGGCTCCAATCATATTATGAGACACATGGCAAGTTGCCTTCTGCAATGGGTGAGTTTTTATTGATGTTTGTACTATGTGATTGAGAAATGGCCGGCCTAGCCGGCCAGTGCGTGCACAAACAACCTGTTCATATGCTCAGGCAGCTGCACGCAGTCAACACTGGCTTAACCTGTGAGTGCGTACTCAGACAATCTGTCTGCGTCTATATGCAGCCGCATGCAGTGACCACTGGCTCAGCTAGCAAGTGCATGAATGCTGGCTTTATGTGCCTGCTTGCACCCACGTAGAGAGGATGTTGACCTAGCTAGCTATTTCATTATTTAAGTGGCTTTCTCAACAATCTGTCTCTATTCCCTGCGTCTTGCGTCGGTTATTTGATCTTGTTTGCTAACAATACTCTCAGCTGGCATAGAGGACACCACTTGTCCAATCGACGAAATCAGTATCGACATCGCCTCATTGGGGTTGCTGGCTCAGTGGGAGTAAGAGCTTCGAGACTTTCATGGACACATCAACATCCTTTTGTACAAAGGCAGGCTTTCCACTTGCAAGATCTGGTAGACCAATACATTTGGTCACAGTAAGCAACCTGTCCAAGTCCGAACAATTGTGCTCGTCAGCTACAGTGTAAGTCCGTGATCAATCGATTTATTCTTCTTCTGATTCTTTTCTGCAGCCTCTCATAGACAACGCCCTGACCGTCTTGGGTGATCAAGTCGTGATTTGGCCTGGAGGAGACACTCCTAGTACTCTTTTTGGTCAGGTTATAGACATCCTCACCGTCAATGAGGCTTACAGTATTCGCAACCGGAATTGCCTTTCTGTTGCCATCAAGGCCCTCGTCAGGAATTCGGAAGCTGCAATATTCTTAACTGCAACACCTATCATCACGAAACCAGAGGTGATTCTGCAGTCTGGCCGCTTTACCTGTTTCTGACAATTGCTCCTAGGATGCTTGGCGTCTTGCGAATATTGTTGGGCTCAAACTCGATGAAGAGAACCAAAAGGCCGTGGTGAAGGAGACACACAAGACTCAGGCAAAAGATTGCAAGGAGGTCGCTTCACTCACTGAGGCCGACACATCTGACCTTCTCACTGCATCGGACATCCAGCACAATCATGGTTCTTTCTCTCTTGTCTGTGCCAAGTGTTTCAATCTTCTCTGCACTTTTTCCGCTGGCTGCACTTTTTGTTGGACTCTTCGCATAATGGACTTCGAGAACAAGCCTCTTTGACTCATGCCAGACCCTGTGGAGATGAACCTAAACCTTCACGCTCATGAGCTGGATGTTTTCAAGAATGTCGTGCTCATCATCTCCAGTGTAGGAAGCACGAGGCTGAATCTCAATTTTGTGAATATCATGATTATTGCAGTGAGTTAATCTCATATTTGTCTCATTCCTGCTGTTCTAATAGAGCTACAAGATCTAGATATGCTTCAGGTCATCAGGTGTGTTTGGCATCAATTCCAGTCGTAGCAAGTCATTGTGGTAGGATTCTCCAATGAGTTCCTGAAGGATCTCTCTAAAGGTAAGGGCTCCATGCACGATATGTTTGTTGGGAGGCGCCCTACTCTAGGTATAATTCTCGTATGGCTTTCTAACAATCAGCTTATCTCCAGCACAGCGAGTATGCTGAGGAACGAGAATCAAGAAGACAACAAAGCCTTGATTTATCACACCGAGCAAAACGATCCGGCTTCGCTAGTCAATGCCGCAAAGAGCAGTGCTAATACTGAGGCCAAAGCACTTGCTAACGTCAAAAGCAAGGGCAAGGGCAAGACCCAGCCCAAGACCCAGCCCAAGACTCAGCCCAAGAACAAAGGCAAGGGTTAAAGCTCTGCACGGGTGCACCCGCGGATCAACCCGCACCCGCACCCACAGGTAAGTTAGTGTCCACATATCGTACCTAGAGCCACACGGGTATTGGGCTCACAAGTACCTGACCTACGAGTCTGGGTACCTACAGCCGACGGGTCGACCCATGGGTCATTATTTGCTGACTCAGATATATTACATGTACAATTCGGTAGTCAAATTAATGCATTGATTGCATCTCTACACCTTCCACTACCTGCCCGAGATGTCAAACGAAGAAGTTGCAGAGCTCCGAAAGACTTTGGAGCGAGTCCAGGCGAGAAATATTACCTTGGAGAGGCGACTTGAAACCCAGGAGCGCGAGATAATCTACCTCCGTGGAGGAATCTCGACAGCTCATTTTCGTATGGGCCAACTTCTCTTTGGAGCTCCTGGACGAGTGAGTCGTGCGAGATTTGCACTCTACTCATTATTGACTCGGACTAACACACTATCTACTAACAGTTCTATCCAAATGAAGTACACCAGGCCCCCGAAAACAACCAGCCAGTGCATGATGTGCTGCACGATTCGGACTCTGCGATGGACTCAGAGCACAGCGATAGTGCTAGCGATACATCGAATTCGTCGTCCGGTGAGTTGGTTACATTTGATATCATCTAAGCAGCTGTGTTCGTGACGTTTGCTAATTATTTGATCAAACTCAGCCGATCCTACCACAGAACCAGAAGCGGTCGAAAATGTGGCGTTTACGGATGTACGATTCGGGCAGGCTTGCAGGGCTATCTTTGCAGAATGCGACTTGCCGAAGCCTCCACGCATTCTTTACAACGAGATTATTCAATACTTCAACGAGGCGGATCATACTGAGTGGTATTGGAGGCTCGTACTTGACTCAGAGCTTGAAACAGCATTTGCGCTCCGAATCTCAATGGCCATGCATAGTGATAATAACATTCAGCCATAGTTTGTTTACCTCGCTACTAGCCATCACTCACTACGCGCTGTTTGCTTTGTCACACCTTTAGATTAGAGAAATACACTTTGTCGAGATCAGACAATTCTATTTACTAGTCAAATGCCCGCTCAAATACATTGCGCGCCCTTTCTACTCCACCACTAGTCAACCGCGCGTCACCCTCTAAGTCCCAGTCACGGTATAGGCCGAGTAAGTTGTGAATGAAGTGGGATGTCGACGACCGCAGTCCGGTGACATTATACCTTATGAGGCGGAGGGCAGTTGCGAATACCGCCAGAATGTAGAGACAGTCGTCGGGTATGAATGCGATATCTTGCGGAGGACGTCGTGTGAGCATTGTAACGCCGCTGGGGTCGTCTCGTACGTATTCCGGATACTCGGACAACAAGACAATAGCCACGGCAAGTGGCCAGTTCATTGGAACGGTGGACTCAGATGCTGTAGCCATATCTATTGGGTGCGTGCTTGCGTGAGCTTGATGGTTTCTATAACTCTCACAGATGGTGTACTCACCTCGTAGAATCCCCGCAGGGCTATGGTTGACTTGAGTTGAGTCGGATACCGAGGTCTTGACGGTTTTGCAGTCACAGGGTCGGACGTTCACCGCGATTGCTGCCGGACGCAGTGTATATGACGGCTGGACATTCGTCAGTCGCGTTCGGCATTGAGAGCTCCCGGAGTCGATTGCAGAGTTCCAATCAGCACGGTTGCAATACTCAGTCATGCGATCTTGTCACTCACTTAGCCCTATACGCCGTGTATCCCTCAACCTTTGAGTTCCGAACCCTCTCCTCACTGTGCGCTGCATCGTAAGCAATCCTGTGGAGGTATCGAAGTTAGTTTCTCCTTCCTAGATTATTATTCATTGACTTACTATTACTGTCCCACTGGCTCAGAGCGTGGTTTTCAGCCCCTCGATTTCAGATTGTATCATGGCCGAAACTTGCCTTGCGCCGAGCATCCCAGGTAAATGAATCTGACGAATATTTTCATCTCAGCGACAATCTCGATCACTAGGAACAGCAAAGAAGAAAACATACCACTCAAGACCGACTGCAGGCGATATTTCGACGTACTGTAAAGAGGTGAAGGCCTAGGATGCTTAGCAAGAGTGGAAGTTGAGCGTAGAAAGCAAAGAGGAGGTAAGGCTCCGTTTCCAGCTAGTTAAGCGAATGATACGAACCGTGGGACACCCGGCGACACCTGTACAGGTAAAAGACGCTGGCCACATTTGCCTCCGTCTGTCCACCACCACCACGCTCATCCTCCCCCCCTATTGGCTCAAAATATGCACATCCGTATATACGCATCACTTGGCGATAGCTCTATCCGTTTCCCCGTTTATTTTACAGGAAGACGTCGGCCGAATGGAGTGCTCAGTGGCCTAGTCACTCGCTATCATCGTGTTTCTCCCCATCTGTCTTAGTGAGTATTTGTTCTGTCTTTTACTTTTCGTCCTTGCACCGACACACCCCCTTGACTCACCTCCGTTTGCCTTCAGTCCCCTTGTCGACGATGCCGCCTAAGTCCAAGAAGTCCACGAGGCCTGCTAAGAAACGCAAACGGGCTCAGTCCAAGAGCCCCAGTGACGGCAGTGGTGCCAGCGAGTCTGAGCGGGACACAAGCCCTTCACCCGAGCCTTCGATTGACAAACATCAAGCGTTCAAGGAGAAGTACGGAGTGGGTACGAGGAGTAATGAGGAGATTCTCGGTAAGACATGAATAATATTCGACAAATCGTTGTACTGCTACTACAGAGTTCTCTGACGTGTAGCAATACAAATGAAGACATGGGAGTCCGATTATTACGACCACTTCTGCACCCCGCCAGATATTGTTGAGGATAAAGTAAAGAATGTCGTTAGATATCGCTTTCAATGCCTAACGAAGTACGTGCATACATGAACGGTATCAATCGTTAATATGACAAGCTGATGGTATTTAATTCTAGCTCTTCCGTCGCTATAACACGCTCTCGAGAAGACCAGTCGACAGGCAACTTATCTCGACACGTCAACTCTTGCGCGCCTCCGGTCGCTGCTCAAGACAAAAGCATCGCAACGTTCGCACAGGGGTCGACCTACAGTGCGGCGAGGATGCGCTATCTCCTCAGCATTTGGGTTGCACGTCGACATCGCCCCTTCCAGATTGTTCAAGATCCGGAGCTCATCGCGATCTTTCGTATGCTGTTTGCAAAGGTCGAAATTCCAAGCCCCTCCACGATCTCTCGCGACGTCCGCGAAATATTTGGCCTAGCTCGAAGTCATGTGGCGAAGGTACTGCAAGACTACCCTGGACGCCTCCACCTTGGCTTTGATGGGTGGACATCGCCCAACGTACTGTCGTTTCTAGGTGTAACCGTCCACCGCGTGGTGGACGGAAAGGTAGTTTATTTTATCCTTGACTTTATCAAGTGAGTATCGTCCGTGTTGACTTGTTTACAATGCTCACCTCACTTTTGTTTAATCAGGCTGAAGCAAGGACATACGGGGGCATACCTGGCCTCCGAGTTGACTCGATGCCTTAAAGAACTCGGAATCGACACCAAGGTATGCCGTGCATGACATTGTCGGGTTCTTGTGCAACTACTCATCAGGCATTCCGATAGATACTGGGTCAAATATGCGATAATGCCAGCAACAACGACACAATGGTCACCGAGCTTGAGTCTCTCGGTGGTCTGAACTCGGTGCAGACTCGTGTGAGGTGCTTTTGTCATATTCTTAATCTAGTGGTCAAGGTATGTGTATTATCTTGTCGTAGCAGCTCTAGTACTTATCTACATATCTAGGCTATACTGTCGGGCTTCAGCAAGAAGCCCACCAACGTCGATGTCACCGCCGACGACGACAGCGACGACATCGTTGGTGACAACGACGCACAGTTAGAGGCCGCAAGTGACAAAGATGGAACCAGCGCAGCTCATACAGACGATACTGTCGAAGAATTCGAACTCGACCAAGAACGCGAAGCGGCTGATCAACGCGATCTGGAAGATATCATTCGGGAGGTCGGCCAAGAGTATATGTTGGACGAGGACGAGGAGCAACTGGGCCGGTCGGCGGTCTACAAGGTATGTAAACCTGGTTCTTCTCCTGAACGGAAGTGTCGCTTACCGGTTATAAACAGCTTAAGACCTTGGCCAAGCGGGTCTTCCACTCTCCAACGATACGGGAGGACCTCCGTGTAAACTGCGTCAAGGCCAAGATAGCCTTCAAGGTGCCGATCCGTGCGATCGACACCAGGTGGAACTCTGTCTCGAGTGCAATCGAACGCGCACTCGAGCTCCGTCCGGCCCTTGACGGTCTGTTTGCGATGGGAAAGTACGACAAGGAGCCAAAAGCAGGAGGTCTGAAGCACTGCCGTTTGGAAGAAAAAGAATGGGATATGCTCATTCAGCTTGACGAGGTTCTTGGGGTGAGTTCGTGCATAGCCCTCTTTCATCCACGGATACTGACGCATTGAGCCTATCGTTTGTAGGACTTCCTTTTAGCTACGAAGCACACCTCGCAAACCGACATTCCCCTTCTTCACCAAGTCATCCCCGTGATCGACACTCTCACTGGCACACTTGAGGATGTCATCGAGAGTGACAAGACCATGGATATGGTGCGCGTGGCTGCTGCACGCGGCCTCGCTGTACTTAACAAATACTATTCGAAGACGGATGAATCTGTCATGCACCGTGTCGCAATGAGTAAGTCCTTTTATTATAATTGTTGACGGTGATGGTTGATAATACCGGGCTGCAATACTAGTTCTTCACCCACGGTACAAGACCAAGTACTTCGCCGAGATGAACTGGCCGTCGGACTGGATCAAAACTGCCGAGAATCTCGTGCGCGACCAGTGGAAGCATTACAAGCCGGCCACTCCGACTGCTGTCTCGAACGTACAGCCTGGGCCTTCAACGACAACAACAGCAACCTCTCACACGGTGCGTAGTTCTATATTCACTAGTGGTGCGAGACTAAGTATTCCTTTTCAGGTAACTCGTCGACAGCCGAGCAACCGCTTCGCGCGGCTCGATCAGTGGGGACGGACGGGCGCAGCCGTTGATGTACTTGAAGAGTACCTCCTCACTCCGTGCGATAGCGACGTTAGCGACCCTATCATGCACTGGCATGGGGTACTGATGTCAAGTAGCAGCCCCGAGAAGAAGGCCTTCGCACAAATGTGCCTGGACTTTCTGTCCGCACCTGCATCGTCGACAGACGTCGAGCGTGCTTTCAGCGACGAGTCAACTCGCGCGGCGACGATTCTAAGCTCATGGGCCTCGATGTCGGGCCTCATCCCAGAAGAGCATATCTTGCAGGTGTTCAGGGACAAGTGTAAGCGTCCTAAGAAAGGGAAAGAGAGCCTCATAGAAGCTGCGCAGACCGTCATCAATGTCGATGATTAAATATGTAATTAAATTGAATTATTATATATGGACCTGCGGATCTACCCGCAGGTATACAAACTTTGATATGACTTGACCTGCACCCACGCCTGACCCATATGACAGGTACATATGACCTGCGGGTCCAACTACCTATAGGTAACAGTACGGATCTACCTATGATGAGCCACAGGTAACCTGCACCCGTGCTATGCTTTAGCAAGGGTAAGGCCAGAGACTAGGATGACACAGTAGTGGTACACAAGATTGTATTAAAATCTCCTACTGTTGTCTTAACATACGGTAGCAAATTATGCGAGAACAAGACCTCAAATGGATTCCAAAATATTTGTGGGGTAACAGAGGATAGTATATGGCATAAATGTATAGACTTAGTAGAATTAAAATGAATACTTCGTATGCTATGAGCACTTCTCTCAAACTCCGAAAATCCAAGTCAGCCAGTAGACAGGTAAATTTCACGGTTTCTATCCCAAAAGTAAGTCTAACATCTCCAGATACTGCCTGCCAAGTTTTGTAAGATTCATATCCAGAGGTGAGCTGCAATGTGCTCGCCATTGTGCTGATCTTTGCCTTATTTAGTGCTTGATAGGCCAAGACCGCCTGTCGAAGGCTGCCATGTTAAAAATCCCTCATCGTGAATCAGACATATCACAAATTCAAAATTTCACTAAGCCAATATTTAAAGGATAAACCATTGTTTATCAAAGTTGCAGCTTCTATGGTCTGACTTTTGTCATTTTACAGCTATCAAATCATGAGCTCTAAGATGCCGGACTTCTTCACCATACTGACCATGAGTGAGTAACTCTTTGAGGATGGACTGCTTACTACGAGTTCTAACCATACTATAGTACACATACAAATATTTTTATGATTTTTAAAGTACTTCTGGCATCTAAGTATGGTTGTGAGCCTCGACATGCGATTTGCATGACTTTTGACACCTGCAAGTACTACCATATTGGAAGGGTACCTGTGGCCACACATTGATGGGATCAATAAGAAAATAAAAAAGCGCCCAAAAGCGCAGAATGCTGAAAAGTGGTCGCATCAAAAAATACCACTTTCAAGGCCTAGGGGGTATATCAGATCCCGTCTGGATGCCTAATATGAAGTGTGGCCAGGTAGTAGTGTTCCAATAAGACTACAATCGTGGGCGCTTATTTTGCTAATTTTGATTGTGGCCACAAAATTGATGGGACATGGTATTGGTGCAGCCTCCTGGATGTCTTAGGGCAACTTTATGTAGCAATGTTTTTTAGACTTGTGTGATTCAAAATATATGATTACTTTTCTCAGAGAATGCCTAGAAAGTGTAAAAAATGCGAATCAATATCAAATCTAGCCAGACCTGGATTTGATGCACACAGATCCTTTTCTAGTGCATGAACCGATAGGGAGATTGTCTAGGAAATTTATGATAGTGATATTGGGTATATAGAGCATGTCTGGGAAAATTTTGGGGCTTATCAAACGACCGCTTGATATGGATCTGCATGGGGATGCCTGAAAATGTGACCAGGTTGATCCAGGATGAATGGGGCCCCTAATAATGATCAGAGATGTGTATCCTAATTCTATATGGTGTACTGACCAGGGATCAAAAGAAATTTTGAAGATAGCTTCACTGGTAGTTAAGATATGACTCATGTGCTTCTTCTCCCCTCCCCCTCCCAAAAAGCGCCTACAGCAGTTTGCAGCTTTGATGGGGAGCTTTAGCCAATATTCATAATTATATTTGAGTGTGTTATACACATCCTGATGTAGTTTTCAGGCCTCAATCACATGCCTGGGTGGAGATCTGCAGGAGTGTGCCTGACACTGTGGCTAGGCTGATCAGGAAGGAAGGGATGATTCAAATAATGATTTGGAGCATGCTTTCTAATATCCCATACTATATCTAGAGTATACAAAAGGAACTAGGACGATAGCTTCACTGTTGGGTGAGATCTGAATCATGTGCTCCTTCTCCCCTGCACCCCACACTATTTTAGGGGAGGAATTGATGGGGGTCCTTAGACATTTTAGAAAATTGCTGTAGAGTATATATGATACGTCTGTATCATTTTTTGAGTCCCCCAGAGTGTGTCTTCATATAGCAATCAACTGGTCACATGGCATTGTGGCCAGCTTTCTACAGGCAGGATGGAGAACTCTGGCAATGAACTAAACCTCAAATATGTGTGCCCTATAATTTCCCTTACATGATCCAAATTGATGGTAGATGCTCTGGGGGTGACTCAGTGAGGATGTCTTCCTTTTCCTCCACCTCCCCCCCAAAAAGTGTCCTCCCATAGATCACACACTCAGGGGAGGGCCCAAATAACATTTTACCTAACACAACTTGTTGTTTGCGATTTATGGGTGCTTATCTTGACAATTGACCCATTTTTGATACAGATCATATGACACCAACATATTCTGATGTGAAATGGATGTATATGTCATCTGAACCAGATTTTCCCTAGGATTTGGAATGTAAGCTCAGAATTTTGATAGAAGGAATATTTCCAAAGATATGAAGAAAATCATCACAAAAGTTGAAAGTTTGAACACTTGCGGTAATATCTGAAGTGTTTTGAAAGACATTACAGTGGTAATAAAGGTTACTTACTGCAATAACAGAAGTAAGACAAGTTTGCTTGCCCAAATTTCAAAATTCAAAAACTTTGATGAATAAAACACTATAATAATCATGTCGAGGTGTTGATTACAGTTACTTAATTGTGTAACTAGAGTAACAAACTTTGACTTGCTCCAAATGAAAAACAATACTTCAACAATTGTTATAACTAATAAACATTCTTAAATTGCCTAAAAAGACAATTCTCTCATTTCTTCTTCTTTTGAGCACTGATTTTGATATTTTGCTTCTCTTGAATAACATGACATGACATCAATGTATTTTGAAGGGAAAATTAATACATACCTTGCTGGGATTGTATTTTCACTAAAGTTCTGAATATGATCTCAGAATTTCAATATCTTCTGTAGTTCAAAAGATATAGAGAAAATGTTAGTGCTATTGTACAGGTTGAATAATCTTTGAACTTTGCTTTGTATCACAGAGTAATATAAGTATGAGTTGACCTTTGTTCTATTCAAAATATTGCTTTATCGAATCAAATACCGTTTACAGCAACAAAAATGATTTTGTAGTGTGACTAATTTCTAATGTTAATGTATTACATTTTTATTTAGATCAAGTGTGTATCATTTCAAAATAAAATGTCAATTTGATAAATAACAACTCATATGATCATCATAACTTATTATATATACTGGTACATCTTAGTAGCCACAGGAATCATGATCTGCTGCCTGCTGGCCCTGCTAACCACAAGTAAATTGCAAGGCCAAATCTTGATCATTTTACACATGTTCATTCTTTCCCATTACAATAACATATTATATCCATCCATAATTTCATTATAACTTGTACTGATTGTTTATGTTAACTATTATCAACATGCCACAAGTCTGATATTCGTCGACAGTTCAAGATCCATTCTCATAACAAAACTTCCTAAATAGGCAGTACTTGTATCAATCAAACTGTAGTCTAGCCAGAGGTCTGTTCTATTGATCTCATCAATTTCTGGCCACCTAGATACCTGCTGACATGCATAGAGCATTAGGTAATATTGCTAGTGAGCTAATTTTGAATTCATGTATCATCCTTCTCGTTCAAGAAGTCAATCAGAAATTGTACCAAGAATCATGCTACGTTTTCACGATTCCTGAGGTACGAAGAAGAATCGTTCCAGTGCGAGCTAGCGCTTTGGACAACTGCGAGATGTAACGCGAGTGGTCCCTCAGCGTCTAATTCTGCCAATACAGTGGGTAACAAATTCATTAGCTTTTGCCTGTAGTTGGGCGCTTTTTTGATGTCAAACAGTTTTCGATTTTTACAGGAGCCATCACACATTCAATCCACACAAAATGTATACCAGATTGTAGCCCTAGAGAAGACCTTTCCAACTGTCCAACTTTCATCCCAAAAGGTGAAGATTTGAGAAAGTTATGAGCTGGATGGCTTTGGATGACGACCTGAGATTTCAAACTCCGCTTCAAAGTGTTATAGGCACTTTGTAAGCATCTCAAGCACGTGGTATTACATACTGTACATGTATTTGAAGTAAGCCCATACTATAAGACGTAGTATTGGACATGGTGTCATGCGTGGCATGATGTATGGCATGATTCCCGGCATGATTCCTGGCATGATTCCTGGCATAATTCCTTGAAAGACGAGGATGACATATGAATTCAAAACTAGCCCACTGGCTATATACTTAATGCTCTAAACATGTCAGCAGGTATGTAGGTGGCCAAGAATTGATGAGATCAATAGAACAGTTCTGGTTAAACTACAGTTTAATACAAGTTCACGGGGAGAAACTGAAAATACGACCAAAACCAGTTTAGAACAAGTAATAAGCTTTTATTACAATGATCAGAGCTATATATCCTGGCCTGATAGAGTATACCAATAAGCTGGAAAAGAAATTGTGATGATATGTTTGGTAGCAGACAAGATATGATTTTTTTCCCTCTTACTCCTGACCAAATATGCGTATAATTCGAGGTTGGTACCTATTTATGGCTTCATATATGTAACTCATGAGCATCATAGTATATCAGAGGGCATGACGTAATATATTCTGATTTTTCCGAATTTTATTGATGCACTTTCAGCCTTGAAAGAAAGATGCAAAAAGTGGCACCCACAGGATTGGAACCGGTGACCTTTGGATTTCCATACTTGAAATATAGTAAACATGCACAAATAGAGCCCGGTCAGTGCCATTACGAGTTCTGTCGAACAGGCGCCGTCCGGACGGCGCCTGTTCCATGGAGCTCATAATGAGCTGTACATCAGCACATTCATAACCTATAATATAAAAATATTTAAATACATGAAAATATATTTGAAAATGAGTGTTGGGGGAGCTTTCTAATGTAGGAATGAGGCTCATTAGAGTATGTAAGGATGGGTAAGACTTACTTACTATACTTTGTATGAGTTGTATACCGGTAAGTAGAGAAATTTGATGACGTAACTGGTAGGTACTTGATAAGTAAGTAGATGTGTTTACTGTGTAAATATGAGTATATATGAATAGGGGTAACAAAGCGGTAAATAAGTTTGCTTACTTCAGTAACAACAGTAACAAACTTTATACTTACTGATAGTTGAAAAATTGAAAAATTGCATCAGTTCAGAGAATATCAAGAGTAGGTGTTACTAGATTGCCTAAAGGAGTAACACAGCATGTTGTTTACGTTTATGGGCGCTTATTTTCACAATTGGTTCATTTTTGATGCAGATCACATGACATCAATATATTTTGATGTAAGATGGATATATATGTCATTTGGACCGGATTTTCACCAGGATTCTGAATTTGAGCTCAGAATTTTGATAGGCAGAGTATTTCAAAAGATATGGAGGAAGTACTCACAAAAGTTGAGAGTTTGAATGCTTTCAGTAATATCTGGAGTGTTTTAAAAGCTGTTACAGTGGTAATAAATGTTACTTACTGCAATAAAAAAAGTAGGGAAAGGTTTGCTCACTCAAATGTCTAATTTCAATATCTTTGGTAAAACACTATAATAACTATGTCAATGTGTTTATCAAAGTTACTTAATTGGGTAGCTAGAGTAACAAACTTTGACTTGCTGCAAATAAAAACACTTCCATCTTTATAGTTTTCCATTGCTTCAATGACTGTTAAAGCTAGTAAACATTATTAAATTGCCTGAAAAGGCAATTCTCTCATTTTTTATTTTTTTTGAGTGCTGATTTTGATATTTTGCTTCCTTTGAATAACATAACATGACATCAATGTATTTTGATGTAAAAATTAATCCATGCCTTGCTGGGATTGTATTTTAACTAGAGTTCTGAATATGATCTCAAAATTTCAATATCTTCTGTCATTTAAAAGATATGGAGATAATATTAGTGCTGTTGTACAGGTTAAATAATCTTTGAACTTTGTTGTATCACCAAGTAACATAAGTATGAGTTGGACTTAGTTCTATTCAGAGTATTGCTTTGTCGAATCAAATACCTTCTAGAGCAACAAAAATAATTTTGTAGTGTGACTAATTTCTAATGTTGATGTATTACGTTTTTATTTAGATTCTGTGTGTATTATTTCAAAAGACTGTTACTAAATGCTCATTTGATAAATAACAACTCATATGATCATCATAACTTATTATATATATTGGTATATCTCAATAGCCTCAGGAATCGTGATCTGCCGCTTGCCGGCCTTGCTAACCACAAGTCATCAACCCGTCCGACTAGTCTCGAGTTCTGAAGAGATAGAGTATTGTTGAGCAACAACTTATGTGATCAGAAGAGATAGTAGAAACATACTAGATCAAGTGGTGAGCATGCAAAGACCCACAAATTCACACGACACTCTTCTTCTGACTGTGAAATGAAGGAGATACAGTGAACACCAGTTTCCTGAGAGCTTGTTATATGTGCCGTCACATTGATACAGTCAGAGATCTTCGTGGTGGTTCGGAGAATTGGAACTCGCTGGTGGATTCTCTTTTCCATTGGCTCAGGCTTGCTCGAACCTTTTTTTCAGAAGTATGAGTCTGATATATAGTCTGCTGAAGATAACAATGGATATGAGGGCGTACCAGTGATCCCATCACCAACTTAGTTTGGGAGCTTAACTCGACCAAACAAGGGCCTAGGACGTCAGGACTGCAGACTGAGATGAGCAACTAGCATAATATTGAGGAATATACACAACAACATACCTGCAGACTGAGATGAGCAACTAGAGGTTGCCTAGAGGTCTCAGGCTGCAGGATGAGCGACTCAGGGCGCTTAAACGCGGCAAATGCCGTATAAAGCGCCCAGGAGCGCAGAAACTGCAAAGTCCAAGTCTACACTATAGTGGGGGCATAAATATGGCCACAGAGACTTGGGAAAAATCAGGAAAAATGCGAGAAAAATACTAACACTACTGTGGAGTGGGATAGACCATATGTGAGTGATAAAAGGAGTGAAAATGACCATCATAAATCCAAAATAAGCGGAAAGCATGTGCTCACAGCACTATATTCAACACACCAAGAGTACGATTGTATCGCTCTGCTACACCATTCTGCGGAGGTCTGTTGCGCACCGTGCACCGTCTGGCAATGCCATGGTCAAGGCAGTACTGCTCAAATGCCTTGGACATGTCTGCAGAGCGGCGATTTGCGCGCCTAGCTGCCATAGGCTTTGAACTGTTTAAATGCATCAAAGGTCTCAGACTTGGCTTTCATATGAAGATGCTCCCCCAACTCTGCCTACACTTTCTATACTACCATAGCCTCGACTTGAGGGGGAGCAACCTGCTGCTTCTCATCCATGTTGCATTCTTCAAGTGCGCATTAATCTCTTCTTGGGCAGCTGCTTGCCATAATTTCCTATCATCTTATTTCAATGCCTAGAGGTGGAGGAGGGAGTGGAGCTGTGTTGAGTTTTCCAGCAAGGCATGGCTCACAGATAGGATCTGCAGGAGCAGTCAAGTCAAGCTTGAGGCCCAGAACGACACTCTGAGAGATAAGCTTCT
Organism: Irpex lacteus; assembly: GCA_001986395.2. NCBI lineage: Eukaryota > Fungi > Basidiomycota > Agaricomycetes > Polyporales > Irpicaceae > Irpex > Irpex lacteus. The sequence continues at coordinate 1,009,417 of MQVO02000010.1, read as the reverse complement.
TGATACCAGCATGATGGTGGTGGGCAAAGCGACGATGCCAGAGAGACTCATCCAGAGGTAGAGTCGAAGTTGCGCTAACCAGAGCGGATTCTGGAGCAGGGATGACATTGCCAGCAGGGTGGGCAGTGATGGACAGAAGCAAGTAACAGAGTCCTGAATGAAGTCCATGCGCTCAGATAAGGAGAGAGGCATCAAACTGGAGACGAGTGAATCCCTCTTGCTTGAGCACCTTGCTTAGCTTGAGGTACCAAACACATCCAGCCTGCTTGAGTCCATACAAGGACTTCACAAGACGAAGAACATCACCAGGCTTGCCAAAATGAAATCCGTGAGGTTGCTGCATGTAGGAAAGCGAAGAAACGCAACTACAAGCCTCTCTCCATCCCCATCCGGCTTGCCAACAACAGTCGTCCATTCTGCAGGCGTAGGGTCGACGGTCTTTGCTCCAGAGGTTGAGGGGGGAGTCTGCGCGCCATGTCGAGTTCTCTAGAGTCTTGCATGTACCAGAATGGATCCAATCTACTCTCTGTGCTCTATCTCGCCAGAAACCATCATTTCAACGTCCACATCTCGTCTGGAGAAGAGGTAATGTCAGAATCATAATGCCTGTCTTCACAGACAACGTAACTATTGCTTCGCGTTCCAAGGCAGAATCGGACTGTGTTCAAACTCTCAAAGACTTCAACCTACAAAGGTACACTCATAATACTATTCAATTTATACAGCCATAGCCAATTCTTACTGTACAGGAATGTGACCACTCCCAAGCTAGGAGCTAAACTGAGGCGCAGAACATGGTGGATAGGCTGGGCGGTGGAGTCCTGTAGGCAGATTATTTGGGCTAGGTGTGTTGCAGCATCGATACGATGGATGTTTTACTTACCTGCCTCGCGCCTAATTTTAGCGATTTTATTTACTTGTCCACAAGGCCAAAGTATGCTTACCACCCAAGGCTGAGTAAGTGAGAAATAATTCATGAAATTTCACGATTCCTGAGGTATAAAAAAGCATTGCTCCAGTGCGAGTAGTACTTTGGACAACTATGAGAGTAACGCGAATGGTCCCTCAGTGTCTGATTTTTCCAATGCAGTGGGTAACAGATTCATTAGCTTTTCATTATAGTTGGTGTCAAATAGTTTTCGATTTTTGCAGATGCCATCACACATTCAATCCACACACAAATTATACCAGATTATAGCCCTAGAGAAGACTTTCTGAATGGTCCAACTTTGATACCAAAAGGTGGAGATCTGAGGAAGTTATGAGCTAGATGGCATTGGATGATGACCTGAGATTTTACTGTGGTTTGCAGAATGATATGGAATCAACTTTTTTCGCGCATCCCGGCGTTTAGACCACATGATGTACTGATGGCACGTGCATGACGTCTCTTCAAGCTCCGCCACTTATCTCAAGCTCGAAACATGGCATAGTTGCGTCTTCGCTCAACTGTAATGAGGCTGAACGTCACTGAATGATTCAATAGCATCCATTTATAATCCCGGATAGATGAGAATTAAAATTTGTGCTGTAATACTTCAATGAGTGCGCAAAAGTAGCTATTTATTCCTCATTAGACTACATTAAGTAATCACTCAATTCTTCCAGGAATATAGCATATGTTGAATGAGAGCACAATGAACAACATTTTACTAAGCTCATGCAGCTGCACACCAATACCTTCAGCTAACTCCTTCTGTGTGTCTACTGCAAGTGAAACTCCGACAGTCGCCATCTGCTGAAGCCGAGGGGATAGTCGGCGATCAGTGCGAAAATGTTCTTAACGCCCATGTAGCGCCAGGTGCAAAAAAAGTTGGATTCCATATCTTTCTGCAAACCGAGTAAGTATGTAGTATTATATTCAGTATATGTGTTTGAAGTAGGCTTGTTCTATAAGAAGTAGTATTGGATATAGTGTAACATGTGGTATGATATATGATATGAGATCATATCTACGAATCTATGCCCTAGTGCTTTGGTGGTGATAGATATCACTCCACCTGTCCCACAGGCGACCGGCGAAGCCAGCTCACACCGGATGGTCGATTGGCGGTGTACCAAATGCACTGTTATCTCTGAACATGCTATATCCGACGAGAGGTATTTCCCTGGGCTCAAAAACTGCTCTGTCCCTCCCACAACTGACGAACCTCTGTCTTGAACTGTGGACTCGATGAATCACATTTTTGAAGCGGCCATAGTCGTCGATCCAGGTGCTCCAGTAGTGGTAGCCAGAGTGTGTACGGACAGGGAGAGGTCCATGGACGTCAGAGTGAATGAGGGCGAGAGGTTGAGCAGTTCTGAATCACCTGAATGTGCCCTTGCACCGCACAATCAAGGCGCTATGTAACAGCAAGGTTGTGAAGCTTAAGGTACGGGATCAGATCTGATATTTGCGAGTAGAAGAGATTACTTACAATGAAGAACACAAAGCGTTAATCTGCAATCTCAGAGCAGACGAGGCATTGGATTTGTTGAGAGAGCAGTTTGGTCAGTACTGCTGAGCTGAGGCACCTTTCAATTGGCCTGTCATAGGCAATGAAAGGCCGCACAAATAGTGGGAAGCTCTAAACTGTGATTGTTCTTGCAGGACTCAGCCAATTGCAGTAAGTCAATTTTGTGTTGTGGTATCTCTGGGAAAATGAAGCACACTGAATGTAATTCATCCACAGCAACTTATGACCTGGATCTTTGGTTACACATGTTATCAAATTTCTCTACTTACTGCTATAGAACTTATACAAAGTATAGTAAGTAGGTCTTACTCATCCTTACATATTCTACTGAGTCTCCTAGCACTCATTGTTATGCTATAAAGCCCTCCAACACTCACTTTCATATATATCACCACAATTTCTTTTCTGGCTCATCAATATACTGTATAGGGCCAGGATACATGACTCTGAATCAAGGCCTATCATTTATTCTAGACTGGTTTGGTTGTATTTCCAGTTCCTCTCTGTGTACTTGTATCAAACTGTAGTCTAACCAGGACTGTTCTATGGATCTCATCAATTTCTGAACACCTACATACTTCTTGACATGCTTAGAGTATTAATAAGTATATAGCTAGTGGGCTGATTTTGAATTTATACATCATCCTCGTCTTTTGAGAAATCATGCCAAGAATCATACCAGGTATCATGCCAGGTAAAGCTGAGCATGAGTCGCACTTACCTGTGAGTCACTGCAGGTAGATCCTTCATCAAATCTGCAGGTAATATGACCTGTGAGTCATGAGTACCTGCACCACAGGTATTCACCGTCTATACAGTATCATCATCCACTTAGATTGGGAGATTAACTCGACCAAACTAGGGCCTAGGACGTCAGGACTGCAGACTGAGGTGAGCAACTAGCATAATATTGAGGAATATACACAGGAACATACCTGCAGACTGAGGTGAGCAACTAGAGGTTGCCTAGAGGCCTCAGGCTGCAGGATGAGCGATTCAGGGCGCTTAAACGCGGCAAATGCCGTAGAAAGCGCCCAGGAGCGCAGAAACTGCAAAGTCCAAGTCTACACTATAGTGGGAGCATAAATATGGTCACAGAGACTTGGGAAAAATCAGGAAAAATGTGAGAAAAATACTAACACTACTGTGGAGTGTGATAGACCATATGTGAGTGATAAAAGGAGTGAAAATGACCATCATAAATGCAAAACAAGAGGAAAGCATGTGCTCACAGCACTATATTCAACACTCCCCCTTGATGTAGCACATCTTGGAGCTGTGTCAGATACTCCCCCTCAACCTAGCATCACTCAAGCCCCATAAGCTTGCGCAAATGAGAGACCTTGACAGGAGCCAAAGCCTTGGTCAAGAGATCTGCTGGCATCTCGGCTGTGGGACAGTACACAGGCTGAACCATGCCTTCACCAACCTTCTCCTTCAGCCAATACAATCGCAAATCGATGTGCTTCACCCTAGAGAACTTCTCCGGGTTTTTGGCAACAGCAATCGCAGAGTTGTTGTCCACAAAGATGGTAGAGGGCGATTTGAACTTGTAACCAAGCTCAGTGAGCAGATTACGCATCCACAAGGCCTCCTTCGCAGCTTCGACTGCAGCAACGTACTCTGCCTCAGTGGTAGACAGAGTTACCCATGGCTGAAGCTTGCTACTCCAGTTGACTGCGCCAGATCCCATGCAGACAAGGTATCCACCTGTAGAGCGACGAGAATCCGGGTCCATACCAAAGTCTGCATCCGAATAGGTGCAGAAGAGCTCTGGTTTCGAAGAGTCAGGACCATAAGTGAGTTTCAGGTCCATAGTTCCCTTCAAGTACCGGAACAAATGCTTTACAGCAGCCCAGTGCGCTTTGCCAGGATTGGAGTTGAAGCAGGCCAGCTTGGAAACAGTGTAGGCGATGTCTGGGCGAGTGGAAGTGGCCAAGTACATGAGTGCGCCCACTGCATTGATGTAGGGGAACTGCTGCATGTATGCGCGCTCAGAGGGCGTGTTGGGGCAGTCAGCAGCACTGAGATGCGTGTTGGGTATCATAGGAGTCAACACAGAGGAGCAATCAGAGAAACCATACGTCTCAAGCATGTCCACAATGTATTGGCGTTGAGACAGCGAGATACGATGATTTAGAAGGTCCCTGGTGATTTCTATGCCAAGAAGCCACGAAGTGGGCCCTAGATCGCGCAGTTTGAAGTGCTTGGAGAGCCAGGCAACCACACGGTCGGATTCTGCTCTGGAAGGCGAGGCAATGGTTATGTCGTCTGTGAAGACAGGCATTATGATCCTGACATCACCTCTTCTCCAAATAAAGAGAGAGGCATCAGACTGGAGGCGCGTAAATCCCTCCTGCTTGAGCACCTTGCTCAGCTCGAGGTACCAAACCCGTCCAGCCTGCTTGAGTCCGTACAAGGACTTCACAAGACGAAGCACTTCACCAGGCTTGCCAAAATGGAATCCGTCAGGTTGCTGCATGTAGATCTCCTCCTCGAGGGTGCCGTTGATATAGGCATGGGAGATGTCCACAGAGCGTAGGTCGAGGTCCTCGAGTGCAGCTAGTGCAAGGACTGTGCGAATAGAAGCCATGCGGACTGTGGGAGCAAAGGTCTCAACATAATCGAAGCCAGGACGTTGGGAGAAGCCCTTAGCAACAAGTCGAGCCTTGAGGCGTTCAACAGAGCCGTCTGCATTGTACTTCTTTGCAAACACCCAACGGCAAGGTATAGCCTTCTTGCCAGGAGGCAGAGGACTAGATACCCAAGTTCCATTCTCCAAGTGCGCATTGATCTCTTCTTGGGCAGCTGCTTGCCATAAATCCCTGTCATCTCGTTTCAATGCCTCGCTCATAGAGCGAGGGACAGCTTCTGAATCACCAGAGTGTGCCCTTGCAACATATTCACCGTCTGTATCATCGTCCTCTTCATCAGGATCAAGTGAACTGGTCATCTCGTCCTCAGAATCCTCCTCAGCAGGACTAGGCTCAGCAGGAGCTGGCGAAGCAGAGGCTGGCTCCGGAGTAGATGGCTCCGGAGCTGGAGATGACTCTGGACTAGGACTTGGTTGAACCTTCCACCATTCACCTGGAGGGTTTCTGGTACGTCTGGGATAGCGTGCAGCAATGAGATGCCCAGGAGCAGAATCACCTGCTTCTGAGGAGGGGGCAGAAACAGCACCACGACGACGAGCGCGCTGAGGAGCAGCAGAGGGACCAGCCTGTGGCTCAGAGCGCACAGACTGGGGAGGTGCAGGAGGCGCAGGACGAGCCTGAGGAGCTGGTTGGACAGCAGGGCGCACAGAGGGCGCAGGAGTGGATGGTGGTGGAGGAGCTGGGACAGGATCGACTTGGACACCAAGAGGGAGTGCTGGAGGCGCATCTGGACGAGCAGGCGCATTATCGACAGCAGGAGCAGGTTCTCCCCCTCAATTCGAGGCTGTGGCAGCATAGGAAGTGTAGGAGGAGCTGGAAGAGCATCTTCATCGAGTCCAGAGTTCAAGATGAGAGGTGTGTCGGTTGTGGGAGGGACAGAGCGATAAGAAGGTACAGAGGACCAGTTCTTGAGCCCAGGGAAGTACCTCTCGTCGAATACAGCACGTTCAGAGATAACAGTGCGTTTGGTGGCCGGATTGTAGAACTTCCAGCCTTTGTAGTCAGGAGGATAACCAATGAAGATGCACTTCTCCATATGAGAGCCCAGCTGGCCTCGTTTGTCCTTCTGCACGTGCACATAGGCCAAGCATCCCCAGATCCGGAGATTAGAGACATCTGGCTTGCGCTTGAACCACACCTCATAGGGAGTGGTGGTGGGCGCAGTAGAGGTGGGTACACGGTTCAGGACGTGAACAAGGGCAGCTAGAGCCTCCCCCCAGAACGACAGTGGCAGACCAGCTTCCTGGAGCATAGCAGTGATCCCTTCACCAAGAGTACGATTGTATCGCTCTGCTACACCATTCTGCTGAGGCCTATTGCGCACTGTGTGACGTCTGGCAATGCCATGGTCGATGCAGTACTGCTCAAACTCCTTCGACATGTATTCCCCACCCTTGTCGTCCTGCAGAGCGGCGATTTTTGCGCCTAGCTGAGTCTCTGCATAGGCTTTGAACCGTTTGAAGGCATCAAAAGTCTCAGACTTGGCTTTCATGGGAATCACCACCTTGAAGCGGCCATAGTCGTCGATCCAGGTGCTCCAGTAGCGGTAGCCAGAGTGTGTGCGGACAGGGAGAGGTCCATGGACGTCAGAGTGGATGAGGGCGAGAGGTCGAGCAGTTCTGGAGGTGGAGGAAGGGAATGGAGCTGCGTTGAGCTTGCCTGCAAGGCATGGCTCACAGATAGGATCTGCAGGAGCAGTCGAGTCGAGCTTGAGGCCCAGAACGACACCCTCAGAGATAAGCTTCTTGACACCAGCATGATGGTGGTGGGCAAAGCGACGATGCCAGAGAGACTCATCTAGAGGTAGAGTCGAAGTTGCGCTAACTAGAGCGGATTCTGGAGCAGGGATGACGTTGCCAGCGAGGTGGGCAGTGTTGGACGCGTCGATGGGTGCGCAGAAGCGAATGACAGAGTCCTGGATGAAGTCCATGCGCTCAGATGAGATATGGACGTTGAAACGATGGTTTCTGGCAAGATAGAGCACAGAGAGTAGATTGGATCCCAATTCTGGTACATGCAAGACTCTAGAGAACTCGACATGGCGCACAGACTCCCCCTCAGCCTCTGGAGCAAATACCACCGACCCTACACCTGCAGAATGGACGACTGTGTTGTTGGCAAGCCGGATGGGGATGGAGAGAGGCTTGTAATTGCGCAACCAGTGTCTGTGGGGCGTCATATGAGAAGTGGCGCCTGTATCTGCGGTCCAGAGGTGGTCAGATGGGGTCTGAGGCGTGGAGGAGGTGGGAGAAGAAGGGGAACTTGCTTTGCCAGCGAACTCCGAGGTAGATGAGGCATCAGAGGTGGTAGAAGTGACCTCCTGAGCTGCTTGGGCCTTGCCACCGCGTTTCTTCGCCTTCCTCCGCTCCTCCTGCTTCTGGGCCGCGTCCTTCGAGGCTGTAGCCTTGGCAGAGCGATATCGAGTGCAGGTGTCGACCACATGGCCAGGCAGGTCACAGAACGAGCACACAAGCTGAGAGGCCTGCATGATGACATGACTGGGGGACTGGGAAGTGGACAGGGACGACGACCTGAGCTGCTGCTCGTTGATGAAAGCAGCCTGGAGCTTGTCCTTCGAGATGTGGTCGAGGAGTTGAAGGGAGGAGGCAAAGGACTGGTACTCAGCAGGTAGAGCTCGAATCATCGTCATACAGACAAGTTCTTCGTCCAAATCCTTGATGGTGTAGGTGTCTGGGCGAAGATTCTTCACCCTGAGCATGGCAGCATCGATCCTGGTCATGAGGTCGGACAGGGACTCCTCAGGACGCATCTGGATGGAGAAGAATGACTCCCAAGCGTTGAAACGCGCTCCAGGAACCTTTTGGAGGTGCACAGAGGCGAGTTTGGCCCAGATCTTGACAGGGTCGTCCTCAATGGCGTCCAGGTGTGTCTTCTGGTCGTCTGAGAGGGCCAAATAAAGCTCACCAGCTGCCTTGAGCGCCCTGTCCTGCCAATCCGACCTAGCCTTCCTCTCAGCCTCAGTAGGCTTCGAATCATCCACTGCAACAGGCTCCTTCTCATCTCCCTTGACCAACCTCCACAACCCCTTACTCATCAGCCAGGCCCTCATGTCTCCAGACCACTGGGGGTAGTTGCCAGTCTTCAGAGCTGGAAAGCGCGGTCCAGAGGACGTTTGAGAGTCCATAGAGGGCGATAGAGACGTCTAGGAGGGGGTAGAATGCGAGTAGAGACGACAGGAGGCGAGGGAAATGGGCCAGAGGCGAAGAAATGGCTTCAGGGGGCGAAAATTTCAAGATAGGGGCCAGGAAAGACTGATAAGGCGATGGGGAACGGAGTTCTTGACGAATCGACCCGATTCTTGCACCAGTAGATAGCCACAGACGAGTAGAATCGAATGATATAAGATTTGGTGTGAAGGGACAATGGGAAGGGGCTGGATTGATGCGATGTAGTTTGGATGTAGTGGCCACAGAGGGGCCGGGGCTCATAACCACTTAGATTGGGAGATTAACTCGACCAAACTAGGGCCTAGGACGTCAGGACTGCAGACTGAGGTGAGCAACTAGCATAATATTGAGGAATATACACAGGAACATACCTGCAGACTGAGGTGAGCAACTAGAGGTTGCCTAGAGGCCTCAGGCTGCAGGATGAGCGATTCAGGGCGCTTAAACGCGGCAAATGCCGTAGAAAGCGCCCAGGAGCGCAGAAACTGCAAAGTCCAAGTCTACACTATAGTGGGAGCATAAATATGGTCACAGAGACTTGGGAAAAATCAGGAAAAATGTGAGAAAAATACTAACACTACTGTGGAGTGTGATAGACCATATGTGAGTGATAAAAGGAGTGAAAATGACCATCATAAATGCAAAACAAGAGGAAAGCATGTGCTCACAGCACTATATTCAACACATCCTCCTCATCAGGATCAAGTGAACTAGTCACCTCGTCCTCATAATCCTCCTCAGCATGACTAGGCAAAGTAGGAGCTGGCAAAGCAGAGGCTGGCTCAGGAGTATCCACCCGGTGGTGGAGGAGCTGGGACAGGATCGACTTGGACGCCAAGAGGGAGTGCTGGAGGCGCAGCTGGACGAGCAGGCACATTGCCGACAGCAGGAGCAGGTTCCTCCCCCTCAATTCGAGGCTGTGGCAGCATAGAAAGTGTAGGAGGAGCTGGAAGAGCATCTTCATCGAGTCCAGAGTTCAAGATGAGAGGTGTGTTGGTTTTGGGAGGGAAAGAGTGACAAGAAGGTACAGTGGACCAGTTCTTGAGCCCAGCGAAATACCTCTCGTCAAATACAGCACGTTCAGAGATAACAGTGCGTTTGGTGGCTGGATTGTAGAATTTCCAGCCTTTGTGGTCTGGAGGATAACCAATGAGGATGCACTTCTCCATATGAGAGAGCCCAGCTGGCCTCGTTTGTCCTTCTGCACGTGCACATAGGCCAAGCATCCCCAAATCCAAAGATTGGAGACATCTGGCTTGCGCTTGAACCATACTTCATAGGAAGTAGTGGTGGGCGCAGCAGAGGTGGGTACACGGTTCAGGACACTTAGATTGGGAGATTAACTCGACCAAACTAGGGCCTAGGACGTCAGGACTGCAGACTGAGGTGAGCAACTAGCATAATATTGAGGAATATACACAACAACATACCTGCAGACTGAGGTGAGCAACTAGAGGTTGCCTAGAGGCCTCAGGCTGCAGAATGAGCGACTCAAGGCGCTTAAACGCGGCAAATGCCATAGAAAGCGCCCAGGAGCGCAGAAACTGCAAAGTCCAAGTCTACACTATAGTGGGGGCATAAATATGGTCACAGAGACTTGGGAAAAATCAGGAAAAATGCGAGAAAAATACTAACACTACTGGGATAGACCATGTGTGAGTGATAAAAGGAGTGAAAATGACCATAATAAATGCAAAATAAGCGGAAAGCATGTGCTTACAGCACTATATTCAATAAGGACGTGGACAAGAGGAGCTAGAGCCTCCCTCAAGAACGGCAGTGGCAGTCCATCTTCCTGAAACATAGCACTGTGGAACTACGATCATACTCTTTCCATACCATGGTTTGATCCAACTGTAGACACTTCGATAGAGATCCTACATACCATTCTATTGGGACTTACTGAGTAAAGCTGGCACACAACCCACACAAACTGGAACAGTGCGCAAAAGGAAATAAATATACATGCATCAACTTCAGCCTATCTCCGTCCACGGGCTATCTATCCATCCCATTAGAGCAAGCTACTTTCTCTAATACGCAAACTTGCTCATTGGACGCCAGTTGAAGACTCGTGCAAACAACCATATTCCATGTTCAGTTTCAGCTTTGGCATACAATCGGAGAACTATCAGCACTCCTCTGGATACCAATGGTGTATGACCTTGAGGCCTATCTTGTGAGTAGAGAGTGGTCCCCGGCCTTCAGATAGCTAATGTTATTTTAGGACAACGTCGATGTAGCTGTTGATACATTTTCTGAGCTCAACAGGACAAAGATAATACAGAAGATTACCTGCAAGTTCATGCTCGTGAAGATATTCGGCAGTTTGGCCCTTTGGTTGGTGCCAGCACAGAGGGCTTCGAAAGCTTTAATAGAGTATTCTGTTTTTGCTCTATACACTCAAACCATCGTGCACCCAGCCACACAACTTGCTGAACAGGAGGACATGAAGCATGAGCCAACCGGTGGCTGATACTACGATAAACAAGGTGCAGCATGCAAAAGGGCTGGGTCAGGGGTGCGGAAGACTATCATCAGACAACCAATGCTACGACGGCTTATTGGTTGGAGTTTCAAAAAGAGTCCCACTATTAGAGCAGAACGTATCCGATATATCATCCTGGACCCATCGAAGAAGCTAAGCCTGAATTTCTACTGCTGAGTGTGAATGGTCTTCCTTTTGCATTGTCCGTGCATGCTCTAGAAGTTGGTCTATCCAGAGCTGGGTATAAATGTCCTTCACACCTATTGCTGTTTGTATCTACTTGATACGAGACACAACGCCTGTGCAAGCCACTTCGACTTGGCTCTGTAGTGAAGCCAGAATATGATCCTTGGAACATAAAGTACCAGGCTGTATCAAACCATAGACCTAGTAACAAGAGAGATAGTAGACAACTGATAGACAGTTGTGAACATACCTTAAAAAGACGTTCAAATCCTTCAGTACTTTCTTTCTCTTTGTTTGTACCCCCTGCATCACACTTTCGACAAAACAGATTACCTGCTCTGCCAATATGCGAGATCTCACTTTACATTGGATTATCTGAGGGGTCCGCACTGACAAACATGCGGAAGCATGTACCTTCACCAGTAAATGCATCATGTACATCCACCGGTTTACTATGTGTGTCTCCAATACTATATACTTCAGGCACAGTAAATCAATTGCAGCGTACTCAATGATCTTCTTGAACTCTGTGAACTGCTCAGCCATTCCGGCATATAAAATGCACATGGTACTCTTGCTGAAGAAGTGATTGAGGCAAGTTACGGTGCACTCAGTGATGTAGATTGATTACTGGAAACATCATCGCCAAAGCAGTCCACGAAACTTGAGTATAGTGGCTTTCCGTTGGCAATTTTACGCAATGGGTTTGGCATTGCAGACTCGTACTATTTTGACTCCGCTAGAATACAGTGAATATGGATCAGATAAATAACACATACTGTCCCATGTATTGCTTTGCAGGCCGTGATAGTTTTTAATCACATCATCGGCAGGAATAAGGGCTGATGGAGTATTCTCATTGATTGTTGCATTGCCCTATAGTACCGGGGGCTCAGTACTTTATTCACATGGCATCTCATGTCAAGAAACCGCTTATGTCGTCGTTCAGTAGTAGAATACGGGACTCTGCATGTATAGTACCTTGATATATTACTCAACGATGTTGTACTGTTTGATTCTGAAATACATGTTGTTTTCGAGCTACACAAAAATTCATGGGGCATGCAGAAAATGTGGCCTAATGGCTAAGTGACAACACCACACTCACACATAATATAATCTCCCAGGCTCAGCCAATGATCCAGCGGGTATACTCGTGGTGTAATATCTGTGTATCAGACCCTCTGGTGACAGCTAAAGCTGAGCACAAGTGTACCTGCGGATCTACCTGCACCCTCACTCACAGGTAAATAGATTAAGAAAGGCCTGACCTGCACCCTTATGGGTATTCAAGCCACAGGTACCTGACCTGTGGATCTAAATACCTGTGTACCACAAATCAACTCACAGGTCAATAGACTGCTGACTAAAGTTGTTTACATGTAGCATCTTTTGAATAACACCATCTATTAAACATATATTTATCTGAACTGGAACCATTCATATATCAAAGTAAGTATGAAACTTGAAGTTTTTCACCTTTAACATGATATTTATCAATTTAAAAAGATATGCCTTTGTTAAAGAAAAATTTGAAGTCACAAAATCTTTACTCATTATCTTACAAGGTAGCTTGTCTATAATCTACAATCATGTAAACTTAGTTGTCAATGCTGCCCAGTCTACCTCTGGTATGTATCTCAATTTCAGGTTGCATAATCTTGAACTTACCAAGCCAATCAGTGACCGTGAACGCCTTCGCCTGGGTATATAGCTACGACTTCTTGATTGTCTGGATTGTGCTACCAGCAGGTACTGGAATTGACAATGTCATAGTAGAGGTAGAGGAGGCTATGATGGAGGCGGAGGCTACCGTCAGGAAGGTTGATGTTGAAGTTGCTGAGACACAGGTTGAGGCGGTCGTGGCAGAGGCAGAGACCATCAAGGCGTCGGGGGTGAAGGTTGCGCAAGACTGGTTCCTTGACACAACATTCAGGACACATTAGTCGGAGTCTATCAGTGAAGTGGCCATCATTGCTAACACCTTCCTTTCCACAATGTCTGAGTCTCTGGACCTGTACCTTCAAACTGGTGTTCAGACACCCCAAGCCCCCAGCACACCAAGCTTGGTGGTGGGCATTTCAGTGTCAGGCCTTGCCTTGGCACTATCAAGGACCATTGACACCTCAGGTTCTGCTTTGCAGACAATTCGCTCAAACTGGCACTTGCCTCTGCTCATACTCAGGATAGACCCATACCTGCGGTGACAGAGCAGATAGTCATGCCAATTGAGGCGCTGTCTGTTCCCATCGACATACCTTCCATTTCAGTCGAGGTCCCAGTGACCATCCGTCTCTGCTGGTTCTCTATTGCCCAAGTCCTCCTCACCTCTTGACACCTCAGTACCTGGAATGACCAACTCTGTCTGTCTCAATGGCTTTGCACCAGAACAAGTACGCGAGCAAGGTTGCTCTTCTTGACGCCTTGGCACCTGAAGTGTCTCACCTGCAGGCCGCCTTAGGTTCGTGCGGTAGTCACACTCTGCACTCACAGGGTCCACTTGTCAGTCAGCGCATGGAGGAGCTGCGACTCCAAGTCACACATGAAGCTGAGACTTAAATTCTGCTCCCGAAGGTGTTACGATTCCTGAGTTTACGAAGTGAATCATTTCAGTTGGGGTTGGGCTATTGGAGGTTTTGTCTGTTACGCGATCTGCTGTGCAGGTGTGGGAACATTCACTTTGTTACTGTGTAAGAACTTCCACTAGTAACAGTTGTAACTGAGCGCTTTTTTTGAGGAAACTGTGATCTGTGAATTGCAAGGCTAAATCTGAATTATTTTACAAATTTAGTACATCAAATTGTATCTATAAAGAAGGCGTTTCCGATGACACAACAACCATGAAGTAGTTTGATCTGTGAGGGAAGATATGAGCTGTATGGCTTTGAATGAGGTCTTGACATTCAAACTCAGTCAAACTCCGATTTAAGCACCCAATGTGCAAGGAGCTGGCAACTGCTGGCTTCAGAAGGTTGGGAGTTCAATTCCTCCTGAGGCCATATTTTATAACTTGCTTGCTTTTGATCATATGATCTTCAAAAAATGTGGTAAAATGGGAAGAATAATTACTCAATGTAGTATTGTATTTTGTATAACTCAGAACTACAGAGATATGTGGTAAATTGCAATATAGAGATAGTGAACATTAAACTGATCTCAACTGAGATCAACACCAATCTTATGCCTCATTGTGATACTAAAAAAATTATAGATGTACTAAGATATTATATTTGCATTTTATCACATTTTTATATCATGTCTTGATAGAAATGTAGGCGAAATGAAAAAGTGGTCTGGATGAGATTGAAACTTGCAACCTTCTCAAGAAGTACATAATCATGCTTAGCTCAAAATAATCAAGTTGTGGAAGCAAATTGAAACAGCTCAATTTTTGGCTAATATCATGTTAGTAAGCAGAATCTGATCACATGACCTAAATATGCACCTGTTTCACTTTTAAAAATATGTTTTCTGGTACAGTTTTTGCTCAGGATTCCAAATTCATAGTCATAATTTGACTAACTGTGATATCTCAGAAGATATTTAGCAAATATGAGATATATAAATGTCAAGGCATGTATAAGTCAAAGTAGCACAATTGTTAAATACCAGCAGAAATATAGCTCAAAGGTGTTTCAATAGCAATTTCTAACATGCAAGGAATCATTACTTGCCACTTGATGGCTACACTCTCACAAGTGGTGGGGATTGACATCAAGGCAGAAGGACAGCGAACAACATTGGGCTGTGCTCAGTTTGTGTTGTTTAATGCAAACATGATTCACCTGGCAAAGAAGGTCATAGGGATGTCTGAGCGTCGCAAAACGGTAAATACTTCAACAATCACAGCTACATTTGTCACAAAATAATGTACATTTGTCCAGTTTCACACAGGAGCAAGAGAAAGATCTAGGAGGGCTCTGCCAATGAAGAAAGTTCACAAGATAGCAGCAGTCTGCCTGACAACATTTGTCGTTGAGCAATGCAGAAGTGACAATATCAACGGTAAGAGAGATGTGATGGATTTCGAGGGCGACAACAATATTGTTGTAGGTATTGGGGAGGAATGCAAGGATAACATAAAAAATATTTTCCTCACTAATGAGAGAGCCAATGAAGGCAAGGCAAGTAGCGAGCTCGTTAACCATGTTGATATGATCCTGCATAAGCTTTGTCATGTTCATCTGAGCGGTGATGAACTTACAACAGAGTTGAATACAAGTGGCCCAGCCACAACCCTCATGTATCTCGCAAAAGCACTCCCAAGCGAGCCAAGGCTCAGGGAGTGTGAGGTAGCAACAGATGTGGGGAAGTTCGGAGTTCTCAATGTGACGGACAAGCTCTGCGAGGCAAGTCTGGGCACGCTTGTTGTACGTGGCCTGCTTTTCTGGTACCAGTCTTCGGCCTCTCCTCTGCTTCAGTAATAATTCTCCAAAGATTCTTCTCCACTAACCTGATCTGTATCTGCATAGACCAATTAAACTATTCTCCAGACTTCAACTTCTCGAACAAGTAGCCCAACAAGTCAGTCATGATGAAAATAAGTGGTGAAAACGAAAGGGAAGGGAAATACAGTGACGGCCAAAATTGTTGCACCCCCATTTTAAGAAGGCCGGCGCTTACAAGCACTAACACATCTGACTCACCGTAGCCTCAGCCTACGAGGGTTGTTATTCCTCACGTTATCTTTGTTCTATCACACCGTTAATAGTAAAAGTGGTCGTAGATGATGTATATAACATGGCTGAGATCTCTTTGTTCATGCAAAAGTGATACCATAGCTATAATCAATACTTTGTCCACTTCCCCTTACTCCTCAGCAGGGCATCCATTCGCCTTGGCATGGACTGGTACAAATTCTTGACGTAGTCATTGAAATGGTCACTATACCATACTTCCTGCATGATCTCCCATAGCTGGTCTGTATTTGCAGGTAGCTTCTTCCTCCGCCTGCACAATATTTCAAGATACGACCAACCATTCTCGATGACATTGATGTCCGGAGAATTAGACGGCCACTTGAGAACGTGAATCTTCTGCTTTTTGAGCCAATCGCGTGTGTGGTGCGCAGTGTGCTTCTTATCATTATCTTGCTGAAAGAGCCATTGCCCGCTGACATATCCGAGCTCATGGACAGTCGGCAACAATGCTTCCTATGTCTCTTGTCAGAATTGGAGTGAGAAGGAAATGAGTTGAGTACGTACCTCAAGAATATTGACATATTGAAAACGATCCATATTATCCTCAACACGATGAAGTCGCCACACGCCTTCGCGCAACATACACCCCTACACAGTTACATTTCCTGAACCTAATCCACGCCTGACACGTTGCGAGATGTTCCTTTCCTCCAATGCTCCCTCCCTACGGGGTTTTCTGCACCAACGTAGCCCATCTAATCCATTGAGACAGAACCTAGACTCATCGGAGAAGATGACTCGTGTCTCGTTTGTCTCGTTCCATCTCACCGGCTTTCTCCAATCGCTCCAGACTCGAGTGAAGGCGTGCCGTTCAGCGATGTGAGTTATGCTGAGAAATGGCTTCTTGCGACGGACAAATCCATGTCGGTCGTGTTCCTGCAGATTTCGACGAATAGTCCGTTGCGGAGCCTCCGAGAACATTTCTCGTTGCAGGTCTGCTCTGTCGTCAACTTCGCCTTTGTCAATTGCCTGGACCATGGTGTCCATCTCGTTCTTGGTGAAACGATGCGGACGACCACTGTCCTTATTGCGGCTATAGCAACCGAACTCCTTGGCTGTGTGATAATTCCGTGAGATGGTAGTGTGATCTGCGGCGGTATCTTTGAATTCGTCGGCATTATTGGCAATCCAATGAAAGGATCTACCCTCTCGTTCATGGTACATTACAATAGCTTTACGCTTTGTGGGAGTAACATCAACAGGGGGCAGGCCAGTGTGCTTCTTGCGACGTGTCATAGCAGTGATAGTAGTAAGTAAAGGTCATGCGGCTCTGTTTCATACTATGGCCAGCTATAGAAAGACCTATAATATATTTTCTGCTGCTGCTCAAGCCTCAATTTTTTGTGAAGACCATCTCAGACCATTTTATATTACATTGAGACGGTTCAGCGCAATTTAAATGGACAGAATACGTCAAGAAAATATGTCGAGAGTTCAGCTGCTCCTGTTCTCTACACTCTTAGCGCTCGTAAGCGCCAGCCTTCCTAAAATGGGGGGGTGCAACAATTTTGGCCGTCACTGTACAATGCGGCGATAACGTACAAGTTCAAATTTCGGGTGCAGTCCATTTTACGACAATACAGGCATAGTCTACTGCTCACTTGAGCAGCCGTGACTGACGAACGGTACAGGTGCACTTTTGGCACGGTGCACAGCTCAGACTGAGCTGCTGTGGCTAACAGACAAGTTCGAAGTGCAAAGCGAACAAGGAAGCAAGTTGCCGATCAAGACTTGTGTGAAGCAGGCCGACAAGTGGCAAAATACACTTTCTGAAACTAACAACATGAAACTATAACTTGCAGGCTAGCAAGTAGCAAAAATACAAGTCCTGAGTATCTAATCTGTTATATATTTTTAAATGTAATAAGATAAGTTATAGTATTCAGTATATTTATGTATGTGCTAGGATTGACTTCACAAGAATAAAAGATATCATCTCTCAAATTTTGATAAGCTAAATGTTGTTAACATACTTATTGCTCATGTTCATCATAATTCTGTACTTATCCTAGTTAAATGCTTCTCTTTACTATAAATATAAATTAAAGTAATAAACAACTTACTCTTGGTAAGCTACATTTTAGTACATACTCATGTAATACTTTCAATTTACTTGGCTTATTGTCTAAGTAGATTTTTGAGACTGCTTCAATAAACTTATCTCAATTGTATACAAAAGTATTTATTCATGTGAAAGACTTTGCAATCAAATCTAGATTGATTTCAGCTTATGCAAGCATGAACAGGCACCTGAAACATCACCTGTTCATGAATCAGCCTCATTTGTGTTTTGTCATTTTCAAGGTGTCAAATTCAAATGTTACTGAAGGAAATTTTCTTTTCAGATCAAATAATGCCTATTTTGGTTCAAAATAATAGCTAGAAAATCAAAGTATATGACAAAATATTGATTAGCAATTCAATGTACACTAGCTCATTAGATTGCATAGCGCTTTAGTGATTATCAACAAGTCTCCTAGCTATATTTTGAGCTATTTTCCATATTACCATATTTGGATGTTGTTTGAATGACAACAAATTTCACCTAAGTGTGCTTTTCATGTTCTAGATTGCTATGCTCAAGTTTTGTATCAATCCATGAGGAGGTTCAAGAGATATCTAAAGATCTATGCTAGATCTGTCCAGATCTAACATTGATTGCCATTTTGAGCAACATCTAGTCATCATTATGACATAATTCTTGTAGATTCATGATGCAATAAGTTCCTAGATCATATCTAATTAAAGTTGTCATTAGCCAATCAGAGGCCACCATCACTTTGATGTCTCATCACAGCTGTGCAAATGATTATATAAGCATCCGTGATAGATGATTGATCACATTCCCTATTATGATAGGTAGCTGGTCCTTTACATTCTATTACATCAGTAGTTTTATGCATGTAGTTGGCTGAATGAGCCTCAAGCCAACCTCTCATGCAATTGTGTTTATGTAATTGCATGACCTGGGCTAAGTTTTGTCTCTACTGTATATTTCAGCGCTGAGCGGATGGGGTTGTGACGTGTGACAAAACTCACCGTAGCGGACGAGCGGATGAGACGCGCAGCGGCTGTGACACTGGTACGTTAGCGGATGGAATACATGCCTCGCAGGGGCAGAAAAAATTGAGTAAAATCCGAAATATATTGTCACAAGCGGATGGTCGCCGAGCGACGTGTGACAGCGACTCCTTAGCGGTGGGGATGAGCTGGCTGTGACATGTGACGATCTGCTCAGCGCTGAAATATACAGTATCACTTAGGCGCTATTTTGTGTTATCATAAAAGGCAACAATTTCCCACAAAATCTGAAAGTTACATGTCGCCAGACCAGCGTGCGATCTCACACTGGAAACAATTCAACTTCGTTCTTCAGGAATCGTAAAAGAGACAAAGAAGTCAAAGAACTCACACGTCGGCGGGGCTTATAACCTTTTGTTACGATTCCTGAGTGAAACGAAAGAGAATCGTTCTAATCCGCTTTTACGCATTTACGGTGCTTGTTCGTGACGCATTTCGTTGGCAAACTGTGGGAGTTTTTTTTCTTATCATCTTCTTATCATTAAACCGTAGCAGCTTTTTTCTTCTTGCTTATTATGTTTGTTTGGTCAACACAGATGTCTTTCCCTCTGATTCCTCTGACGCCTGATCTTATGACTATTATGACTGATCTATCTACGTATACTTACACACTTTCCACTTTCATTGTGCTTCCAGTTATCTTGTTTTTCATCTCTTGTTGTTTATGATACATATGCATGCATTCATTCAATGTTCGCGACAGTTTCTGATACCTATTTATTTATACAATATATACAAATCATAAAACAGCAAAGTTACAACAAAACACTTGGCGGAGACGGTAGTGCTGTTGACGGGACTAGCCGATAAGTTGCGGAAGCAGTGAAGCTCGACCCGAGTGCCTTACAAAGGTTTGTATGTAGAACCTCGCGATGGCCTTCTCAGTTAGTTCGAACTCAGACAAGCTGAGTGCCTCCATAGACGTGTTCACCTCGCCGCCATCATCTGGCCGGTTCGGCCAGTCCTCCATCAGTCGACGAAACGCTTGGAGAGAGGCAATTCGATGCTCTGATATTCTCGCGGCAAGCCCGATGTTTGCCGTGGGGCGCGCAGATGTATCTTCGACCATGCTGTTCCCCAGTACAGTGTTGATCCATTCCGCTCGTTGGGCCACGACGTCTTTGGCGTTTTCACCTTGCCTCCTGACAATTATGCTGTCCACTGTCAGCAGTTCGTACTGGAAGCCGAGACGTGACAGCTCCCAGGCAACTTCACGACAGATTGTGTAGTTGATGTCAGCCTCTTGTAGTATCTCCCGTACCATCTACCCCTGTTGTGCAGTACCCTGCTAGAGCGGATGCCCCACGCTTCCTTGAACCTGTCCAGAATCTGAGTGTCTAAGTCCAACAAACCGTGCAGAAATTTGCGCCACTTATTCCCAGCAATGGGGGTACGTATACTGTTGCGGTCCAAAATGTATCGCCACTCAGACCAGATCCTGAGCCAGTTTGTGACGCAGCGCTGGTGTATATCTTCCCTCGAAGGTGCCATTACCAGGTTTGGATCTGGTACGAAGTAGCCTTAAGGGCTCTTGGAGGCGTTGCTTGGCTTCGAGGCCTTGCGAAGTTCTTCCTGCCACGCTGTTAGCATTGGGAGTACGCACTAATTGTCGGGTGCATCAAACTTCGAGCGTCCATCTCGCTCAGGCCTTGGCTTTGTGTCTACTCGTTGTTAAGTTAGTGTCGGTCAATTTCATCATCCTTGATTACCTACAAGGGCTCGCATGTGCGTTTTTGGACTTGTCTCTCCATTGCACACCTGATGTTGAGTTAGTGTTGCTGTCGCTGACATTGGTGTTGGTCAACGAGGGTGTTGTTCCCAATGGTGTGGTGCTGTCGTCCAGTGCGTAGTCATTGGGTAGGGCGACGGCCTCGATGTTGACGTAGGCGTGCCCTTTGTGATGAATCACCTCCAGCTGCTTCAGCCCAGGTATTCTCACGTATAGCGTCTCACTTGCTGACCGGTCGACGAGAGGTATGACGGAAAGCGCGATTGACGAGTGTGCTGGCAAGCCGTATGTACCATACTGAAATGCCTGCTCAGCTTAGCCTCCCAACTGTCTCTGCGTCTGTTGTGAAGCAACCCATAAGGTTGCGCCTGGACACGAAAGTACCCAAATACATGTTCTCAAACTGCTCTCTCCAGTCCAGCCACGCCTGCGCCATGCAACAGTGTTGTTCAACGCAGACAAGCTGTTGCAGGAGATCTCGTCAGGTTCTGAGGTGGGACATGTGATCGCGCGCGAGCTGCGCTCCTGAGATGAGCCACCACAGCTGTTGGCTGGGTTCGTGCGTCCTGTCGTACTCAATCTTTTCGCTCAACAGTGTTTCGATGGTGTAATTAATGGGTCTAATTGTTTCTGGGCGCACGGTCACGAGATGCGTAGTACCGCCTATCTCGTAATGTATGAAGTCGTCTTCGGTGAGTGGCTCCCAGGCGGTCAAGTTGCGGTGTGTGCTCCGTGTGATACAGCTCAGGTAGTTGATATTCAGGTCGTTGGAATATATTTGGGGCCAGTGCAGGGGGGGTCTTCTTTGCCGTATTTCCCGTCAGTCTTCACGCATACTACCATGGGCGTAGATGGTGGCTCCGGAATTAATGACATGTTTGGTGAAGTAATTACATACTTTCCACCATATGCGACCGTCGCGGCTAGTGCATTGTTCCGTTCCACTGCCCTAATTTGTGAGTGATCGTAGCTCTGGATATAATTCTGTGTCGGTCTCTCACCTTCTGTCTCTTCTTCCTGAGCTACCCTGGGAACTTGGTTGATGTACTCCATTGTCGTTCTTCGCCTAGTGGTGTTTATAAGTGTTGGTCGCAGTCTTAGCAGTGAGCACACATAGACTCGCGTACAGTTCGGTTGTTGGTCTGGAAATTATTGAACTTAGTCTACACGGGAGAATACGTTGATGATGTAGTTAGTCTTCTGTTATACATATAGTGTCTCCACTCACCGAACACAATTCGACGTTGAGGTTTATGTGTTTCCCGTTCGTCCCACCTCTCGCTCTCGCGTCTACGTATTATCTGTCTTCCTTTGCAAGCTCGTCCTAGCTTCACGTGTCATACACGACGAATCCAAACACAATGAACAGTCAAGGTAGACGGTTCACGCGATTTGAGGAGCAGGCCAAGTAGGCGTGCTGTGACGGTGAGGTTTCATACTAACCACCTGGTGGTCATGAGTTAGTAGTCTTCCGCTGTTCATATCGTTGGAATTCACCACAATATCTGACACTGGTTCGCTTTTGATTGCAGCTGTTCCTGAGTCAGAAGATGAGAGACGAGTATGACGAGTAGTTAGTGATCAAAGAGAACGTGAGTGTTGATGATCCTAAGTTTTGAGCACTCTCTATCAAGCAATCATTTAGAGCACTTCTACTCTGATCGTTGCCCCTTGACTTGTTACTTTCCTCCTGCCTTGTCCATCACGTTCACTGGTAAGTCTTTACGCAGCCTCTTCACTGTTCAGGCTGATCTTTCCTTTGTTGTTTAGCTTAGGCTACATCTATGTTCTCTTGTTCGCGCGCCTACGTGGCCCGCATCATGAAGTTGTGGACATCTACTTGACCTCCAGTCTTTCGGGCACGCCTGACTCAATCAACATCGACATCGTGGTTATTGACCTCCCTCTCTCTCCTCTCACGGCTCTCGTATTGGCTGTCTTACTTCGATATTGTCTCCCGTGTACGTTTGCAGTGCGGCAGTCTCCCTGGAACCTGTCTGATTTGCCAATGTACTGCTCTATCTTGTCATTCCTGCACCACATGCTTCCACCACTTTGGGAGACTTGTACCACAAACTTGTCGTGCGTCTGCCTGCTCTACCCAACTCGGAGGTTGACCTGATATTGATGGGAAAACGGTCAAATGGAATGGAATGAAGTCGATTTGATGTCATAGAGTCACAGGGTGGGTCTTGCATCTCAGGTGTTGTACTTCAATTCATTCCTTTGGTCTCGTTACCGACCAACCTCTTCATCATTCACCACACTGTGTGCTCCTCTCACAGATTGAAGCTTTCGTTTCCCAAATCTGCGTAAGTCGTCCACTTTATGCTGCTGCCATCGCACTCTATCGGTGCGTGACCCTTTCATCAGTCTCAAGATCATGGTGAGGTCGGAGGCAGGGGCAGTATAAACCTCTGGGGTTTGGACAGTGAGTCTCTATTCTCTCAGTACACGACACCGTTTGAACTTGTGGTTAGCAAGGCCGACGAGCGGCATATCACAATTCCTGAGGTTATTGAGATGTACCAATATATATACTGTGCCGAAAATAAGTTTCGCAACTGCCTTATATGGCAGGTGTGCTGTGGCCACTTCCGTCGTGCTTTCAGGCTGCAGCAGGAATCGTAAAATCGTGATTATGTTTGTAGTAGAAGTAGCAGATATATAGTACAGAACTGTATAGAAACTACACTTGATAAATGCGAGGTTGTTGCACTATCCAAGGATTGCGAAAATTACCGCTTATTGTGTTTCCGGGCACATAACACACCCTAAATGGCTCTTGGACTGGCTACTAGATAGTGTAGAATAATGTGATGATGCTTCTCAACACGATTATAATGTGTTTGAGTGATTAAACTTCCGATGTAGCTCACGAAATCACTTCGCAATGTATTGCTGCTGTACAGTCTTAAGACAAATGGTTGCAGGATTTCCGTACCAAGACAAACGGAACAAAGAGATATTACTTTGTGCTACTCTAGTCATGGTTACAATTTTAATGTACCTATTTTGAGCTCGCAACGTAGTAACTAATTTCTACAGGTGCTTCATTGTGTAGCGCAATTGTATATGAACTTACTAGTGTACCAAGCACACCAACGTCACAGTCAGACTTGTGGTTAGCAAGGCCGGCAAGCGGCAGATCACGATTCCTGAGGCTATTGAGATATACCAATATATATAATAAGTTATGATGATCATATGAGTTGTTATTTATCAAATGAGCATTTAGTAACAGTCTTTTGAAATAATACACACAGAATCTAAATAAAAACGTAATACATCAACATTAGAAATTAGTCACACTACAAAATTATTTTTGTTGCTCTAGAAGGTATTTGATTCGACAAAGCAATACTCTGAATAGAACTAAGTCCAACTCATACTTATGTTACTTGGTGATACAACAAAGTTCAAAGATTATTTAACCTGTACAACAGCACTAATATTATCTCCATATCTTTTAAATGACAGAAGATATTGAAATTTTGAGATCATATTCAGAACTCTAGTTAAAATACAATCCCAGCAAGGCATGGATTAATTTTTACATCAAAATACATTGATGTCATGTTATGTTATTCAAAGGAAGCAAAATATCAAAATCAGCACTCAAAAAAAATAAAAAATGAGAGAATTGCCTTTTCAGGCAATTTAATAATGTTTACTAGCTTTAACAGTCATTGAAGCAATGGAAAACTATAAAGATGGAAGTGTTTTTATTTGCAGCAAGTCAAAGTTTGTTACTCTAGCTACCCAATTAAGTAACTTTGATAAACACATTGACATAGTTATTATAGTGTTTTACCAAAGATATTGAAATTAGACATTTGAGTGAGCAAACCTTTCCCTACTTTTTTTATTGCAGTAAGTAACATTTATTACCACTGTAACAGCTTTTAAAACACTCCAGATATTACTGAAAGCATTCAAACTCTCAACTTTTGTGAGTACTTCCTCCATATCTTTTGAAATACTCTGCCTATCAAAATTCTGAGCTCAAATTCAGAATCCTGGTGAAAATCCGGTCCAAATGACATATATATCCATCTTACATCAAAATATATTGATGTCATGTGATCTGCATCAAAAATGAACCAATTGTGAAAATAAGCGCCCATAAACGTAAACAACATGCTGTGTTACTCCTTTAGGCAATCTAGTAACACCTACTCTTGATATTCTCTGAACTGATGCAATTTTTCAATTTTTCAACTATCAGTAAGTATAAAGTTTGTTACTGTTGTTACTGAAGTAAGCAAACTTATTTACCGCTTTGTTACCCCTATTCATATATACTCATATTTACACAGTAAACACATCTACTTACTTATCAAGTACCTACCAGTTACGTCATCAAATTTCTCTACTTACCGGTATACAACTCATACAAAGTATAGTAAGTAAGTCTTACCCATCCTTACATACTCTAATGAGCCTCATTCCTACATTAGAAAGCTCCCCCAACACTCATTTTCAAATATATTTTCATGTATTTAAATATTTTTATATTATAGGTTATGAATGTGCTGATGTACAGCTCATTATGAGCTCCATGGAACAGGCGCCGTCCGGACGGCGCCTGTTCGACAGAACTCGTAATGGCACTGACCGGGCTCTATTTGTGCATGTTTACTATATTTCAAGTATGGAAATCCAAAGGTCACCGGTTCCAATCCTGTGGGTGCCACTTTTTGCATCTTTCTTTCAAGGCTGAAAGTGCATCAATAAAATTCGGAAAAATCAGAATATATTACGTCATGCCCTCTGATATACTATGATGCTCATGAGTTACATATATGAAGCCATAAATAGGTACCAACCTCGAATTATACGCATATTTGGTCAGGAGTAAGAGGGAAAAAAATCATATCTTGTCTGCTACCAAACATATCATCACAATTTCTTTTCCAGCTTATTGGTATACTCTATCAGGCCAGGATATATAGCTCTGATCATTGTAATAAAAGCTTATTACTTGTTCTAAACTGGTTTGGTCGTATTTTCAGTTTCTCCCCGTGAACTTGTATTAAACTGTAGTTTAACCAGAACTGTTCTATTGATCTCATCAATTCTTGGCCACCTACATACCTGCTGACATGTTTAGAGCATTAAGTATATAGCCAGTGGGCTAGTTTTGAATTCATATGTCATCCTCGTCTTTCAAGGAATTATGCCAGGAATCATGCCAGGAATCATGCCGGGAATCATGCCATACATCATGCCACGCATGACACCATGTCCAATACTACGTCTTATAGTATGGGCTTACTTCAAATACATGTACAGTATGTAATACCACGTGCTTGAGATGCTTACAAAGTGCCTATAACACTTTGAAGCGGAGTTTGAAATCTCAGGTCGTCATCCAAAGCCATCCAGCTCATAACTTTCTCAAATCTTCACCTTTTGGGATGAAAGTTGGACAGTTGGAAAGGTCTTCTCTAGGGCTACAATCTGGTATACATTTTGTGTGGATTGAATGTGTGATGGCTCCTGTAAAAATCGAAAACTGTTTGACATCAAAAAAGCGCCCAACTACAGGCAAAAGCTAATGAATTTGTTACCCACTGTATTGGCAGAATTAGACGCTGAGGGACCACTCGCGTTACATCTCGCAGTTGTCCAAAGCGCTAGCTCGCACTGGAACGATTCTTCTTTGTACCTCAGGAATCGTGAACCGTGTGGAACCCTTTTAATTATATTGAGGACTGCCATAGAATATTGTACACTACAAACTACCATTCCTGACGCCTTTCATAGCATGGTATCTGCCCGGGGACACGATCAGAGGCAGTCTTTGTAATACTCGAATAGCACAACATCCTTGCATGTATCAAGTGTAGTTTTTATACAGTTCTGTACTAAATATCTGCTACTTCTACTACAAATATATTCACGATTTTACGATTCCTGCTGCAGCCTGAAAGCACGACGGAAGTGGCCACAGCACACCTGCCATATAAGGCAGTTGCGAAACTTATTTTCGGCACAGTAATAAATTATGATGATCATATGAGTTGTTATTTATCAAACAGACATTTAGTAATACTATTTTGAAATAATACACACAGAATCGAAATAAAAACGTAATACATTAACATTAGAAATTAGTGACACTACAAAATCATTTTTGTTGCTGTAGAAGGTATTCGATTTGACAAAGCAATATTTTGAATAGAACAAAGTCCAACTCATACTTATGTTACTTTGTGATATAAACCAAAGTGCAAAGATTATTTAACCTGTACAACAGCACTAATATTTTCTCCATATCTTTTAAATGACCGAAGATATTGAAATTTTGAGATCATATTCAGGACTCTAGTTGAAATACAATCCCAGCAAGGCATGGATTAATTTTAACATCAAAATACATTGATGTCATGTTGTGTTATTCAAAGGAAGCAAAATATCAAAATCAGCACTAAAACAAATAAGAAATGAGAGAATTGCCTTTTTAGGCAATTTAATAGTGTTTACTAGCTTTAACAATCATTGAAGCAATGGAAAACTATAAAGGAAGTGTTTTTTATTTGCAGCAAGTCAAAGTTTGTTACTCTAGTTACTCAATTAAGTAACTTTAATACACACATTGACATAGTTATTATAGTGTTTTACCAAAGTTTTTGAAATTTGATATTTGAGTAAGCAAACTTTTCTTACTTTTTTTTATCGCAGTAAGCAACCTTTATTACCACTGTAGTGTCTTTTAAAACACTCCAGATATTACTAAAAGCATTCGTACTTTTAACTTTTGTGAATACTTCCTCCATATCTTTTGAAATACTCCGCCTATCAAAATTCTGAGGTCAAATTCAGAATCCTGGGGAAAATCCGGTCCAGATGACATACATATCCATTTTACATCAAAATTTGTTGATGTGATGTGATTTGCATCAAAAACGGGTCAATTGTCAAGATAAGCGCGCATCAACATAAACAACATGTTGTGTTACTCCTTTAAGCAATTTAGTAACACCTACTCTTGATGTTCTCTGAACTGATGCAATTTTCAATTTCTCAACTATCAGTAAGTATAAAGTTTGTTACTGTTGTTACTCAAGTAAGCAATCTTACTTACCACTTTGTTACCCCTATTCATCTCATATATACTCATATTTACACAGTAAACACATCTACTTACCCATCAAGCACTTACCAGTTATGTTATCAAATTCCTCTACTTACCAGCATACAATCTATACAAAGTATAGTAAGTAAGTCTTACCCATCCTTACATACTCTAATGAGCCTCCTAGCACTCATTCTTACGCTAGAAAGCCCCCCAACATCCATTTTCAAATATATTTTCATGTATTTAAATATTTTCATATCATAGGTTATGAATGTGCTGACACATTGCTAATGATGCCATTTTGGAAACTGGCGCTGTCCGGTCAGCGCCAGTTTCCAAATTCTCGTGATATCCTCTTACTAAGTGGACCGGGCTCTATTTGTGCATGTTTACTATATTTCAAGTATGGAAATCCAAAGGTCACCGGTTCCAATCCTGCAGGTGCCATTTTTTGCACCTTTCTTTCAAGGCTGAAAGTGGATCAATAAAATTCGGAAAGATCAGAATATATTACGTCATGCCCTCTGATATACTATGATGCTCATGAGTTACATATATGAAGCCATAAATAGGTAACAACCTTGAATTATACACATAGTTGGTCAGGAGTAAGAGGGGAAAAGTCATATCTTGTTTGCTACCAAACATATCATTACAATTTCTTTTCCAGCTTATTGGTACACTCCATAGGGCCAGGATATATGGCTCTGATCATTGTAATTAAAGCCTATTACTTGTTCTAAACTGGTTCAGTCATATTTACAGTTCCTCTCTGTGTACTTGTATTAAACCGTAGTTTAACTAGAACTGTTCTATTGATCTCATCAATTCTTGACCACTTGCATACCTGCTGACATGTTTAGAGCATTAAGTATATAGCCAGTGGGCTAATTTTGAATTCATATGTCATCCTCGTCTTTCAAAAAATTATGTCAGGAATTATGCCAGGAATTATGCCAGGAATTATGCCAGGAATTATGCCAGGAATCATGCCATGCATCATGCCACACATGACACCATGTCCAACACTACGTCTTATAGTATGGGCTTACTTCAAATACATGTACAGTATGTAATACCACGTGCTTGAGATGCTTCCAAAGTGCCTATGATACTTTGAAGCGGAGTTTGAAATCTCAGGTCGTCATCCAAAGCCATCCAGCTCATAACTTCCTCAAATCTTCACCTTTTGGGATGAAAGTTGGACAGTTGGAAAGGTCTTCTCTAGGGCTATAATCTGATGTTGTTTTTGTGTAGATTTAATGTGTGATGACTCCTACAAAAATCGAAATCTGTTTGACATCAAAAAAGCGCCCAACTACAGGCAAAAGCTCATGAATTTGTTACCCACTGTATTGGCAGAATTAGACGCTGAGGGACCACTCGCGTTACATCTCGCAGTTGTCCAAAGCGCTAGGTCGCACTGGAACGATTCTTCTTCGTACCTCAGGAATCGTGAACAAGTCTTCATCAAGGAACGACATGAGGGCACAAATGATTACGATTCCTGAGGAACGAAGTTGAATCGTTTCCAGTGCAGGATTGCACGCTGGTCTCGCGACATGTAACTTTCATGTTCCGTGGGAACTTGTTGCCTTTTATGATGACACAAAATAGCGCCCAAGTGACAGAGAGAGAACTTAGCCCAGGTCATGCAATTACATAAACACAATTGCATGAGAGGTTGGCTTGAGGCTCATTGAGCTCAACTACATGCGTAAAACTGCTGATGTAACAGAATAAAAAGAGCCAGCTACCTACCAGAATAGGGAATGCAATCAAATATCTATCACGGGCGCTTATTTGAGCGCTTATGTAATCATTTGTGTAGCTGTAACGAAGCATTACATTGATGGTGGCCTCTGATTGGCTAATGACAAGTTTGTTTAAATATGATATATGGAGTTGTGGGATCATGAATCTATAAGAATTATGTCATACTGATGGCTATATCTTGCACAAAATGGCAATCAATGTCAGATCTGGCCAGATCTAGCATAGATCTCCAGATATCTCTTGAACCTGTGCATGGATTCATACAAAATTTGAGCATAGCAATCCACTATATGAAAGACATGTTTGGGTGAAATTTGATGTCAATCAAACAATATCTAAATATGGTAATATAGGAAAATGTCTCAAAATATAGCTAGGAGATTTATTGATAATTACTCAAGTGCCATGCAATTTCATGGGCCAACATATATTGAATCTGTCAATCAGTGGTTTGTAATATATTTTGATTTTCTGGTTATTGTTTTGAACCAAACCAAGCATTATTTGATCTCAAAAGAATTTTTCTTTGGAGTCATTTGAATTTGACCCCTTAGAGATGAGATGAGGCAGATTCATCAACAGGTGATGTTTTCAGGTGCATGTCCATGTCTTAACCTTATCATGCTTACATTAGCTGAAATCATTCTAGATTCAATTGCAAAATTGTCGACATGAATGAATAGCTTTTGTATACAATTCATATAAGTTAATTGAAGTAGTTTCAAGAATGTACTTGAACAGTAAGTTAAGTAAATTTGAAAGTGTCGCATGAGTATATACCAAAATGTAGCTTACTAAAAGTAAGTTGTTTATTACTTTCACTTATATTTACAATAAAAAGAAGTGTTTAACTAGGATAAGTGCAGAATTGTGATGAAAATAAACAGTATTACTTAATTGAGCAATAAGATATGTTAACAATATTTGACTTATTGAGAATGTGAGAGATAATATCTTCTGTTCTTGTGAAGTCATTGTAGCACGTACATAAATATTATAAATAACATGATTTATCTTATTACATTTAGAAATATATAATAGATTAGATACTCAGAAATGGTATTCTTGCTGCCTGCTAGTCTACAGGTTATAGTCTCACATTGTAAGTTTCAGGAATCGTATCTTGCCGCTTGTCGGCCTGCTTCACACAAGTCATATTCAGAACTCTGGTTAAAATACAATCCCAGCAAGGTATGTATTGATTTTGACATCAAAATACATTGATGTCATGTTATGGTATTTGAAAGAAGCAAAATATAAAAATAAGCACTCAAAAATAATAAGAAATGAGAGAATTGCCTTTTTAAGCAAGTTAATAATGTCTATTAGTTATAGCAATCATTGAAGCAATGAAAAACTGTAAACGTAAAAGTGTTTTTTCATTTGCAGCAAGTCAAAGTTTGTTACTCTAGTTACGCAATTAAGTAACTTTAATAAATATGTTGATACAATTATGGTAGTGTTTTATTCATCAAAGTTTTTGAATTTTGAAATTTAGGCAAGCAAACTTTTCTTACTGTTGTTATTGCAGTAAGCAGCTTTTGTTACCACTGTAATGTCTCTCAAAACACTTTAAATATTAGTGAAAGTGTTCAAACTTCTCAGTTTTTGTAAAGACTTTCTTCATATCTTTCGAAATACTCCGCCTATCAAAATTCTGAGGTCAAATTCAGAATCCTGGGGAAAATCCGGTCCAGATGACATATATATCCATTTTACATCAAAATATGTTGATGTCATGTGATCTGCATCAAAAACAGGTCAATTGTCAAAATAAGCGCCCATAAACGTAAACAACATGTTGTGTTACTCCTTTAGGCAGTTTAGTAACACTTATCAAATCTACTCTTGATGTTCAATGAACTGATGTAATTTTTTTCAATTTTTCAACTATCAGTAAGTATAAAATTTGTTACTGTTGTTACTGAAGTAAGCAATCTTACTTACCACTTTGTTACCCCTATTCATCTCATATATACTCATATTTACACAGTAAACACATCTACTTACCCATCAAGCACTTACCAGTTATGTTATCAAATTCCTCTATTTACCGGCATACCACCTATACAAAGTATAATAAGTAAGTCTTACCCATTCTTACATACTCTAATGAGCCTCCTAGCACTCATTCTTACACTAGAAAGCCCCCCAACATCCATTTTCAAATATATTTTCATGTATTTAAATATTTTTATATCATAGGTTATGGATGTGCTGATGTACAGCTCATTATGAGCTCCATGGAACAGGCGCCGTCCGGACGCACTACGTCTAATCTACTATTTTTCATATCCAAAAAGGGTTAGATAAAGAGTAAACAAACTTTAAGTTCCTAACTTATTTTGTGATGACGAAAATTATGAAAAAATTGAATCGGCAGATGTCAAATTTTTGTAAACCAAAAAGATTGACCCATCATTGTATTTTGTACTCTTTAAAATGTGACCAGCTGTGTCACATTTTTATACACTCAAAATATAGAGCAAAATATAGAGAACTCAAGATTTTATTTTCATTTGACGATATACAAAATGATATTGCAGCTCTCGCTTTTGTTATCATTTTTTCTATCGTAAAAGTGTATACAAGAAATTACATTTAATTACATTTTTCATATCATTTTATTAACTATTGTTCTTTACTTTTAATAAACTTTTAGAAGCGATAAAATTGAACCCTGCAGCGCTGGTAAAATAAAAAGGACTGGATTATATTTTATGGCATGAAAATTTGAAAATAAATCGAAGGAAACCGGAATAAGATTTTATCAATGATTTTGTCAGCTTAAAAATCAATTCATGATTGGTTACGTTTTTGTCTTCGTAAAAGTAAAGATACAATGTTGCCCAATACATTTAAACTTTTTCGTGTCGTAAAAATATGCAACAAATCATAAATAGTCCAATTTAGTCTTTAGTCCTTAGTCCCTAGTCCTTAGTCATTAGTCATTAGTCATTAGTGAGTTACAATAAGCTCTGTAAAATTGTGGACAGAAAATAAGCAATCATTCAAAAACTATGTTTTCACTGACGGTCAACCGAAAAGACAAAATTCTCTATATTCTAACTCTATATATGAATAGCTCTTGGATAGGCCGTTCTTCAGTTTGACTGGCATTGTTTGTGCTCAATTTGAGCTTCAGAGTATTGTTTCGCACAGTCCAGCCACCAATAGTTTGAACCTGTCTTCAATTCATGGCAGCGTAGTCAGTTACGTAAATGAAGTGGTATCCAATAACACACAGATGAACAGTTAGAATTGCCAGCCAATCGAAAACAATGTTTTGCACCCAATCTAGACTGGTCCACAGTCACCTGACCCACAAGACCTTTCCTTGCAGTATTGTTGTGTGCTCGTGCTGATGTACCTTCTACAGAGTGGGATGATCTCCCTCATTCAAAATGAGCTTCTCTTAGCTGCCAACACTTTCCTGACCTGGTAGTTTGATTGTCATACACATTTTAACTCCGACCACTGCTTCTTTCGACTACTGTACTTTTTCGACCTTAACGGGCTGGGTGTGACCTGTGACACGGTGTGTTGCTAAATTTTAGCAACATCGCAGGGGGTGGGACCGTGACACCCGCTACTTTAGCAATACTGGGTGCCGCAGGCCTGCCAAAATTGTGACCATATGGAACAAGATAGCCTCGCTTGCTCAAACGACACCTCTGGACAAAGGTCCGAGGCCCATACCTCACTTCTTGCGCTCTCAACCATTTCCTTGATCCCTTGCTCTCTCCGTTAGCAGTTGGCACCTATCATACTTGCTGTAGCTCGCTTCACTTCTACATGTAGTCACATAGTGTCCGGAGTGCTCGCTGACACTTTCCAGGCCGGGCCTAACACTTCAAATGTGTGCATGATTGGCAGAATCGAGCCTCACACAACAGGACCAAACCTCAGCCCAATTTGAGCAGCCAAGGCCCAAAAAATGACTCGGTCTACTTGCTCTATCATTTAGGTACATGCTACGGCCCTCGGCCATACATTCGGAGGCTCACAGAGATGTCTTGTTTGGTCTTATTGGCTGTGTGTTGGTGTTTTGTTCATATTTTGGACTGTACCCCTTTCCTACCTTTACCTTACAATTCCGATCTGCTCCTTTGATTGATGGGCACTTGTAGACACATATACCACCTGTACCCATTGTTAGGAAGACAAGAGACTCTTCCTCCATTGTCCACTCCTCAGTTCTGCGACCGAGTTTGCGTTCCCCTGCGATTTCTATGATTCCCTGTGTTCTACTGCATCCACTGTGTTTGCCTGCGTACTCGACGGCCCCTAGGTACTTCAACAAGCCTTGCTTGACCCTTCAAGCATCAGCGACAGAGGTTCCGAGGAGTTATTTGTGTTTTATTGTGTCGGCCTTTGTGTCCTTGATTTCCCAATCGTTTTTGAAGCTTTCTTCTTTACTTTCTGCTTCATTGTCTTGCCGTTTTATGCCAGTGACTCGGTCCAGGCCTTGCTTGACCCACTTTGACTTCTATTTGACCTCGCTTCACGCCTGCGCTTATTCCGAGTCATTCCCTACACCGATTGTTGCAATCCAGACCTCCCAGCTGTTTTCCGAGCTCATTGTTGATTTTCGCTCGCTCACTTCGTTGTTTTACATTATTCAGCTCAGCCTGGTGTTCTTTAACTTGCTTTGACGTCTGTTTTGCTTTTGCTTTGCTTCTGTGCTCACTTCGAGCCCATTGCTACGTCGGCCGCTTCGCTATTAGTTATAGTGTGGTTTTTGAGCTTTATTGTGACTTTCCCTTCGCTCTATCGTTGTTTTACTCCCCTTGAGCTCAGTAAAGTGCTCTCTAGACTCACTTTAGTGGGTATTTACCTTTGCTTTACCCCCCGCTTTCCCTCAGAGACCTTGGGTTAGATCTGGGCCTCAGAGGTCCCCTGGCACTATACACCCCCCACCCATCACTGGCCACGTTATCGCCCTTTCAGGGTTAGGTGGTCGGTATTTGTGTTCTTTAGGGTGTGGCTAAGTGTCTCATCGCTTATCTCATTTGTTTTCACTAAGTTCGTGCTTTATGTCTGAGGAACCTGGTTTCCAAATATGGTTATCTCATCAATTTAAATCTTATGCCTCAGCCTACCTCAGCTTATATACTTGAGTATCAAAAACTGTAGAACAATGTTGTAAATAGATGAATTGTTGTGATAGCTGGCATATATGAATTGGTAATGCTATCTGGTGAACATTGTGATAATATTCGACTGCTGAATGATAGTACCACCAACACTGCAAAGCTAGGATAGACTATCGCTAGTGCTGAATCTAGAACATGTGTAACCCTGGCAGAGGGTTAGCACAGTGCCTGAATGTGCATATATACTTTGCGTTGAGTGAGAATACAACTTCTCATTTAAACTGCCTTTTGGCATAACAGTTATTGCGGCGGAATCTTAACTAGTTTACAATGTGCACGTGAAGGCGCGCCCGCTACATGCTGTTGCTCGTGATTAGTATTCTACAAGTAGTGTTGTCACAAGTTGAGTCGAGTCAAGTTGATCAACTCAGAAAACTCAATAATTCGAGTTGAGTCGAGTTGTCGAGTTATCAATTGAGTTGGGATCATGAGCCTCAGATTTCCCCGGTCATTCTGAGGACATTAGTTTCCGTCGACTTCAAAGCACCACACCATGTACTGTACTATTACGACCGTAACGAGGGTCACAGGTCACAACAAGGTTGTTATTTTGGCTCCTGTCACAGCGAGGGATGTTGTTAAATCCTGGCAAGTCGGCGCATCACGCCTGTCACAATGTGTCACAGATTTTTCGTGCCTACAGCGCACTGAGTGACACGACTGTGGCATACTGTACTTGTGGTTAGCAAGGCCGGCAAGCGGCAAATCACGATTCCTGAGACTACTGAGATGTATCAGTATATATAATAAATTATGATGATTCTATGAGTTGTTATTGATTAAATAGAGATTTAGTAAAAACTTTGAAATAATACACACTTGATCTAAATAAAACATAACATATTAAAATTAGAAATCAGTCATATCACAAAATCATTTTTGTTGCTGTAGAAGGTATTTGATTTGACAAAGCAGAATTATAAATAAGATAAAGCTTAACTCATACTTATGTCACTATGTAATACAAAGCAAAGTTCACAGATTATTCAATTTGTACAAGAGAAAAAATATTTTCTCTGTATATTTTGAACCAGAGGAAATATTGAATTTTTCAGATCATATTCAGAACTCTGATTAAAATACATGCCCAGCAAGGTATATATTAATTTTGACGTCAAAATACATAATGTCATGTTGTGTTATTCAAAAGAAGCAAAATATAAAAATAAGCGCTCAAAAAGAATAAAAAATGAGAGAATTGCCTTTTTAGGCAATTTAGTAATGTCAATTATAATTAGCTATAGCAATCACTGAAGCAATAGAAAACTGTAAACGTAAAAGTGTTTTTCATTTGCAGCAAGTCAAAGTTTGTTACTCTAGTTACGCAATTAAGTAACTTTAATAAATATGTTGATACAATTATTATAGTGTTTTATTCATCAAAGTTTTTGAATTTTGAAATTTTGGTAAGCAAACTTTTCTTACTATTATTATTACAGTAAGCAACTTTTGTTACCGCTGTAATATCTCTCAAAACACTCTAAATATTAATGAAAGTGTTCAAACTTCTCAGTTTGTGGAAAGATTTTCTTCATATCTTCTGAAATACTTTGCCTATCAAAATTCTGAGCTCAGATTCAGAATCCTGGTGAAAATCCGGTCCAGATGACATATATATCCATTTTACATCAAAATGTGTTGATGTCATGTGATCTGCATCAAAAACGAACCAATTGTCAAAATAAGCGCCCATAGACGTAAACAACATGCTGTGTTACTCCTTTAGGCCATGTAGTAACACCTATCAAACCTACTCTTGATGTTCTATGAACTGATGCAATTTTTCAATTTTTCGACTATCAGTAAGTATAAAGTTTGTTACTATTGTTACTGAAGTAAGCAAACTTACTTACCGCTTTGTTACCCCTATTCATCGGATATATACTCATATTTACACAGTAAACACATCTACTTACCCATCAAGCACTTACCAGTTATGCTATCAAATTCCTCTACTTATCGGCATACAACCTATACAAAGTATAGTAAGTAAGCCTTACACACTGCGTAAGTGGCATAATTTTTCCAGCGGAAAAAGGGGAGAAAAAGGCGTGAGAAAAGACAGCATGTTTCCGTCCGTTTGACAGAGTAAAAATGTGTCAGCAAAGGGAACCTTTTTCTTTACCTTTTTCCCAAGCCCAAATGTAGACAGAAAGGTCCCCTTTTGTACGTCATATTTTCAATCGAAAAATCAAACCTTTATGATTGCCTTTTTCGGGAAGACAAATGGTTCATTATCGCGGACGCAAAAGGAAGCATATGTCCGGCGACATTTTTCCCAGGTGAAAAGGGACCGTATTCTCGCGGAGTAAATGGGCCCTTTTCACTTAGGAAAAGGTTTGGAAAAAGGTTTGTTATATGTCCTTACATTTTTCCTTACCTTTTCCCTTACCTTTTTCCTTACCTTTTTCTTGATGACATAGGGCACATTTTCACGCACCTTTTTCTTGACTACAAAAGGCACGTTTTTACTCGTGATCCGGCCTACAGTGTCCGGAGTCCCGAGTCCTAGGTTTGGAGTCCTCAGGAGGATCGCGACCAACACCAGACGCCCCGTGCACTTCCACTAAGTAGATGGATATGTAGGCGTTAGAAAGCTTGGACTAGATAAAATGCGTAGTACTATAAAAGAGAACGTCTGACAAGAAACTGAAACTGAGGATATCTCTGGAGAAGGGCCGAGGAAGGGAGAGGGGAGAGGGGAGAGGGGATAACGAGAGAGGGCAATAACAAGGAGGGAAACAACGAAGAGGGGAAAGGGGATTAATCCACATCCATGTATACCACGTCATCATCTACGTCCATGTACACCAAGTCGTCGTCCAAGTCCATTGGAGTGCCGCTTCCGTCGACCTCTGTGCAGCAGTCCTCATCTCCTACCCAGCTAGCAGTGTCAACTGCTTTGCCTTTACCGCGAGCAGAGCCCTCATGCTGGCCATTGGGCCTTTCGATCTTGCAACTCCCAGCTCGACACGCCTCGGCGAAGTCCAACGTAGTGGTCTGTACTTGTGCATCGCACAGGGTAGGTGCCTCCGATTGTGTGCCTCGATGAATGGAGCCTGGAGGACGGTGAATAAGAACGCTAGGCCCTCCACAAATGCACGTACTCACCCACTAGACAACGCTCCCGTAAGTCAGGGCCCTGGCGACGAATACGAAGGGTACGAGCGGTTGGAATGGTCGGCTGGCGAACAAAAGTAGGCGGGACGCCTTCCCCTGCCCCCCCGCCCCAGCCGCGATCAGTGATATTATCCAGAGTTAAACCCCCAGTACATACCTGTCTGCTCGACTTGTGAGACCGACCCCACCGTCTCGACGCGGTCACCTTCTGCCAGCTGGACCTGAAGAATGCGCTGGCGCGCCCCCACTTTGTCCCTCTCCATTCCAACCTTGTATACGTCCAGCACGCCCAGACCAACGCCTGCAAGCGGTCAGAAACGTCCCAGAGACTCTACAAAACGCTACTCACCGTCGCCTCCAATCCCAAGCTCCCCCGCTCGGATCCCAACGTCGTGTCCTCCCACCAACCCAACCGCCGCGCTCATCACGCTTGCTGTCGCATCCTGGCCGCATGTCTGCTTCTCCACTGTGCCATAGCAGTCGCCTTCGTCTACCACAGCCTCTGAACGTTGGACGAATGCTGGATCTGGAAGAATAGGTCGCGTTGCGTGCTGTATGGGAGGGGGTGCTTGCGCGGACCGCTTCTCGACTGGGTGGTTTTTCTTACTGTACGCCTCATCTTTCTGGACAATTTGCATGCTGAATTCCGTAGGGTGCGGCGACGTTGGAGAAATGTAGTGCCTTTTGAGCTGGGGTGATGAAGGGAGGGCGGTAAGGTGACTGTTGAAGCTGCGAAATGATTTCGGCGCCTGTGTAGCTTCCCCTTCATCCCGTCGTTGTACGCGCTTGCATGCCTCACAAATTCATACTCTTGCTCCTTAGAAACTGAGTCGCTGTTATTTTCGCTGGCCTAGAGGAGGACGTTGCTGGTACATCGTTTCTCAAACTTTGAATCTTGCAGGGCGCCTTCGCTCGCAATGAACTTAGCAGAGGGCTGAAGGAAGCCAGTGGGTCTGTATACCTAAAGCACACGGTCAAATGCTGTAAAAGTGTCCGGTAAGTCGTTAGGAGTATAGACCGATGGAGCATCATGCTAACCTTATGTCTCATTTCATATAGAGTCAGCTGTGATGTGGAGCATCTTGCACAGGCAGGTGCATGATCGCCAAAAACCAGGTAGACACGGCGGGTTTAGTTGTATATTTTTTAATCACTTACACGGTCACGGTAGCCCAACCAGCCATCCCCTCTACAAACTATAGCAACCTTCGCGGACAGTATGTACAGAGCGATAGGAGAGCGAGGGTAGTTTCTGTGGGCTAAGAGTGACGGGTAAGTACTCTCATGACTCTGTGTACTTTCTAAAAAATGCTTGCCTTTGATTTACTTGCACCCTACCCACTCCAGCTCATCCTCTTTATTCCTCAGTTTTCGATAAATTCAGAAGCGCTTCCCCTTGCAACCTTCCCCGACGCACAGTCAGCTCCCGGATTTGAGAGCGCGATCTCCCTCTGCCCCGCTGCGCAGGGCCATCTCTCAGGGGTCATCATTCCTCCGGCAGGCATCTTCGCTTGGAACGCCTTGGAATGAAGAGCTACAAGGGTAGATCGCAGGTAAGGATTGTTTATCAAAGTAAAACCTACGAACGACAGCTTGCTCTTCGTGAGTAACGACCATAGCCCTCGGGCTCCATGTCTCACATCCAGTGCTTCTAGTTCTGCGACATAAAGAATAAAGAAGCCCAGCTACGGGCGATTAGCGCAGCGCATATAGGACCATTCGCCTCACAGGCATATTGCCATGCCTCCATCAAGCCTCGGCTTACGGACTCAGAAAATGCGTCCGCTTACCTTCACATGATAGCCTGAAAGGAACACGCCTGCGCACTAGGAGGGGCGAAGCCTGCGTTTGAAGCAGATTGATCTGCTCGCCTTTGACCGAACCTAAGCAAAGGACCCCACTTCGTTCTTGTGCTGACGATCATAGTTGCAGCGCTTCTCTGAAAAGTAAAGGACGAGCCAAGACTGGTATAGAAGGCATCAGTTTTCATAGGCGAGAAGAGCGACACCGCCTCTTACCGGCATTGCCCCCTCATTGCCCACCATGGAAGGGACCCCTCGAAGCTCCCATAAATGCGTCGAATGCTGTGGGATAAAGCTCGCAGTGAAATTAGAGTGATTTCTGCTTCGGAAGGCTTATAGAACAGGTCAAAGCATTTCATTCCATGAGTACAGAGCAGACGGTGAGTACATTGTTAGTCGAGTGCAGCTTTTGTATCGTAGGGGAAAAGGCCGTCTTTGAGGGCCTGGGCGGCGTCATATGTGGTGTCAATAAGAGGAGCTCCGGTCAAGAGGGCTTTCTCATTGAGCTTGTCCGCTTGCTTGACGGAGTCAGTCGGCAGCTCGGCGCTGATTAGCATGGATGCTTGGGTGAACCAGACGATGCTGCCCCTTCCGCCGTTTTCTGCGTTAGACTGCGTAAACGGAATCGTATTCTCCCTTGTGGGATAGCTTCCATCCCTTGTGACCTTGAGGACATCTACAGGCCATCAGCTCAAGAGACACTGGTTAAAAAGGGATGCTACCTTCGATGTGAACGTTGAAGTGCAGGAGCAGGGCGCTAGGATAAATGATGACTACCCCAGCTGGGACCTGGATGATAAGCTCGGCCTCCCAGAACACCAGCCATATCCTCTCATCGGCGGTGGTTTCGCCTGGCATTGCTCAGCAACTTTCACGTGGCAATGAAAGATCTCTACTCACAGTTGCCATAATAGTACACGAGCACCGCACACACAAGAATTGCGGCGTTTTGGGCATCCGTATGCGGGTCGCAGAACACATCGCAGATTCCCTTCTCGAATATTGGCGAATTAATGCAGAAGTTGTGGAATACGCCGAAGAGGCTCGGTGGAAGCGCATATTTGTCTTCAAACACCCTCTGCGCATCGTCCATGCGCTTAGCGATTGCGGGAAAATGCTGGCGGACCAAAGCAGTGACCAAATCGCTGCGAAAATAACGGGTCAGTAGCTGTGTCGCTCAATAAGCCTGGGATAGCGTTACTTGAACTCTCTCATAGCGTTTGTACCAAACAGCTTCAGCAGCTCCTCGTGATTCTTCCCTTGCTCATGCCAACTACAAACGCCAGGCTTCTACAGACCGAGGTTAGACGGTATTAGGAAGCTATAGGGTCTAACGAACCCCTTTCGATTGTCGATCCACGCCCGCGATGCAGAAATCGTGAGATCCTCGCTTATTGTTCGCCCTGTCAGCATCGCTAGCCGTAGTATTCACGGCGAACTCCGCTATGGCCCTTGCGAGCTCAGGGAGAAGATCCTCTAGCCACTTGCTACGGCGAGATCGATAGATGAACAATCGGCCCTCACGGTCTACAACCCTGGTAGGCACCTTGCTCCTGTAGTCCACTGTAAGCATGCACTTTGGTCATAAGAAGGGATGCTCACGAAGCATCGTAGTAGATACGAGTGAACCCCG
Organism: Irpex lacteus; assembly: GCA_001986395.2. Classification (NCBI taxonomy): domain Eukaryota; kingdom Fungi; phylum Basidiomycota; class Agaricomycetes; order Polyporales; family Irpicaceae; genus Irpex; species Irpex lacteus. Next base: position 968,364 of record MQVO02000010.1, on the reverse strand, counting down.
CCAAAACGCCCATTAGCTCAGAGGAATGCTCAGCCAACATGCGAGCAAGCTTTCCGCGCTCCGAAGGAAGCGCATGCCTCCCTTGCCACCCTGTGCTGGTAATTGGGGCTTGCTCAAGTCGCCAACCAGTAGCTTGATAAACGTCGGAGTTTTCCGGAGCGTGCCGCTTCTCCTTTCCCCTCTCCGCTCTCATCGCCCTCTTCTGGCGTCGTAAAGAGCTGCAAATGCTACTGGGTAAGCAATACTGATGCAGTGTTCATGTATCTCACCTATATGGTTCCATAGCTTCCATCTCCCGGTCCAATTGCTCTGGCGTAGGGCTGGTAGCTTTCCTTTTCCCCGGATGATCGGGGTCTCCAGGGCTGATGAAAGGTCAGTATTGATGGAAAGGGAACGCTTGAAGCCTAAGGCTCACCGATGTTTTGTGTATCCTTCCGCAGCGGTGGATGATCCAGGCTTATCCTTCTTTTCCTCGTCGGGAAACCGTTTAGGTGTGAGCTCGCGCTGCTTTGCCATGGTGAGTTCTCTGCATTTGACTTGAACAAGCGGATCTTGACACGGCTCTGTTTCATTGGTGTGAAGCAGCCGATTGATGCTCTCGCCCAACAGCGATACGTTGGACTTGTTGTCGGGGACGATGGCAGGGGGGAATCTGGCCACATAGAGGTGAGAGCCGCAGCGTCAAGGAGGGATCGAAGGAGGGATCGACTCACAATTCATCAAAAACCTGCTTTACAGCCTCCCTAAACAGAGCCTGCTCTGAAGCCTTCACAGAGTGTAAGCAGCGGATTGTTCAGTAGGCAAAGGCAATACGCACCTCAACATGAGAGCCATCTGGCGGAGGGTCTTGCATGGTACGAATCGCAGAAGGCGTAAGTGCTCTTTGCCCTATGAAGTATGGTGCGGAGAGCGAAGGGACCTTTATAGGCAGGCTCTGGCATCCCGATTTCGACAGGTCTGCGTTGGTAGTCAGCTGCGCGAATGTCCCTGTTTCTGCCCCAAGCCGCATCGCGTGTTCATCGGCCATACCCCAGAATACCCCCAGTAGACTCTCGCTGAATACTCGCACACTTATATGTGGCATCAGCTAAGGCTTACGCAAATTGTTTCCCCTGGCTTACCCCTTGTGCATCGTCGATGAACCACGAGGATGTCTGCGCCATGACTTCGCCTTCCTGCGATGACTGATACGCCAGCCATGTGGCCTTCAGCATATTGGCCGCCGTTCTAGAGAATGCCTGGACTGTGAGCTTCCTAGTCTGTCTTTGGGAGGAGGGTGATACCTCGCTGGTTTCTCGTGAAGGGGAGCTTCCTCAGTCCCTCCCCAGTAGGTGGCAAGCCTCAAGGTTGTCTGTGGCGGCCGGCTTCTGCAGCTTCCATGTTGTTCATAAGCAAATCACAGATGCAAGTGAACACCCGGGTATTGTCCGCAGGTCAGCGGTTAAGAGAGAGCGGCCGTAACAAGACAAGATTTTTGAGATAATAGCCAACCAGTTGGCCGGAGAAACCCGCGTTGTTGATCTGCCAGGCGTGCTGACAAACCTGTATTTATAAGCAATCGCCTTGCCTTAGCTGCGTCAGAACAGGCTCCTTCTATTTGTTCTTGCGAGGATTCACATTACAATTAAAGCGTGCAGAGCAAATACAAACAGACTATCTTCCCATGATTAAAAAAGCCAAGGACTACTAGGGGAATGCGAGAGCGAAACAACATGGACTTCATGCTAGGCAACTTGTTGGAGAGATGATGAAGAAGGCAACAGAGCATTAGTAGAAATCAGAAAACGAGGTTTGGCGACATGAAGAGACATGGAGGGCAAAGCATGATGGACAGCAGCGCCCATGAAAAGGCAGCGAATGCAAGGAGGACATAGCAAGGGGGAGAAGGTGCACTGGGCCGTAGATGGCTTATTCCCCGTGGATACATAATGTTTTGCGAAGAGCGGACACGCATGCATGAGACCAAGGTACGGCAGTGGTAGGCCTGGCACCGGGAGCGGAAGTGGTGACGTAGACCGGGCACTGGTTGAGGATATCGTCCAGCTATGCATTATTGTGAGATGAGGCGGAAGTAGGACCAAGCGGTACACACCTCAGGATTTGTTTCACTCCTAGTGACGACAGTAGTCACCACAATACTACAGGTCGTACTGGCCACGTACTCTAGATGCGTGTCGTTTACCTCAGCGCAGCCACTAGGTCCCAGTTTCTCGTCCACTGGGATCAAGTCAGTCTTACAGGGCTAAAGAGGCATCAGCAAGGGTGGGCGATCGGAGGCGCAGATGACTTACTGGGTCATCGTCAAAAGGAGAGATAACTCTGTAAATCTTCTCTGGGCTCTTGAAGAGAAACCCCCTGAGAGCCTGAAGCATGGGCATAGTGACCGCGCAATGACTGCGTGAAGGCAAGTTGTGTGAAGGCAACAACTTGTCTTCACGCCCGCGGCCGAGTGCGCGAACGAGATTGAACCATCACGTGTCGGTGCCTAGTCCCATCGGCTATCATCCTCCGAGAGCAACAAGGGTACGAAAGTTCAAGCTTTCAGGCTTGACGGAGCTGTCCAGATAGCGAGGGCGCAGCTCTTCCAAATGCTGGTAAGTCGCAACCCATGGACCAATCATAAATAGGGACACGGCCTCCAGAGAGACAGACTGATGCGCCTTCAGTTCTATCAGAATCGCTTCAGCAAAGTACGACCCTGTCCCGTCACATTCGCGTCGCGTCACCAGGCGACGCGTCACAGACGCGTCGCGTCGAGCCATACCCTATAAAACGGATGCCCGCTCAGCTAGCTGGCCCTCGTCTTCTCTCCACTCTCCACCTGCCTTCCACTCTCCACCTGCCTTCCACTCTCCACCTGCCTTCCACTCTCCACCTGTACTGCTGGCGCAATATGCCTCGCTGTGGCACGTCTTGAGGACTCGGCGTACACATGATGGCAGACTGTGGCTGCAGACAGTCAGCGCTGAGCGTCGACTAGCCTTCCTACCCTCCCTCAATCCCTCTCTAAACCAAGCGCACTAAGAACCAGCCAGCCCGCTACATCCCTCCCCACCTTTCACCTGCGCTGTAGGTGCAGTGTGCCTCGTTGCGGCACGTCTTGAGGACTCGGCGTACGCACAATGGCAGGCTGTGGCCTATAGTCAGTTGTGATTACCCAAATCCCTTCCATAAGTATGCGCTGTGAGCATGAGTTGGAGGTCAAGCATCCTTCAGTAGAAGTAGCTTTGGGAGTAATGGCTTCTGTCTGTAATGGGTTTCGGTAGTCCCTTTGACCGGTGTAATGGTAGATAGGAAAGCGTGTAACCAGAAACAAATGGGAAGGAAACATGAAGCCGGTGGAATGAAATTTGCTCAGTGTGACACGTCGGCGCTGACGCGTGCGAAGAGAAGTGATGATCGCAGTATGATCGGAATGCTTAACTTAATCAATGCCTGACGACCTTCCAGCCAGAAGCCGAGAGAGGTGACCGAGCCGCTCAATGAATGCCCAGCTCAAGTCGAAATTTAGTAAACTATAGCTTTGCAATTCGTATTCCCGGTTAAGAGGATGCATAGGTATTAGGGATGGATCCTTGTATGTAGTAAGAAGGGTACTCGTTCTATAACAGTCTGCTATATATATGCTCCCACTCCTACCTCCTACTGCCAAATCCTTCGCTCTTCGTGGCTTCATTGTTTGCTTTGACTAGTATTCCGCCTTCAGCCTTGGGCAGAATGTCTTCGAAGGCGTGCTCATAGATGGCAGTACAGCTCTGACAAATCCCATCTTCTTCCAGACCATTGACAAGACTTTTGTAGATCGTCCAAGCGTCCTGCCACTTCTTACCCAAGAGCATCGGTACTGCCACCCTATCCCACCGAGCCTTCATTTGAAACACGCATCCCCTTCCACAGCCAGCGGCTTGAGTATCATCCCTATGCAGGACAGGATTATGGAAAAAGAGGTCCTGACGATGGGCGTGAATGCTCTGATGGACCGCCAGAAGTTTGCAGAGAACTGAGGAAGGAATCAAATCGAGGTCGGCGACGGACAGATTATGGAGGGGATTGTGGGCCAGGCGTGAGAATGCGTTCTGAAAAATGAGAGGCATTCGGTACTTGATAGCCATACTCAGGAGGCGGGCGGGGGAGATGTTTTCCCTTTCCATATAAAGCTTTATATGAGCGAAACGGTATCCATCTGGAACGGAATATGCCCGAGACAGCTTGATTATACCCTCCAAACTATCAACGGAAAACGGTCGAGGGCTACTGTTGAAAGCAACCTGCGTCAGCGTAAGTCACATAACGAGTACATGAGTACCCTTAGTTGTATGCTCACCGATGTGGGTATAAATAGTCTAGAAACGCCTCGAACTCCACCGCTTTCACACCAACTAATACCACTGGGTTCTCCACCGATTGTCCTAGGCTGAGATCTGTCTCTGCTGGAATGGTGACAGAGTCTGCGAAGGAGGGACAACGAAGAGTCAGGAGGGAGATAGGCAGTCGATATAAAGTTGTTTCCGCCTGACAATGCGAACATGAGCGAAGTTTGGATGCAATTTGCGACTGTCAGAACTTGCCTTCATTATCAAGAACCTCAAATCAACATGATAATGGCTTTCGGTCTGGGGAGGTGGCATCTGGTTATTGCTGCGGTGGTGGTACAAGTGAGAGACTGAGTAGGCTTTCATTGCTCGCTAATTGTAGATGAGGCCAAACCTTTCCTTTGTTCTTTCAACGAAGCCGTAGTGCCACGAGACGCAGGTGAGCTTTTCGGACCCACAAAGGAGTCACGCGTAACATATCACTCAGCGATTTCTCATTGTTGAAGAGCCCCAAGAAGATGAGCGCAGGAGGAATGCAACGTCAAGGAGAAATACTTGAACCCCTTTAACTCGCTAGCAGGGCTGCACGAAAGGTGGGTGTTGGAGAGCAAAGCAGAGATCAAACCGAAGTCGCCACTGACCCGGGGATCCGGATTATATTCCCACCGGCGCTGACGCACATGTTGATCGATCGCCAGGGATGTGATGATCGACTTTTGATCGGAATGGTTAAACTTAATCGGTGCCTGAAGAAGTTCTAGTCCATGAGCGGACAGACTCAACTCGACGACGGACGAAGGAAATAGTATTCTGAGTATAATCCATAACCATTGATCATATTTATCAGCTGCCTGCATCTATAAAGCGCAAAAATGCCTCCCGCCCACCCCTTGTCCGCCTAGTACTCAAATCCTTCTGCTTTCCTGGCTTCCGCATTTGCTTTGACGAACATTTCGCTTTCGGCATTGGGCAGGATATCTTGAAAAGCGAGGCGATATCTATTGGTACAGGGCCGACAAATGCCATAGCTCTGAAGGGATTCCATGAGTAATTTGTGGATCCTCCAAGCCGGAAACCACTCCGAGCTCAAGAGCAGTGGTACTGCCACCGTGTCCCACCCAACCCTCATGTGGGACACACACCCTCTTCTACAGCCAGCAGCATGAAGGCCATAGCGATAACTCGCAGGCTTCCTAAGAACGAGTTCTTGACGGTGGGAACGGATGCTCTGATGGACCGCAAGCAGTTTGCAGAGGACTGAGGAAGGGATTAGGTCGAGGTCGGCGGAGGATAGATTATGAAGGGGGTTGTGGGCCAGACGCGAGAAAGCGTCCATGAAGAAGAGCGGCATTCGGTACTTGATAGCCATACTTAGAAAGTGGGCAGGAGGGATGTTGTTTTTTTCAGCGTACAGCCTGTTCTTAGCAAACTCAACTCCGTCTGGAACAGAGTACACCTGAGACAGATTGAGGATACCCTCCAAACCCTCCGTTGAAAACGGAGGAAGGTCACTGATGAAAGCGATGTGTATCACTGTAAGCGAGTAAATGAGTATCCTTAGCTGTATGCTCACCGATGTGGGTATAAATAGTCTAGAAACGCCTCGAACTCCACCGCTTTCACACCAACTAATACCACTGGGTTCTCCACCGATTGTCCTAGGCTGAGATCTGTCTCTGCTGGAATGGTGACAGAGTTTGCAAAGGATGGGCAACGAAGAGTCAGAAGAGAGATAGGTAGTCGAAATGATGTTGTTTCTGCCTATACACACAGAAAACTCAGTGAAACCTGGATTCACAAAGATCTATCGAGACTTGCCTGCATCACCAAGAACCGCGAGTCAAGGTAGTAATGGCTTTCCATCTGGGGAGATGACATATGGTTAGTACTAGGTGGTGGTACAAGTCAGAGACTCAGCGGTGGCACATCGCTCGTTCATTATAGTTACGGCCACGCTTTTCCTTTGTTCATGTTCAAACTTAGTCGGAACAGGCGAGCGCTTCAGATATCCCTCTTTCGAGCGTCATGATAAGATAAGATAACTCTGAGCTCGGAGGTCTATGTTCAAGTTAGATCGCATTTGGTACAGTATAGCATAGGATAGCTAACGCTGTACCAGTCGCCCAAAACAAAAGAGTGCAGATACAGCGCATCAATTCGCATCCCCCACTAACAACCGCATCGGTAAATGGACTGACTTAGCATCAGCATCGAGGAAGTTTAGACTAGACAATGCGTCCCTCGCCTCCTTTTCCGTTTCCCTCAGCTCCGTCAAAAAGGGGCGACTGTATGAGTTCACATAGTACTTGGAGCAGGCTCGGCACAGGGTGCTGCGGTGGACATCGCTTCGCAGAATCTTGATAATTTCGCCAGCGGCACCCCAACTCTCGACCAAGGAGTGGATAGACGTGTTATAGATGTCCCTCATAGAATAGTAGCATGTACCCCTCGACTGATGGGTACATCCGGCGGAGTAGGCGAGGCTTCGATAAGGTTCCGGCTTGCAATCTATGATATGCTGACGCTTTCCCTCGAGCATGCTGCGAGTGCCTTGAAGAGCTGCAAGTATAGCAGGAGGAAATCCGTTCATCTCCTCGTTGATCTCCAGCGGCGAAGCCGCCAGCTTGCAATAGCTTGCCAAGAACCAGACCGATACCTGCCAACGGAGGGCGAGGCTCATGAGACGCGCCGGATCAACGTCGCCGATCGGAAGATGCTCCCTCACAAACTCGATGCCACTTGGAGCGTCGTACATGTCTGAAAGCCGGAGGATGGCTTCGAAGTCGGCGATAGAGAAATGATTGATAGGGCTGTAAGATAATCAGACATGAACATCCAGAGGGCGATATGAAAGACGCACTGTGGCTTGAACATGAAATCCAAGAAAGCTCTGAACTCATCCGGTGTCACAGAGTGCAGCTCCAGGGTGTGCGTATTGTCATCTTCACTAGTGACAGGCAAGGTGTTACAGTCCTGAAACACCTGACAGAGAGCGGCAAGGAAGGCGAATGGCACGCGAAAGTGGGCAGACCCAACCTGGGACGCCACTTAGGTTAGCAAATACTGGACTATAGGGAAACAAGACTCACTATGATATCAAAGAAGCGAGAATCATCGTAGTAGTGTCGGTCTGAGCGTATCATCGCAAGCGGCAGAGAAGGTCAACTAGGGGACGATGAGAGAAGGAATTAAGCGAGGAACAGGAGCACAGCTGCCAGCTGCCACAGTCCCAGACAAAGCCATTGTTTGCAAACCATCGTCAAAGACTGATCGGGTCACTCCTTTTCTAAGCCGCCGATCATCGATCCACGCGGAATTGACCGTCATGGATTCGCGGATCACCGCAGGCGATAAGATAAAGGCGACGCTTTCTCACTAGATTAGATTAGAGATTAGATTAGATGGTGAGACTCGGTTCACGTCCCAAGCTACATTCGAGATTCAAGCCACAGAAATGTTATAATTGCTACGCAATTATAGGGGACAATACTCTGAACAAAGTCTTACCAATCGCCTCGCTCAATTCCTGCGGTGAAAAGGAGCCCTTGCCGTAGATGACAAGCTCTCCTTCCACGCCAGCCACCTCGCTCTCTAAGCGAGCATATTGGACCAGCCTTTTTACCAGGTACGACTGCCCAGCTGAGAGAACCATCTCAGCGCTTTCCAGAACTGAAATCTCTTGCTTCTGCGCCTCAATCCTCCTTCGCTCCCCCAAATAGTACCCTCCCATATGTCCAAGCCTCGACTTCTTCCAGTGTGCAAAGCGAAGGCACTCCGCTATCGCAGACCGTGCTCTACGGATTGTCTCGACGAGTGTGTTTCCGGCCTCTCGAGCTTCTCTCGATTGTTGAGAAAGCGGTTTGATGTGGTTGGCAACCGATGCGAGGAGAAGCGATGTTAATCGCGCCTTGTCCGCAGCCGGGGAGGAGTCGCAGCTCTCACTACGAAAGAATGGTAGCAAGGCCATAAAGCCCTTACAGTTGGTATAAACGTCTGCAACATGCACTTGCGTGGTTTCAAAGCTAGAGGAATGCAGAGACGGTTTGAGTTCCCTTATAGCGGTGCCACATGGTTCTGGAGAAGAAACTCACTATTCCACTGTGCTGTAAGATCCGGTCAAAACTCCATTTTCCCAGTGAGTCGCATTCTTGGAATCTTGAATGACCTCGAGGATTAGTGCCGCAATGAGGGTTGAGTTTGCAGTGGTGATGCCGTTCGCCTGACGAAGTACGTTCTCGGCGTCTATCAAGAAGGGCACAAGGCCTTTGTACTCAAGAGGAGCGGTATGCGTTGTGTGGCTGTCGACTGAGCAATTCTGCCCCGGTGAAGGAGTCGCAACGCAGGTACTACCCCCTTCCTTGAGTGCTGAACATGTCATCCACCAGACAGAGGACAAGATTGGGTGCTCGCAAAGGGCACTAGCCACACCCAAAGCTTGAGCAAGGCCGTGGTCTGTACCGCGTATAGCTGTATAAAGCCCCGTACAGATCCCCATAAGCCACAGGAACTGTGGTATCCAGAACATTATTGCTGTGATAGGAGATGTGCAGTAGAAGTCTGAGACGGAGAGGAGGTTGGAGGTTGAGGAGATGAAGGTTCTGGTGAAGTTCACTCTCGCTGATGGTCTGAGGAAGGGCCTCCTCAAGATGAAAGGCCCTTTGGTAACGTTTGTCTGTAAATTGCGAGGATATAAGCGCAAGCAGCTGATCTATGATGGGTGAGCAGCTATGGCGGCTAGGCGGTTCTTCGTACACGGATGCGTACAAGCATCAGGGAAGACAATTTTATAATCAGAATCTTATTAACGTCCGCCCACTCAACATCTAGTCCTTTCCGCCTCAAATATTGTGCGCTCTACACCGCTCTCAGTATCCATTTGTGGATCAGAGCATCGGAGACACAAGCCCTCTTCTTTGGATTGTGCTGGAGAAATATAGACAGGAAGTGCTTCGCTACAAGACCTGTTGAGAGCCTAGATGAACCGAGATCGATTAACTGTTGCTCACCTTCCTCCGTCGTAGATTGTGGCAGATGCTGCCACATGATCAATCTAGTGTTGACTTCCTTGGCGGGCTGCACGACGAAAGGCAGTTGTTTGGTGAGCCTGGGATAGGGATTAAGGAGTCTCCACGGACTGTATCACAATATTTGCTTACATCACGAATGTCGAAACCCCCAAACTATAAGCATCGGCGGGCGGGCCCTTCCAAAGGCCACCGGCAGTGACCTCTGGAGCCTGATGAGTGGGAGTTCCGACAGGACCCTGCCACAGTCGAGACGGGCATCGAGATCTGAGCCATGAGTATTCACGAGTTCAAAGGAGTAAGGTGCTCACCATCCACATCTTCGTGATGCTGCAGCTGAGTCCGAAATCAATGACCTTCACGCGGAGGGGATTTTTTGAGAAGATGAGGGCATTCTACGGATTGTCACTACTTCGTCAGGACTAGAGGTTTCGGCTGCAAAACCTTACCTGCAGTTTAATGTCACAGTGGCAAATTCCTTGTCTATGCAAATGCTGTATCCCTTGACTCATCTGTCGGGCGATATTGGAAGCAAGAGTTTCACCTATGACAATATAACATACAGAAATGGGCATCGGGCTGAGAGAGCATCGAGGAAACATACCCATTCCGTACTCTCCATGCTCAGTGGACAATGCGAAGTTAAGTACATCGCCGTATTTGGCCAGTTCGAGAAGAAGCACTGTGCGTCATGTTCAGCTGGGCGTATTGCAGGAAGGATCTAGCATCTGCGCTCACTGAGTTTGCCTGACTCGCGAAATGCACCCTTCATCGCCACAATATTGTCCTGTTCGAGCGTCAGATAGGTTGGCCTGTGGATTATGGATCACAAGTCTCACATGCTCAACAGCCTTAAGAACTTTATACTCTTGTCTCACGCAGTCGTTTGCTCCGGGGGAAACTTTGGATCCGTACGAGGAGACTTTGATCGCATAGACCGCATTCGTAGACCTGTTCCTGACAGCATGCACGGCGCCAAACCCTCCTCGCCCTAGCCTAAATGAACCAACGATATAAAGCTGACTGGGGATGGAAGAAGACAGGCGACTCACACGTCACTGAACTCGTATTTGGCATACACCTTGATAGCTCGACCAGTCATTGATCAACGCAAAGTAAAACCACAACAGGACTCACTGATCTTACGTCGTAAGCAACGAACCGCAATGCTGGGGAGTACTTAGCTTCCTCTATGATAAGGCTGAAACACAAGCTTACACATATACTCGGTCTGACTTTTCCCTAGGCGAATCTCAAAGCCATCTCTCAGCAGGTAAGCCTTGTTCTTCACCAGCCCAATTGCCTTCTCCACGTTCATCTGTCTCCATCCCCTCATAGTAACCCATCTGCCAGGCCTTGAAATGCTCTTCACCGCCACATGAACGCTGGAGTCCGTAACTTGCTGGGAAGCTTGCAGTTGGCAATGGTACTCGTCTGCGAAGATTAATTATACATCAAGATAAATGGAAACTGTTGTGGCTCACCGAGATACGGCAAGTCAAAGCGATGACTGCAGCCTTCTCCACTACCCACAGTGATGACTTCCCCGGATACTAGCTCCTTCTTTTGATGTAGCAGATGCGGAGCTCCGGCTGCATGAACAACCACAAGTAGTCCGGCGCACAATACTTCAGGTTGGGAACTCATGGAGAACAGCTTACGAGGTGTGCGGGTCTGACGACGGCCTCATGATTGATACGTAGGCCTTATAAGAGTTAGATGTTAATATGCCCTTTGTTACGTCGCGAAGGGAGGGGACTGTGTCATTTTCAAAGAAATGAGCCGTCTGCTTACGATGCTATTCTCTCAGAAGATCAGGCAAAGGCATTGTTTTATGATTATCGAGTCACAACCATGACCACCGCCGTCCTGGAATAGGTACTAGTATGGCCCAAATTTTTAGTGAGGTCCACATTACCTGTAAATGTTATCTGAAGAGGTACGAGTACCTGGAGGCTGGTCTATGAGCATAGCCTAGCAGCGAATGACGAAGTTCGTAGGTCAGTTAGAATGGGCGCTTAATACGTTCTCACACCGTGACGCCACAAAGCTCTCCATCAGCGTGACGTCTAGGCCACAGGCCACACAAGGATTCACTGACTCAGGCGGACAACTGACCTTAGACTTGGACTCCAAGTTGCAGAATGGCAGGAGCGTCTGAAAGTATATGGCGACCACAACCAACAAGCCCCGTAATAAGAGTCAGTTCGACGGGATGGTACGAGGCAGAACCAATATCGGAGCCAGAACAAGTGAGTGTCTCTAATTGAAGCGAATCCAAGAGCTTGCCTGGACGTGATCAAAACCTTCCAGGGAAATTTGGACTCGGAGCCAGTACCCCATGACCCTACCATCACCTCTTTCTCTGCGGAAGAGAGGCTTTCAACAGAGATCGGGCCAGTGAGTCGTCTGTCGATGCTCTTAGCAGATTTATACCAGATTCTGACCTTGTCACTATAGCCAAGAAGCACTCACACCACTCAGGGTCCCGCTTGCGCGGTAAATCAAGTTGACAAGGACGCTACTGGCGCACAGATATTGCCTGACGGTATTCAGCCCGAGCGTACTACCTCCTCCGTCGAGCCATCAGTTGAGAGTATGGATGCAGGTGCGTAATAGTAACACTGACCTCCATATAAACCGATGTTCATTTTAATAACGCAGTAGTGCAGAAGGGACAAGCTGCAGATGCAGGTAGGGATTCGTTCCTCGATGTCGAAGGCCTCTCCCGGACGCTCTCCCGGACGCTCTCCCGGACGCTAGCAATCATGATCTACCCCACCAAATGGCCTCTCGACAGATTCAGACAGGCGGCGACATGGAGCCTCCCCCCGGCTTTCTCTTTCAACAGCATCACTCGCAAAAAGGCAAACCACGCCTATGTTCTGCCCAGTGTAGCGTATGTAGCTGGCCTTGCAGTGCTGATCTGCTCTGTTGGCTTTGCTTGGCGCATGCTTCCCTCAGGCCACAGCTCTCCTTCTGTATCTGCTTCAGCAACCATTCCGATGACTACCAGCCTCCCTTTCACGACCAATATCACATTCGAGGATTCTCTTTCTTCCACCACTGCCCCCACTACCCATGCTACTGTTGAAGAGGGAGGGTGTATCAAGACGGACTCTTCGGCTTCTCCTACTGCCGGTGTTGCTGTCGAAGAGGGAGGCTTTAGTATGTGGTCTTCTGCTCATGCCAGCCGATGGAGCGAGTTACCCGCTGCGCAATACACTAGAAATGCGGCAATAAATACAGCCTAGTACAGAGAATACAAGACGTTAAATGATATCAGAGAACTAAGTAGCTAGGAATTATGAACAGATATGGAGACCATGGAAAGTATTTAGAGCTCATCGTGAGTATAATGAGATGGAATGCCAAGAACTGAAACTCCGCATAATTTCGTGAACTCTCCGCCCCAGTTCCCTAGCACCTGGAGTATAACTACGCCAACGGGGAATGGAAGCAGCTCTGTCTCTTTGAAGACCGGGAAATACTGCTGAGAGATGAGCAGATTCGGATTATACTCTAGGACGGCCAGTGGCACATAGATCTTGCTCTGCGGCTGAGGCTCCGGCGCTGTGAGAGGAAGATGGCCGCGAAGCATGCTGACCACAGCATGCGAACTGTGATACAGCTGAACAGCGCGTGCCCCATCCACAACCCCCCACAAGAGCATAGACCGCGGCGCAGACTCCGGGTTGTTGCCATCATAGTCGACGGAGACAAAGGATATATTGAGCGTGTCAATGAGCGCGAACCCAAGCTGCCCACGCGTGCCACGGAATTCCCAGCAGCGGCTTTCCTTGATGTCTCCGTTGAGGGCGTTGGAAGGCGAAGTGAGCGATACAGCCTCCAACAAATCGCCTTGCGTGCTGCCCATGATACGCCTTCCCATTCCGCCCATGTTGCTGCCTTCAAGTTCAGCTTTTCCCATAATCTCCCCTTCAAAGCCGCCTACATCCTCTGCATCTCCTGTGTCCATGTCGTTGGATTCATCGCGCTGCGCGCTAATGATGCGGTCTTCTTCCCTTCTGCCCATATTGCCTAGCAGACTGGTTGAGAAATCGCGAATAGACAAAGGAGGGGAGACCGGGTGTTTATCCACGAAAGTGATTTCCGTGAGCACCTTAGCGCCACATTGCTTCATAGCATAGTTGAAGGGAATCGTGTGATGAGAGCTTCCAGCGACTGAGAACAGGGGATGGTCGGGTTGTGTGATAGCGATGGTATTACAGTAAGGCTGGACAAGATGAGCGACAGAGTCAGGAAGAATACGACGAATGGGATCGGGAAGGCTTGGAGAAGAGAGTAGGAGGAGCATTGCCACGCATAATGCGGCAGATAAGAAGGCCAAGATGAAGGTTTGGCAGATATGCGACCATAAGGACCGCTCGAACTTGGGGGCTTGTTGAATGCCTGTGCCACCAGGTTGGCGAACACCGCTTGCGAAAGCTGTCTAGAGTGACATCGCATAAGTAAGCTTATGGAAAAGGATTCACAGAAATACAACCTCTGACTCATCTGAAGTGGAGATTTCCGCTGAAATGTGAGCACGTCAGACCTTTTCACCTCGGCGACTCGTTTGGTGGCAGTGGACGTACAGATCGTATTCAAGTTTTTTGGTAGCATCGAAGCCTGTTCAACAAAAAATCGGTCATGGCTGTACCGATCACGAGCCATTTTTAGAGGGTCCGCAATGGATGCGATGGGAGTATTTCAAGCGAGCTTGGTGAATGAGGGAATTTGGGCTTGCGGCCGTCACAGTTTGTGCTTGTCTCCGATCAGTAGAGACGCCGCTGACCAACCGGATGGTCTCCGCTGAAATGTGAAATGAAGACACTCGGTGCCGCATACCGGATCACGATTGCTTTAAACTCAACGCGGGACTTTGTCTTTGTCCACTGTGGAATATGGCTTCATTGACGACAAAGAAAGCTTCAAGTCGCTATAAACAACGACCGCACGGATGCTCCTCTGCTCGTCGCTGCCCTTCCCACATCCACTTTTTTCACCAGCAGTCATACTCGCAATGCGCTCCCAGACCTATTACATTGAAGACTCGCGCTTCGTCGTCATCAAGGTGGCTATTTTTCAGTACTCAGTATTTGTACATTGTAAATAAGGATACTCTCGCTTACAGGTCGAATCTGTACTCTTTCGGCTCCCTGTTGCGCTCCTGGCTGCTTGTTGCAAGGCTCTGGCCCATCGTATCCAGACTTCGACAACCTCGGAAGGTTTTGCTGAGTTTACCGAAGCCAATCCACTAGAGCTGAAGGAAGTGAACTGGCAGGAATTCCAATGGTTCTTGGACTATGTTATCACACCTTCGTAAGCCGATCTCTGCCTTAACACATCCCGCACACTCACGTCGATGCATCTTGCGCTGTAGCTCGCCTAGGAACTTTAGTCCTGTGGAGCTGGAGGCCATCCTGAAGGTATCGGACGTCTATGAAGCGCCAGCTGCTCGTGCGTATGCGATGGAGAAGCTCTCTGCCCAACTGGATAGCCTCCCGCCCGCCCGCCTCCTGGGACTCGCGATAAATTATCGCGTGCCAGAGTGGTTTATCCCCAGCTATGCGAAGCTCGCGTCCTCCCCGCTCCACACCCTCTCCGCTTCGGAGCTTGCTTCTATCCCTCCTCCTGTTCTCTCAGATCTTCTGCAGCTTCGTCACAAGGTCTACGTCTTCCGACTTGATGTCAGTAGGCTTCGCCGCGATCGGCTTCCACTTCGGAATCGTGATGGACCCTGCATTGGTCGCAGATGCACCGACATCAATCTCGAAGGCTGGGATAAAGTTGTTGAGAGGCTACTCAGTGACGAATGGTACTCAGCGGCCGAGGTTGTGGAAGCACTATCAAGTCACTTCAGTTGGTATGATGACGACGACGGTGGCTACGATCTCTGCCCACAGTGCCGATCCAAATATGAGGGCGACCTCTCAACTGTCATGCAAGAGGAAGCTAGTATTATGGAGGAAGCGGCAGAGCAGGCATTTAATGTCCAAGACTTTAAGACTGTAGTGTCCAACGAGGAGTTGATCTCACCCAAAGAGACGGGCGAGTCGGGCATGCAACTGATGTAGTTCTTGTAGTCTTCTCATTTGTTCCGTTCGCCGAGTAGTATCAAGTTCGTGTCTGCTAGTATGGAGAATAATCTGTTTATTATAATCCACTAGGTAATGAACGGTCACGGTTCACAGAAGATCAGTAGGCAAGCACCGACGACAAGTGAGCGATCGAGGAGTCCTCGCTTGCGATTGCATGGGCGAAAACGAGTGTGAGAAAAAGTGAGCCAAAGAAGGGCATACCGGACAACCGGAAAACATAGACGCGTAATCGAGTCTGTTGAAACTTGCAAGTCCTTTGTGTGCTCTGCGGTTCACGTTTTCCATAAGAATGGCTGCCTCCATCGCCCCACTCGCAGCTCGCCTTTCCTCTCCCTCGAACCTCTCCCAAAACTCACATCACTCCTCTATCTCCGGATTTGTGCGTCCAAGCAGTTATCAGGATGGAGTCCCCTTGCCTTCCGGCGTGAGTATTTCCCGTACACAGTACTAGTGAACTGCGCTGAGACATCTTTGTTCAACAGAGTAATTTACGACAGACCAGTGACCTACAGGGCAGACGTCGCCGATGCTCACCCCTTAAGTGCCAACCTGATATTGGTCAAATTGAGTGAAGGCACATGTCAGTCCCATTCTCGTTTCATCATGCTTCGCTGCTCACTAGGAACGGCTGTGCAGATAAGATCATTGTCAACGATATAGTGGGCCTCTCTCTCATGAGGCAAACCGTTCACCAGAGCTGCAAGATCTCCTGTCGCGAGGTATGTGACAAGCTTCTTAACTCCCGCAGTGTCCAATATAACAAGAGCAGGATGTTGGCTGCATCCTCTACTTCGAACAGGACACAGGCCGCGTGGGCGAACCCAGCGTACTGTTTGGCTTCGGTCGCGAAAGTACTCAGGACATGTGGGATCTTGCTAATGCCCTGATTCGGGCGCGTACGGAAGTCGGCCTTGTGAAAGCTGCGGAAGAGGAGCGCCTGCAGAAGATTGTCGATGCCTCGAGAGTTCATCAGTCTGATCGTGTTAACCGTGTAGTACTCTTACTGGATTAATAATCGCGGAGCGTACCATATAGAAGTTCATTTAAGATTGGCTGTTTAAATAATTTACTTCCCATACTTCCCGACTTTACTCTTTGCACACGGTGAACGTATGCGCTGCCACAGAGCATACGCCGAAACTTGGCGCGCGAAGTAGAGTGAGCTTCCATTGCCTTTTCGAGATATTTGAGTCAGCGTTTCCTAAATATAGGCCACGACCGACGAGCGCGCTCAAGGTCGGTTCCTTCTTGGCGGCCACAACAGACGCACTTTCGGTTCCACTGTAGGTGTGCTGCTGCCCATCCTCGATATCAAAAGTTGCTAATCCACATCTGTCCAGTACTATTCAATATCGTCTCACATTCGGCTGACTTGCGGCTATAACCAAAGTTCAGCTTCCTTCTTTGGCGGCGCATTCCCCGTAAGCTCTCAAGTGCATCTTTGAGTAATCCGAACGGCTGACGATCCTCATTACTCTTCATCCAGGCTAACTCGTTCATGCATGGAGGGATCAAAACCGGAGCACGTGTGCACTTGCGACGAGTGCGCTGATTACGGCTTTGTGCAAGATGCAGTGTTCGGTCAGATCCCGGGGCGGGTATGGAGTGAGAGAGGATATGTAAAACACAAGGGAGGGAAAGAGGCTCTGCATGCGGAGGTATGTATGGGTTGCGTTGTGTGGCAGTTGTCATTGTAACATACTGGGGCCCCTTCATCACCGACAGAGCACTTTACTTCGGATTCGACGCCAGCTCGACTCCAAGGCAAAGGAAATCCGAAACTACACTCAACCGCTGTTCTTCAAGAATCCCCCTGTTGACAATGAAGATGAAGATGTACCCATACACGAAGACTTGCCCATGATCCCAAATGAAGGCGCATACCCTCTACAGGAGGGCCTCACCCAGAACGCTGCCTTTTTGGATTACGAGAAATGGCTTATCTCTGCCTTCTACGAGGCTCAGACGATTGTCCTGCAGAGTATGAGTGTTCTTGGCGAAGGAGATCTTGCAATGCTGCCGCAGATCATACAGGGGGAGATGCACGAACTACAAAGGCGAAAGGGGATGGAGTGGGAGCGTCAGCGAATGACAAAAGCCACTGGTAGGATAGTTCGAGGGGCAGGCATCTCGGTGGTCGAAATAGGTGAGTATCAACCCGTTTCCATTTAGTTGTCACTCATTTTTGTCAGAGCCTCTTCTCGCCCCCAATCAGCTGCTGTCCAAGCCTATCTTCTTTGCATGCTACATGCTTCTAGCGGTGCTGCACGTTGTATGCTACCTTTCCGTCAACCGCTGCAATCAATTCGTGATTCCCATACTCAGGCTGGTTCTGAAGCTTCATGAGACGCATCTACTCCCTGACGAAGAGATCAATTTGAGCGTTCCCGATGCCATCCCTGCCACCATAGATCGTATCTTGTCCTCACTCCAGCTAGAGCCAGTTCTGGACGCCTTTATCTGCTGCCGGGCTTGCTTCGCCTGCTACGACTTGAAGGATCACCCAAAGACGTGTACGTATCAAGCCGCCTACAACCTCCCTCCCTGTGGACGGCCGCTCACTTGTAAACGGAAGCGGAAGGGGAGCAAAGTGGAGGAACCTGAGCGACTGATCCATTTCCAGAATTTTCGTGTCTGGCTTGGAAGGCTTCTGAATCACCCAGGAATAGAAGACATGCTTGACCGGGACGTATATGCCACGGGTGCTGGTGAAGGGGAGCTCCTCGATATATGGGACGGAGAGGTCCTCAGGAACTTCTGCGGCCCGGACGGGAAAAACTTCTTTACCTGCAAAGGCCCAAGTGATATTCGTCTCGCTTTCAGCATCTGCATGGATAACCTCAACCCTTTCTTCAATAAGCACGGAGGAAAATCGTACAGCGTGGGCACGATATGCCTCATCTGCCATAACCTCCCCCCCGACATTCGCTATAACCTAGAATATGTCTTCATCTTCTGCGTCTTCCCCGGTCCCCGAGAGCCTAGACTGGAACAGCTCAATAACGTTTTGAAGTTCGTTGTCGATCTTTTCTGCGATTTTTGGGACCCCGGAGTATACTATAGCTCCACCAAGAAATATCCAAACGGCCGTCTGGCCCAGGCAGCTATAGTGCTCCTGCTGGGGGATTTGATGGCTGTGAAGAAGTTATCCGGAATCGGCAAGTGGTGTACCCAGTGCCCAGTGGAGGCGAAGGACATTGATAATCTGGATCCGGAGACTTGGCCAGCACCTCGTACCGCAGAGGAGCATAGGAGACTCGCGATCGAATGGAAGGGCCTCGACTCAGCCGCTCAAGTGAGGCATTTCAACAAGTATGGCATCAGGTGGACAGAGCTTCTGCGTCTTCCTTACTTCGATGCAGTTCGTTTCACAGCTGTGGAGCTGTCGCACAATTTGCTGACGAACAATGCCGATCATCACCTCCGAGTGATTTGGGACATGAACGCTCTCCTCCCAGATGGTCTTGGAGACACCGGCCCCTCTTCGTCGAAGAAGAAGGAGGATCTTGATCCTGTGAGAGTGCAGCACGCCTGGGAAATGGTTATGCGTGGAACGGATAAGCAGCTTGGCGAGATTCGTGCCAAATACCTCAAGGAATGCTGTCGCATGGCCGGAGAAGGTACAGGGGGGCGTAAAGCCGCTCTCTACAAAACCCTGCTGGAATGGGTATGATTCTCTCAAATCTGTGAGCTGATCTATCTAATAAATCGCTGTAGAGAGCGGTACAAGGCGTAGTAGACGACAAAGGAGATCCCCTGGACCCCATGCCACGGGTTGGGAGAGATGACCCGCCTTCCAAGTATGAGTTGCATACAGGAGAAGCCGTTCTCCTTCGTGCGAAAACGCAAAAGCCCTTGGTAGACCTTCGTAAGAAGGTCCTCGAGTCTATGGTTACATCGAGGATCCAAAGCCAGGTAGGCAATGCGCAGCTGGCTCTAAGCATCCTATCCAGAGGCGCAGAACCTTCCAGGCTGCTGGCTATGCCCAGCGTGGCAGTCGCCTCAGCATCTGTAGCCTCCATCTCTTCCTCTCTAAATCTTCGCACTGTCACAAGGGAAGAGCTATCTCACGTTCTCTTTGCGATGGTACGCCTGAATTCACAGTAGTAGTAGACAATTGCTGACTCTTCATACTATTGTTTAATGGTCCAGGAAACAGCTAGACGTGCCCAGGAAGGCGAGAAAGAAGACCCACCAAACGTCAAAACAGCCGTATTGGGGAGCAAGATCCTGTCTGAGATCCATCAAGACATTGCGCGCATTACTTTGCCTTCCTGGATCGGAAGAGTCCCTTCCGACTTGGGCAACAAATCGCATGGTACTTTGTCTCAGGACGCTCTGCGTACTACCACCACTGTAATCCTCGTGAGCGCACTTCCTCGGATTTGGGGCACATGCCCTGATGATTCACGAGAGAGACAAATTTTGGAGAATTTTCTGGACTTTTCTATCGCAGCAGATGTCGCGCTCATGAGAAGTACCAGCATAGGAGCAGCAGATTACGCCTACGATCTTTTGTTGAAATATCTTCGCGGTTTACGTCGGCTTTACCCACACATGGGGCTGATCCCCAACCAGCACATCTCGCTGCACCTTAGGGAGACCCTGAAGAGATTTGGGCCTGCCCCTGGCCAACGATCCAATTTCCTAGAGCGCATCAACTTTCTGCTACAAAAAGTACCCACTAACTCCAAACCCGGTAAGTGTCACCTATTTCCCTTTTCCCTCTCGCTTTCAGCATCTCATTTGGAAGGCTTTGATAGGGGAGATGGAATTAACGATGATGAGGCGTCTCTGCATGTCCCAGGACATCCGTACATCTATGATCAGCCTTCCACCAAGCCTGGAAGGTTTGAGAGCTGCATTCATGAACGCCTTTGATAGCGATGGTCGAGGGACTCTGCAAAGCGAGAGTGGAGGCTACTTCGACAACAAGATCACCTACTCCAATACTACCAAAAAAGAAGATATTCCGGCAGATCTGTACCTGCTCATCTGTGACAAAGACCGTGATGCGGTTCCTTCTCGCCAGGCTCTGTTCCAGAGCTCTATCACCTACGGAAGGGCTACTTACTCTACAAAGCCTACTAGCGAAAATAATAGCTATGTGGTGTTCGGTGACTATCCTACAGGAAAGTGGTACCCGGCCCAGATCATCTCCATCATGATCCAGAGTCTAGGCGGTAATGCGGATGGCTTCTATACTCATGTGGCTGTTCGCTGTTTCGAGCCTCTGAAGAACGAAGATGTCTCGCGGGACTTTTATCTTGCTCAGAGAAGATCTGGGAGCTTAGGTGACATCGGCCACCTTTTCTACAAGAGGAAAAGCAAGCAGACGATTTTGTTGGATGTCAGCGACATCGTCTGCCACTTCGCTTGCAATCCCGTACAGGTGCCGGGCATCACACGAAGCTGCATCCACGTCAGGCCATGTTTCAGAGTAAGTCGCAAAGCTATTATTACGCATCATATACATCAAAACAAGCTGAACGATATCGCGCAGAAGGGACCACACAAAGGCCCCAAGTAGCTATAGAATCCGCAAATTAGAACCTTTACCCTTTCCAGTGTCATCGGTCGCTTTCATCAGAGCCGCTCCTCGATTAGAACCTTTCCTTCAGCTTATGCCCCTTTCCCCTTCCCCTTTCCGGCGTCGCCAGTCACCTTCTTTAGAGTCGCACCTCTCTCGCTGCCCTTCTTACCCTGCTTCGCCGGGGTTTTCGGTAGGCTTCCACGTTTGTACTTCCTGTCTATAGTCGGACCCACCACCCATCCGGGCATCCCAGTTTCCGTAATCACGAATATACGGTCTTTCCCACCTCCCATGGACTCCTGGGTGCCTTCCGGAAGCTCGACCCAAGTGAGACGTGGATTGCGAGGTTGGATTGCGGTGCAACGCCATGCGTGAAAGCCCCGCTCATCCCTGTGGATATAGATATCGTTGGGTAGAATACCCGTCGACATGGGTATCTGCGGCGGCGTTCGAATTCGTTTTGATCCTACAGACGTGAAATAGTAGATGATGAAGTTTGTGTCGCGGATTGTACGTTGCTTGCGCTGAGACACTGCTTCCAAGGCAGCCTGCATGGCATATAAGGTAAGTACGGTACGCAGAGCTCATGAAGATGGTGTACCGTCTCTTGGAACTCATTGTCGTCCTCCGAGGCGGGCGGGGTTGAAAGGTCCGAGGTGTCGATGCTGTATAGAAGTTGAGTGATGATAGATGATGCTGAAGGGACATCATACCTAGGAGGAATGACGACCTTCAGCGGTGACTGTTTCTTGTTTGCACGAGCCCGCCCCGCCTCCAGAGTGCTCTTGTTCTCGACGGATGCCCCTCCCTTCTGGTGTCCTTCCTTAATCCGAGTCGGCGCTACCGCTGCGGGCGCGGGCGGCGCGGCCGCCACAGCTTGCTCCTGTTTCTCATGTTCAAAGCCACCGGAAATCGAAAGACTGAGTCTAGGACGGCAAAGTCAGATACAGTCCACCGAGTCATGCGTGTCAAGCTCACTGTGTTGGGATAGAAGGCTTAGACGTTGGATGTGGTATGTAGACGTCTGTGATTGGGGACTCCGGATCCTTCGTCCATGTCGTTTTGAATCTGACCACTTTGGAGGAAGTCATCTGTCGAATGAAGAGGTGAGCAATTTATTTCTCTCTTATGCACTATCGTTACCTGAAGTGGA
Source organism: Irpex lacteus (assembly GCA_001986395.2). Lineage (NCBI taxonomy): Eukaryota > Fungi > Basidiomycota > Agaricomycetes > Polyporales > Irpicaceae > Irpex > Irpex lacteus. The sequence continues at coordinate 946,237 of MQVO02000010.1, read as the reverse complement.
CGTTCGCGTGAAGTCACGGCTATGGAGGTAGAAGAGAGTATGGAGGTAGAAGAGAGAGGTTCACGGACTCAGACTTGAACAAAGGGCTTTGCGCACACACGGACGCCACTCGGACTTGGAATCAAGCCCGCCTTCGGCCACACTCATCCATCGCACATACTATCACCTATCACCCCAATAGTGCACCATGGTACTTCAATACTCTGAGGCATGGAATACGGAGGAGAAGGGACTCAATCTGAGCGGCTTATACGCTCTTGCTTTCAGCAAGGAGGGGACCTGGCTTGCCTGCTCTAATTCTGACTGCACCTTCGTTCTGGCAACGGACTCTGGCAAACTCGAGGCTCGCATATGGTATCCGGAGAAGATTTGCATGCTGTTGTGGCTTACAGGGCAGGTAGGATCCTTGCTGTGTGTTTACACCGATGGAACGGTGGTGAACACATCCCTCGCCAATCCTGTGAGTAGCTGAACATCGCTGCAGTGACCCTTTAGCTAACTTGTCCCATAGCTTTCCGTTGACTCTTCAGTTATGAGGGTCAGCAATCACCGCATATCCCATGCCAGCGTGAGTAGAAGTGGAGCGAGGCTTGTCACTGGGAATGGTGTAGATGTTCGAACTTGGGCTTGGAACTCTAGAAATGGTGAGTAGTGCTATCACTATATCACTATTCCTCTTGGAGACCACTAATATATCGTCAGAGCAATGGCAGGAGGGCATTTCTCTTAAGTGGCCTCAATTCGAGCGTCGTTCTGATGTCCATATTACCGGTCTCCACTGGGCCACTGAAGATACGCTCATTATTTCGTACCAATACCATGGTCTCAGGTGAGTTATTCAACCACATGTATGCAATGTGTACTGAACTTGGCCTTTCATATCGTGTAAGGGTGTGGGATGCAAAAACCGGCGTTATGCGCCGGCATCTTCTGAAGCCTGAGGCTGCCTTGTGAGTACCTATTACGATCAGCCTCAACGCAGGGTAACACTGCTTCCAGGGGGACCACGCTTCTTTCTCCCAACACCGGCACCATTGCTGTAGGCCGCACGTCGCGATTTGAACTCTATCGCTTTGACTACAGAGCACCCTTTCGAAAATACCTCACCATCTCACACAACTACCCCGATAGCAGCTCTGCTGCCATCTTTGTGCACAATGACACCGTTTTGATAAGTGCGTTTGATGAAGGGAAGGTGAGGGCATGGTTTGTCGATGACGGAAGCGGTACCAAATTCTTTACTCTCATCCATCCTGGTGAGTCCAAGTGCGTTCTCTATGTCCTTCCCAATTATGCTCATAGCGGATCGTGGAATCTAGGGAAGGCCGCAAGAATTCTAGCCATAGCGGTAAGTTCTCCCTTGACGATCTCTTTGCCTCTGTCTAATTTTCCCGGCGGTCTTTAGCAGCACGAATTTGAAGAAGAAGATCGCTTCGCCATTGCTACGCTCACCTCAAAATCAGTAGCTCTATGGTGTACAGAAGGTACGCGTTGGATTCATTTACTCGCTTCTGTTATCGCTTGACAAGATCTCTTTCGCTCATAGCTCCGAAGCTGGTTAGGCCTTCCTCTAAGGGCCGCAGTCTCCTATGGGTAGGCGTCATATCCTGGCCAACTCAATTGTTCGCTTCCATATACTTACATCATCCTTCAGATAAGTGTAGCCAGCGTTGTACTGCTGGCTCTTGCTGTGTCTTTCAAAAATGTATAGCATCTGGACCGGAGGTTCGTGTATCTGGTTATTATCTTGGCGCTGATTTGCTTAATGACGCTGCCTCCCTATCCTACTGCCATAGAATTGTAGGCTCTGGTTCCGTATTTTGTATCTACCATACTATAAGAGCTCTGGAATGCGATTGCGTCGTGAGCAAGGATGTAAAGAATGAGCGATAGAATGAGCGATAGAATGTCATAAAGAAAAAATGGGAAATCATTGTTTCATTCAGTACGTAGGCCGCTATGGAGAATGAAAAGACCTAGCCCACTCACGGATTCGTTATACAGCTCAACAGTCGTCTACCGGGCCACATCATCTCTTTCCTCTCCTCTGCCATCACGCTCGCCACTGTGATGGACATCCCACAGCCTGATCATGGGCGACCTGTTCCACGCCCCGCCTTTGCGAGGATTTCTAGCCCTATGCCAGCTTTCGATTTTGCCCCCGGATATGCGCCTTTCGAGCTGGCAAGTCTTCGCACTTCACTCACTGATAGAGCTTCCTAACTTCGCAGTACTTTAGATACGTGCACGCAGGGTTGATTACGATGCAATATTCATGGATAGCGTCGTGATACCACCTGAAACAAACATGTTTTTTACTGATCTTAGGCAAAACCAAGACCTACAAAGAGCGGCGGAGATCGATGCAGAGGTAAGTAATCAGCTTGTCTGTTCAAATTAGTGCCAAATTCCCGATGTTATGGCAGAACCCTATTCGCGGGGCGAAGAGGAGGGCTCCTGGAAATGCACAGCCACCGCCAGCACCAGCACCACCAGCACCAGCACCGCCAGCACCAGCACCAGCGCCGCCAGCACCGCTGCAAGGTGCGCAAGGAAAAGCTCATTCCAAGAATAGGCATGAGGAAGAGGAAGACAAGTTGGACAATCGTGCTACCAAGAAGCGGAAAGAGGCCAAGGAGAGGCCTGGAAGAAAGAAGAAACCTTTACCAGTACAGACGAGGAATACTCAGTCAGAAGCACAATCTCAGGACGAAATGGATACCCAGCTTGAACATAGATTCGAATTCAAGTGCCCCCCACACTGGGCGGAGGGGAAGGATGTACAGAAGGTCAGTTACAACTGCTATCTCTGCCCCATCGTAGCCTCACCGTAATCTCATCGCTGTACAAGGATAAAGGACGGGGAGAGAAGGGCAAGGAGCGGGAGCGGGAGAGGGAGAGGGAGCGGGAAAGGGAGCGGGAGCGGGAGCGGGAGCGAGAGCAGGAGCAGGAGCGGGAGCAGGAACAGGAGCGGGAGCGGGAGCAGGCACGGGAACGGGAGCGGGAGAGGGAGCGGGAGCAGGAGCAGGAGCGGGAGCGGGAGCGGGAGCGAGAGCAGGAGCAGGCACGGGAGCGAGAGCAGGAGCAGGCACGGGAACGGGAGCGGGAGCGGGAGCGGGAGCGGGAGCGGGAGCGGGAGCGGGAACGGGAGCGGGAGCGGGAGCAGGAGCGGGAGCAGGAGCAGGAGCAGGAGCAGGAGCAGGAGCAGGAGGATGGTCATGATCGGAAGGAGAGGGAGCGTAGTCGTAAGCAGAACAAGGACAAGGAAAAGCGGAAACAACGAGGCGAAGGCGATGAACGAGAGAGTGAGAGGGACAATGGAAGAAACCATAAGGCTTTGAAAGACGGCCAAATCCCTTGGCCATCGAAAAAAGCCACCGTGTGGAAGACGGACGGGAAGGGGGTGAGTCTATCTTGTACGTTGATGTCCAGGTTGTCTATTCATCGTCTTTTCTTCAGAAGGCGGTAACGTTCCAACTCCCTAGCCAAAGTAAGACGCTTGAGCCCTTATCAGGTATGGCCATTCACTTTGCCTCTCGTTAATCCCTGACGACAACCTTCTGCAGCTCGTTTCCCGCCCTATGGCCTACAAGATCCACCCCATGCCGATTTCGTAAGTTCTATGCTTTCCGCCAGGAACGTCTCTGATATGCTTTCGCTACGTAGGAACGACTGCTGCAGGAATGGGAGGCCAATCCGGTAAGCTTCACCTGTCACTCTCTTCCGCACATGACTCATATGCATGCTGTGCAGAACAACCTAGTCAACGGTGGAGAGATGGCACAGGCTATTCGCGGTATGATGGCGGCCGAAGACCCAGCTAGCCCCACCAAAAAGGGAAGTCAATCCCGCAAGAAAAGGGACCCGCAGGATTCTCAGCAGTCTGAGGATCAGCCAGTTGATCGCCTGACCGTGAAACAACGCGGTGATAGAGAAAAGAACTTGCAGGCGAGTAACTTGGGAGCCTTGATTCTTGGAGCCGTCTGATCTTGTATTTCTCCAGAAACATATCCGTACAACTGCTCTGCTTTGGATGAACAGGGAGGACAACCAATCCCGTTTTTCACTCCCTCTGCCTGGCTCCGTCGCAAGATATGAAAAGACTGGGGACAAGAGAGATGGGCCTTCTTTCTCACGGTACAATCTTGCTAAATACCCTCTACGGCTCGATATGCAGGCCACCCCTGCCTCTGCTTGGAATAAGCGTTGCATAAGGATCTTCGCCGAACAGTATGTCAGGGTAAACAATGCTGTATCTCAAGATAAGGAAGAAGTACGGCGCTATTTCTCAGTACACTTCAAGGCTCTTAAACTGGCATATCAAGACATCAATAAAGCCACGCTTCCGCCAGAGCACGCTCACAGGTTGCTCAAGAAGAAGCTTCAAGCAAAAGCTAATAGCAGAATCGCCGAGGCAAGTACCTGCTCTGCCTTTCAACCTTTTGCTACTCCGCTCACTGCCTATGTGGCTCCTAGATGGCCAACCGTCGAGTGAAAGCTGCTCAAGGCCATAAATCGACAAAGCATCTGGTACCTATCCTCAAACGGGCTGGAAGAGGCATACACAGTGACGACGAACTTGTTCAGGATGATGGAAATACCTGGGCTGTAGCTAAGAAGATGCGGTGGAGGAATGGGAGAGTAGGGCATGTAGTGGAAGTATGTGACGCCCTCAACATGGCAGATAAGTATGATGCGGAGGGGAAACTGAAGTCCGGTACACATCCGCGTCCTCGCATAACTGGGGAGGATGAAACGACCCGGCAGCCTGTCAAAGGACTTCCGAAGAACTTTTACAGCGAAAGTTGGCTAGTCGGCCTTGACAGCGACGTTCGCGAGGACCTTGGTGCAACTTCTGAGGTAGATCTAAATATTCCTAGTGATGCTGAGAGGTAAGTTGCAGTTTTTTGTTGGTTTGTTCAAGATTTGACTGTTTCACAGAGTGTATAAAAGGATGATCAAAGTCGGCGCGGTAAGGCGAAGGATCATACCAGAAAAGGGCCCCTCCACACCGAAAAAAGGGAACCGGAAAGGGAACAGACCCTCTCAAAGGCGTGCTCAACCAAGCCAGTCGTACTCCAGCAGCAGCTCAGGTAGCGGGTCCTCCAAGCGGTGCAGAGAAGAACCAGAGCCTGGGCCATCTAAGAGGAGGCGGACTAGTGGTAGTCCCAATTCACAAGGTTCACTCTGATCCAGCGACATTCTTGTACAGATAGCCTTGTAAATTAATTACATGAACATCTCTCTCCCACGCATACCTTCCCCCTTGCTTTGCTTTTGATAAGACGTCTTTGCCTTATACGCACGCATCTCCCGAGTCTCAACTTCCAACCTTGATTCAGGACTCGGGACTCCGGACACTGTAGGCCGGATCACGAGTAAAAACGTGCCTTTTGTAGTCAAGAAAAAGGTGCGTGAAAATGTGCCCTATGTCATCAAGAAAAAGGTAAGGAAAAAGGTAAGGAAAAAGGTAAGGAAAAATGTAAGGACATATAACAAACCTTTTTCCAAACCTTTTCCTAAGTGAAAAGGGCCCATTTACTCCGCGAGAATACGGTCCCTTTTCACCTGGGAAAAATGTCGCCGGACATATGCTTCCTTTTGCGTCCGCGATAATGAACCATTTGTCTTCCCGAAAAAGGCAATCATAAAGGTTTGATTTTTCGATTGAAAATATGACGTACAAAAGGGGACCTTTCTGTCTACATTTGGGCTTGGGAAAAAGGTAAAGAAAAAGGTTCCCTTTGCTGACACATTTTTACTCTGTCAAACGGACGGAAACATGCTGTCTTTTCTCACGCCTTTTTCTCCCCTTTTTCCGCTGGAAAAATTATGCCACTTACGCAGTGTATCTCAAAGTGGGATCAGTTGGCCCTGGAACCGGATTTGTTGAGGTCGCTCAGTGTGTTTGGGTAAGTGCATCTTGATTATCTTCGCTGTTCACCGTATCGTGGGTTTTGATGACGCGTCGCTGAATTCTATGTTTATCTATCCAGGGTGGGTCCTCCTAACAAGATCCAGCAGCGTGCACTGCCCTTCCTCCTGAGGGGGTCAGATATCATCGCCCAGGCGCCTCCAACCCAAGAACGAATTGCTGCATATGTCATTCCGGCCATTCACATCGCCCTCATTCACACGGCTGCCCAGGCACCCCTACGCGGGCCGCTAGTCGTCATGATTTCGACGACAGTAGACCAAGCTACACAAGCACAGCGTATGATTCGCGACATTGGAAGTCCTATAGGCGTTCGCTCTGCGTTGGGAGTTGGCGCATTATCTGCCAGCAACAATCTCGGCCAGGAACTCCGTGTGTTGCACCAGAACATGCCGCACATTTTGTGTGGTACGCCGCAGAAGCTGCATGCGCTGTTTACCAGCCCTGGAGGAATTTCGGGAGCTGAGGTCAGGTTTTTGGTGTTGGACGAGGTTGATCAGCTCATTGCGAGAAACTTGCAAGACTTCGTGTTTACGATCGTGAAGATGCTGCCACCACCGAAGTCCAGGTCCGCGAATAACGCCAACGGGAACGGGTCGATGTACTCTGTTTTAGAAGGTAATGGATCGACGTCGTCACTCAACCCGTCTAGCCTGGGTAGGAGGTGCTCTACCATCGGGTCCACTACCTCGCTCAACAGGTTTGATAACGCAAACGGAACTTCGTTGTCGGTGGACAGGCAAACTGCGCTCTTTTCCAACACCGTCCCGCAAGACGTGCTGAACCTCGCTACGAGCATCCAGCTGCGAGAGCCCGTCCGAGTTCTGGTTAGACGAGACGGCAACGTCACGCACACTGACAGTGGATCTGGCGCCCGCGGTCTGCGCCAGTTCTATCTGTACCTTGCCTTCACGGCTGGCGGTGGACGTTCCGACGCGACGTTGCCGCAACAAGGATTGGGTATCATTGGGTCTGGTCGAGGAGCCTCTACGAGTGCTGAAACTGCCCAGGCTCGTGAATGGAAGCTCGACGCGCTCGCCGACTTGTTTGACGATTTGGATATCTCGCATGCGATTATCCATGTTGGAGGGTTGACGGCTCTCGAATCTGTCGTGTACAAGCTGGCCTCTCGCAACATGGATGTGGTACCCTTGGTGTGTTGTTATTGGTTTGAGTGCAGTGATTTCTATACTTACTATTGCTACAGCACAGTGACATGAATGCCGGAACCAAACTCGCTGCCCTCAACAAGTTCCGCAGCCCATCAACTGGTATTATCAGGCAGTCGTCAGCAAAAGTCTTGGTTGTGTACGATGTCGTCGTGAAGGCTCCCGACGTTCAAAAAGTTCCTCTTGTTATCAATTATGGTGAGCTGAGTATTTACTCATGCATGTTCAATTCTGACCGCGCCATAGATTTGCCGAAAGCGGTAGAGGAATATGCTCATCGGTAAGCCGTCTCGTTTTTCGAATCTTTCGCTTCACTTACCACTCAACCACAGCGTGGCTCCCGCCATGGCAGCCAATTACTCACGCCCCGGCGTGGTAGTCAATTTCGTCACCGCCACGGGTGGAGACGTTGAGATGCTCCGTTCTATAGAGTGCTTTTACAAGTGAGTGCATCGTCACAATTATCTTGATAAGTGCATATTCTGACACCACTCTGACAGGATTAAATGTGTAAGCTTCCTTTCTCCAAATCGCCGTCACGAGTATACTAACAGCCCTAATCAGCCCGAAGTTCCGGTCAGCCTCCGTGACATTGTGTAGCTTGGTCGTCTCTCCAAATTGTGTACCCTTACCATTTGCTTTCTGGTTTTGTTCACGTCGTTACCCCGTTTACGTCAAGATGCGTGTTCCCGTTCACTGTGTTATACCCTCTTACCCGTAACATCCGACCGACTGTTTCCCTATCGCGAGCCGGACACAGATCTGGTCGTCGCATACTGTACCTAGTAGTCTTTCTCTTTCTGTTCTCGCTCTCGTGCATGATCTCTCGCTCTCATCTTTGACAACATCTATATTGGCTAAATCTACTTGTTACCCCTCGATACGGACCTGTAATACCTTCAATGTACTATCTTCGCTGCAACTTGCAAGTTGTCTGAGCGAGCCTGTTTGAGAAGGTCTCCATGCTAGTCGGTGTATCTGCCCGACATGTGCTAATCTAAGGTGAGTAGTCAGCGAAGCCAGAACATAAAGACTCGTACGTGTGCTGCCTGATAATACACAGGAATACAAGGATGCTATGAAAGAGTTGAAACGGCTTCGAAGTCCTGTGCAACCCGATGTGCGAATTTGGTCAGAAGATTGCAACGCGCGATTGAAATACGTCACTGATCAAGCAAAGGTAAGTAGCGCCGCTCGCAGCCTGGTGTGTTGCCACGTGATCGCGTTTACGTTTACTTACCAGTCAAGTTGGACATGTCTCGCACTGACCGGTACTGACCACCAAACGCCCCTCTCGCCAGCAACTACTGTTCGTGTGACCAGTGGGTACACACTGCTACATTATGTCGGGCGACAAATATCCAGATGAGAACACTCCAGTCATCACAAGCCAGGCTGTAAAGCATGTGAAGCCTCTTCCGAACCCCTCGACCGGGAGCGCAAACCCCTCCGCCTCCCTACCAGCACTGTGGGGGTACCTTCAGCCAGCTCTAGACCACATTGTCCGTGGACCTACCAGCAACGATTCCAAGGCACCAAATATCGAGATGTCATACCACATGGGCATACACACAGCCGTCTATAACTACTTAACCGCCCAAGCCGACTCAGGCTTACCCCACGCACCTCATCCCCCTCCGTCCGGCAAAGTAGTTGCTGGTTGCAATCAGCAAGATGCCAAACCTAGTGGAACGTATCTTTACGAGCAGTTAGACCGGTACTACGCTGACGCTGCTCACGAGGTCCTGCTTGGTGCACCTCACGATGACGGCGACCTCATCCACTATCTCCTCCCTTGCTTTCATCGGTACTCTGCCGGCGCACAGTCAGTCAACAGACTTCTCAGCTATGTGAACCGACACTATGTGAAACGGGCAGTCGACGAGGACAAGGGATGGTTGCGACTCGCAGACTTTTTTGACGCGGTTGCAAAGTCCCCGCAGGAGAACAACGCGCGGGACATGATGCAGAAACGTTTGAAGGAGAAGAGAGTGGAGGAGTTGAAGAAGTGGGGGTGGTATGAGGGCGCACTGCCTGAGGTACTGGCGAGAATGGAAGCGTGTGCAGAGGCTGCGAGTCCTCCGGATAGGATTGTCCCTCTGTCGTCGATGGCTCTGCGGCGGTTCAGGATGGAAGTCATCGCCCCCTTGCTCGCTGTTTCCGTCGATAAGAAGGGAGGGAAAAAGAAGAAGTCACCAGCTAACAAGGGAGATGAGGCACTCCCCAAGAGTCGACTTGCTCGAGCGGTGGAGGACCTCTTGGAAGGGGAGGCGTACGATCCGGACGAGAGGGTCAAGACGGCGGGAGAGTTGGAACTTCTGCTTAGGACAGTAGGGGTAAGTGCCGACCGACCGCTACGTAAGAAACTTGATAAGTATGCGCTAGATATTTAGCTTACTATGATTGTTCGCAACACTGCTATTCTACAATCTTCGTGGGTCGCTTTGAGTCTCCGAGTCTTACCTACCTATCTGCTGGAAACATTGATCATCTAGAAACGATTCTCTCTCGAGCTCTGACACATGCATATGCACCACAAACTCCGTGGCATACTATCTCGATTCTCTTGTGCTTTTGAGTGATCTGCATTCTTTGGCTAATAATAATTGTCTTGTAGTTTTGTTGACCGCGATATGTTTGTCCGACATACCGAAATGAGCGTAAGAAGCCTGGAGTTACAGGTGCCTGCCCGCGAGACAATTGTAGATGACCCAGAGTTGCTTCAAGGGCTCGCGAAGATTACCTCTCTGCAGCCTCAGCTGCCTGCTGTCCTGATGAGCTTGGTTACCGATCCGGTGCCAAGCTCCGTGTCCTCAGAAGATCATCCCCCGGCACTATCTATCGACCCCTTTGTACCCATAGACACTGCTGACGAAGATAGTGAAACCTATGACAGCGATCTAGACGATGCTCTGTTCAACGACGATTTAGATACGGAAGATGGGTACTAGGTCAGGCGCTTTCTCCCTCACACTGGCATTCAATTGACGCTGACCAAATCATCACCTCACGTCAGCAAAAGTGCACAACGCCGATTTGTGCAGGATCGTGACCTGACAGGTTTGTCAGGCTGGAGCTTACCTGTAGATACCTGGTTTCCACCTGAGAGGTCGTCTCAGTACGTCGCGCAGCTGAGTCGGTATGTGAGCTATGTTACGCTATGAATATTATATCCGAGTCGCTGCGCAAGCTTATGCCAGTGATGGTTGGTATCCGAGTTGTGAGTACGTTAGATCGGCGCCCCGGCCTGCATAAGCATTGGGTCGCTAGTTTCCCCATCACCAACTTCTATTCACCCCTACAATGCAGTACTCAGGCTTCAGCATTCCAACCAGCCACAAAGAAGGTGGTCGACGAGCAACGGAGCGTTTAAGCCGTAAGCTAGATGGACAATATCGTCGCACCGACAAAGAGATGGCTATGGGTAGTGGCGAACGGTGAGTGTTCTGACCTAGCTGTAATGTTTGACGACGGCCCACAGCTACATTATAATTGTCGTTTGCTGTGAATTGGAACTCTAAGTTTCGTAGTGTAGGCTTGTGGTAGCATACCCTGTATAGATATATACCAAACCCTGCACAACATCCGCCGTCTAGGCCGCTGCGGCCGTACCGCAAGCGAGTCTGTTACTAGAACTGGCTATATCCTTCCGTACCCTCAAGATCGTCATCAATGCCTACACCCTCCTCTCCATCCTCGGCTCCTAGCCCGTCCATAGCCTCAAAATTATTCGCATCATCCCCCGCAGCCCCAAACACTTCACGGTCTTTGTCTTCAAGTGGGTCAACCTCGGGGTGTTCATACCCATAATCCTCCTCTCCTTCATCGTACATCGGCGGTACTGTCACCTCATCGAAACCACCTGACGCATACACCGTGACAGTGCTATTTCCTTCAACTGTATTGAGGAGATCAACAGAGCTGATCTGCGGTGAAGCATTGAGGGCGGGGTTGACAGCTGTCGCCTCATTTGCAATCGTATCAGCAAGGGGTTCGGCGGTGTTAGAATTACCATCGGCTTGTTTCTCGTTGGTGTCTGCTGTGTCGACCTGTGCGGACCCGCACGATCCGCGATGCCCAATGAAGCCCACTAAATAGCGCATCACTGGCAGCTTGTCGCGGTCAACGAATCTTAGTGAATACAATGGTTAGCAAATTAAACATCTTCTGGCAAAACAAACAAAGTAATGCCCTTACATATTGACATAGTAAAACTGCCAGTCTTCGTCCTGTTCACGAGACTGACGAGCGATATACCATCCCAGGAGCTCGCCAGTTGTACCATGTGCAAAAGGTGGGATGAGATGTGTGGCCCAAACTACATCTCGCGGGTTGAGAAAGCCAAACGCGTCTGGGTCATTGGAAGGAACGAATCCAATGTGAGGCAAGCGGCGGGTCTTGAAGCCAGACTCGGACAGTATGCCGCTTATGTTCCTCGCCTGGTGCTGCTTTATATGAAGAAGCCCAGAGCGACGACACTATCGAAATGCCTCCTGCGACCAGGGGGCGCATCAGGATCACTGGCGGGGCTCGAGAACACTTAGCTTACGGCGTCGACCATGCCAGTAACCTTTGCCGTGCCCTGTGAACAACACCCTGACCGTTGCAAAGGAGGCCTCCCAATGAATCATACATTGGATCACCCAGTGAATCACCCAGTGATTAATCACCCAGTGAATCACCCAATGAATCACCCGATGCATGACACATTGAATCACCCAGTGAGTCCGGACCTCCCGAGATAAAAACGATATAGCACACGAAAACCACAAATTCCGTTAATAAAATACATGATAATATTCCAAGGTAAATCGTACGACGCGTTGTATCAGCAAGTTGAAGCGAAGGGCGGTCTCAGACGGAACACTCAGTTTCCCGAGAGGGATAGTTGAAGTCGGGGATGTCGATTAGCTCCTCCCCGGCCTTATACCAGACATCTCCTGGGGAAGACGTGGGGATCGTCCAAGAAAGAGGCTCCCTCTCTAGTTCGCCTTCACCCTCTTTCCCCTTCTTCAATTCATTGCCCTCATCGTCCTTCGCCAACTGGTCTACCTCCTGCTCGTCCTCGTTGACGTCTTGCTCCCGAGTCTCTTGAGGGTCCTGGTACTTGACCGATATCTTGTCGATGGAAAGACCGTTGTGTTTCAAAATGGCCTTGGCGATCCTTGCCGCTTCGTCCAACTCGTTACGAGACTCCTTCAAAGCATAGGGAGCATTCTTCGGTAATTCCTCCCGAAGGCCTACCGGAGTGTCACTCTCAGTTTTGCGCTGATAGTCCCCGCGCCAATACTCGATAGGATGCATCACGATACGTGCAAGGGCGGCGAAGGGTTTCTTGAGCACTGCTTGCCATGGTCAGGCGGCACAGCGACGTTTATTTACCTGCTTACCCTTTGTAGGACCCCTAGTTGAGATGGCAATCATCATACGAGCCATCGTTCGCAGAATCCCCTCGTTGAGATCATTCGTGCCCACGCGCATACACAGATGTGAGGCCATTCTATTCCACTCCGTCAAATGCATGGCGTCCCACATATACAAGTGTCCGCCGCGGGTGGCAGACTTTGTTCCAGTCAGCACTGCGTGAACTGCTCCTGGCGGCTGGATCCTGCAGATGCACGTAAGACACAGTTCCACTCGAGGGATATATACTTACAAGATTGTTCCAGGCCGCAAGAAGTAGTTGTGGACCTCCGCGATCTTGGGGAGGGCGTCTTCTGTGAAGTTCGAGATGTGGTCGAGAGACTTGATCATCTCGAGATACTGAGCCGAAGCTACCTCCGCATCATCCGAAAGGTCCTTGGGAACGAGGTACGACCAAACTTTAAGCCCTGCTATCATTCGAATCCAGGTGATGAGACCTGCTGTGTCGTGATGAAACCAGGTGATAAAAAATCGGGCCGTAAGTATTAACCATCGCCTCTTGAAATCGACGTCTCTCTCAACAGAGACCGCGCATGAGTCCCAAACCCCGCGATAATGGAACACGAACTTGTGTCCAGTTCGTCGTTGAATCGGAGTAACGCCAGTAGACGATGAGACGGGGACTCTGGATGGCTGACTTGGGCGAGCTGTAGGCGCACTCAATGCGTCGGGCGCTCGTCCCTTCAGAATACCTTGGTTCTTGGTAGGTGTCTGTGTAAACCTAATAGTATCCTTCTTCTTCTTCTTCCTCGGAGCGTCCTCGGTGTCCGAATTATCGTTTCTTGCGCCCCCGCGCTTACGCTTGCCAACCAAGCCCGTTGACTCGGCCCTTCCTTTACCCTTAACTTTGGCAGACAACATAGATTTCTTGGGAGCCGTTTTATTTTTCAAAGGCGTGTCGTCGGAGTCCATTTCCGTCAGGTTAGATTCACCGTCATCGCCCTATACCTCAACATGAGTCATGGAATATATAGCAGTATACAACAAAAACGGAGTTACCTCATGCCTTGCAGCACATGAACGCTGCTGAGCGGCCGTAGAAGAATCGGCGGGAGGCGGAGTACTGTCCTCCTTTTCAGCTTGCACAACGTGATCAGGTAGTTTCTTAAGTCTAGAAAACCCCCATTTGGCTGTCAGGTTCCATGCGTGACAGTCGTTAGATATCATGCTATGGGCTTTGGTAAGTTCGAAGAGCGTATTTGTATTTTTATACCGGGATGTGGGAGTCAGACGTACTTGATGAGCTCCGGAGCATACCCCGCTGCCTGTGGAGCGTCTAACAAATTGATGGGGTTATCTTCGTCGTCGATGGCCTGCAGAAACCGCTTCATAGAGCCTCCCTCGCAAAGAGAAACCGAGGTAAGGCGCTTGTTTGACCTGCGATGCATCTGATGCTGTAAGTCCCTGAGCTGTTGAGCTAGGAGAGTAGTTAGTGATACGAGACCTCGGTCGCCAGACAATGAAGTACATACTTTGCCAGAGGGCATACATGCTGCAATCTCCCATGCTACCCGAGGTTAGGAGTCCAAGCATCTCCTCCGTCCACTCGAGATCATCCGCCTCATCGTCAATCTGAACGGCAGCAACCCGTCCATTGCACACAACCTCCCGCACCTTCTCCACAATCTCCATTACCTGAGAACTAGTCGCCTTCGCAGGCCATACTATGACTTCGACAAGAGGAAGCCGTTGCTTCCCGTTACGCTGGCTGGGAGCTGTGGCGTCCTGCCCCTGGGATATGAATTCAAGCAGTTTTTTATCTGCATCCAATATATCCTAAAAACAGGTTGGACGCATAGGTGAACGACAATATGAATTTACTGACCTGGTCCACTCCGCGTACTATCAATTTCGAAGCGCCGCCGACAATGGCACCATTCCAGAAGGCGAAGTTGTGGTGTTTACCACTCTTGTCTGCATACATATCGCGAGGGAACGGCTCATAGTAGCTTTGAGCCGCACGTTCCACCAGATCTGAGTCAGAAATATGAGTGAACATTATACTTTTAATTAAGCAAACCGACCCACTGGAGGTATCTGGAGACGACGGACGCGACTGTTTGCTAGTCGCGTCCAATTCGTCTTGGCCAGCGTTCGACTAATATGTATCAGAAAAGGATGGCTTGATAGTGAATTCCTGAAGAGGAGTAACATTACTCACAGGTCTCAAGGCATTCGGATCAGAATAGGAAGGAGGCGGATTGAGCGACGACGGTGGGGGAACTTGAGTGGAGAGTGAATACGGCGGCTGCACCGACGATGTGAGGGAGGGGACCGTTTGCAAATATATTGACGAAGAACGTGGTGAAATATGACGCGATGGCGGGGGAGCTTGACCTAGGGGAGAATGCGGCGGATGTACCGGTGAAGGGAGAGAGGCACCCGCACCTCGACTCATAGTAGTAGACGGAGAAGGATTGCATGGATGATCGCGAAGCTCGTTTTCTTCTGCAGCAGTGGGTGTGGGCTCGTTGGGCGCGTCGCGTTCTGCATCGGAGAGGGGAACTCGCCTACTGTTGCTGCTGTCCCCTACACAACGAATGTCATTAGAGAGAAAACTCCAAATGAAGGACTTAACTTACCAGATGATCCATCTTGTGATGGAATAATGGAACGAGATCCAGAAGGCAATTCCCCGGACCCGGAACCCTTAACTGGGCCTATGATCAAAACACAGCGTCAGTGGGCTCATGAGACGAAACGAAACATGGCTTACCCTTTGAAGCTTCCACAGGAGCACGGCTCACGTAACGGGCATGGAGGGGGACAAATGGAAGGAGAATACGTGCCATGAAATGGCTGACTTGCGCAGACGACAGTACGTGGTAGTTCACCCCAATAATGGCCTTCATGTCGTCGGAAGCGACGGCCTCCTTTACGCCGGGATGTTTGACCTTTTCCATGGCTTCCTGGGTCCAATCCTTGTTCCAGTGCTGGCGTACGCTGATTTTCTGAACCCACTGAAGCGAGCAATGTTTCGGATGCATGGTGAGCTGTCGTTCGAGGAAAGGATGGCTTGAGGCCTTCTCATATTCCGTCTGACAGAGTTTCCAGCCGTCGAGGAGCCGAACATGAATATTAGGCTCAGATATCCATATATCACCTTGGTCTCCGAGCTGATCAAGAGGGTCTAGAGGCTGAGACGATAGAAACATCGCGTGCAATAAGTACTTTCCCCCGCCTTGCTTTTGGTTTCTCAAACGGCGGGCCTGTCCTTCTTGACTTATGATTTTAGACATCTCACGGGCGAGTACAGGCTGCATAACCCAAAAGATCTGTACTCCGGCAGCCCGTGCGGCCTCTCTTTCAGGAGAACTCATCAGGTCTGTAATACAAACGATACCGGGGATTAGTGCATCCGTAGTGAACTCAATAGAACACACGCACCGCCTGCGTCGCGTACGACCGAGTCATGGCAGGGGAACAAGACAGAGACAGCGGATGCCATTGAGCTCAAAGACTGCTGCAGAGGTAGTGGTGGGGAAGAAGGAAAACGGAGAAGACGTCGATGTTTGTTTAAACTGGACGCCGTCCTCGGCTGACCATCCGGGTGATTCACGCAGCGTCTCACGTGGATGATTCACGGCGTCTATTTTGGATGATTCATGGACTACCTGGGTAATTCATGGCGCCTATGTTGGGTGATTCATGGCACCTGATATATAAGTAACATGAAACCTCCCGGGCCAAGTTTTGATACGCAGCTTCCGTAGCAGTTACCAGATACTGTGTTCAGTGAGCCTCAGAGGTTACTACACCTTCATATTGGAGTCAGTTCACGCGCTGCAGACCGGAGAAAGTACCCTGAACATCTATAACCACAGTCGCTGCAGAGATCACTCACAAATACTTAGAGCGCAGACGAAAGAGAAATGAGGCTCGCAGCAAAGGACCTTGCACTTATGCCGTCACGGCTTTATGTAAAATTGAAACTCAAAGTTCACGGGGGACTTCTCACAATGGGCGCGTCTGGCATAGCAGAGTAATTAGACTGGAACCTATATTTCCCAACGCTCAACTGGCGGTGAGGACAGCGGACGAGGATATGTGGAGATAGAGGCCGAATATCCGAGTGTACTCGATGCACACCATCTGGCCACCACCTTGCGTATTCTGGTGTTGAAGATTTCTTGAAGTATTAAGCTTGCAGTATCATGTGATCGTGGTAACCTCGTTCCTTTTGCTTCAGCGCGCTCTACACAAGCGGGAAAGCATGATACACTACTACGTAGAGATCTAAGCGAAGTCGCCGCCAGTCGCATACAACCCCTCAGACTGACCTTCAGAAGCTTTTCAATAGCCCAAACACTTACAAATTTGAACATTTGATATAATTACCATTGGTCTCCACCAGCTGAGTTAACTTCTCCAGGTAAGCAGCTTGCACGCAGTGATAGGAAAGGCTCTTCACTCGTCATCACTTTAGCAACATCTGACACAGTTCGACTCGGCACAGACACCCCCCCCCCAAGAACCACCAGGAATAACAACCTTAGTAAGACATGATACCAACATACACGAGTCACAAGAAAAGAGGCGGAGAAACGCACGAGGGGTTACAAGACAAATCTTACAAGAGAACGAGAAGCAGTATCGCTGCGGATGGTGCGTCAAGTCTGCATGCTACTTTACTCGGCTAAACGTGTATGCGTTGACCTTATAGCGGCTCAGTTGTCCGAGGATCCCTCACCCACAATTCCGCCGGCGAATGGTGACTGCTTCTCAACTCAAGCCCTGCCGCCTTCTACAATAATTAACAGCACTAAATCCTTCCTTGCCTCGCCCAACAATTCTCCGGCCAGCCTGGCCTTCCAAGTGGCATCCTCAGCTCAACTGGCTCCTTCAACGTCATCTACTATCACGCCACTGGAAGACCAATACTTCCTTTCTGAACTGCCAACGACAATCGATTCTACCAGCATCGAGAAACTCAAAAAAGTAGGTTCCACTTCGGAGACTTAAATCTAATGCCCATATTCATGTTAGTGCGCAGCCTACTCTGCCTATACCGCGCACGAATCATTTCAACACTGCCGCTTCCCTGAGAAAACCTGCCTTAGAGCAGAACTCTTTGACCGCCGCCCTCGCCCAGGACAATACAAGGTCAGAGAATGAGAAGTCATCAAAGCGGACAGGGCAGACGGAATCAAACTCCTCCCTGATTCAATTCCAATCCCACAGAAGTGTTTTTCTGCCTGCCTATGAGGGTTGGTGATACGTCCCCTTAAAACAATCCCGCATTAATAGCGTATCCTCGTAGATTGGGCTCCTTCTCCGAGACACAAGGACACGACTACCACAGGCACGTCTGCGTCTCCTGCTGCGTTCATTGGTTTTGCACCGATTCCTGCTTGGACGCCAGGGGAGCCGAAAATTGATGGCCGGGACTCAGTGGTGCAATATAACCCCTAACTAACAAGTGTGTAACTGACGCTGCTTTGTATAGGACCTAACCCATAACCGCGGACTCGGCGGCCCACTCGTAGCCAGCCTCTCAGATCTAGGTCTCGACTCCCATCGTGTGGCTCACTCGCCACGTTTTGAGGCATACAAACACTCATTACGGGTAGATGAGAGCATGGCTCGTGCGAGTGAAGTCGAACTGACAGACAAGGATGATGGAATGTCGTGGGAGATTCATGGCAAGGCCGCAATGCGTGAGGCTGCTGCCACTTGCCTGCGTGCAAGAGACTTGCCACACAGGATATACGACTTCATGAACACGTCGACTCCTCTCATGAAACAGAATCCTGAATACCACCGCTGCATCTTCAAGTCAATAATCCGAAGCAGCACAGCGGATACGGAGCCCCATGCCCCCCAGATTGATATTGTTAATGAAGTCGACAAAGAGCCATGCCCGCCCCCGAAATTTGTCTACAGTAACCATATATGGCATAGTGACAGTGTGCTGTCACGAGATGCGCCTCGATCTCGCTTGAATGGGTGTGGCTGTTATCCCGTCTGTACCCCAGACTCGAGTTGCTCTTGCCTCAAAAAACAGCAAGAGTTCTATGACGAGGGCATGTCTGGCTTCAACTATTCCGGAAATTGCATACGTTACGACGAGTACCCGGTTGTTGAATGCAATGCCATGTGTGGGTGTGACAATGATTGCGGAAATAGAGTATATAGTAACGTGTTTATGCTCTAGTTACGCGACGAAGCTGACATCTGTGAAAGGTTGTGCAACATGGTAGAACACATGCAATCAACATCGAGAAGACTAGGGATAAAGGCTGGGGTGCGTGGCCTAGTTTTCGTTGTACGTTATAGGCCTCATTATTCTGCAGGTATCTTTGCCAAAGAGAATATCCCTGCTCACACATTCATTGGCGCCTATGCTGGAGAATTAATCACTGACGTAGAAAGTGAAGCGCGTGGAAGGTGAGTCCACATTATGTGTAATTGTCAGCGCATTGATCATGTTCCCTAGAATATACCATATGGGTAACCGAACCTACCTGTTTGATGTTGATTTCTGGCATCTGAAGAAAGGCAAACCTGAGGATAAGTGGGAAGTTCAATACTGCGTCGATGCGTTCCATGTGGGAAATGTGGGTCAAGCATATTGTTTTAGCTGGGCTTTTGCTGACGTTATGCCTTCGGTAGTTTACAAGATTTCTAGTAAGTCGTTCTCAACATAAAAATGCCGGTGCCGACGATTTTCGCTCTAGAACCATAGCTGCGAACCCAACTGTGTTCTTGTTCCAGTGTATGTCAATGAGCCGGATTTTCAGAAGCCCATGCTTGCTATATTCACAAGCAGTGACATCCTGGCTGGCCAAGAGCTTTGTATTTCCTACTTTGGCCCCTTGGCAGAGACAGGGGATCAGGTGAGGGTGATGTATTCTTTAAGATAATATGCCGCTTAGCAGACGCCCTTAGTCTGACCTTCAAAGTGAAGACGCTATATTAATAAAGTGCAAGTGTGGCTCAAAGAACTGCACTGGAAGAATGTGGAGATGATCCAGGCTGGTTGATATCGTGCTGCAGAGCGTCGTCGAGCTGGATGGCATCCCTGCACTTACCTACGCGCACTCAAACCCCCAACTATAGTTGCTTAGAGCTTAAAACATACGATGAATGGAAAAATGCTACACGGTGACATTATAGGAGGTTTATGAGCAACTGGGGAGGTAACAACCCGTACGAAGGGGTCATCCATCAAACCAAGGCGACTGATGCTCAGCTCTATTTGTTTCACCGTTTTGCACGGCCTTTGTATTTGATTTAATGCAGTCGTTGAAGTACAATACAATTTGAGCAATGATCATACGTCAGCTAGATAACGGCGGAAAGTGAACCCCCCCCCCCCCAATCGGGTAACGCGAGCGCTTGGTGGGCTCCTGTATAGGTGCTTTCTTGCGTCGATATAGGCTCATAATGGCATGGAACGGCTTTACATAACTGCATATAAAATTAGTAGTATGCTGTGAGAGGGTTACATCGGTACATACGGCACAATATGACCGGATATTCTGGGCTTCTTGTTCAGAGCGTAAGCTCGTCAGCTCTTTACCGTTTTCTACCGTAATAATACAGCCTGCTATTCACACGCACAATGTGGTGAATTGCTTTCCGCCGTCGCTATATATGAAGAAAAGAGGTTCTCGTACCCTTTCTTATAGCATTCCCGTTTCCAAAAGAAAACGAACGGCGGCTCTCCAACTCGGCCTCCTGATGAAAAGGCTATAATTAATCGATATAGTACAATCTAAAGATCAGCTACTGGCAGCTTTCCATCCTCGCACTGAGAAAATGGAATACGAGGTGAATATGGCGTAGTAAATTAGTGTGAGGGTATAGAACAAGTAGCTAGCCTACGCAGCACATTCGACGAGCGTAAGTATATTGCACTTACATCTCAATTTGAAAACAAAATGACGATGCAACGCAATTGGCTGATTCATCTATACTTTGTTCATGTTTTCCATCACCCCTATTGAGGCCACTTTATACTGCAGAGCTATCCGTCGTAAATTAAGCCAATAAACTAGACATTTATCCCCGTATAGGCACACATATAACTTACCATATACTTAAGCAGAGAATTCCATAGCGTGTTTGGAGTTCTCCGAAAAGCCCCACAGCGCTAGCTCGAAATTCATCAATAAAGCCATATGGTTCTTCGGGACTCGGAAGTAACGCTCAAAGTATTAATGAAATTCGAAGATACTTTAATAGACTAGCGACATGATAAGTTTGCTCAAGCCATTTAATTATAGAGAGCTTGAAACTCAGCCACAAGTCGGCAGAGTCTTGCACTCAACGCGTGAAGCTTCTTCAATCGGTTTGAGGCCAAGTCCTTCAGAAATGGCATCTCATCTTTAGGTATAATTGCGCGTTCCAAGGCATCGTTGAAGAACCGTATCGTGTCCTCTTGCTGCAATTTTTGTGACCATCCGTATACTGGCATGTGTGGGATGCGCGTGAGCCGTATTCAGTTGAGCATAATATTGTTATTAACTGACGTTTGAATATCGCTGGTAAATCTTGCAACAAAGGCGCAATTCTGCCTTCAATAACCTCCGATAGGGACTGTTGGATTCTGTTTCGAATGGATGTCACCCGAGGCATACCAAAGAAGTAAGGAGATAAGCACCTTGGGTCGCTCGAATAGAGCTGGTTATTCTCGTAAGTGTAGGTGCAAATAACCTCGAGTCGCGCACAGCGAAGGCACCGAAGCGCAGCGTCTTTGTGCCACACTTCGTGGCACTCGGTGATCCCGTTTTCTCGGCATTGTTGGCACTGTAATTTCGGCGGTCATAGATTAGTGTGTGTTGTTTCCAGTAAAGTTAGTACTCACTGCGGCCCCTGCTTCCAAGGTCTTGATTCTTGACCCCTTGTATGGAAGTACTAACTCCCGTGTCTCCTGAAAGGGTTTCTGCAGCAAAGGGGTAGCGCTTTGGAACAACCCTTTAGAGTATGTGATACAAGACCAATAAATGAAAGTACTCAGAGCTGAAAAAGAGTGGGTCACCTTCTTGAGGACTATCCATGGTAGCCGTCTTAGCAGTACCTGCGGAGTGGAGGAGGTATCAATGGAGATGAGGTCGGCCTCTCCTGGCTGACACTGCAACCTCTCTTAAACATTCTAATTTATGTACGATACCCATCCAGAGCGAGCGTATCATTGAGTCCCACGAGATCATAATCCAGGCCGAGGCTATCAAAACGCACATCAAGGGGGATTGTTGAACCACGTGCGCCGTCATATCTGAAGTTTATTCAATAGATCTCGGCATTTACACGCCATCAAGACATACTCGCTTCAGTCTATACACGCAACTAGAAGCATCAATTTTTCAATTTTTTTTTTACTTCAGCCACCATAGTCATTTTGCCGTCATGAGTACGCGTATAGATATTAAGTGCGATTCCAGGTTGTATCCATCTAGTCCTCAGGATGATTTTTAGAGGTATATTTTTGCCATATAAGCCTACGTTTATCGTGTACATAATACATGTAAGACCCCAGTCCGTATAAGTTTGTAACCGTGACCGAATTCGCGGCTGGCTGCACCTGCTACGTTAAGAACGCTTGATGGAAGGTAGGCTTCGTTCGCCAATGGGGCTCCAGCGTTAGTCAGACGCCAGAACCACCCCTTCCTGCCAGAAGAGAAAGCTGGTCAGGGCCTAGGCGTTGCTGCCCAGCTTCAGCCCGCAGACGCATGAGGTGGCTATGCCGAGTATCCTCATGGACCTGAATCATGATCTTTCGTTACCGCACCCAAAGAAGAAGCTCCAATTCCCTCCCTCTCCTGTGTTTCTATGTTGTCTTGCGTTCCAAGGGCCTCTTTACAGGGGTCTTCCGTATCAACGTTTATTCTGTTGAAAATCTCGTGCGTCTGAAGTGAGAAACGTATAGCCGATGTGATGTATTTCTCTTGTTCTCTTGCCCGGGAGTGGGGAGTTTCTGAATTGACGGCATACAAGCGAATATCGTAGACTCACACGAGACTCGTATGTTAGTCAAGCAACGCTGAATGCATGGGCCTGCGCTTGTGAGAGAAACCGACCTGGGTCGGAACCGCATGAAACGCCGTCCAAGATCCCGATAGCACGCGAAATGGCACGGATATATTATCACTCCAATTTACCGTGAATCGGGTGATCTTACTCTTTTCGTCCGGTCTCCAAAGCGCTCGCGCGCACAATTAAACGATTCTTCAGGCCCCATTCGACAGCACCGCTACGAATTGTCAAACTCGAAGCGCCGCGGTACTTCGGTACCTTTCCACGCCGTCATCTATGGCAGACGCCCGCTGCGCGGAATTTGCTCTGAGCCTTCTTCGCCGTAGGAAAGATAGTTCAACTTTAACTTCATGGGACGCACTGAAGTCGAGTGGCTCTTCCCTAGACCTAAAAAAACTCGGAACTAGACAAACCGCGTTGGTAATGTGCTCATATGACGACGTAAGTAATCACTCGACTCTTGTGGGAATGCTGTATGCATCGGTCAGGAGTGTCATGGGCCACATTCAATAAGGCTTGTGACACGTGCACCAACTCTATCAGCTATGCGCCCAGACGAATAATACATTGGGCGGATAAAACCGCCAAAGATAACCTGATGATCAACGGTAGATACACCAGTGGCAGGTGGCAGTTAAACGACTCGAGGTTCAACGCCCTCAGTTAGGCCTTAAGTATGCTGCTGCTATGGTCGATACCACCCGGCGCTCCGTCGCTCCTGACACATTGGAGACGGCGTCTGGAGTTTTGAAGGAGTGTCAGAGGCCGATCAGAGAGTTATTACCTTGTGAAATTTGTTTGCTAGTACTCACGACGTAGAAGAAACTCTAATTCAACTCGCGAACAATAATACATCTAGCCCAGGCTCGATTCTTAAGTTTTATGCCTTCTCGCTCCCGCCCTCTCCTCGTCTTCATCCTATGTGCCCCGTTGCTCTTTACTAGCCCAGTGTTTGCCTGCTCTACTAGTCTCTTTGGAATTATATCGTACATATCGTGTTCTTTTTCGTAGAGTGAGTGAGACCGTCCATAATTTAGCGAATAAAGGACTTAGAACATCCGACCAAACAGGCGATATACCCTGAGACAATGCACCCAGCTCTCAATATACGCGAGATCCTGGATAGCATTGTAATCTGGGCCCTTATGGGAAAAGAGGAATCAAACAAGCCAGTACACCAGCGAGAGATTGCCAAGGCGCTGACATTCGTATGTTTGTCATGGTGTGCGTCTTTGGAGCCACACCTTTGGTTTCACCGGAAACTCAGTGACGTCTTCAACGCTCTCCCTTTGAACGCAAACGGACATATACGTGAACCGGATGGAAAGATTGTGAGTCCCACTTGGCCCTCAAAAATAAACTACCCAATTGAAAAGAAATGTTAGTGTGTCAACAAAAACTTTCACAATCTACTTCTTCGATTTGATTCAGCATCGCGATTTCGTACCCTCGCCAGTAGGGTCCAAAGACTAGACATGCTCACAACGTCTGAAACCACTCCGGACTCCTACGCACATATAGATCAGGTGATCATCCATTTCACGCAGCTGAAATGCCTGGTTTGGACGGACGCAGAAGCCATAACACTGCCTTATCTCTCATATATCCCCTTTCCAACAACTATGACCGCAATGGTACTTGGCTCTGAGCAGCTTCGCCTCATGGTGAAACAGCGACACTCATCGACTGGGATATTGTCAGCGCTTCCTCTGAACGATCTCACACTCTGCCTGTCTGGCAGCTACAGCGACACATCCCACCTCGACCTCCTCACAAGAGCGACTTCTAGCGTGAATCCATGCTTGAAAACGCTTACGATAGATCTGCCTACCAGCTTGCACGAAGAGCTCCTTTTTTCCCTCTCGTCGTTTCACTCTCTGGAGTGCCTGGAAATGTGGTTTAGCCACCGTGGTCAGCAGAAATTGGCCCCAGGAAATAACGAACGCATCTCATTCCCGCGCTTAAAACGTCTATTTCTACAGAGCCGCACAAGTGCAACACGTTGGAATGTGCTGCTAAAGAGAGTAGAACTGCCCACTGTGGAGAATATTGTACTCCTAGACACGGAGGAAAATGATCTGGAGTCATTCATCGAGGACACGGATTCTACGAAAACTTTCGACATCCTGCCCACCATGGCCAGCCGTGAGATGCTCCGTTCTTTCGTGCTCCGTCAACATTATGATCCTTTACTCCACGAGTGCCACTACGAGAACTCGTTGGCATTTACCGGATATCGCAATCTGCGGCCATTGGGACTGTTGAAAAATCTTCAGGTCCTACGTTTACATCTTCACATCCCAATCGCCATGACGGAGGAAGAAATCGACCTTCTCACGCGCTGCTGGCCACAGCTCCTGATATTGGATCTTCTTCCTCCAGAACCCGATGCGCACAAGTTGCCACTGAATGCTCCCTGTGGCACCGCTGCTTTGATCCTGGTAATTGCCAAGAACTGTCCGAAACTCAAAGAATTGGCAATCGCAATGAAAGCTGGTGGGATCCCTCCTCGACCTGATGGCAAACATCTTGCCACGGCTCTTTTGTCTATTAGACTATCAGTATACTTTGATACTGCTCCTTACGACGAGGCCGAGACAAGAAGCTTTATTCAGTCGATTGCACCGAATATGTACTTTATGAAGATGGAGCATGTGGCGGACAGCTGCTAGTCTTGTTCTCTTCGTCTAAGTACCCATCCTTGCGCTTTTCAGTCACGTTAACGTATTCAAAAAGTCCGTATGGGTGTTTACTCAGGCTTCTATTCAGCTCACTATCAGTAGCATTTTTCGATGTATTGGTTTGTTTAGTCTTCTTCTTATCTCTTTGCTAATCTCCTGGTAGCGGGTATCGCTGCAAATGCAGCGTTCTACATGGCCAGACCCTCATGATTCATAAACTATGAGCCAGGCTGGAAAAACACGACAAAAGGGTACCATACTATACCTGAGGCCCACTCATTAGTATGACTCATGTGCTATGCTTAATTGAAGTGGCTCGGCCGGTACAGCGGTGAACGACTTATGTCAACTCATGCACTTCTGGCCGTCCTCTGCGCCTGTGCAGTTGGATCGTTGGTCTACCCTCAATCTAACATCTTTAGTAAGGTCTTATAAGTGCTATTATTACAATTCTGAGTTTGCGGGGACTGTAGAGCACCTAGGTTGGTAGTAAACCAGCCTGTGTGGCCCATAAATCATGCTCTCATGCAGGATTGAGTAAGGGTTTCAGGAATGAAACTACATAGTCGTATTCTGCAGATAATAATACTCCTTACAACTAAAACCAGAACGTTAGGACACATGCCATCAATTTACACACAGGCGGACTTGGCGGGATGATGGCACTGCTGCCGCAGAGGCTTCGACGCGTCCCATTCGCCCAAGCTCACGTCTGGGCCAACGGCCGGAGGTCTTTGGTGATCCGCTCTATGTGTGTACAAAAAAATGCGGCCTAACGTTCTGGTGTTAGCTGTAGTACATACAAAAATCAGGAAAAAGAAGCGGAACATAGGGATATACTCACAGGACGAGCTCATCGTCAAAGGCGACGAGCACGTGTTTTCCATGGCTATTGAGCGCTTGATCGAGGTACCAGACGCATCGGGATGATTACGAAACACGCTCGACGTTCCGCAGAATAATAGTTACTGAGAATTCCTTTTTGATGGTGGCTGATGAGTCAATGATGGATACGTTATGTTAACTTTTGAGCCAAAATGTGCGTGTTCTTCTCCCCTCGAAACGGTTCCCTTTGTACTCGACGAACAACGCTCGAAGAGTCGTCACCACGGGCAAATGCCGATCAGTGGCTTTCGGAAAGGCGCATAATAACAATCGATTGAGTCAAATAATCGCACATTTAAAAGCGATTTTATCCCTGCAGTAAAAAGTTAACTTCATTGTGATTTCTTGTCTTTATTCTCCGGACTGAGCGGAAGGCTATGGGACCGTCGAAAAACCATCGAAAAGTGATAATGTTCGCTGCGAACAAAGGTATACAATCGGCTGGGTAGCGATCGGGAGCGATCTGGCGTAACCAATTTTGGCGTGTAGCGAGGGTGTTTTCTTTATGCTTACTGAAAGGGAGCACTTTTCGACGGTTTTTCGCTCACTTTTCGACGGTTCTTCGTGCGGAACAAAGGTTACATGTTTCCTCACAAATGAATGTTCTGTGATCTTTCCGAATATCTAATTATAAAACACTTTATCTACGACACGTTAGGTGTGTGTATCAATCCCTTTCTCGCGGATTTCGGGCGCGCTCTGATCAGCTTTTGCCCGCGGTGCGTCGATGAGGCATCTTTTTCGACACGCACAAAGATAATCTCGCGGTACGCTCGTACCTCGTATTAGACGCTGAGACGGGAGTCGAGGCGCTATACAGCTATTAATACACCTGAATACATAACAGAACTAGGAAAAACGAAGCGGAACAAAGGGATATACTCACAAGCCGCGCTCATCGTTGAACACGACGAGCACCAGTTATCGTGTTATCTATGGCTATCGAGCGCTTGAACTAGGTACCAGACGCATCGGGAAGATTACGTAAGCAGATCCTGGCAAGAATCTGGTTCGCTTAGAGGTCGGACGGGGCTCGGACAACGTGAAACTGATGAAAACAAACGAAGAACTTGACCTTGGGAGCTGAACATTAGATCTTAGACCTGACCCTGCTGGGCAACCGTAATTATTATTCTACGGAAGTTCGGCGCCTGTGATTGCGTTTTGCCCGAGGTGTAAGCAGATCCTGGCAGCAATCTGGCTCGCTTACAGGTCGGGCGGGTGAAACTGATGAAAACGAGCGCAGAACTTGACCTTGGCAGTTGGGAGTTAGATCTGACCCTGCTGGGCAACCGTACTGTCTCACGGTATGTTTAAATTCCGCATCCATCTCTGTGAGACGACAGCCGCTCAATCGTTGTGTAAACGACTGTATGCTCGTGCGAGCTTACTATACAAACCAAAATGATCGAACTTCGTAGATGATGTAGCCGAGAGGCACCAATACCATACCATAAAAACCCCGAGAGAACATTCTCGCGCAGTGTGTAAACGGGCTAGAAGCAAGACACTGTTTCATTTACTAATTTATACCGGGTCGCCTATAGTACAGGCGCGGATTTATTAAGAGTCCGTGTGACTCATAAATCAATGATGGGCGCGGATTTATTAAGAGTCCGTGTGACTCATAAATCAATGATGGGCGCGGATTTATTAAGAGTCCGTGTGACTCATAATTCAATGATGGGCGCGGATTTATTAAGAGTCCGTGTGACTCATAAATCAATGATGACGGTAGTCTTTGGATTTGGAGCGATTCCCGCAGGGTTTGCTTCCAGGGATTTATCGCTCGCTGGTGACCGGCTGTTGATATATAACGTTGATACGCGGGGTTGTGGGCAGTAGGTGCCGCACTCCGGATCAGGACTGCTTCAAGTCCCGCCAGGCCGAACCTCCGGCTGCTCTATCGTTGTGCAAACGACAGCAAACACTTGTGTAGCGTACGTTTTTTTTTGGTTAGGAGATAGCAAAACGTTGAGGATATGTTCGTAGCAAGTATGCAGCTGTTAGTGAAGCGTAGCTTGTTAGCCTGGCAGACGGGGTGCGCTTGCCAGGCTAACGTACAGGTGGATCTGGACCATATCGATGGCTATTTGCAAAGAATTGAAATTGAAATGAGAGTGAAGTAATCGAAGCGAAGTAAAATTCATAGCGCTTGGCACTTGCAGCCGATTTCAGAACGATAGGCCCGTAGCGAAAAAATCGCAGATGCTCGGTTCGAGATAATCACAGGCTGAGATGGGCGGGACAAAAGAATCGTGATGGCCGCCTCGTTCCCATCTGCTAGGAAGAGCGAGAAGAGAGCCGATTGCACGTTTCAGCAAAGTCCGGCTATGTGTGTGTTTGGCGAAGGGGGCCTATCGTTTCGATTTAAGGGTGACATTTGCTTAGCCTGACACTTGGCAGACCGGGCGAAGGCTTGGTGATGTCACGTTTGATATTCGTGAAACATGCGGCCTTTCCTTCTGAATTGAGCTGCATAGCGTTTGCATCACAGCCAGATTCGAAACGATAGGCCCCCTTCGCCAAACACACACATAGCCGGACTTTGCTGAAACGTGCAATCGGCTCTCTTCTCGCTCTTCCTAGCAGATGGGAACGAGGCGGCCATCACGATTCTTTTGTCCCGCCCATCTCAGCCTGTGATTATCTCGAACCGAGCATCTGCGATTTTTTCGCTACGGGCCTATCGTTCTGAAATCGGCTGCAAGTGCCAAGCGCTATGAATTTTACTTCGCTTCGATTACTTCACTCTCATTTCAATTTCAATTCTTTGCAAATAGCCATCGATATGGTCCAGATCCACCTGTACGTTAGCCTGGCAAGCGCACCCCGTCTGCCAGGCTAACAAGCTACGCTTCACTAACAGCTGCATACTTGCTACGAACATATCCTCAACGTTTTGCTATCTCCTAACCAAAAAAAAACGTACGCTACACAAGTGTTTGCTGTCGTTTGCACAACGATAGAGCAGCCGGAGGTTCGGCCTGGCGGGACTTGAAGCAGTCCTGATCCGGAGTGCGGCACCTACTGCCCACAACCCCGCGTATCAACGTTATATATCAACAGCCGGTCACCAGCGAGCGATAAATCCCTGGAAGCAAACCCTGCGGGAATCGCTCCAAATCCAAAGACTACCGTCATCATTGATTTATGAGTCACACGGACTCTTAATAAATCCGCGCCCATCATTGAATTATGAGTCACACGGACTCTTAATAAATCCGCGCCCATCATTGATTTATGAGTCACACGGACTCTTAATAAATCCGCGCCTGTACTATAGGCGACCCGGTATAAATTAGTAAATGAAACAGTGTCTTGCTTCTAGCCCGTTTACACACTGCGCGAGAATGTTCTCTCGGGGTTTTTATGGTATGGTATTGGTGCCTCTCGGCTACATCATCTACGAAGTTCGATCATTTTGGTTTGTATAGTAAGCTCGCACGAGCATACAGTCGTTTACACAACGATTGAGCGGCTGTCGTCTCACAGAGATGGATGCGGAATTTAAACATATCGTGAGACGGTGAGACGGCACCCAGAAAAACAGTATCGCAGAATACTTATGCATATAGCAGCTGATACGCGGAATTCCAGACAGTGAGTGACGCACTCCGGAACAGGGATGCTTAAGATCTAGGACCCAACAGTCCCAAAGCCCGAGTCCAACTAGGGTTGTCACGAGTCGAGTCGTCGAGTTAATCAATCAAGTCGGGATCACGAGCCTCGGATTTCCTCCGTCATTCTGAGGATACTGGTTTTCGTCGTCTTCAAAGCACCACACCACGTATAAATGCACTTAAAAATATCCAGCCTGCCTTTCGAAAGCACTGACTGGCGATCCCGGAAGAAAAAACGGCCAATAACGACGAGCGTACGGTCGAACGCCCAGCCTGACATGGCAGCAGTACTCTGTTCGTCTCTACACGAGTGCAACGCCCGAAATTGACGTCAGCTAATGTAAAAAGACTGATGTCAGAGGGCTACATAGGCGAACCGACATCACAGAAGAGTGCATATTAGCAAGTCAGATAGTCCCATAAACGACTCGCGAGTCGACTCTGAAACTCGACTCGACTCGGTTTCCGAGTTTGCCTCGCTAACTCGCGACTCGAGTTAACTCGAGAGTCGAACTCGACTCGTCGACAACACTGCCGCTCACCTCCGCCAGTGATCAGCTCTAACCGAGTCTAAGTAATTTATCCGTTATGGGCTGTAGTTTTGGATTCGGCTGTATTGGTATCAATTCTTCTGCTCTTCTTTATTGGTGTACTGGGCCATAATAGCCAAAACCCGTGACTCCGTCATAAAAGAAAGAGAAGACATGGAGGCAGAGACTTAGAACCTCAGGAATGCCTTAGCTGGCGCTATTGCACGCAGCAACGACAATCCCACAATGAAATCAACCTGTTGGACCGGCATTTGCCTCAGTGGTCCCGACCTACCCAAGCGGATCAGCGTCGAGGAGGATTACCGACTATCACGGCCGTAGAATCATATGCAGCACACATAATAGAAAGCTTAGCCCCACGCATGGGTGCTAGAAGAAAGCCGACAATCGTGATCCATACTAGGCGAGCCCTCCGTATCACCGAAGCGTCCGACTTACCCTTGAAAGTACAAGCGGAATGCTACCCGGGTCTGAGGTAGCTATACGGGGACAATCCTACTTCTTATGAATATTATAGCGTTTCATGCCGTATTTCAGGATTATCAAATGCCAATTCTCCATTTACAGTCGTTTGCACAATAATAGAGCGGGTCGGAAGCTGCACCTGGTGGGCATGTGCTGACTTTAAAGCAGCGCTGATTCGGAACGCGGCACTCACTGTCCAAAATTTTGCGTATTAGCGTCCGCATTCTTTCTCACCGGATCACGACGTGTTTCAGTGAGGCAAAGATTGCTCTATCATTGCGCAAACGGCTGTAAATAAGCGGTCCTGCGCATGTACGTCGTTTTATTATTGCTCGTAAATTCAGCTGCAAAGTGTTTGCTTCGTGTGCGCTACTGTGGCATCTACCATACTGGTCGTCGAAGACACTTATTCTGAGACCGAAATGTCCAGAGCTAGAGAGCTAGCTACTTTGGAGCTAAAATCACCATATTTATGACTTCCTTGCGTTTCATCTGTGCCAAACCGTGCTTAGTACATACTCAATCCAATATCTATGGTTAAATCTAAAACTAAGAGCGACATTTATTGAACCGCGGTCTCTCTTCAACATATAAAGTTGCAGCTTTTGTACTGTAGAAATCATTGCTCTCTTGAGTTTATAGCGCTCTAAACCTATGAGATCAATCAAATTTCCCTCAAACATACGCCCAGGAGTTGTGGCACGGTGCATATTATGTGATAGACGTTTCAAGTCAGAATCGCAGCTCCACTTGCTATGACAGGTATTATATTTGAAGACAGCTATTCCATGCAAGAGACGAGCTATCAAAGCTGCGATTGATACACCACACGGGCCTTCAGCTTACCAGGCCGCTGGTGGTGACTCGCGCTTTGAACCATGACAAGAGGAACCTTGACGTTCATATCGAGATAACCAATGCAATACTTCCCCTCAATGTCTTTTGAAGACTTGTCAGTGCTTAAACCTGAGTTTAGCATCAGGATGCTGCCGTGTGCCGTGAATGATAATTTCTGTTAGTTTCCGTGGGTAGAGATGCTGTAATTAGAGTGTCTTAACTCGGAATGGAGAGCACCTCTGACTGCATAATTGAGGATGTTTTCTGCGAACTATGTGATGAGATATAAAGAAACTATAGCCACCTGTCGATAAAAATGGCGGAACATCGGATTGTCG
The DNA here is from genome assembly GCA_001986395.2 of Irpex lacteus. Lineage (NCBI taxonomy): Eukaryota > Fungi > Basidiomycota > Agaricomycetes > Polyporales > Irpicaceae > Irpex > Irpex lacteus. The sequence goes on along the minus strand of MQVO02000010.1, from coordinate 914,351 downwards.
TAGACATTATATTATGATTATACAATACAAAGCATAAACAGAATACTTTTTCAACCAATTCTTTCTTTACGGCTTTTAGCCGAATACGACTTGGGAAGATTTATACCCGATGCGATCAGTGACTGGAAGAAACAAACTGTCCTGCATATCTTAGCGGGTGAGCCCGAATATTTCTCAAAGACTCGTTTCAAACTCCTTTCCAAACCATTTTATTGAGGGCTACTCCCTTAAATACCACAAAATCAGCGCGTATACTCACAGATAGACTCCATACTCTGCCCTCGCCATGGGGAAATCTCTTGCCTTTGTCCTTCTTCTTTGCCCGTGCATATGGGCCTGCGATACTTGGCAGGCGCGTGTCAAGATGTCCTCTGAGCCTTGGAAGTCCCCAAGAAGATTTTTCAACGGCAAAGAAACTATGTCTGAGCAAATGGCCAAAAATATCCACGCTCTTCAAGAAAGCGTGCTTGACGCGTTCCAAGGTTCCAAGGAGGGAAGCCTCCAGCTTGCTTGGAAACAGTACAACACAGACCCTGAATTGTGTCGCCAATGGAAGGACTGGGTATCTGCTCAGAAGAAGTGCTGGGACATCTCAACATCGATTGACGAATGCTTGGAAGCGCAGGGGTTTGACTTGGGAGCCCTAGTTCGTTATGGCAAGAAGCGTGAGGTATGTGGGCGATATATATTCACCGTTTCAATAATGTCATGGCATGCGTATATCTCAGCTTCTATCAAGCTCCATCTCCGCCCTATCGCAACACAATTCCGCAATACTGCAGCATCTTCTCGGTGACGAGCCTAGTGGTGCATATCTTCCAGGATGTGGATGGATTCCTGAGGCATTGTTCTTTGCCGAGTTTCTACTCAAGGAGCTTACATACCCAAAACTCAAGGGTCGAATTGATCGACGGGTTAAGAAGGCTGAAAAGGAATTGGAGCTCCTTGATCGCTATTGGCTTGGTATGCTATCACTGTGCCTACAAAGGAGCTCTGACTAACTGCCTTGCAGAGGTTCAAAAAGGAAAAGCACATCCCTTCCAATCCACATCCGCGTGGATTAAGCAGGCTAGGCTTTGTAAAGACCTCATAAGCTTCTTTGACACGCCAGCAGATGCCAGGAGGCAGCTGGAAATTGACTCTGATCTGGAACAGGTCAAAAATGTCTATATGTCTGACGGAGATGTCTCAAAAATAGAGACAAAGAGTACGTGCAATGACTATTGTCAAATTTACAGCATTTCTGATATCTGTTGCTCGTATCAGTCAGTTCACGCCATAGACAGTCTATGAAGAGCTTTGCATCCCCAGAATTACTTTCCAAAGTGAGGGCGGAGCTGAATTCTTTCGTGAGCACGGAGCTGCATCCTTGCAGCTTTACGGAGGAGTACGTTGAGCTTCCTCAGCTTGGAGAGGATGTCAACCCCCACTATCGAGACTTCACCGCTGAGGAATTATACGAAAGCATGGGGTTGAAAGGTCATGGCATACCAGGCATGGCTAACATACGCGATAAAAGCCGCGTTTATACCCTTTGGGATGACACACCTGAGGCGCAAGCCTTTTGGTCAAGCAACACGAACTACAATGAGAAGGAATCTGTGAAATATCCCTGGCATCAAGTCGTTGGTATCCATAAAGGAGTAGGGCAGATGATCATGGAAGAGCCATACTTTCTGTTTGACGCAGTCGGCGTTGGAAAAACGCCACAGGCAACGGGAATTTTTCTGATGCGCTCATTCATAGCCGAGTACTATGCTCAAAATAAATGCTATCCTCCTGCTTGGGGTGCGCACAATTTTAGGCCTCTAATTACAACATAAATTGATTGCTCTTCTGTAGCTAAGCTGAAAAACTCTGACCGCCCCATCAAAGACGGAGTTACAGTTATTGTGGCCCCTCTGACGCTTATTCCACAATGGGAAAGAGAGCTGAGAACGTTTGTCTGTCCAGGCTTTATTGACATCGAAGTATGCCTCGGTAGTTACGCCAACAGAAAATCTTCAAATTTTTGGAGTGGGGCGTTCAATGGTAGTGGCCATAGGCTATCTTCCAGAGTTATTCTCATTTCCCAGCCAGTGCGTCACATATAATACATTGTTCTCACTTAATCACTCAGCGAAACCATCTATCCATAGGCTTTAACGAGCGATGCAAAGCATGCTCTTACAGCCAAGGGAAATCTAACCATTAACCAGGAGAAGCTCCAAAACACAATCTTCCATCAGACCATCGGAACTTTGGTCGTAGACGAGGTCCACACTTACAGGAACACCAATAAGGCGTCACAGGCGCTGAGGCAGTTGTCAGCTCAGGCTGCCTTTACTTGCATGCTCACTGCAACCCCAATTGTCACCCATCCGCGGGTGCGTTAATATTATAGCCTAATAGCTGCAAAAGTTTAATAGATTTTTATAGGATGGATATCAACTCGCATATCTGGCTGGGATACACATCGATCCCACGCTCCCGTTGACAATGAGAAAAGCGTTGGCAAAGGCAAAGCGTGATGACAAGAAAGACGAAGAGGAATGGCTGGGATCTGAAAGCCCTGAAGGAATTAAACAGGAGCTGATGGCAGGCAAACAGTCAGAACGCGGCATGAAGCATTATCGTCTCGCTTGTCTGGACTTCATTGCAATCCTTCGGCCTTTCTTTCTTGAGAACTCCGTGCGGAGAACTCTAAAATCTCGGGACAATCGGGGTCATCCTATCTGGGAAATACGGGATCCACTAGATGTTGTCATGCATCTTGAACCGACCAAGATGGAGAAGGAGGTCACTTCTGAGATGGCAAAAAACGCATCAGAAGCCAGGGATACAGGCGCCAAGTTCAAACATGTATGTTTTATGCGTCTTTGTGCTTAAAACAAAGTCCAACATTAATTATGTGTCCCAGACGTTTTATCTTGATGCACGAAACTCGACCCTGCACGTTTGCTTCACGGATCACATCCTAAGAGACTTTCACATACCCATGCGACTTGAACAGTATCGTGATCTTCCATCAACTAAGATCGACACAATGATACACATCATTTCTTGGCACAGAAAGCAGCCTGGTCTTCCCCCACTTCGGGTTGAAAACGCAAACTGCAGAAACTACTTTGTCATTGACCTTGTCACGTCAATGACTACGCCAAAGAGACGTAGTTCCTCCATCCCTCCCGGATGGAACTCGCCAGGTGAACATGTTTTGGGTAGCACCGAACTTCAAGATGGTCCTCAGCGTGTGAACGAGCCTCCAGAGTCCGGTTCGTGCCTTTGATTTGGAGAAGCTTACCCGTCATTAATCGACCCATACGTTTTTAGTGCGCCGCGGACGACTTTGCAGTCGTGGAACTGTCCAGTTAGCAGACGCAGCAGGTAAGCCTGAAGCTCCGTGGCCACGCAGGCTTCGACGAAGCGAAAGTACGCTGGGACTTTGCTATAAAATGCCTACAATGGATGATATGAAGAGGCCACCTCCTGATAAGGTCATAATTTACTCCGCCTTCCCTGTCCACAATAAATATTTGTGCAAGGTAAATGAAGCAAATATGAAACAGTAAAATCAAATCTATAGAAGCTCACATATGCAATTCCAGATTCTAGGCTTTTTTGACGTTCATCCCTTTGAGATTGATGGCACAAAAACCTTACGAGAGCGTGCAGAAGAGCTTGCTCGCTTCCGAGAGTCGCCCAATTTTGAGGTTTTATTTGTTTCCAGTGTAGGGACAACTGGTCTTAATCTGGAATGTGCAAACATTCTCATCATACTTGTGGGTGCTTTAATTTTTACAGCGCCTTACACTGACACATTTTGCAGGATGTGCTGTGGTCGAAGCAAGACAACACACAGCTGATTGGCCGTTTGCAACGCCGTGGTCAAACCAAGCTTGTTATTGTCTATAGGCTGTTGATAAAGGATTCCCCGGATGTGTTCTTGAACGATATCTCGTTTAACAAGTCGATAATGCACGACACATTCATGGCAAATGAAACTGGCTGGAGTACGTGGAATAAATCTACCCTATCATGTAGCGAGCTGATCCTAAATTTATTCCGCAGAAAAAATGCTCATGGAGAACACACATCCGGATAGCGACAGCGACGACGAGGGTCAGGGTGGTGTCAGCATGCATCCAAAGCATGCGTGTCCCAAGACGCCTAGAGATCAAGCACGCAAGCGGAAAGCGGGGGAGGAAAGCAGGAATAGGAGCTCCAAGAGATCCAAGAACAGCTCCAAGTCACATTCGCTGAAGTGCTCAACCTCCTTGTCAAATATCACACCGAGTCAAGCGCCATCGGCCGCGGAAATAAGCTCCTACTACAGCCCTCCCACACGTCCAGAATTTTCTCATAACAACGGTATACAACACGAACGTGGACCACTTCCCACAGCTCCTGAGCCTGGATCGTCCGTTCCTCTTAATCGCATCCAATCGCCTCCCTCCTCATCCCCTGGATGCGTGGAAAGTATTAGTGACTCTTCGTCGCTTGTCCCTGTTGCCAATGTGACCGTAAAGAGCGTTGTTACCGGTCTAATGGGCATTACGTACACAGAAGATGACTTTCCTGATCTCATCGCTCCACCCATGCCTGCCGAGTCTGGCGCCATCCCCATGACCGCGGAAACTTGTCCCATCTCAGCGAGTTTTGATCCTGAGGATAAACACGATCAGCTCAGAAACAGCAATGCATGGGATGTATTGAGTGCAAGTGTAGGAGCTGGAGGGCTTGGGATTCCGGAGATTCTTGAGAAGCTGGCCTCCGCTCTAGGAGAAACACCTGACAAACATTGGAACTCCATAATCGATGGATTAATGATGGAGGACGATCAGCTTGAAGATGCTGAAATGGTTCATGAAGTTAACAGGCGCTTGTCCTCGCTGCGTGCTTGTCACATACCTTTGCCACCGGACCAATCTTCTTCCTCCATTCCATGCATAAATCCTCAATTGCTAGGTATGTAAGATAGCGCTCATAACAAACTGGAAACTTACTTTGTCATTGAACTTAGTCAAGTCCTCCGCTCCACCTTTGAAGCGAGCAAGGGCCTCCTCATCCGTGTCCTCGAGCTCTGCGTGCGTAAGCTCCGGTCTTCAAGATACGTCTTCGCCGAGGTGTGAGATCGAGTCACCGTTGAGAAGCAAGTTGCCTACGAAGAACAGCACCTCAACAAGAGCTCTAACTCAGCAGAGGCGTTCCCAGCAAGAGGGCTCTTCAAAGAAGTCTGGGCTGACTATCAAGGCCTCCAATGACATAACTTTACAAGGAGAATCCATCGTTGGACTGCTGCGAGTGGGCTCCATGCCCTTGGATACTCGACTTGCGAGGTCACGGGGGGTGAAAAAGTCCAGAAATTCATGACGTTTCTGTTTCTCTACTTGACACTGTCGTATCATATGTCAACTTCAATTACATTTGTATTCATCCAGGGTGTGAGCAGTGATTTATCGAACAGACAAAAGGATAATCTACGAGCGGTGGTGTGAGTGTCAATGCCAGAAAAGTATAGTTAGCAGAAACCAGGGTATTGCACACCACGCTCGTGCCATGCGTAGTCAAGATTGAATCTCAAAAATAGATGGGGCCATCTTGTCAGTATAAGTAAAGGGAGTGACTAGGGTTAACATTGATAAAAATGTCATCGGTGACTGGCTTCACTGAAGATAATTAGCAGCTCCTTACATCTGGGATGTCAGTGCATGCCAGTGACATAGCGCTGCCATCACTTATGAAGAGAGTTCTAAGTACTCACTAAGTTGATGGCGACCTCTCCTTGCCAGACATTGCACTCAGCCGCAAGTGCAAAATCAGCGGTCCCGGTGGCGCGCTCGAGAACGTACTGGTACTAGTGGTAGTGCGACACGTTGTGGTGCAGTTCTTGGGAGGAACTTTGAGAAAGGGAGAATAGACGGAGGGGGGAGAGCAGGCAATTCGCGTCGTTTCCGGCCCCGGGCTTAAAACTTGCTGAGCCGTCGGGTGATTGCGACATGGTTCTGCAATAGGCAGTGGGGCGACCGTATCTCGACCTAGCACCAGTACACACGATGATCAATGACTCACCACTCCCTCTCACCGGAAGTTGTCCATGGAGTAAAATGGAGAAGAGAATTCTTGTCAGTGTTCCTTCAAGTTGAGCTTGCAAAATTAAAACAGTTCACAAGGCTAGTCGATGTATAGGACACCGGATAATCCGTCTACGGCAGCCAGAGGAGGGCTATTGCACGATATGTGGGCCAAAACTATTATATACAGACACATATGTTGACATGATGTTAGATTTTTGTAAAACAAACACCGCATAGCACATCAAACTTAAAGTCAAGTTGTTTATGCATATTCTTGCCCGGGCTCTTTCGTTTCTCACAGCATAGGTGTCCGACGCCATCGGGCGAGATGTCCCTCATCATGCCCTACTCCTACATAGCGTTGCAGAGTAAATCGGTCATTGTTACAGCCATTTGCACGACATTAGAGCGATAGTCGCCTCACACAGATATGGGTGCAGGATCTAAACACGCCGTGATCCGGTGAGATAAATATATCACCCAGCAAAACGGTCTCGCAGAATGCGGCCGCTGGTACGCGGAATTCTACGTTCTGAATCGAAGCTGCCTCAAATTCAACACATGCCCACCAGGTGCAGCGTTCGACAGCTCTGTTCTTCTGCAAAGGACTGTACCATCAAGAAGTGATAGCTCTAGCTCAATAATCAATACTCTACTAGTAGCAGGTCCTTTGCCATTAAGTAATATCATATGTGGGTGGAGACGGAGATTTGCTCGCTTCTACCATTGTAGGTCGTTTGAAACCCTTTAGTTTCTACCACACACTTAACCTAAGATACAGTAGACCCATTACACTTTCGAGAGGAAATAAAACAACGACGTTGTACGTAAAGCAAAGTCTTGCATCTTTGATTTCTCGCAGGGTAGCAGACGCTCGTACCGTGGCAATACAAAAGCTCGGATCTCGCCTCAAATGAACTTATTTCAAGCCACATCCCACAAGAACCTGCGTTGCATATCCTAGAAATCACGAGACTCAGAACAGCTTTTGCATTATCCATGAGGTAAGACTTACTTACTATCGCCCAATGCTAGTGGTCAGTTAACATCGACGCACGCTCAGAGTGGGACATGAGTCACGAGAAACTGAGAAGAAAGCTTTTGTGTTGAAGGAGCACGAAGAGTCGTTGCGAATGGTTAATTCGACGAATCCCCCCTCGAGACTCTGCCCTGAGCTTCTATCTGAGATATTTATTTGGCTGTATACCATGCTCCATGTTCCAGGACGTGCCATTCAAAGCGGTGAAAAAGAACGAGGCGAGAGTCTTCCATATTCGTGGCTTGTTGTGACACACGTGTGTCGCCACTGGCGCGTGGCGTCACTCAGTACTTCTCAGCTGTGGAATACTATTTGGGTCACATGGAACACAGAATTCGTTCAAGAAATGCTCCGGCGTAGCATGTCGCGGAATCTTACGATCAACATCATGCGGCCGCCATCATATTCGCTCTACCTACCCCAAGCCGACTGCCTTGGGTTGGTTTTCTCTTCTCTTCATAGGATAGAGAGAATATGTGGTGAAATCCCATTTAGACTGAGGGAGAAGGCTCGCAACATTGATGGAAGTAATGTGAAGGATCTTGTGCTAAGAAGACCCACTTTACACGTACTAAACACAGAGTACAGTGCAAGCATCGATGGTTATCTGGGATCTTGTCATCTTCCCAATCTGGACCGCCTAGAGCTCTACTTCTACTCGCAGAGCTGGGCTGAAAACCTTTGCCGGCCTACTCTCAAACACCTGACGTTACACGGGGAGGAGAAAAATTTCGTACATGGAATACACTTCGAGGGACCCACCAGCTTATCTCATTTGGTGGAAATGCTTATTAACCTTCCACTTCTCGAAACGTTGCGACTACAGTTTGCCCTCCGTACGCCAAGCCTCAGTGATCATATGGCCAAAGTGGCCGACCTCCCCTGCCTTACATCGTTTGAGATCACGGCACATTGTGCCTCCACGTGCTCCCTCGCTCTGGAGCATCTATCGTTCTCCACAGACACCACACTATCTGTGGAGTGCCCTGGAGTCAACGAGCATGAACTCGCAGGGCTCTTTCTCTCCATGAAGAAGAAAATGTACCCCACTCATGAGCACAGTGGGGAGAGCGAAAACGCTCTGAAGATCTATACAGTGGAGTTACGTATTGAGGAAAATAGCCTTCGTCTTAGAGGATGGAAGAAACACTACGGCGTCATGAAGCTGGTCAAGAACGAGCCTCTAGCACATCCGCAGCTCGACATGGTGCTTTGGAGGGATTGGGAGGGGATTTGGTTTGATCAATTCGAACCGCTTGTTGTTCTGGAAATCTTCCGCGCCGCCACTATCGAGTCGATGGTATTGGATGGAGACAAACCTGCATTGCGGCTCGCAGGGGGAGAGTTGGCAAGAAGGGTCTCGGAGATGCCCAAGCTGCGCGAGCTATGTATCGGTCCAATTTCGGGTGAGCATGATCCTGCGAGGATTTATTCCTGCATGAACGAAGTATTTCATGATAATTGGACAGAAAACACGCAAAACGTACGCATTTTGCATACACAGAACTTGGAACTCTATGAAGAAAGTGAGACAAGAGAGGCCATTATGAAGGCGATCTGACAGCAGCAAAGCGCAGGAGACGGGGGCACCTACGATAGTGATGTACATGGGGTGGACTAGGTAGTCTACGCACCATGCATGAGATCTCGACTATGAGTTCGAGTGCATGCAGTCGGGCAGTTCCTCATTGCACGCGTATCTGCCATCATTTTATCCCTGAGAAAATGTAGCGAAAATGAAGTGCCAAATGCTGCCTTTCTTATCATCTTTTTTCCGTGCACAAAGGTCTGCGAAAAGGAATGAAACGAACAAAGGGAACAAAGGGAATCTAGGGAAAATGTATTGGAAAGTGAAAGGAGAAGACATGATTTTCTCTTCGGAAAAAGGTGATGTTAAAGGCATGCTTAGTCCCTCTCCTTTCTTCACATTTTCTTAGAGAGAAAATATTGGCAGATACGCAGCGTTGGAGTAGTTGATGCACGCATACATCGTGTAGTCGACTTTGATGTACTAGGATCCTGAAGCGCCCAAATACGTAGTCGGGCACTACAGTATGAATAAGTAGTCGAGACGATGAATCAAGCAGTTCATTTCATACATCACTGGGTATCAGTAGGTAGTCGAACGTCATGAGAAATGAAGGGACTATAACTAGTTGGAACGATGAATTGGAAAGACATTACAGAATACTAGTGAGAGGTGTGGGTATGGTATCTATGCGTTGCCACCAACTCGAAGTGGCCACCGTGCTACGCAGACGCCCGGCCGTTATGTCACGCTGAGTCTGACGCGTACGCGACTACGTACTGACCACTATCTCGTGCTCTCTCGGTGCTGTGCTAATTTACCTTATTGCTATGGACTACCGCATATTATTCGAAGCCCCTTCTACCTCCGAGTCTACAAGCGTACCAGAAGCCTTTACTATGACACCGAGATCAACTATAGTATGCGCACAGAAGTACGTACTGATCTCCGGACACACAATCGCGTATGATTACCTGGCCGCCTCGGTGATCGCGTGCGCCCACTCTGCACCAGTCTTGGGGCTTATGACTGGTTAGGTCCTAAGGTCTACGCGAAGCTGTGGAGGTCCACGGAGCAATAACAATCGTCTCATTCGTCGCACTCGGTCGCGTCCGAGTTCCGTCTTTCCCACATATCCTCTTTAATTCCTCTTTAATATAAAGATGGTCGCGTATCATTGGCTGTCACTGTCATGTTTTCCCGAACATTGTACGCGTGACGTCACGCCCTGCTCGAACTTTCGAGCTCACTTCCTGTGTTTCCTCTTCAATTCTCTCCCGCGCGGGCAGGCTCATACTTCCAGCCATGTATACGTGGTCCGCTGCTGCAGCGTAAAGTCAGATTCTGCTTCAAAGCTTCGTGATCAAACAGGGGGGGGGCGCCTGTCACTACCAAAATCTTAGGCCTTCCGAGTCAACCGCGGTGGCTCTTTTCATGTTCGTGACGGGATCATAAGTGGACTGCCGTAGTTCTCTTTTCTCGAGCTCTCACTTTGCTTTGAACACGAGAGTACTTATTGTTGAACCTTGAATCTTCAAATGCCCGTGCCATGCGATAAGTAATCTGAACCCCCGTCCAACGCACGGGATTTTGCTAGTGACCTCACAAAAGGCCTTGCTTAGCTGGTAGTCTGGGCTGCCAAAATTCGGAGTAAAGTCTATGTCATTCTCGGAAGGTAGGCGTCTACTCTAATACTTCCCTTTGTCCGAGAACCGCCACCCAAACGTCGGCCAGTGAACCTCCCAGCATTTGAGATCGTTCTCAGACCCCTGCTTCAAGTTATTTCCTTCCCCATGGGCATCCCTAACTTATGTCCCGGGGTTTAACATCGCCTAAGCTTTCCCCAAAGGGTGTAGTGGGTTAGACCGTGCGGACATCGGAACGAGTTGTGCTATGCCGTGTTCCTGTCCAAGTTTAGGCCATAGCGGCGTCTTTCTACGACCCACACAAGTCTTTCCGAGGCATAACGGCCTTTGAGGTATCCCTGCAAGCGGCCATTACACCCAAAAATCGCAGTGCGGCCAGCATATAAAGCTGCAACAAAATGGAGATAGGTCAGCGAACATGCTCATCCCACATTCCTTTGAAAACAGCGATGCCGGCCCTCTTTAATCCCCTCGTCTTCCATGAAACCCGTCGTCAACCTCAGCGACCCAAGGCAGTACCTAAGCGTACTACTCGCCCTTTCTCTCCCACCGTCTTCGCGAATTTTTCTGATTCTGAAGCCGACAACTACACGTCCGACAACCCCGCGGAATCTAAAGACAACCAATCCAGCCCACCTCGCTCGCAACGAGCCTCGTTTTCCAACTCCCCAGCAGATAAATCACCAGACAACAACCAACTAGAAGCAACGTATCGGGCCCCAAGCAACTCCAGCCTAGGTGATCCTATTATTGAACCCTCCGCCCATAACCACCGTCATGGCAAGCCGCGCACTTCTCACGATATACGCCGTGATGCAGTGGCCGAGATCTATTGGCACTGTCACCGGAATAATTTGACAGAGGTCTGGGCATACCTGTGGAATAACTGGTACGCGCGAGACCGATGGTCACTTTGGGCTCGCAGCTGTGCGCATTCTACGTGTATATCAAACCACCGTACGACTATGATGGGTGAAGCGCTATGGCGAAATCTTAAACGCCTTATACTTCACAACTTCAATCGGCCGCGGTTAAATCTTGCACTGTTCGCTTTGGTCCGCCCATCAATCCCCCCGTATCGCAAAACACTTGCTGAGTTCCTCCAATCTCGATCCGGAGGCCATCCGCAGGGGCTATCCAATATGCAAGAAGCCCTTAAAAAGGCTTGGCGTCGTTTACAGACTATTCCTATCAAGGGCGAGTATCTCACCAATATCAGCAAGTGGACGTGCGACTGCGGAACACAGAAGTATCATGCGTACTATCGCACGCGCAGTGTTCGTAAACGCCAATTTTTACGAACACTAGTTTTTCTCCTCTCCCTCGCTTTCAAATATTACGAGGGTGTGCATGTATGTAGTATACTACTAGGTCATCATTAATGTGAAAACAAATCCGCACTTTCTGAACTCTTTCAACTTCACGAGGGGGAATGGGTGAAATTTTGCGCAGATAGGCCATGATCAGCCAAGATTTGAAGGGATGCAGGATGTTTCACACAAAAGAATATACGATGAGAGTGTTTGGTACGTTGAGACTGACTAGAATATCGTGCCCGATTTGCCCTATGTCGAAGTCTTGGTGGTGTTTACGAACAGTGGCCTCCTGAGGGTGACTTTCAGGCAGGTGAACATTCAAACTCAGCTGCGATGCGTTTTTACGAACACTCATTTGAGCTGATGGCGCTGCCGGATACGGTACTTAGTTGATGCCATCTGCCGCTTCATGCCGGTGTGACAATTCGTGACGTTTTTACGAACACTAGATGCACTCAACTCTCCTCACCGGTATCCCTCCATGGGTCGCAATTCCTCTCTATAAATGCTGAATAAAACATATGTAATACTACATATATGGCGCTATCGACCCATGTACTTTTTATTGGCATTCATTCCCTGTCTGTGGAGGAAAACGAAAAGCGCTGAAAAGTTACGAACACTATGCGTACGATAGTACCTGTTGTGCAAGCACTTGGTTCAGTGCGTCGGTGATGTTCCTCAATGGTGGTGGTCGCGCGCCCACCGTTTCTATACACTTCCGTTCTACTCAGTCCCTGAAGACGGTCAATGGAGCGAGAGGCGCCTTGAATCAGATCGTCCGTGCCATCGCAGAATCGAGGGCACAGAGTCCGAATGCGAGGAAGTCGAAGGACTTGTGGAGCCGGTAAGCAATCTTCGGGCTCGTTTCGATGGTTAGCACTAAACATTGATAACTACTTGATTACAGAGCAGCATCAACTCTTCTCCTGCCAACCACCTCCGACAGGGAGAGACGGCCTTTTGCGAACGCGCGCTGGTGATGGAGCAGGTTTTGATGTAAGACACCGAAAATTTCCTAAAACGGCAATTCTTCAACCACTCACATCAAACGTGGGTTAGAGGCTGGTGCCCTCCGTCCGATTTCCCGTATTTCTCGCGCGACTCGATGCGATAAGGTAACCTTGGGCTATCAGAGAGGGTATGCGACCCTCCGAGCGCATCAAAGGGAGATGCAGCTATGTCACACCACCCGAAGACCTTGTGAGAGGCCCCCGTGAACACATGGCAGTACAACGTCCTTAGCACGATCACGATCCCTCGACGAGCGAGATGTGTTGAGTTATATGCTCTCCGGCGGGAAGTTCGACGTCCACCATCGTCCGTTCATGTCCAACACTGCTGACCGGCGTTTCCCGTCAGCGTCTGTCACCATCAGCCTATAACCATTGGTGGCTCTAGGCGCCTCTTAGTTGTTCCTGACCACGCCATCGCTGTGCGCTGGCCCAGGCTGGACTCCATCTGAGCACGCTGGCCGCCCTCGTCGTTGTCCAATGGCCACCACCGTCTGCCGCTGGTGCCAAGCAGCCGACATCCGGCACTCGCTGCTGGTCACCATTGGACCTTCATTTGGTGAGTCCATCATCGGCCGATGGTGTCCGTCGCTCATCAGGCACATTCAGAATCCAGCCAGTCTACGGCGACGTAACAACTTGAATGTAGTGGTGTTCAATGGGTCCTAGTGTATGCTGCCGTCCTTGGTAGGCATATACTGTTCAGATACTCGCGCTGTGTCTTTTAGGTGTGTGCTTCGTCAACAGGTTCAGTCTTATGTTCTACTGAACTGACTTTTGTGCTGTGGCAGCGCCGGCACACTGCCATGTTTTTATCAAGCTCGCGGATGTATATCTGCGATCGGTCTGGACTATTGGGCCCACCCCAAATTGTCCAATGGCCGTGCCGGAGTGTGAGCTGTCCGTTCCACGTCGTAGGGCTAGGGCAGTCCCCAGACTGAGCAAAGGTAAGTACAAGTAATTCTATCATAGAATGTATCCTTACTACGAGTTTGACTAATTATTATAGCACTACTCTCGCAAAATAATGGCGAATAGAGTGCCCATCGCGTAGTGCCCAATGGAGGGAAATGCGCGAGTGACTCTTGCGCGCCGGCCGCGATAAGAGGTACTCCGTGACGGCGGAGCTCCTTCCACCGCCAGTTTTAAAGTGCGCTTTTTTCGTCCTACCATAGTCTCCTCCCCCGTGCCCACAAATCCATCGCCCATCTCCCCTGCTAACACCAGCCTTTCCCTCCAATATGTCCGCACCTCCAGACCCCACTACCGAGCGGGTTTGGACATGCTCTACGCATGATAACTGGTTCACGAAGCCCCGTCTCATCGAGCTTGCCAATGATCTAGGTATTCAGGGCGTCTCCGCCAAGTTGCACAAGCCGCAAATCTTGAAGCTCGTCGACAACTACCTGAACGCTGCGTCGCCTGTCCTTTCTCTGCAGAAAAAGTATCAAGGCCTCTTTGCCTACAAGAAATCTTCCACCATCGATGGCACGGCTCGTGGTCCACACAACGGGCTGACTAGTGCTGGGAAAGATATGGCAGACGCGATCGCTCAGGCCGCCGGACTCTCTGACAATTCTCATATCACACCATGAGAACTGCTTCGTTTCTAAGGGTTGAGGCTATGCTGACAGCTTTCTACAGCTCGCATAATATCCTACAGACTCTACTCAAGACGTCTGACCCTCCTGGACGAAACATGACATTCCAAACACCAGGGGTGCTCACTAGTCAGCCTGACGTGGACGACCCAGCCGCACCGCATGTCCCTAAGCTCAGACGAGGTAAACGACGGCTTTTCTCCTCTGTCCTCCGGTCCCGATGAAGATGACCGGTTCCTCCAGTACCTCCGCACTGTTATTGGTAACCCGTCAGCACTGAGCAAGGTCAAAACTAGTCACGACGCGTTGAAGATCTATCGCGTTATTCGTGATGCAGAACGTGCTCTCGACAAGGCCGGTTGGTCGCTATTGGCCAGACACGGCGGTTTTGTCGTGCCACCAAGTAAGTATAGCACCTGTTTTCTGGTGTGTACGTTTCACTGATCATCTGACACGGCAGCCGATCAAACTTGGGCGGGAAAGTCGTTTACCAGGGAACTTGTCTACAAGGCCTGTCATGTCTCTCGCAGTAGCGCAACACAGTACAAAAAACTGTTCAAGACCGATGGTAATTCACAATCGCTGAAGACTGAATAGAAAAGCCGGATGATCCAGCGCTAGTACGAAAGTTCGGCACATCGAGCATACGACAGCTGGCTGAGTGGAAGGAGAAGAAGCTGCGGGAGCCTAGTCGAAAGGCGGGGCAGAGCTCGAAGGATGTGAAGGGTAAATCGAAGCGCACTCATAGTAGCGAGAGCGAGGATAGCACACCCTCCCAGCCGTAAAGTGAAAAAGGCAAAGAAGCATGCTGCCACCGTTGACTCCGATGCTTTAGACTCGGATTCTGAATAGGTTCATATAGTCAGCGTGTCGTGTAGTATTGAACTTGAAGTGGCTATCAATGTCGAAATTTATATCTTTACTCGCTTGACTTAACACAGGTGTGAGTCTGATTACTGATAATCGAGTTCGCCTCGTTTAGACGCAGTGAAGTACATGCAGAGAGTTTTAATTGGTCCTTTATGCCGGATATCATCTACGCTCACTTCGATCTCCCTCATGGCCAACGAGATTGTGACCATGCGCGACCTCGTCATTATTTTGGAGACTTATTTCTCGCCTGCACTTGCTGCTCATGAAGCTATCTACCTCCTTGCCACGATCTACTCCTTTTATCTTCTGTTCCGACTTCATCGAAATCAACCGCGCGATCCTGGCCGATCTCGTTTTACGGCATGGAGAAAGGTTACTCTACCACTGCTCGAAGCTGCCTCTGAAGAGCACGTTGAGGGGCCCGGACAGAACAGCCCACCAGCAAACCACGTACTCGCACTCTACCACGATATAGAGGATGTTGCCACGTTTCTTGGCCTAAACACCGGGAATGCCACACCCATTCCTTTCGTACAACATCCGAAACCGATTCTGGTTACCAGACGTTTGAACTGTCTGTTCTGTGCGGCCGATACTGAACGGCGTTAGTTACGACTAGACAAAGACAGGATGCATCCCGTGCTTCTCATGCAAGCAAGCCTGAAGTTGATTAAGGCTATTGTTGTTGTGGCGCAATGCTCTCAATGCGACGCTATATATTACCCTGACAAGATCATCTATCGACCGTCTGCGGATGATCGTCAGAAACGCCAGATGCTGGAGTCACATCCTACGTACCTATGCATTTCGAAATCTGGTATTTGGGTCGAACGGAGTGTGTCAGTGATGCAGGAAAAGGCTATGCATCGCTTTACAGCTGGGTGGTCAAACTTTGCCAATTTTGTCTCGGATCTAAGCGACTCAGAGAAGAAGATAACGAAGCATCAGGCCAAGAAGCTGTTCATCGAGCACTTTGCTCGTCGCTTGCTCATTGCGCATGGAAAGCTTGAGCTCTTCTCATGTAAACCCCATCCCTCTGTTAACGACCTCATGAATGCTGTTGTCGAGATGATTGCACGCAATGGAGGAGTCTTACCTCACTCGTTGATGCATGGCTGCAAGGATTGTACCCACCGGAAGCGATGCGGAGATGACTTGTTGCGGGAAGGAGTTGTTCTGAAAGATGATCCGAATGCTGCTGTGCAGGTAGCAGACCTACCGATAGTACCATTACCTGCAGATAATGGAAATGATGGAGGGGCTGACGGTGTCGAACCTAATGCAGTTGTGAGTACTTACCTCCACACTGCTTACCGTTTTTGATGTTCAGCAAATTCCTTCATTATGATTAGATCCCTGTAGGTGCGCTGCACTTACCTCTACCTCCTCAAGAGGCGGAGCAGGGAGCTGCCATTGACGCTGTAGAAGACAATGAAGAACATGTAGATGATGAAGACGAGAAGTTCGTTCAGCTAGCAGTAATGGATGGGAAAACCATTGGCCATAGAGTACGTCTTCTTATAACACTGAGTGTGCTGCGCGCACTTACCAATTCAACACTATATGTATTTCGTGCTTGGATATAAATCTGCGCTTTATCTGACTGCAATAACCCTCTTGTCAATTGTAAAAACGGGCGGTTCTGTACTGTGCACCTACCGCTGGAAAGGATATGCGGGATTATCCCTTGTGGTCGGCAAGCCCGCGATGGAGCAAAGACGTGCGATCTTGCTGCGCATAAGGATTGGGATGTGGCTTGGGAAGCTCGCTTCAAACGCCTCTCGTTTCCTGGTGTCAGACGCGTTATCCGTCGCCAGCAAGGTGCTGCAGGCAGCCGACAGGTACCAGCAAATGTACCGGGACCGGCGTTACGTGCAGAGCTCCCTCCCCTCCTTGACACTCCGGGGAACGATGTTGTTCATACATTTCGGGCCAGAAAAACGTATTGCTTGCAAACAGTTCAGTGGTCTTGCGGAATGCCTATAGGGTGGGGAAAGTGCTACAAGTCAGAGAGTCAATCGCAAGTATTGGCAATCATGAACAAGATATGGGAACCTGCTCCTACGCGTTGACCGGCATTCATTGTTTATGACGACGCATGCGATCTGCTACGCCACATCATAACCCAAACTCCAGACAGTCTATGGCTCATCGACTCTCGACTTATTGTAGATGCATGGCATTACATTGGACACCGCTCCGTTGATGCATTGTGCCGCCCGGTACTGTAACCCTGCACCTGCTGATGGTAGCCAGCCGGACCTTGTTGAAGCGAAGAAGGATCGCGATGGAAGTGTACATCTGACAAGAGCGTTCAATACAGAGACAGCGGAACAGTTGAACTCATGGCTCACCGGTTATGAAGCTCAGCTCCGACAGATGTCAGATGTCAGCTATGACTTCTTTGTCCACGTACTCATGATGGTGTTCGCGGAAACGATCGAAGAGCGAATTGAAGCAAAGACACGTAGTTTGGATGATTTATCAGATGACGAGGAATAGTTTGAGAAGGCAGATAATTCTACGAGGGCACGACTTGAACTTGAAGGTGAGTTTGATAATAGCTCTTCAGCAACAACGGTCTTAAAGGGATTACAAAGGTTGAAGTCAAAAGCGCGGAAGAAGCTAATGGGTAAAAGGAATGGAGGGGCTTTTAGTATGTCAAAAGAAACAAGCATATGTAGTACGCACTATGTGTATATGAAGATTGTGAATTTTCCGATGATTGTGCACGCCCAACTTGAAGCCTGTCAATGACTACCGGCTTCTACTTACACATGCCTATTCACTAGCAAAGGCTATCAAATTCATGTATCCATTGGCCACCATGGGAAGCCTTGATGCGTGCACGTCTGTTGGTCACCGCCGGACTTAACTCGTGTACGTTCGAGTCCATTGGTGACCAATGGACTCAACTCGCAGACGTCCGTTAATGACTGCTGGACTTAACCCGTGGATGTCTATTGGTTGCTGTTGTACTTAACCCACATATGTCCATTGGTGACCAATGGACTTAGCCCGTGAAACGTCCATTGGTCACCAATAGACGTGGCCCGCGTATATCCATTGGTTGCCATTGGACGTAGTCTGCGGAGTGTCCATTGGTCACCGTTGGACTGAACTCGCAGACGTCCGTTGGTCACCAACGGACTGAGCCCGTGAAACGTCCGTTGTTCATTGGACTTGACGCGTGTACATCCCCCAATAACCAACGGACTTGACACATGTCTGCCAGTGGTCAATGGACTTCAAGTTAACTTGTGCACATCCGTTGGTGATCAATAAACTGAACTTCACATGTCCACTGGGGTCCAGCGGCCTTCGGTTGCAGAGTCCAATGGAGACCAAATGCCCCAAATGTGTGTGTGGTGACAGGGAGCAGTGAAATAAGACAGACATTGGTGTGCGATGGACACCAACGGTAGGGCAACGTCCAATGAACACTGTTGGAGGTCGACGGCTAGTCTCGTGACCAGACAGTTGCCGGATTTGGGGTGCGGACTTTAAAAAAGAAAGACTCGTCCGCTCAGTTCCAGATATCGGAAGTCGTCGAGGCTCTTTCCCCTTTAGGTGAGCGGACTTCGAAAAACATTGGGACATCCGGCACCACGGGCATTCCCTGATCCGACAGCCCGAAAAAGTAATGCATTTTTGATGGGCTTTGTTCCATATCCAGCGACTTTTCTGGGCGGTAAATCTCAGAGGGTAGGTTGACTATTCAACGACTTTTACACAGGTTTTCTCTTTCAACATAGTCAATCTTTGTATTGAGGACATACTGTGTGAGTAACAACTAAATAGGAAACATCTTTGAATGCGACAAAGGCATCACCGGCACTGCCTTCCAAATCTAGCCACTCCAGATCTCTCTTGATCACTCCCGATCGCAACCCGGTGAATGGCATACCTTTCGCTTTGACGATAACAATGAGTACTCAAGGTAATTTTGATTGTGCAGTACTATAACTTTATACGTGTAGAACAATGAAAACAAAGTTATGTAGTTGAATGGCTTCTCGCTCGTGTAAAAGTCATGTAAAAGTCGCAGAGTAGGGAACAGAACGCATCGTCTTCACTTGACTATTTCGGGCGGTCGGATCAGGGAATTCCCGTGGTGCGGGTTGCCTGAGCGGACGAGTCTTTCTTTTTCAAAGTCCGCACCCCAAATCCGGCAACTGTCTGGTCACGAGACTAAACCACCCGCACATCCCATCCGGCGCTACCCGGTCATCCTCCACTCAAATTCCCATGCCGCAAGTGCTTCAGCCTACCCCAGCCAGCCGGCGGGCAAGGCAAGGCAAGGTGGGGAGCATCCGAACTGAGTGTTGGCTTTTCTATGTCAGCAGCGAGCAGCTCCAGGCCTTCAAGCCCAAGGAGTTTTTGAACATCCGATCCGACGATCACCCCGAACCAGGCATAGGCTATCGGTTGGAGCAATTCGTTCCAGTCGAAGAAGAGTCTACTAGCTGCCTCGGGTTATGAACAGTCCCGGGATATGAACAAAATGCTTGTGGGGGTCTTCTACTTCCTTCCTTTGCCTCGTAAAAAATGCTGTTTGTGTATTTTTGCTTTAACAAACTGTATGCAAACTTTTGTGGGGAGACGAGCAGAATTGCGGCGTTGAAAAATCAACGAGCTTCGATTTGGATGCATTGTCACGCGGGACTCACATTCTCGGCTTGATCTAGCCTGCGTCTGCACGTATAACTGTGATGGTATTGTTACAATGGACTTAAATGTGTATGTACATGTTGGCAAAAATAGAATTATGGCCAATGGGCCTGATGTGCGAGCGGGGCGTGCGACATATGCTCCTGAAGGTACTCGGTCGTGACATCAGCTCGCCCAAGAAGTTAAGCGCTTACAGGCCAAAAGTGCCGTGACATTGCGTGACACAGGGGTGGTTTTGGCGGGGGAAAAGTTACCTTCGTGCGGCCCTTCCTGTACAATAGTCTGTTTCCCAAAAATTCTGAAATCGCAGTATGTTACGTGGAAGATGTATCACTATGATTTTACAAAAACTCCGAAAGTGTAGGGCGAGAACAAAAGCAGATGGATGGGTAATGAACAGGGGTGTTCATATCCCGAGGCAGCATAGTACGGGTGTCGTGATGTGGGCACAGGCATGGGACCGTGACAGGCCACTGGCTGTCCTTATTTTCCAGCCCCACGGGGTGCCGCCATCGGATGCCACCTTGGCTCGGTTTGGGCTCAATCGATCGTGCCTCAGAGGCCGACCCCTCCCCTGAATAGACCGTACTTCACACAGACCTTTGCTTTCCAACTTTGTTCCCTATTCGAGCGTCATGTCATACTGGAACCTATAACCTTGTTAATTCTTTCACATTATCCTCACTCGTTTCATCCCCTTTTCTTTCTTTGACAATCGGAGTTCTCTTACGTTTGTCTTGTATTGTGTCAGACTTCTACCGCATAATCTGCTTCCCAACAATCGAGCGACTTTCCTCTTCCATATTTTGACGCGAACTAGGACAGCTCGAAGATAACTGAGGCCTGAGGCCTGGGGCCTCTGAGGGCTCGTTGGGGTGAGTCTAAGCGTTTCTTGATAAGTAAGCCAATTGAGTTGCGACATGGGCGGCTATGTTACGTCCAGCTGTAGTGGCTGAAATTCAATGAGGCGAGTATCATCCTTCTACATTTCAATATCCCAACTTCTTGCGTGCACAATATTTCAGGCCGTCAACCCATCTACGGTAAAGTATGTTCACTGACTTAATGCCAGCGCCGTATCCACACGCGTTGAAAGCTGCAACGCGCGATGCCTTTCCTTTTTGTTACGATTTCTGAAGAATGAAGAATCATTTCTTTGTGGGCAGGGCTTTTGGGACCCGCGAGATGTAACGTCCATGTCCCCAAAGCGTGGGAACACTGATCGGACTACAATTCAATAACTATTTTGTTATCATACTATCTGGCTCCATTCAACCGTATTCTAATCGGGCGCCTCCATCACTACTTACATTCACAAACTGATTTCTACAACAGCAACGACTACTTCATTCTGTGTCCAAATTGCGCATACATATAACTATACCATGATATGATCTAGTTGCTGAGGCTGCGAGGGGGAAACAATCGTATGTACACAAATGCTGGAGGTGATACGAACGAGGGCGACCTGGCCTTAGAAATATTTTCAAACTCAGCAGCGCACGGTGCGAGAGCAACCTCCTCAAAGCCGCAGGTTCAACGTTCAATTCCTGCTTGTACCTTTTTTCTCCTTCATCGACTTGGACTTTGGGCAGGTTTTCCGTCATTTATGCAGGAAGGGTTTAGTGACGTAGTAAGTGCGCTTACGTGCTTGCAGAACAAACAAACCCGTACAGGTTCTATCTTGCCTATTACGAATGGCGTAATGTTGATTACATCAGCGTGGACAAGGGACCTCCGGCATTAGCGCTTAGAACCTCGCGGCGGACGCTCTCTCTCTCCGTCTCCTTGACCGTGACATTGCTGTCAGTGAAGCCGTTATCTATTCAAGTTCTTATAGCTGTACCGGATAGCCTGTGCTACCAGATGCACTCCATGTCAAGTACCTCAATGAGCATGGCATATCACGACAATTCCCGAGGACCTGAGCCTTGACTAAGAACAGAGTCAGTATCATTGATCGTGTCTTGTATACAATGTTGGTGCGTACCTGATTATCTCAACGCTCTGCATTAGAGGGGAATTCGGACGGGATTCAGTGGGCAAACGTGGGTGCAGGGATCGTGAGAGGAGACGAGAGAAGGGAGGTATGATTTTATCGCACCCAAAGCCTGTATGTGTCACGTTAAATCTCTTGATAAACCTTCCATCTCTCCATTGCAACCAGCAACGAACTCGACCATCTT
Organism: Irpex lacteus; assembly: GCA_001986395.2. Classification (NCBI taxonomy): domain Eukaryota; kingdom Fungi; phylum Basidiomycota; class Agaricomycetes; order Polyporales; family Irpicaceae; genus Irpex; species Irpex lacteus. The sequence goes on along the minus strand of MQVO02000010.1, from coordinate 892,422 downwards.
CCCCTCATGCACCCCCATTAGCTTCTGGCAGGTACCCCCAGACAGTGTTAGATATCACGCAGTGTGACGCGAGGGTCCTTGCGGTGTCTCGTGCAAGCTCATGCTGCAGGGAGGCGTAGCGACGGGGGTAAGAAGGGATAACTCTGAGGCATTGATGCAGTGAATCCATTGCGTTAGTCGTTGAGTGTTGATACTGATTGCTGTATGTCCAGGATGCCTGTCACTTCCCAGGGACGGTCAACCCAAGCTTGTTAGGATAGGCATCTTTCATGATGGGGTACTGACAGAGTATTGTCGTCTCCCCCCCATATCTGTGGACTCACCCTCTTCGTCGCCCCATTCATCTTCAAGCCCATTGTCCGACTTGTCCCAGATCTACAAAACATACTCAGACAGCACCGAAACATGCGCGATAGCATGCAGAACACACACGGTATCACACACCGACTGACCGGCGGAGGTACGGAGTGTTGCCTACAGAGTCAGACAAACAAGGCTGATGGTATGGATGAGGAATAGTCCGACGCCTTTGCGGAGTGAGTGGTCTGTTGGCTTGCCAAAATACGCTGGAATGCTTATCATGATGATACTGTATAGATGAACAGAGCACAAGAATGCTACAGGCCCCGACTACATACTTAGTCAGTTTGTCAAGAACAAGAACGCAGAAGCTAGTCCCATCCGTACTCCGGCCGCCAAATCTACGTGAGTTCGTTGTATTGTCGTTGTATTGCTTCATTGTACGTCTATGCCAGTAGCAGTCGCTGCCAACTCACTTGTTGTTCTTAATATGAGATTACGCGTAGACTGGTTGTTATATACAAGTCGTGAGTATCTACACTATATCTCGCTACATAAATCAAACTTTGTGTAATTAGTTTGATAATATCGCTGCCAATATGCACGTTCAGAAATCGTATCCCGCCGCTTTGGCGGCCCTGCTCACACAAGTACAGTTTGGACGGCACCATATACATGCAAGACTTGAGTCCGATTCAGAGATAACTAACACGCAGAGTATATAGAGAGTCGGGGGAGAAGCTAACAGATTCGAGATGGACAGCGAGGATACAGAATCGAGCCGATCTCATAAAAATGGAGTACATTCGATACTTCGACACACATGATGATCCACTGGCGCCGGGGGGGGGGGGGGGGGGGTACTACAGCATTTGGATCACAGATCTTCTCCTGCCTCCTGTATAGCACGTTTTTTCTCTTCCATAATTGCCTCCAGCTCCAGGATGAGGGCTTGTGCTTTAGCAATGTTATCGTCAAGAGACGCTATTTTATAATCTAGCCTCGACATCGCCATAGCGTACTCTTTTTCCTTTATCGGAAGCTGTGTAGAGCAGGAATTGCGGGATCAGATGAGATATAATTGAGAAGATCATCAATACTCACCTATAATATGTATCACATTGTCAGAAAGGAGTAAAAAACCTTGTACGATTGCCAACAAGTAAAGATGCCTTACCTGGACCTTTGGCATCCCAATGTCTTTTAGGCAAGTGGTGAATGCTTGTACAGGCTGAGAATTATCCGGCTATACATAGATAGTCACGGCGTCAGCTGACGAGAACACAGGGAAATCTCTGAGGATGGCAAGTGTCACAATTCAAGAAGGGGACGAGAACGACACGTACAAGTGGCCCAGGTTCGGATTTTGCGTTAAATCCCCAATTCGACTCTTGGCGTACTGTTTCTAGCGTGGAGCTAGTAGCCTTACTAGTATTCGCATATGCTTTAATATCGTCAGTGGGGTGTTGCATAGTGGGATCAACTGTCGACTACGAGGTGAGAAACAGGAGAATGGCGATGACGATCAAAAAGAGGTCGAAGATTCCCGCGTCTAAGCCAACAGGTCCATAAGAACTCGCGTCCTGCACGTGATCATCACATAGCCATTTTTGACTTGGGTTTAGTCGGCTGGCGCCCTCCCTGCCGATTTCTTGGATTGCATCAACATAGAAATCACAGAATGGTTGGTCGTCACATACATTCAGTTCACCATGGATATGGCGACAGGTCTGGATAGTCAAAACAATGCATTTGTTCATAGCCCAGAGAATGGCAAAAGATGTACCCCAGCCAGGGCATCGGAAAAATCTCTGCTAACCCAGGGCAGAAGCTACATATTACTCCATTCCTTTACGCATGTGGGCTTCAGTTAGAAATTTTGTCCAATCAGCTTCATTTGCCCTATAAATCGTTTGTGACGATCGGATTCCGGTTCTATCCCATTTCATTCTGTCTTATCTTGCTTTCAAATCGTTTTCCCCCGCTCCCCGTCGTCTATTGTAGGGCCCGCTTTGGAATACAGTAAATCAGCATGGGCTGTTGGGGGAGTTTTTTCAGGCCCCGACGAATACTCGATCGTGGAATTTCCCCTGCCTGCTTTATTCTTCCCGTCTCGCATGCCATGCTTCTGGGGTCCTCGCCCCACTTCCCATTGTGGTTTTCGCCATATTGCCTTTAGCTCTCCCACATCCTGTCCCTTCTTCATGTAGTGTGCCTGCACCTAGCTGCATCGTACTCTTACTCATCCTTTCATGGCTCTTCCACCGTGAATTGAATATTGACTGATCTCTCGGTCGTCGGGACCCCAGACCACTCCCCGTGCGCTTACTCCCTTCGCTTCAAGTTCATTGCCGTACTGTTTTTTTCACTACTGTATGTATCGTTCTCTCCTCCGGCATTGCACTACACTCTCACTCTACACTGAAACTTCTTTCTAACTTCTCTGTAACCTACTTTCACGAGACTTCGCGGGCCGAAGCGAAGCGCGGCTACCCTTGTATATATTTACCGCTGTCCGAACTTCTCCAAGTGTTTCTAACAACGGGTACTTATGTGCACGATAGTGGCCAAACTCGCACATCACTGCAAGCATGCGCGCCTCCGGCGCTCCTGCTAGCAGCTTCGTGCGTTTGGTTAGTAAAGCGGACATGCCAGTGGATTGAAAAACGGGGGAGATCTTGAGACCTCAAGCACTCAGTTCGCCATATCAGTGGATGTGCGAGAAGTGGTAACAAGTCTACTCGGATTCTTACTCTAGCATGGTAGGATCACACAGCCAGACTCTGCAAAGTTTAACAGTTTTAACGGCGAAAGATGTCGATGCAACCCGTCTGGGTTACATTATACATCCACGCCATGGCTATGATCAAAACTGTACGTTATTAGTATCGAAAAACGAATACCATACTGAGAGACTGCATAGTGCACAAACCTACAGTAAGTACATATACTAAGACAGACTTGAATCACGCTCCTGCCAGAAGCTTGTACACGTTAAATGAAAGGGAAAAAAAATCATAAAGAACATGGAAACAGGAAGAGGCCGCGACTAGACGAGAAGGAGAATGTTCTTGCTCTCAGAGCAAGCTTACCAGACCGAATAGCGATACACGTCTAAGCCGCAGGAATCACCTTTTTCGGAAGATTAGCTAATACTTAGGCGCCTTAGGCTCCTTGTACATGTTTCGCTACCGTCACCGCTGTACACAATATCGATTTCTATGAAAATGCATGAATGTCATTCTCAAATTGCTGGTGAGACTTCTACTCCGAGAGGAAGGTCCCTGCTGCCAGCCCGCGGCAGCCCTTTCGAGTTTAAGAGAGCGAGGAGGCCGCGGGCAATCTAGTGGGCGCGCATGTAGTGATCCCATCATTATTCAGATCAAATCACGTGACACAACCGAGCCCTACCCTAGACAAGAGGAAGGACCGACGATTTCAACTTTCAAGAAATCGGAACCGAGTAAAAAGCCCGATTTGGGAAATCGGAAAAGAGGCAGCTCCTGCATTCGGACAAGTCGTCAGGAAAGGCAACCCCGCCGGAAGCGAGCTCCCTTCAAGTTATAATACAGTAGACTAGCTGCTTTTGGTGAAATCCGCAGGTTAGGCTCAGGCTCACGCACACAGTGGATAGACGAGTAAATAATATGATTGATAGTTTCTACCTACGAGAATTGCACTTTATATACACTTTTCTGAGACTAATTGACTAATAGTAAACTACTCAATAGTCCGTGGTCTATAATGCGAAGTGAAATAAAAGGAGAAACGGAAGGAACTAACAAAAACGGAAGGCGGGCTGGACTCAACGCCCTGGTCGGCGCTACGCGCCGCCATCATCGGGATAAACCCGCTGACGCCCGAATAAACGACACTGCTACCCGCGACTTCGTCACGGGCGAGAAAGACAGCACTGTACAGTGAAATGATGGACGATGATGCCGAGACGCAAGCTTCGAGGTCATTAGGGTGTGTGCGGAAAAGTCGGTACATGAGTCTGATGCAGAAAGTTCCCGCTACCAACGTCTAAGCTGGGAGGAACTTGGTCTTGGGGTTCCAAGGGAGAGGATTGTCCAACTTCTCTTGCGTCGGTCACGTGAATGGCAGGTGAATAATTGATGCGCCTCGTTGAAGCCTAGCAGTACCGTTGCTGGCACAGCCGTGACAGTGTGGCCTCATTGCAATGAGCTCCGGATGCTGACAGTTATGCATACGCTACATCCGGTATACATGGCTTATTTATTTCCTTTGCCCCTTGTCCACATCTCGCAAGTCAGCAAGTACAAGGCTCTGCAAGTAACTATTAACGATTACACTAGTACTCCGAGTCAGACTTGGTACATAAGTACGTTCTCATCATACTTGTGAAGTCTCTATGCTAGTGCGAAGCATAGCGATGCCACAAATAAAATGCAACCGACGCAGAGAGTTGCTGGCCGGAGCGCCAGAGGCGCGAAGGCCTGCAGAGATCTGCGTGTCCTCAAGAAACTTACTTAAGTAAATTGCTTCCAGTTGACGTTGCTGCATTTATGTACTGTTCGCAACTCTCGCGATACTCTCAGCCCACTGGTAGCGGGTTTAGCTGCCTTGGCAGCGTTAGTTACTTAGGCCCCGTTCGACAACACCGCTATATCCCACTACGTTATGTTATCCTCCGCTATGTTATGGTTAGCCAGCGCAGGTCACACTACGTCACAATGAGGAGCCAATGAAAGCAGATATAATGTAAGGAGACGTGACGAGACGTGACTTGCGGAGTAAATCAGAGGAAGAATCTAATAACGCTGTAACAGAGTATAACAGAATGGTACTGACGTTTAGCCTTATTAGGTGCGATAACGTAGCGTAGCGGGACCATAGCGGTGTCATCGAACGGGGCCTTATGAAAGGAGAAGCACGACAACCCCATTGTCGTGCATGTGAAGAATCACGACACCCGCGCATCAGGAAAAGATGTGATCTCTCCCAGAGCTCTGGAAAAGATGGGAGCATCCCGGAGCACTCTGGAGCTGTGGGAGCTATGGTAATGTTTCCTGCGAAGACTGCCGAGACGAAACAGAAACCCGCAAGCGAGGAGCAAAGCCTAACATGTGACCGTGAACGAATACGTATCTAAAAGAGGAAGTTCCTACATTCGGACAGGAGGCCGGGAAAGGCAACCCCGTGGAGCGAGCTCCCTTACAATATAGATGGCAGGTGTTCATTCGGTGCCTCCGTACCTGGTTTCCAGGAGTATTAGTATCATATGAAGATATTCAAGGTCCCAGAGCACCTCCGTACGTTAACCATGCATGTCGTTTGTTTCAATTTCTCAAATTATTGTTTTTCAGGTTATCGATCATTGGACGAGCTATATGACTGGCTGAATGAGAATCGGGACTTCGTCATCAGCTCGCAGTGGAGGGTCAATAGCTCTGCTTGGGGAAGGTGGCTGGACGCACGGGAGGAGGATCCACATCTGAGGGGAACAGAAACGACGTACGAGGAGTATTTGAGGTGGGTCGAGGCGCGCGATGAGGAGACGATCATGACTGAATCTGACGGGGAGGATGGCTCAGGGGCGGCGAGACCACAACTAGGTAGATATCTCGATGCTGAAAATTTACAGACCGTTGTGATATGCTGACCACGATATGGAACTACCTCCAACACAAAGCTAGACCATCTGCTTTGCCAAACATGGCATACCAGACATCTTACGTTTTTAACGACATAGAGGTCGTCCGACAGGCAGGAAGAGCGGCGGAACGAACCGCTCGAGACACGTCGCAGGATCGCCCTCGTAATTGCGCTACTCTGACATCGGCCACAGCAATGTCCTCTCCGGCTGCAGAGACTAGCACTCGAAAAATTGGAAGCACGGCAGCTATCGCAAGCGGAGCAGACCCAAATGACATCAACCGCCTGAGGGCCAGCGCCCCATCCGCTGAAAATCAGTCCACAGATGTTCTCTACAATATACCGCTACTTCTCCACGGCAGCCGCCCCTTTGCTCGCATCGCGAGCCAATCCGCTCTCTCTCAGCTGGCCATATCCCGCACTCATTTCCTGAGGTACTTAGATTACACCTCAGCCCTCGAAGCACTGGTGCGGGAGTCATTCCGGCGGCGTACCAACTGGGTCAACGATCAAGCGGTGAAGGAGCTAACAAGCAAGGTTGTGGAGAGAGCGAGCCAGTTAAAGGGGCACAAGCAAGCGAGAGGTGTGCAGACGTCTGCTTGTACGACCCCACAAGTTCAAATCATAGGAGCTGCGACGGGCAGCGCATGCATTGAAGGCATCGATCCTGGAAGGATCACTACCACCACCGATATCATTGATAATCTGCTTCCCGATAGCCATCTCCTACGTTCACCACCGCCATCATGCTCCCCTTGCACCCTTTCTATCGCACACCTCGCCAGCCAAGCCATACCGTGTCACTTTAAAACCCTCTACGGGCAATTCCTTGGGTATGTGGACTACACTTCCTCGCTGGAGGAGCTTGTGCGGATGCTGTTTAAAGTGTGTCCGCAGTTGCTGGAGGCTGAGCTTATGCGGGAGCTTATGGGGAGACTGGTGGATACAGCGGAGCGGCTGGAGGAGAACGGGAAAGAGAAGAGTGTGCAGACTATGTTGTAAGCATGTACTGGAGTTATGGGTGGCAGGATTTCAGTCGAGGGGCGAATCATCCGGCTCCGTGGTAGTTATTTGGGACGTGCGTGCCTGCGGACCCATTGGACATCGAATGCAAAGCTGTATGAATTGACGGTGGGTGTTCGAACGTTAAACGTTGAGCACCGGTTCAGTGATAAATGCGACTAGTGGGAGGAATCTATATTATCAGGGATCCCAAGGTATGTAAGAAGTTGACAGCGCGGCAAAGGTGCTGTAATACGCTGTTCCGATTTCCTCGGCGTCCTGTGGGGGAAAATAACCTCCCTGCACGTGACAAAAAATGACGGCTCAGCGGCAGGCCCCCGGCATAACCCCTGCTAGGTTATAATTCACTAACGCTGCATTTGCCCTTCAGTATGGTTTTTTGATGCATTCTATATCCAACATATGATACTATCCCCGAAAACACCTGTGCGAGTCCACCCTCTTACATCCAAGCGCCTTCCGTGTCCATATTTGGTCTTACGCATCATCACCGTAATCTGGGTCACACTCTGTCACACATCATCACAGTGAGTCACATAAGCGCTGATTTTTCTCGCAAACTCGATTTTTGGGCGGGCGATTTTTCGAAAAACAGGTTCAGAAACTGCCGCCAATCAGGCCCTTAAGACCCTCCACCTTAGTGTTGCGTCGAAAATTGGGTCATGGCAAGGGGAGCCCGCCGAAGGCGGGCCCCCCGCGAAATTTGGATGTAAGGCCAGGGGTGCCAGGGGTCAGATTTACCTGTTAAGGTAGTCCTCCCTGGCCTGGGCGATACAGGCGCCCGCACGTGCACCAGTTAGGTGCTGTATAGGGGGCGCCAGCTTAGGTCGGGCCAGGACCCAAGGGACCCAATTAGGTCCACCCCTGGCCATGAGGAAGTACCTGTTGCGTCGAGTCGAGTCGAGTCGAGTCGAGTCCGTCCAACTCGGTCCAACTCGAAAAGCGAGTTCGAGCGAGTCGAGTCGGGCGAGTCGACTCGCGAGTCCGATCACGAGACTCGGATTTGTCCGTGAATCATCGAGACACTCCTGTTCCTCGACGTACGAGCACCCTTATGTTAATTTTTGTACAGAAAATTTTCCAGGCTGCACCTAAATGGCATCTACTCAGTATCCCGTGAAGTAAAATTGAGTATAACGGGAAGTATATGCATAAACTAGACTAAGGCAGCGATCTACTACTGTCATATTGGCGCTCGATTGATTTCATCTGGTAACGCCCAAACCAAACGTTGTCAATGACGTAAATGGACTGATGCCAGAAGAAAACCACTGATTGTCCAATGACGAGTGATATAGGTCATCCATCAACGACTCGCGAGTCGACCCGAGTCGGGGACTCGACTCGACTCGATTTCCGAGTTCTGCTAAGCGGACTCGCAAGTCGAGTTGACTCGCGAGTCAGACTCGACTCGTGGACAACACTACTCCACCTACATAGCTAGTAACGCTGGTAGCGGGAATATCCAAAATTCTCGGAAAACGGCCAAAAATGTCCTCAAGCGGGATATATGCTTTCAAAAATCGCCAAAAATAGGAATATATTCAAAAACGTCGCCAATAGCATTATACAGCCTCTTATGATCTTTATTATGCGTTTTAGTATCCAGATTCATCATCAGACTCGCTCCCCTGGGCTCAAGCCCGCCTATTGATCGCAGCCATTCAATCGCCGGCACCGTGACTCGCTATCGCTGCTTTCGTTTTCTGAGCCGTTGAGATTTGAATCTCCTTTACCTAATTACCAGAGGCTCTGAACGCCCTCGCTAACATCGACCACAAATAGTCAGCATCAGAACTAAGAGCGGGGACTCGGGATATAAGTGATGTAACAGTAGTATTCACCTTGTGTTTGCCGACACCGGGTGGCCGCGTTGCGATTGAAGACGCGAACGCAGAGAGCGAGAAGAGAAGCGAGCCTACGGAGCACTGAGAGCGGGCTATATACTTACTCATGCAACGGCGGGATACTTGTTTTGATTCGAGGTGCCAGCAGACCTTGAGAGTGACGGCTGATAGCAACCTGACAAATACCGTTGTCCATAGGAGGCTGTCTAGCGTATGGAGATGCCCCACTGTGACTTTGTCAGTGCCAGAGGGATCATACAGTCTGTTGAGGTGGTAAACATGCTTATCTTTCGCCGGCAGCATCTCGAGCTCGTATTCGTCGAATCAAGAGACAACTTTACGAATACACAGTCGCGGAATTTGACAACTCGACCTTAATGTTGCCGTTGTGTACGCCTATGTCTATTCAGGAACTCTAGTGAGCCTATGACTCGGATATATAATCAGTGATCTATGCAATTTAAACCGGTCATCATGCTTCAGACAACAACGCTTACGAATATCAAGCTATATTGCACAATCCGCGCGTGCATCTGGCTTTCGCCATGATACTGTTTATTAGCCGTGTGTCTGAAATGGCCGCCACACCGGAAATCTGGCTGAACGTACCGTATTCATGAGGATAAATTGGGTACCTTCAGTGAACTCTGCTGCCAATGTTGATCATGTCTCCACCGCAGCGGTGACGTCACTCACTTTCCCCTCTTAATCCCATCTCTCGCGGCAACCCCGCAACATTACAGCTCATTCCTGAAGAACTGATCACGCGAACAACACGAACCTTCATTCGTTACCCGCGCGATAGGCAGCCATCAACCCAGGTAATGCTCACCCGAGAGCATTTTGTAATCTGCGCCAATGTCTTGTGGCCCGCCGGCAATTCGTGACTCCGTCGGCTGCTCAAAGGTTTTGACTACGCGACAGACACAATTCGTCGTCCGGATCGAGGACCCTCAAACGTGGTTTATATACTGGCTTCAGAGCTGTGTGTGCCGTGTAGTAGAACCGGTTGCGAGCTTCATAATCGGCAGCACAACTACAACTTGGATGCGGTAAAATACATGAATTTTCGATTATAGTAAGCTGCAGGCAGTAGCCAGGACTCAGCTTAGTTCATACAAATGAGTAAAAAGAATGGGCTTACCAATTAGAAAAAGCGGCTACAAGGAGCTCGAGGAGCTCAAAGTAAGCTAAGTAAGTACAATAGCTATAGTAAGACCCGAGATAAGTGCATTATGTATGAGGAGCGTGCTGTGTATCGATGAGAAAACAGAGCCATGGAGAATCCAAAGAGTTGCACTTACTCCCCTGTTTGCTGAATGTTTCCGCCACGATTTTCCGCAACAGCACTGCGTTCTGCCAGGGTCGACGGTGAGATCACGACGGATCGAGGCGCGCGACCCGGTTTATGTCCTTTCTGGGATCGAACCTTCCCAGGCTCCGGGCAAAAATGTCCTCCAAAAATCGGAGGTCCCGCCTCCGGCGGGCCCATTTATGTCCGACGCCTAATATATGCTCTAGGAGGATATGCCGGGGGCCTTATGCGGCTCGGCACCTCTCGGGTTCTTCCGCGGTGGCCATTCTCGAGCGCTGCAAACATTGAGGTTCACTGGCATACGTTTTTGCTACTTATTGTCAGTGATATTGCTTCAAAATTCAGCGTATGTTCGGCACATATTGCGTACTGTCCGAGTATCATGTATGGTACTTACGGAGAGTGATGAACAACGTGCGCATGGCTGTGTCCAGACAACGCGTAGTATAACAGTAAACGTTGAACACCAAAACCGGTGGCCAAATGAGACGGCGGAGTCCCAGTACGACGAGCTCTGAAGTTGAGAGACTCTGAGAGGCAGCGTTGTACGTATTTAAGTATGAGGAATTAAGCTTTAAGGTCTGCACCATTCGATCACGCGACGATCCAATTGAGATTTAAGCTGATCGGCAGGATATGAATCCAAAAAGGGAATGCCGCGTCGGCACCATGTCGGAGATTCCCGCTACCAGCGCTAGCTAGGTGGAGGGGTTTCAGGGCAAGAGTAACATATGTAGCCCATCGATACTGGCGTCTACCTAGTAGTCGGACACTTAAGCAATCAGAAGCGACTACACCAAACATTATAGATATTTCGAGCGTAAATCTGGTACCATCATGTAGCCACATATTTCTTGTACATCTATAAATATTTTTGCTGCTATTGTGGACGTAGCAGCCGTACTATGAATATTCTACGAGAACAACTCTAAAATCAGCCCAAACTGGGAAGTCGGACACTGCCTATCTACGCGCGTAGACTTGGCGCCCGGACAGTTTCTGCGACACTGTTGAGGCATCGTTTCCTACTCGAAAGGGCCGCCCGCGGCGGCTGCAGATCTTGCTCCACAAAGCGAATATGACACTCAGTGTTACGACAATCGTACAGTTAAGAAAGTTACAATTGAGATTGATATTTGTGTATTTCTTAGAGGTCAAAGGAATAAGCAATATAAACTCCTTGTCAGAAATCAGTTTAACGAGCAATGTGGTACAAATTGTGGGCGAAATCAGGACGGCATTCAATTCAGCACCATCCAATCGAGTCGTCGCCTATAAGGTCAGCCGAAGGCACTCTGTGAAGATTGGGTCATTCGCTAGCCATTCAGGAAAGTAAGTGGAATACAGTTCTTGGTTCAAGTTCTCTTCTGTTTGTGCGAGAGGCCATCGGAGCCTTGAGCCGTATTCTCGCGTACTCGCTTGCGGGGGCTGGTGGGCGTAGGCTGGGGAGCTTTCAAAACCCGAATCTCGTTAATGTCAGCATAGTAGTTGTCCTTTTTTGGTGTCAGGCGCCGCAGCCCGTCCAAACCACTGATGCATGACATCGGCACCCTGTAGTTTAATTCATCCAATCACCAGGCGCAATCAAATTACCGTCAACATCGTATGCACGTAATGGTACAAGCCTGTGTGTTTTCTCCTCGAGCAGTTCTCTTAAAGTGTTCTTGGCCTCAGAAGACTCACACGGCCATGTGGCTAGGCTCCACTATTGGTTGACTATACGTACGGGAGGAGTCAGTTCAGTGTCAGTGTCATCAAATACGACGAACCTGAGGAAGGGCCATCCGTGGCTGTGTCAGAGTCGTCACAAGGCTCGGTGAGTGGCTGAGGTAGTTGGTCAGTCGAAGATTCTGTAAACCGAGAGCAAACGCAGCTTACCTCGAACAGCGTGTGACGAAATTTGAGGCCCCTTGCAGAACTGTTCTCGAGATTGACCGGGATGGTGTTTTGAATGGACGCGCCAATCGAGCGTTTCGTGTCTTGAAGCTTGGCCACAGCAGGGGACAGGCTCCCACAAAGGAAGCAAGTCTTGGTGGCCAGGGGCAACCAGTACGAAACTGGCCTTCGCATCACTCAGAACTCCACCAAAGCGGTCAGTCCAGCCTCCACACGGTTGCAACTTACATTTCTCTTCATGTACTACATGGCTTAATGTAATATTTGACGATACCGTAGGGCATACGAGTGCATTTACGATGTTTCGTAGGTATTGCATGGTACGGGTTGAGTGGTAACACCTTGTAAGCGTGGGAAACCTAGCGTTATGTAATCTGTTGCTTAAAAGTACTAGCTGCGGCTTAGACGCGTACCCTTATCGTAGAGGAAAGCTTGCTCTGAGAGCAAGAACCATGCGCATCTTATACCTCGCAACGAGATGAAGAGAGGGCCGTAAAATACTTGGATACCATTTCTTTGCAGTATATGCGGTAAATCGTTGCTTTATCCATGCCGTCTGGTGAGTAGCATGCTAATTTCGGGCTAGTCACTATCTCGGTGCACATTCTACCAGATTTGCTTATAACTCTGAACATAAAATCGGGTAAAATGCACGGATAATCGTAGAAAGTATCGATACATATTGGGAAGCATATCCCATACTAATTTTCTTCATTCATGATTGTATACGTAGTTTATGAATTTATTACTCCTGCGGCTGCTCTGGTGGTGCGGGACAAATGTCATGCCAATCGCGAGCACTGTCATGAGTCATGTCGAACTTTTGGCATAAAATTAATATACCACGTTCAACTTCATATATTTAATCAACCAATCCCAACGTTTCAGACGTTAAGTCGCTGGACAGACCGAGCAATGAGCGAAACTATCCTGAGGTAGTAAAAGCGCTTAGTGTTTTTTGGGTGATCGAGACCATCGTTCGGTTGATGGTTATCGATTCACTAGCTAGCGCATGAGGGGGCTGATAAAAATGGGCTACAATGTGGAAATCATGCCATATAATCGTGTGGAATATCCCGATTTGCGATAGATATACACAATGACCTTACATGGGGGGAGTGTCCGACTACCCAGTGTGTCCGAGTACCCAGTAGACGCCAGTAGCTAGTGACACGTCACGTCACACGGCTAGAAACTCAGCCATCCATCTATCATAAACGCCCAACGCTTGTTACGTTGCATCCCTCCGCTGTCACTCGAAAAACACAATGTACAAACGCAAACGCCCACCAACACGGAGCCCCAATGTCACACCCTGCCACGCCCGATTAGAGATAGGTATGCACCCCACGCTCGATTTTCTGGCACTGATTTCAAACAACAGTAACTTTGCGGCAGGGGTCCAGTCACACGCATGCTCAGACGATTTCTGGGAACAAAACGGACTTCGCTTGCCCTCACTCTGCTTTGGATGCCTGTCTGACAACGAAGATGATGAGTGCCGTTTTAAGGGTAGGCAACATAGTCCAGGGCCCATATTTCTTTATTCTGATGCCAAGTGCAGGGTTTCGCAAGCTCAAACACACCTCTCTAGGTGCCGTTGAAGAAGATGGATTCTGCAAGGGAGCTCAACAACCTCCGAGCTTCCCCTATCACAACCACGACGTTAGTCGCTACACAACAGAAGACATTGCCTCTATCCGTGTAAGCTTGCGGCTTTTATGCCTTTATTCCTGCAGTTCTGCTAATTATTGGCTGTGAAGCACAAAGTTGCCTGTTCGCTGCTCCCCCTATTGAAGAAGGAAGCCTCCGTAGTTGACTCAAGCGATCTTTGTTGGAAGTACCCTGAAGTTGATCAGCTGGTCTCTTGTGGTGAGCAGGGCTATTAAATACCCCTATACAATCCTCATGGATGCTTTAGACGTATGCAAGTGCTATATACTGTTCACAACTTACTTTTGTCAGCACTGCGGCCATGAGTTATGCACGAGTTGCTTTTCCCGGGGCAGTAGTGCGTATTAATCTTTGCCAATCACTTGCTTAGCTAACTTTATGGTCCTGAAGACAAAACCAAAAGGTCTCCCAACTGCCTCCATGCCTTTGTACCCTTCTGTCGCAAACCCAAAGAAGAGCTGGTAACGATTTTGCGAAACGTCGAGGAGGCCTGCTCTGCTTATGAGTGCCCTTCTGAACCGGCGACCACTCTATTAGCTTCTTCAAAGATGGATGCCTGGCATCAATACAACAGGGTCCCTGTGATTGATTCGACTGATGAACGAGGTTTCCAATACCTTTTCAGCAAGCGCATCCCAATCCTTATAAATCTCCAAAAGTTAGTCGGTATCTGGAGTCCAGCTTATTGGCGTTCTCGGCATGGACACATGGAGGTCACTGTAGACATCGTCCCGCAAATGGGAAGCGTTCATGCTCAGGAAATGACCTTAGAGCAGTTCCTAGACAGGTTTGAGAGCCCTGGGGGCGAATGTGCCGCGAAATTATCGGTAAGCCCGTGTAAAATGCCATAACCATTCTCTGAAGTTTCTTCAGAACTTTCCGGACAACACAGACTTCTTCACCGCATTCCCCGACGAATGGCAATCGTATCTCGAGACAATTCCGTTCCCCAATATCACCGGGCCACGTGCAGCATGGAATTTAGTTGCTCACTATCCTTTAAGCGTTAAAGGACACAGATCCTTCAAACCTGATTGCGGTGAATTCTTTCTACGGCCACATCCCCCCATACGAAAGTCGCTGAGCTAAAACCGGAACAGGTCCCAAGCTCTACCTCGCTACCTCAAACACTACTCGTGATCCATTGAAGAAGGGCTCCACTAGACTTCATTCCGACGTCTCCGATGCGTTGAACATATGCGTTTATGGAGATCAGGGAGCGTCATGGGTGGTAATTCATCACGAAGACCGTACAAAGCTACGCTCCTGCTTGGAAAACATGCTTCAGCGAGGTGGAGATGCGGACCACAGCTATGACGGCGACCTACTCCACGAGCAGCGCATATTTTTGGAGAAGAATCATATTCAGCAATTGCGCGATGCGGGGGTCCGGGTTTACGAGTTCTTACAGTCCGTTGGTCAGGCTGTCTGCGTGCCAGCTGGCTGGCCTCACCAGGTGAGACCCATCTAGCTTGAATGCAAAAGGCTGTCGCTGAACTCGTCGTCCCTTTGAAGGTGGATAACCGTGGTAGCTGTATCAAGCTTGCCACAGATTGGGTGCATGTTGATTCCATAGCCGTTTGCCAAGAACTGCTGCCCGAGATGATGCAGCAGCTGGACGTTGATAAGATCCAAATTCCCCAGCTGTTATGGCATGCATGGCAGTCATTATCAGAGATGCTCTCGCAATCTACCATTCGTGACCGAAAAATGGGGGATCTAAAGCGCAGTATACGGCGCAAGACCCCGGCCGCTATTGCCATGAGGTATAAACGCAGAGGAGTGAGCGGCACCATCCTCTGCCCTCACGTAACTTGTGGGCAAGTCAAGAAACATCCACGGACCTTTGACAGGAACGGACTCATCTGCCATTTGTATGCCCTTTTTTTCGAGCTGTGCACGATAACGCTTACTCGTATGAGCAGGGAATACCACCACGACATCAATTTTGATAATCGCACAAATCTCCTGCGCGCGGAAGTCCAGGACACTCAATGGTACGCCTGCATCCGCGAACTAGTGATAGCCGAGGAGTTGAAGAAGTCGAAGGGAGGCTGTTGATGTTGCTGATGAATAGCGGATCATACTTCACAGCAAGACGTGGAAGAGCTAGCGATCCCTAAAGCGTCCCATGTCTTTGATTGGTTTTTTATCGTTAATGCATACATCTCGTTGAAATCGACTCATCAGGGCATTCATAAAGGATACGTGTGAGACCCACGTCTGTCGTCTCGTTGTCGATTGCTTGGCGCCCAGCCGCGACATTGCCCTGGAACTTGCTGACCAAGAAGGGCTGAAACATCGCATCTCAGGTGGTCTGTGGCAGAAGAAGGATGGGGAATGGACATCGGTTGGCCCTGGTATACGAAAACTGATGACAAAAGATGCCGTATTGCAACGACTTCTTGGCTGAGTGAAAGCCAAGGAGCAAATTGCAGGTGAGCACAACCGAGAGATATTTCACCAGAACATATTTATTCTGACTTCGCTTCAGGTCATGTCAAATTATCACCTATCCTACAAGAAAGTAAGACTCGACCAGTCATCATGCTGGAGAACACAATCGCTAAGGAGGCGTTGAAATACAAGACATACTAAAACGCTCTTAACACCTAACATCCCTCAGTCTGGCATTGGAAAGGCTTCAGTGAACTACGACGTACGTCCAGTAAGGTACTGGAAGGAGGACGGGTTTGATGAGGGCAAGCCTGCTCCCATACCAACTTGTACTATCCATATCTAGACACATTTGACAACAACTTCAAGAAGTAGACATGCAATAACCGACTCACAGGTCATCCGGTAAGTTCATTTCTATGGTATGTACTGAAGCAGTAGCTAAGAGCCGGTGGTTTTACAGGCCCTGAAGCCTATAGCTATCCTGGTTGAGGACTGTTGACTCGTTGCAGCCTAAATCTCGTGTTTAGACATCTGATTCCTGAAGAAGAATCTCGTGGCGTGTGATAAGCCAGCATCACTCGCCCGTCGGCAGCCTGACCGGAGGAACCGATATGGGGGGTAGTCTGTGAGAAACCCGGCGCTAGACGCGTGCAAGAACATGAGGAATTGTGACGAGCAACGAACGACGGTGACGGGAAGCTTGTTCAGAACGCGAGGTGAGTGGGATAAATGCCGTATTCCGAGAAGCTTGTCTTTACAGGTACTGTACTATCGCATAACCGGTGTTCGCGAAATCGCGTTTTTAAGAGAGAGTATGTATCTACAGGTGTACCTCTCATATTACAGAGACTAGCCAGAACCCGTGACTCCGTCACGCGAGAAAGAGAAAAGACGACGGCAGACGACAAAGACTTGGAACTCAACGAATGGTTCACCCGGCGTTGTTGCAAGCAGAAACGACCGGCACAGTGAAAGAAACTTGGGTGACCGACCATTCAAGGTCTCCGAGCAGAGTCTCCACCGCGGACGCGGAACACGGCGGACCGGATCAGCAACCAAGGGACCACGGTCAGCCAATAGAATCGCAAACAGCGCAGGGCAACGTGACGCTGAGGTCCATAGCCAATGACAACGCCTCTTTGTCTCTGGTCCCCAGCCAATGAGAGCAGCGGAATGTCTTGTTAATGGCGGAGACCGCTCTCCCTTATAATAGAGATGGCACGTCTGTAACACTTTCTACTGACTTCGTTACTTCAGGCTGGCGTCTTACGCTGCCCGGACTGCCGGTCTTATATATGAATCCCCTCCAATAGCTATCTCACGGTTACCAGCTCTCTTCAGCCTTCGTATACGGTTCCCCAGCCAGAGTTTCAGCCACAAAGTGGCTCATCGCAGACATCTGCCAAATAGCTCCGCATCCTAACCAGTTTCGACGCCTTTAGTGCAGTCACAAGGTCAATGTTAACGTAGGCATTATTGGGTTCCACCGCCACACACTGACATCGGCATGTGCTAACTATACATGTTCTCGTTACTCAGACACTTATTTAGGTTTACCGCCACTTGCCTCATGCTTGAACTGATATATAGCACAGCACGAGAGCGAGAGAATGGGCCGCAATCATCTCTCGAGTCTCCGTCTCTGGGTTGTTGTTCCCTGTCTCCAGCCATTGCAGTCAGTGCGGCCGAAGGCGGGCTCGGAGTTGCCCTGAGACTTCTCTCCAGCCATCAGCAACATAAGATCGTCGTGCTGTGACTGGAAGAGCAGTTCTGTGAAAGATATTGTTTTAGACTCGAAGCCGATGTTCCGGTAACGGACTCGCCCGGCGGGACAAATGGTGCGTGAGCTTCCGAGTCAGTATGCTGGAGTAATCAACGCTGCTCTGACTGCTGCCTCGTATTCTTCAAGCGTCACAAATCGAGAGACCTCTCCCATATAATCTGGCTTTGGCTCAACATGACGCTTGACCAAAACCGTGACTCTGTGAGCTCTCAATCTGATTATCTGAGCGACATTGGGAATAGAGTCTAGGTACTGTGTTAGTGCCATCATCATTGACGTGCGGGGCTCTGGCAGATTAAACTGCCAGGCAAATTGAATGTTCAAATTATCAGATTTTAGCACTACTGGCTAAGACATGCCACAGCACAGGCCGCGCCATTGGGCAACATGCCATAGTCAGATTACAGATATGGATCGCCGGAGGGTCCCGTAGCAAACTCGCACAAGAGAGCCACTTCCGACGACACGACAGATCCCATCATCGCTTCGTCCAGGTTAACATGTGCTCATGCTATATGCTCACATCAGGGAGGAGGCCCCGTATTGGACATGAATATCAGTGGGCAATGGTTGTATAATGCTACGGCAACTTCAGACTTTGTCACATCCAGGACATATGTGATTAAGCAGTGTAGTGAATAAGAGTTCTCAGAAGTAATGTGGGCTAAAGGCTCAGAGATAGATGTATAGCGACGCTGTCTGAAGCCCTGGCTCGGATCGCCTTTTCTAACTTCTTGAATACAAGCGAAGCGCTATCGGTCTTGTTATATACTACGGTTGGCCCCTGGGCGCAGGTCAAGTTTGCAGGCTCGTAGCCGCTGGATTTGAGCGGGGGTGCGGCGGACGGCACTCCATTACTCTGATTTGTGACCGCCACGTACCGCCTGGTAGTTCTACCACCGTCGACTTGCGTCGAGTCGAGTCGAGTCGAGTCCGTCCAACTCGGTCCAATTCGGAAAAGCGAGTTCGAGCGAGTCGAATCACGAGACTCTTCAAATGTGGAAAACGGAAGTGATATGTATCATGTGTACCCTTTGTACCTGGCTACCTACCCCCCCATGTATATACTCTTGTATACCACCCGCGAGACGTCTGTACCGGTGTACTCTGATCTGTACCGCTACACAGAGCACACCGATAATGCCTATTGAACCATACCGCTATCAACCCTTCGAATCTCACTCGAAATTCAGCGCACTCGTGGTGATCGAGATAGTAATGATGCATTGTCATCATCACAACGTATCATACATGTAGACTATATATATATATATATATAAGTACTACTTTGACCTATGTACAATACTAAAGCGGCGCTGCTGCGCACCGACTATTACACACGGACTTAAGATGTCTCGACAGCATACCAATAAGCATGCAGTACCCAGGAAGGTAGGGACAGGCAGGGAAGTACGAATGTTTGGACGTTGTACCCTGGAAAGGCCGAAGGGTGAGGCAAGCACATGGGAAACAAGGTACACGGACACATACCTATGATACTCCGACTACGGCAAAGGCGACTGTCATACACAGGCAGCGAGTCTACCTAAGGTAGAAGGCAGATGACAATGATGCGGTATGCAACCCTCGTCGGGGCGAGCTTGCGATGCCATCGAGCGACTCGACAGCTTCGTGCTGTCGTTCCGCCGTGAATTCTCACGATGGACTTGTACCGTCGTAGATTTCGTCCTCACGTATGGATCCCCGGCCGCCGGGTAAGGTGGATGGGACGAAGCGTGGTCGTCGTCGGGGCGAATTCGCGACCCAACGGCTTCGTGCTATCGTGTTGCAGCAGACCTTCGTCCTGTGGCAGAAGGTATCTGCATAAGTACTTGACCGCTATATGATCGAATAAAAGCCTAATTGACGCACCTTTGGTAGACCAAATCCTGTTCCTTCCTCCACCATGCACCCTCCAAAACCCTACAGCACATTCGACGGATGTTGCAACACTGTCGGTTTTGACCTCCGTCATGAATTGCCGTCCGGCAAGCAGAATGAGTGGGGCACCGTTAAGCTACATGCCGTCGAGGTACCCACCGTACAGGTAGCCTGCGCTACCTGAGACCTTCAACGGCGCGAGATGATACAAAAGGACTTGCGCATGAGTGCGGAATGTGATACGATGTGCACGACGTGGGTGCGAGAGGACATACCGTGCAGACAAAGCAGCGCGAGGGATGAGCTAGGGGGGATTGGCGCGATGATAGCCTGCCGTTTCGAGGCCAGTACACTCATGGCTCGTGAGAGACAGAGGGGCTGTCGATGGCCAGCAAAGGGAAAGTGGCGGGCGAGGTCATGGCAGTAAGGAAGGAACGCAACCTGCAGGGCTCTGATCTCCGATGTCCTGAAATCGGCCCTCTTGTCTGGGGTTCGCTGATGACACCTGATTGAACCTGAATAATGATGGGATCATCACTTAACCACTCATTCCGTCACGGTCCCAGCCCCGAAGGTTGAACTTGTCTACTCTGTCTCAGGGAGACTAATCTGATCCTCCTAGTACGTTTCATATCCACCTACGCTAGCCATGTCCTTTCTATACACGGGCTTTTTTGCCTTTTTTATTGCTATCATATGTGCTTTGCGAAACAAGCCGCACCAAGCTGCTGGCAGGAGCGCCGGAGGCGCAGGCCTGCAGCAATGTGCACGATTGAAGTCCGTCTTAGCATGAGTATGTTTAGTCTCTCGATATATGATGTTTTATCGTTGATATTAGGATATACGGTTTTATGGTAAGATTGCTTTTTTGACATAATATCGTTGCGTTGCGTCCATCTTTTGTTGTTGTTGACCGTTGAACTAAACTATGAGTAATGGCCCACTTCTTGCTTCTCACATGTCCATCGTGAACCGGCTCAGAGTGCATGAGGTCTCAAGGCCTCTTTCTTTCCTCTTTACTAACCTAACCGCACAAAGCTGCTAGCAGGAGCGCCGAAGGCATGCAGCGATGTGCGCCCTTGTGCTGCACAGTGCGCCTGTGCTTGCACACAAGTGTTCTTCTCATTCCTTTGCTAATCTCCTGGTAGCGGGTACTATGCTGCCTCGGGTTATGAACAGTCCCGGGATATGAACAAAATGCTTGTGGGGGTCTTCTACTTCCTTCCTTTGCCTCGTAAAAAATGCTTTTTGTGTATTTTTGCTTTAACAAACTGTATGCAAACTTTTGTGGGGAGACGAGCAGAATTGCGGCGTTGAAAAATCAACGAGCTTCGATTTGGATGCATTGTCACGCGGGACTCACATTCTCGGCTTGATCTAGCCTGCGTCTGCACGTATAACTGTGATGGTATTGTTACAATGGACTTAAATGTGTATGTACATGTTGGCAAAAATAGAATTATGGCCAATGGGCCTGATGTGCGAGCGGGACGTGCGACATATGCTCCTGAAGGTACTCGGTCGTGACATCAGCTCGCCCAAGAAGTTAAGCGCTTACAGGCCAAAAGTGCCGTGACATTGCGTGACACAGGGGTGGTTTTGGCGGGGGAAAAGTTACCTTCGTGCGGCCCTTCCTGTACAATAGTCTGTTTCCCAAAAATTCTGAAATCGCAGTATGTTACGTGGAAGATGTATCACTATGATTTTACAAAAACTCCGAAAGTGTAGGGCGAGGACAAAAGCAGATGGATGGGTAATGAACAGGGGTGTTCATATCCCGAGGCAGCATAGTATCGCTGCAAATGCAGCGTTGGTGAATTATCGGCAGGGAAGGCACGTGGTCAAATTCTATCACGTGCTTCGGTTGAATGGGCGCTAGAGCAGCCTATTTCACCCGCCTGGAAGGCAATCATCGGAAGTTGCCTTTTGGCTCGCTACGCCCACCACCTATTAGTTCTCACCGGCCATGAATGAATTCTAATGAAGCTTTGGTGCTGCGATCTGGGGAGCTGTAGGTTAGCTCACTCTTGCTGTTCTGACCTTGAGTTTAACGTCCGCTCGCCAGCTTCGTAGCTCCGAGCGTCACATCGTGTCTAGCTTCTGTTCGCTGCCAACTGCAGTGAGCCCAGCTCCAGAGTTTCGTTGCACCCGCTCAGGTGTCTACTGTTGACATCTGAGCCCGCAACTTCTCTGGTCGCAGTCTCCAACGCCAGGCTCTCCTTCGCGCAAGTCTTCTCCTGGCCTGATGGATCACGTCTCACCTCGCTGCGAAATGCAGCGAGCCCAGCTCCAGAGCTTCGTTGCACCCGCTCAGGTGTCTACTTTTGACATCTGAGCCCGCAACTTCTCTGGTTGCAGTTTCCAACGTCAGGCTCTCCTTCGCGCAAGTCTTCTCCTGGCCTGATGGATCCCGTCTCACCTCGCTGCGAAATGCAGTGAGCCCAGCTCCAGAGCTTCGTTGCACCCGCTCAGGTGTCTGCTTTTGACATCTGAGCCCGCAACTTCTCTGGTCGCAGTCTCCAACGCCAGGCCCTCCTTCGCGCAAGTCTTCTCCTGGCCTGATGGATCACGTCTCACCTCGCTGCGAAATGCAGTGAGCCCAGCTCCAGAGCTTCGTTGCACCCGCTCAGGTGTCTACTTTTGACATCTGAGCCCGCAACTTCTCTGGTCGCAGTCTCCAACGCCAGGCTCTCCTTCGCGCAAGTCTTCTCCTGGCCTGATGGATCACGTCTCACCTCGCTGCGAAATGCAGTGAGCCCAGCTCCAGAGCTTCGTTGCACCCGCTCAGGTGTCTACTTTTGACATCTGAGCCCGCAACTTCTCTGGTCGCAGTCTCCAACGCCAGGCTCTCCTTCGCGCAAGTCTTCTCCTGGCCTGATGGATCCCGTCTCACCTCGCTGCGAAATGCAGCGAGCCCAGCTCCAGAGCTTCGTTGCACCCGCTCAGGTGTCTACTTTTGACATCTGAGCCCGCAACTTCTCTGGTCGCAGTCTCCAACGCCAGGCCCTCCTTCGCGCAAGTCTTCTCCTGGCCTGATGGATCCCGTCTCACCTCGCTGCGAAATGCAGTGAGCCCAGCTCCAGAGCTTCGTTGCACCCGCTCAGGTGTCTGCTTTTGACATCTGAGCCCGCAACTTCTCTGGTCGTAGCCAGCGCGACTCTGCTTTCCAGACCTCCGGCTATTGCAGTCTCTCCCTGCATTCTGCACGGGCGGGCCTTTTTGCCCCCTCGCTGTAAAGATAGCCCATGCAAAAGGGGGCTTTTTACTTCAAACTGCAACGAGCACAGCGCCGACGCATTGTTGGGTGGGCTCAGGCGTCGCACAACGTTTGACTACGCGGCTTCACCTTCAGCACTGCAACCCCTGTATTCGGAGTCCCATGCCATCGTCCCCCGACTGTCTTTGTTGCCACCCCAGCAGGCAAAGCGAATGTTCCTCGCTCCACCGGCGTGGGCGCCTACGACGGCTGCCTCCGCTCTCAGCGACAGCCCAACGTAAGGGCCATTAACCGGGTTCTGCCGCGGGATTTTGGGGCAGAAGCTTAGCAACGACCCCACCGGTCGCCGGCACGTAGGCTGTTAAGGCGACAAAGAAGACTTAACAGCCCCCGCGCAGTTGCATGCGCGGCCTTTGCTGCAGCGGTTTGTCTTGGGGCTGGCATGTTGTGGGTTGAAGCTTGGGGGTGAAGGCTGAGACCTCGCTAGCAGTGCGAACATGTGTGCATCACGTCGCGCTCCCGAATCCACGGCGGGGGCAATGCAATCCTGGCAATGAACATGCAAGCATGCTTCTGGGCGCTTCCTTAAACCTCGCCATGAAAGACCGTCTCGTGCAGGAAGGAACCAGGTGAGTACTCAGATTCTGGCGACGTAGAAATGCGAGCGAGCGATTGACATAGCTTCTCACGCGTCTCTCAGACCTGCACAATGCGAAGTAAGGCATCAGCCTATTCGACTACGCCACGCTGCAGGCCATTGCGAAAATATCCACATCTTCAATACTGCGTTTGAATTCTTGTGGAGCGTTGTGGCCATCATGACTCCCCTCATAACCTCGGCCCCGCATGCGTTGCTGTCTCATAAAATTGAGCGCATTCCTCCTGCGGAACTTGACGACTTCCGTGCCAAGCTGTATGTGATAATCCTTGCCAACATCCATCAATTCTTGAGCCTTCCTTTTTCTTAGGTGCCCTGCGTATCCTCGCCTTGAACGAACTGCATCTCGTTCGCCATCGCCCGCGGCACAAGCGTATTTCCATCCGTATAACGCCTCCTCTGGCTTGTCGGAAGAAAGTCTTGCCGAGTCAGCGGCTGTTTCGGCACTTTGCCGGAGCCAATGATGGGAGGGCGCTGGAGAATGGATTAAGCGCGGTCGTGCGCAGTCGTGATGCCGTGATGCGCTCCATACGCTTTTACGGCGGCGCATGGGCGCTTATATGCTGCGACGACCTCCCTTTGTACCTCTTCGAATATTCGCATACAATATGAACATCAAAACTCTGTCTCGGAACCAGCCGGTTGAACCTGCCCGATCGGGAGGCGGAGTGCGAAAAAGACAAGCATGGGCGCGGTCCAAACGCTGGCGTCTTTGGCAGAGAAGGAGGGTGATACTGCTACACCACGCGACGCCATATGCATGCAGCAATAAGTAGTGGCTGTATGTACGACGTCTCTTCGTATGTGCATAACTCTTGTCGAATTCATGCTTTCGTTGATGCCATCCTCCCGCTCGAGATCAACTTAACTCTATACGCCAATGACGAGTATATATTCAACCATTTACTCCCTACGACATGCCCTCTAAACCGGCAGGTTAACTGAGCAGGCCTCATCATGACGATGTCGTCCTTCAGCTTGATAAAGAGCAGGTTCCTTTCGTCGGTGCTCTCCAGAGGTGAGGCGAGGTCAGGGAGTTCTGTCTTCGAGAGTGCATGGGTCTTCACCCCACTTATTTCTGCGAGGTGTGCGGTGCCACGCTCTGATGATTCTGGGGAGCTGTCCGCTATGCATGAGAGAAGTCCGCGCACCTCTGGTGTAGAGCTAGTAAGAGGTTGTCATGCCTGTAGTCTATAGATTACGCGTGTCACGTACCTTATGAGCCTCATAGCCGTTGCTCGGCGTCGCAATAAAGGCTGCGAACACAGTTGTATGCTATTAGTACGCCCGGCCACCTCATGGCCTCCGCATTCTCCTCTTATAGCTTCGTGTTGTTCATCGTCGTCCGGTTTCAACAAACATTTGTCTTCACCCCAGTCGAGATTCCCACGGCCACAGGCTTTTATCTTACAAGAGATGAGAGAAAGGTTTGTTGAGATGAATGTCGATAGTATTAAGGCGTTGACACTCGGTCGATATATTGGCCCCGAAGGAAAGCTTGATGTCCGCCAATGTCCATTGTTGTCCATCCCTGGTAGCTGTGGCATGAGTGTAGCATTCAAGGTTATGTAGTTCTCCCATGCACATCCTGCATCAACCGAGTCATCGCTGCGTCTGAGAGGAATTCAACCCACGCTTCTCACGCTATCGCAGAGTGGGGAAACCTGACCAACTTAACCCACCATGGGTTACAGTGGGATAGGATGATCTACCTTCTCCTACGTGGCATACACAGGCATAACATGTCCTTCCCAGTTCACGCTTGCTCATGTCTGTGCGCTTACGTCCAGCTCTGTCAGGCTCTCAGCTCGATCGCGCCCCGTACGGCGCCTACGCCTCCAACGCCTTGCACGTCATTAACGTCATTAATCCCCGCCATACCAGGACGGCGAGCGGAGCTTCAACCTCGATGTCCCAGGTTATACTTATACAGTACGTGAGGACGCGTTCAGATGTACCTTCAAACTCTCCCTCGCTCTACCACCATCTGGTCCATCTTCTTTCCCCTCCGCCGCTCGTCCCATCCGCGCATCGTTGCTACTCTCAGATGGAGAGTTATGTACGTCTTTTGTTGCCCGTAGACTAATATGCACACTGTGATAAGGCGGCAGACTGACCCTACAGCAAGCAGGCGCATATATGCGCTGCAAAGTCGTGAGTTGCATCTGTTGCTGCTCGCATACTTGTCACAACGACGTGAGCTGACTATATTCTGCAACCACAGCTGTCTCGGCTCGTGTCGGGGCTATCAAACCGAGGAAGCGAGTTGGGTTGAGCGGACTACATATGTGAGTAATCATTTCCTTCGTTCGATGTCAGACCTTAACAGCCCCCAGCATTTAGATGCCCATCCGCGACATGTCGCCTGTCATACTGTATGCATGTAACATCAATTAGCCAAGCTCAATTCGCCGACATCAACTTCGTTGACCGCGGTACCCGTGCCACTGACAGAGCCAATAGGTTATGCACAGTGTAGTAGCTACATGCGTGGTACATAGTGTAGCCGTATTCACAATATTATATGGTTTTTTCATTATTATATGAGTGAAATATCGAGAGCAGCAGCGGGGCGCGCTGTGCGGTTTAGCACCCAGCCACGGACTATATCTACCTTGATCACCACTATATCACCCATGAGAAAGTTATACGATATCAGAATCTACCTTTCTAATAATTACCCTCGATGGGGTTAGGTGATGCTGCGAGGTTTGGATGTTTTATTTATGTCTACCTAGGACAAAACGTATTATTTTCGCGATGAGTCGGTGGCCGAAGGCCGGCGGAGGTCCGGCGATACTACTGTATGGTTCAAGTTCTTGATCATGATCTGACCCGTTCATCTTATCAAAATGATATTGAATGGTATTGACTGATTCCGGATCAGAGCGCGTTAGTAAAGCATGGCACACACGCGACGCGGGGACTTCAAGTGATCGACTAATATAACGGTGACTTGATGATTTCTCAAGGCCGCAGAACTCATTTTTCTGCACTTACTTGGTCAGTAGGGAACTGCGACACAGTACACAAGAAGATCAGCTGCCAGAGAATCAGGCGCCCACGTGGAACATCATGAGTGCGAAAGGACGAAGTCGCTCGCATCCAGAGGCGGATGAGGATATCTCTGCGCGAGGTACGTACTTTTCGGGCTGATATGATTCGTGCCTGCTGACATTGTATGCACGATAGCCTCGAAAAGACTCAGGTTACTTGCTACACGAGATCCTAGTCTGCACACTGCAGATCATCTAGGCCCCAGTCGCGCTCAGGAGTGGCCTGAAGGACCATCTACCTCTGTAACACGCTCTTCTGAACTAGGCAGTTCGTCGCCTTTCGCCAACCTTACCCCTGCGACAGTTCCGCGCCAGAAACGCTCACTACTTGGCGCAAACCTCCAAACCGCGGCCCTTCGTGAGAGTGAACCTGCCTTTCAAATTGTTGACGCAGCCCGCTGCATTAGCCGGCCCATCATCTCCACAATGAGCGAGGCGGAAAGTTACATTGACTCCCTCCTTGGGATCATCGCGACACACGAAGCTACCATCAACAACCTTCGTTCAGCTCTAGAAGAGAGCCGGGAGAAGTCGGGCGAGATTGAAGAACAACTGAAGACGGCGCAGAAGACTGCTGCATGGGCGCAAGGCCGTAGTGCCTGGGAGGTATTCCAGATGTTGCAATCAACGTATTACTGCTCTCTGTGAGTGTTCGTGTCTTCAATAATATGATCGAAGTCGAGTTTAAAATGTGATCGTTACGCTTGTGTATCAGCTGTCTTGATATCGTGTAAGGATACCTGGGCCGCTCCAGCCTCTTCGGAATGTACTCATCGATCCGCATCTATATCTCATAGCGCTTATCCGTTCTCTATCGCTAATTCCTTGTGCAGACACACCTTCTGCGCGTTGTGTCTTCTCACGTGGACCTTTTCGCACCTGGACCCGGTTACCGGGGTATGGGATGAAGGACTCCAGTGTCCCGAGTGTCGAGCTTCCGTGCCCAAAATTTCTGTGCTGCAGCGACTGTGTCCCGCGCCTTTCCTCTGCGATCATAGAGCCGATATTGCCATAGCCGGACACTTCGAGTACCTAGATACAATCTTTGACCCTGGAAAAGGTGATCGCAAAGGTAAGGCGCGAGAGGATGTCGTTGTTGAGAGCCCTATTTTCCCACCTCACGCGGACGAAACGGCCGAAATTATGGAATGGATGCGGGACGGTAGCCAACGGGAGGAATGGGACAATCGTTACTTGTACGTCGTATTCTAGCTTTTTGTGATGACGTGCGCTGACTGATTTATGCTCGTATAGCTACGGTATGCGAAAGATGAAGACGTTTATGGACGGGCGGGGTACATGGAGTCTGGAAGAATTTGTGCAGTACAAGGAGTCGTTAAAGGCAGTGTTCGATGACGACGAAGATTAGGTGCGTTAAGATAAGATAAATTAGGAAGCATCGTTGCGCCCACCATGACGCGACAACATCAAAACCAAGGCGCCCCGTTTCTCACTTTTGTATCTCACACTCACCACGGGCAAACGCCGATCAGCGACTCTCAGAAAGGTGCGTAACACCGGTCGATTTACACAAATAATCAAGCCATTTTTATCTCTGGAGTAAAAGGTCAATTTTGTTATCCTTTCACGCCATTATCCCCCGGGCCGAAGGTAAGGCTATGAGGCCGTCGAAAAACCATCGAAAAGTGATAATGTTCGCTGTGAACAAAGGTATACAGTCGGCTGAGCAGCCATCGGGAGCGATCTGGCGTGACCGATTTTGGAAAGTAGCGAGAAGGTTTCCTTTATGCTCGTTGAAAGGGATCACTTTTTGACGGTTTTTCGTTCGTTTGTCGTGCGAAACAAAGGCTACATGTTCGGGCGCACATCAATGTTTTGTGATCTTTACGAATATCTACTTATGAGGCCCTTATCCGCAACACATTAGGTGTGTGAATCAATCCCCTTTGTGAGGATTTCGGATGTGCGCTAATCAGCTTTTGCCTGGAGTGACTCCGCAATGTCAGGGATTACCTGGAAACCATGTGAAACGTACAGATCTAGAAGACCCACAGTAGTGAGCTATACTTCACACCTAAAGGTACGTTTGAAATTTTGACGAGACCAAAACTTGGATTTGAAAATATATCTCTGATTTTCCACGATGTACACAGAGACAATCTTTCTAAAATCATGATCCCTAGGCTTTCTTCTCGTACGGGAGGACGTTTGTGAAGTATTCCTGCGTGTTTCAAGTTAGCCTGTAAGTAGCTGGCGCTTGAGTGAAAAGCGAAATCTGGACAAAGCGCCCAAAAATCGAAGAACGGAGATTTTACGCTCAGCTTGCCCACTTACAGTAGTCTCCCCAAGGCAGAGTACACGCACAGGAGAATCGAATAATATGAGGATACCGCTCCGGGAATAACGCCGGGATACCGGCGGTATATCAATCGGTGATTCTTCGCGGCTCGTCCTTAGAATATCCGCTGGATATCTGACAGAGTTATATATATATATATATACATATACTGGGGGTTATTGTCTGTATGACGCGGCATTAGATTCGGTATACGTTAGCTATATCAGCCTGTAGGATATTAACATGGCATCTGATTGTGCTGCATACCTGGATAACCGCGTAATGTACACGAGCGATTGGCTATTTCCAACAATTAACCACGCGTTGATGTTCGACAGGTAATGGGGACGCCGTAGCATTCAACTATTGAAACATAAACAATATGTTTGATACGATCGCTATAATACTGTCATACAGTCATGTACCCCCTGATGCGACACCACCCCCTGGTGCGACGCCTGCCTGGTATGGTAAGTTGGTAAAGCTGCATTCCCGCTCTCGCTGCAGGAATCACTCGTGGATTTTGGTATCAATAGAACTTTCTCTTATTCTGTACATAATGAGCGGAAAATATTCAGAGTCCTAGCTACAAAATCCCCAATTTCCGCCATAACTGCATTTTAGTTGGGCGGGTACAGGCGTCCAATGAGCGCCAACGCGTCAGCGAGCACCAAATACAGAAGAGCGCTGCCGTAAAAGGCAGGCGTCGCACCAGGGGGTACATGACTGTACAGGGCTTCTGTTTTGGGTACGGAGAGGGTATGGAGCAAACGACCGAAGCGCCGCGGCATCGGGGCGAATGTATGTGCATACTGCACACAGACTCAGTTGAAGCCTCGGAAAACATGGTCAGTGATTGCGCCTAGGCTATCGCCTGCTCATCGTATAATAGCAACGGGGTTTGGGGCGCGCCGGCAATGCTCAGAGCTTGCATTAGTAGGGAAGCCAGTGGGAAGCCTTACAGGTCGAGCTTCTCGCGCCGGGTTGACCTGCTGGGTAGTCTCGAAACGAGCCGTCCGCCGGGCGCTCACTGGAGCTGAGGCGGAAGAACGAGACAAAGAACGTGGACCCTAGCGCCCCAACGTCTGGTGCGAATTGGCAGAGGGGGAGCGGGTAGATAGGCCCGCTCTCAGACGTCATCACGACCCCGCTTATCTTCCGTGACGTCTCCGCAAAGTTGTGCTTGCTGTTCCCGACAATGAGCACAGTGTACTAAAGCCATCTCCGTCCCCTCCCCTTTGTTTTGAATGATTTTTATGGTAGCATGGTGAGATTACATGTGTACATTACGATTATGAGGTCTAATTAATGATACAGCCGCTTGATCTTGTGTAGGAGGCTGACCAATGGATGGCCACAGTGGTACCCCTATGGAAGGCCAAGGCTTGGAGGTACCCTCTAGTAAACATAGTATCATTTTAATGAGTATATAGATCGTGTACTGAGAGCTTCAAGTTCATGTAGTTTGTTGATGAAGCGTTATACACTGGACACTATGACCCTCACATGGGGTCATGTACGTGCATTTCTAGCACAGGGAGGGGGGGCATACTTTGCGCTTTTGAATCTTTTTACCCTACTATTCCAACATATTACAAAATTTTAGAAGAATTCATACTTCCCAGAACGTGTGTGGTACTCAGGATCTCCTCCTCCTCCCCTTGGGCTGCAAAGCGCCCTCCCTGAGCAAAGCGGGCATGTCGGCCTCAAAGTAACCCGGATTCCTTAGCTTATGCATGTTGGTGTACTTCTTTACAATTTCTCATGTTCCCGCTACGTCGGTGCACAATCCTATGAGGCGACCGTTGGTGAGAAATGCGAAAATGGCAGGGTTGTGACCCACCCAAGTGCTATACAGGTCCCTACAAGCAAGGGGGACGTAAGGCATAATGACTCTGTGATCAGCGTACTCAAAACCACTTACCTAGTGCTTTACACAAGGGAGATATGCGGCCTACAGCTCCCGAAATATACGGCGCAGAAAGTGTATGAGTTGACCATGAATACTGCTACACCGACCTGCTCCTGTAGACCACGTGTCCCTTTCAGCATCGTCGTCTTGCTCGTTTGCACCGCCGCTTGATCCGCTCTCGTTCCCGTGTGCATGGTTCTGGTGAGCCTTATTTCCATGGTACAAGGAGTCATCCTCTTCAGATTCATCGCAGCGATTCTTCGTTCCACGAAACGGAGTCTCTGGCAGAGAGACGAGAAACCGGGTTGAATGGCAGAGAAGTAATTGACGACGCGTCTTGCGCAATCGTGCGACCGTTGTAAGGGTAGCTCAGACATCAGGAAAAACCGCACCTGATCCGAGGCACTCGGATGTCTCTGGAGCGTTGGAGCAGTGGGGGATATCTCAAGGATATGTAGCATCCGGAGACAAGAGCGGCCATCCTGGAGCACTCCTGCAGTGGAGCACCCCGGAGAATAGCGACAGCGCCCCGTAGCACTCTGCACTGCACTGTATTGAGTTGGAGTATTCAATTGCGTTTTTAGCTGCTCGTATGTCAGAATATTGGGAGACAGTGGCTCGCGATCGTGGATGGGTGACAGTCAATGAGCTATGGGGCCGCAAAGGCAACGAGCGGGATGTGCGCGTCGGGGGCGATTGACTGACGGGGGGCTTCAGTAGCTCGACAATTTGATGTATTTATATCTTAAGTATCGTATTAATGTTACTTATTCTGGCGTCGTACAGCGTAGGAGGCCCGCAATGAGCTGAAAAATCGATGGTAAACGGTGCCGCTGGAATAGCACTCACGGGCGTCTACGATTATAGAATCATATTAGGATCACTAGTAATCACCCGTGCGCTGCACGGGGATAGGAATTGGCAAATGCAGAGGGTAAAGGTGTTCGACACGTTGACGTCGACAGAGAAAAATAAATACCGCGCCATGTTTCGACGGTGTAAGTAGGTCGGAGGCTGAAGATGTTGGATTTTGGGATGTTGTGTCGAGCGAGCGCTCAACCGCTCGATGTTTTGTTTATTTGTAGCCCCTATCAAGCCAGCTTCCGTTTCGTCTTATCGCTTTGCATGGACACGCACGGCCTACAGTAGATTAGATTGATCTTATCTAGCAGAGTACATGTACTTATATAAAGTACGGGAATACAGAGAAACACGCCATAGCGTATTTGCACTTGCGCCGAAGACCCACCTGTGCGACATCGAAATTCATCAGGGAATACGGAAAAAACAGAGAAGTAGTAGTTCTTGAATGTACTCAACCCACATGTGCATGCATATGTGAGCAAGCGACGAGTATAAGCTTACGTAGCGGAGACAATGTGCAGTAGTGCTCATACTACTAGCCTAGCTAAGCAGAACAGTAAGTGTCAAAAGACGCTCTGGCCAGAAAAATTCCAAATACTATACACAAGGCCAACTTCTCCTTCTCCTTGCATTTTTACAGTAACAATGAATATATAAGCACAATAGCGGCCAAGCCAGCACATCACTGCAAGCCTGCGCGCCGCTCCTGCTAGCAGCTTTGTGCGGGTTGGTCAGTAAAGCACACATATATAACAAGAGGAAAGAACGAGACCTTGAGACCTCATGCACTCTGAGTCGGTTCACGATGGACATGTGAGAACTTGAAGTAACAAGAATACTTGAGTCATTACTCATAGTCTAATTCAACGGTCAACAACAACAAAAGATGGACACAACGCAACGATATTATACTGAAAGGCAATATTACCGTAGAAACCGTGTATCTTAGTATCAACGATAAAGATCATATATTGAGAGACTAAACACTGTACTTATACTAAGACGGACTTCAATTGCGCACATTGCTGCAGGCCTGCGCGCCTCAGGCGCTCCTGCCAGCAGCTTGGTGCGGCTTGTTTCGCAAAGCACATATGATAGCAGACTCCTACCCAGTTCCTCGGTGAGAGGGAAGCGAGAAAGAGGGAGGTTATTCTGGGTCTCGAGGACGTCTTCATTATTTTAAGTCTCGTATTTGGTTCTGTTGCTACTATTACTACTTTAGGTAATCCATCAAACATCAAATCCTCACGTGCTTGTTCTTTTGAACCTTATTTCTCTTTCCCTCTCACCGAGGACTGGCATCAACAATGATCGGCGCTGGGGTCGGCAGAGACGGACTTTTAAGTAAAAGGTATAGCGCCCAATAATTGCCACGCGATTTTCGATCATCGGTTTGCGTGCGCTTTCAATTTCGAAGGAGCAGATACCTTACTGGTTGGCGTAACTTCGCTAAGGAGTAAGGATATGAACTAAGGGAGGGTCCTGCATGCATTAGTAAGTTAGTGGTCACTCACGCGCAGGTCCGTCAGTGAACACTGGCATGCAGCACCAGCTATACTGTATAAATAGCTACTTACCAGAGTCTCATGGGGCTCCTGTCATACTCAAAATTACCGGCTCCCAGGGTGGCCATTTAATACAATGTAATCACAATAATTAGTCTCGTATCTATGTACGACCACCAAGATCTGCCATTGCCATAAGGTTCAAAAGAATAAGCACGTGAGGATTTGATGTTTGATGGATTACCTAACGGAGTAATGATAGCAACCTAATACAAGACTTAGAATAATGAAGACGTCCTCGAGACCCAGAATAACCTCCCTCTTTCTCGCTTCCCTCTCACCGAGGAACTGGGTAGGAGTCTGCATGCAACCAATCGGGCGCTTCGTACTTGTCAGACGTCGACTCACCTGTAGCCTCCTGTAGCTGTAAGTCTCTTATAATTAGTGCATGCACGGCAGGAAGTATACACCGAGCTTCTTTTTGCGCCTCAGACTTTGATATTCCTATTCATCTACTAACACATAAGTAGTATATGGTCATATCTTGTTGCCGCTGGCACCACTCACTCCTCAAGAGAGAGAGTTACTTGATGGCCTCGAGGCTGTCGATTTACGAAGCATGACTCAACCATTTAACCGAGTCGACCTTGCAAACTTCCTGCGTGTTAATTTTATAATAAAGAGGATTACGGAAATGATGTGCTTGCTCCGGCGGCAAACTGCGTTTCCTGATGCACTCAAGTCACTAGAAGACGAAGGCGAGCTGCTGGATGAAGGGATGGTGGGGGCTGTAGTATTCCGATCAGACGCAGGAGTGATTGCTGAGACGGCTGGAGGCGCGATAAATTCAGTGGGAGTGACGTCGACGAGAGTGGAGATGGTGGTAAGATTATGGAAGGAGGCGGAGATGGTCTCGGATACGCTAGGAGCTTGTGAGAGTGATTGAACAACTAGAAATAGTAGAAGTCAAATATATACTTACCCCAGCAGCTTGCGAGTTTGCCACCGAGTTCTGATACACGAACTCCCAATTAAAACCGCTTCTCGCACCATAGCCATCAAAATCGAACTGCTCTTTGAGTTGGCAACTGGTTGTCCGGGAAGTGAGTAAGTATGAGTGTCGTTGGAGTCGGCGCCGGAAACAGACTGGTTATGACGTCTACTAGAGTTGACGTCGACGCTGGGGGACCCAGAGCGACGACGTCTCTCATATCAACTTACCACGAGGTGTAGAAGAAGCAGTGTATCAATATTGTGAACCATCCCAAACCATTGTACGGATTGATAAGACAACTCTACGCGGATAGGGATTTGGCTAGGAGGGATTACTTCTAATTTTGGGTACAGCAATGCGCACTTGTTCGTAGAAAAATAGGCCCAGGATCTACGTATCCTCTTTATTATAAAGAGAAACGCGGTCGCTCCACCGCGTCGACATTTCGGCTTCTTCATTGGCTGACACGTCGAGATAAACACGTCTTCTGATTGGATAGAGACAAACACACATTCCGATTGGGTACTCTGCGTCCAGAATATTCTTTTGCCTTCGCCTTCGAGCTTTACTTCAGCTTCATGCCGCTTCATCGACATCGTCGGCTTCCACTACGTAGAAAATATTTCTTATTTAATGTAAAGAGGAGTGGTTACCGCTGCCTCTTCAAATTCAGACCATCTTTAGCTTCCGACATACTTACCGTGACACCGTCGAAAATAGGGCGCGCCTGTCACTGCTGGCCGAAGCGCCGAAGGCGCGGAGGCCAGCAGGGATGGGCGCGGTATTTATTCTCCTCTGTCGACGTCGACGTGACGAATACCGTGATCATGATCCTCTGCCTCTCCCAATTCTCATTCCCGTGCAGCGCACGGGTGATTGCTAGTAACTATAATATGACACGGGTTGAAGACAGAACAGTAGTGCTTAGGCCGCGAGCAGTTCAAATTGGGAAGGAGTCTCGGGGCGAGGTGCCGTCCAGTTTTGTCACGTGCACAGGGCCGAAAGTAACCGATTTTAGGGAAATCGGAAATAACTTTCAAGTTCTTCGCTATGTCATTCAACCTTCGCACCCCTCTCTCCAGCAATCCCAAGGGGGAAGATATCGGTGCGTAGTCATTGCTATGTAGTAGATAGTGGAAAAATTAACCAAAGAGTCACCTATCGCAAAAATCTGGCCGTACCACGCGTACTTCGGAACGCCGCAATACCAGATGAGGCGGATAGGCTATGTTATAGTATGGCCGAGGGGAGGGAAGTAGTCCCGTTCTGGGTCGCTCAAGATATCACAGAGCTAGAATCTGCGATCCCTGCTATTAAAGAAAACAAGTCGAGGTTCATTCACCGAACCAACAACATCAAACGCCAACATTGCCTTATCCATGTCATGTTTCTGGCGAGGAACGATGATCCCCCCCCTCCGGAATGCGGTGCACCTGGAGATATATGGATTGCGACTACCTTCATCCTTCTTCGTGCAATGCATGGCTGGGTCGCATGCGATACAAAAAGAAATTATAGCCCTCGTCACCCTATATTGGAACGGCGGGTTCTTTGTCTACACCCTCGTCACCTGGCTTTGCAATGGGCCTTGGAGGAAAGTGATAGGCGGTGGTATTCGAAGGCCGATTGGTCCCTCGGAGCAATGCGTAGAATCAGCCTCGATGGTTTGATCGTGGCAGTATCAAGCCCGGACCTGCGACCGCTTCTCGATAAACAGGTTGGAGACCTGGGCTCTGAAGACATGGCAAGGTTCCTCCATGCAGTCCTACCGCTTTTTCTGCCTCGCGAGAGGAGAGTGGGGGCCATCACAGGTGCAGGCTCGGTGTCCAGATCGTCATTGCAATCAGAGGGGCCTGGGCCGGAACCGAGCATCGATAGCGGCATCCGGTCACAGTCTCCACCAAGCCTGTCGCGCTCCACAACACTATCCCTATTCACCGCAGTACAACATGGGGGTAATTTAATCTCCACGCCGAAGAACGTTGGAGGCTATATAGGTTTTGATTTCCCTTCACTTTCATAAATGGTGACTGATGTCGTTTCGAACCAGCCTCGACATGTGGGGATGTCGACATTGGGCAGAGCACCGCCGTAACCGTATCCTCTGACGCGGACCATGAGGGTACGTCTGCCCCCCCCCCCCGTCCGGTGAGGCCTCCGCTGAGTATGATTTCACTGCCTACTGTATGTGCTTTTTAGAAGAGGAGCGGGGTCACGTGGATCACGCAGAGCACGACGAACCGAAAGAGCACGAAGAGACAGCAGAGCATGAACAGTCCTTTGTTGTTTATGAGAAGACGGAGATTCTGCCTCCAATCCCCAAAAAGTCCCAACGGCCATGGAAGGTACCTGCCGGTTTCAACTACCTCAAGGTACTGATGGGGTTCGCAATGGTGAATAAATATATTAGCTATCTATAATGTCTGCGTATTGAGAACGTCTAGTGTATACCGTGTAAGGACGCGGAACGATCCGAGTGCTATCAAGCATGGTCAAAGAACACTCCAAGGAGGTGTCTGCACTGTTCACGTTATCTGAAGAAGTGCACGTTTACCGTCTGGAGTGCTGAAGAGCTGAAATGGCCTGACAAGCGTCGCATTGCGAATATCAGGGCGGATAAGAGGCCTGACGAACTCAAAGGTGACCATTTCGGGATGACCAATGCGACCCATATTGACATACATTGCAGGGAGCTCTTCTGAGCCTTGCGATGCTTCAAATACAAGGGCTGAAGAACCTGAAGGTCCCCCTCATAGATCAAGATTGTCACCTCTCGCAAAGAAGCTCGGGGAGATGTGCAACCCTTGGCCAGGGGAACCATCAAAGACGTCGGAGACAACAGCAGGGAAAACCTCCCACCCTAATGCGTACCTAAAGAGGATTGTATTCATGGTATTTATCAAAAATAGCGCATTAGTAAAAATAGTTCGAATGTGAATGAAAAAGAAAGGTATACTGGGCTAGCCGAGCTAGTGCAGCACTAATGATCAGTAATGAGTGTTTATAGAGTATGAAATGTGACTTATAGAGTGGTAAACAAATCCCCATAGCCACCGCATAGTGCATTAATTACACCAGATTAGAACCAAATTCGAGATTGATATTGATATTAAAGGTATACTATGTGGTACAGGAGATGCACATCAAAGGAGTGAAGGGCGCAGGGTGAAACACGATAGGGCAGCGGCGGCGAGAAAACCGTGCCTGGCTGCCATCTCTGAAATGCGGTGTTTTGGGTAGAGGGGACAAAAGGGGAGGGGACTTAGGATTCAACATGGAAAAATAGACTTACCGAGGGGTGAACTTGACGGCCAGAGCTGCGGGAAGCTACACCAGGGAACATTGTCAACAATTAATAACAGCAAAATGAAACTAACAGCCGCACCTGATTGCGACATCAAGCCGAAGTCCCCTCGTCCATTCACCTGAGCCACCGGGAGCTTCCTTTGTTGTGGTATACGGCAGCGACATGGGCTATATGCATGAAGAGGGATTACCAGTGGTTGCATTCTTGCCTATTACAGCACGAGCCTTGATACAGCGGAAGTGAGTCAACGAGCAGGAGTCGGAGTCGGAGACCAATGGGAGGGGAAAGAGGAGGGAGAGTTAAGAAAGGGTAGCGAAGGGACAAAGCGAAAAAGGAGGTAGGGAAGACGAGAAGAGAAAATAGAGAACCGAGGACAGGCGAATGCAGAAAATGTTGAAAAGAGGAATAAGAAAGTACGCACCACTACCCTTATGTAAAGTTCAACACCCACTGCAACTTAGTCATCTCCTTAGGTATGGACGTCTTCACTGGGCTTCTCTGCATTGAGGCCTTTGACGTTACGTCAGGTGTCTTGTGACGTTGGATGCGGTAAAGGGTCATAAGCGCACCTCAGAGGTGTGGTTCGAGAACCTGCAACGTATTGAGTGTCAGTCATCACAATCATCAGAGCGGGCATTTCGGGTGTCAGGCAGAGGAGAGGTGTTCCGGTGGGAGGAAGGAGCGAAAGGCGAACGAAGGACCCAGGTACCTAGTCGGGCTTGGGCAAGGCGTTCACGCTAGCCAATGCAGCACATGTAGAGAGTATTATGAGAGTAATAAATGAGGTTGAGGGCTTTCACACTCACACAGTACGCCCTCATGCATGAGCCCGCCATTGCGGACGGACAGGTACCAGCAGGTGAGACTGCGCCGGTCGAGGTACGTCCGCTCGTTTCTCAAGCATGCTGTTAAGCACGAGCCTTGTGTAGAGTAAGAACGAGAAAGAGCTGTCATGGGAGTATGAAAAGTGAACGTCGGAGGGGGAGGTGGTGGTGGTAGGGCGAAGGGTACCGGATGAGAGTTGTGGAGGTGAACGGGCTTAGAAAAGCGCCAGGTTGTACTTCCCGATAAGGCAGTTCTTTCCAGCGCCTACATCACGCGACGAAACGGAGTCTGAGCTAACCCCTCTTGTGTCTTCGATTGTTGACCATCCCCCACTCACTTGACGGCTGCTAGTTCCATCGCTTCCCCCTGTCTCGTCTATCACTCTTCTACTTTATCTTTAGCTACTGGACATCTCACACGCTACTGGGACGCACTTCAACCTTAGTAAAGTAGTACCTTGAAGTTCTCGACGAAGTGCCTTTTTACTGATATTATCTCCATTGTAGATATCTTTAATAAACATGCATTTTACACACTAGCACGTGAGTGCCTGCAAAAATGTGTGAACACACAGATCCTGTCGTCGAGATCCACTGGCATTCATTTTCGCTGCTATGACTCCGTTCGCCTCCGCGTGATCCACGGCCACTTCCTCGGACACAATGACGCGCTATCGAGTGTGCGTGCTTTATATAGATAAGCGTAGCTTGCAGAGAATGACAGGTACGATGCCTGGTCAAGTTGTTACCTAAAAACCAAGTTTTCGCAGGTCCTCTCGCCTGGCCAGGACACGGACGGCAAGCGCGACACGTACATGCATGTTGACGACTGCCGACGACAGTACGGCGACAATTGCAGCTACATCACCCCAACTGCACCTAAGCGTACCCATCCGCCGATACACATCGCACAAGACGACAATAGCGATAAGTCAATGATTGCTGCGAGCGCTTATCTTCTCATCGTCATTGTTGTCGCCGTCGCCATTACTGTCATTACTCTATCTCATGGGCAATTGGTAGACTACGTATTTCTGCTGATATTGCGAAAGATGCAGCAGGGATATTGTATATCTAAGGTCTGTCCTCACTATTGTACTCTGAATATACCCATCGTGATCCTTCCAGTTGGCGCATTGTTTCACTTACCAACGGACATGCCATACCTTATATCGAGATCTACTGCTTCAATTAGTGGATAAATAGGGAATACGGGCTTTAGTACTTTGCTAGGATAAGAATAGGAACAAATAGTGTCGCTAGTGCGGCTAGTTCTAGATTAAATCTCATTAGCAAGGGAGGTTTTTCCTGCTGAAGATTGGTTGATGTAATTGCTGCTCTCATCAGTAGCAAGAGAGCCTGGCTTCAAGACATGTTCAATGAGAAAGAGATGTATAAGAGGCTGAAGGATTATGTTTACATTAATAGCGTAGAGCATTGTCGCGCATTATAATGTATAAATGGGTTGAAATTATGGCGCGAGACGCAAGCTTCAAATCGCGGGCCTGAGGTCGTAGAATATGCTAGTGTGCAGAGATGTCAGTACATGAGTGTGGCGCAGAAAATGGGAGGAAAAGCACGACGACCCCATTGTTGCGCATATGAAGATTTGCGACATGTGTAGTACACCTACGAAGGCAGCTGAAACAAAACGTAACTCCACAGAAGAACAGACGAAGAGTCAAGCTTCAAGAGCGACATGTGGCTGTGAACGAAGGCGTACCTGAAGAGGCAGTTCCTGCACTTTGACAGGTCGCCAGGAACCCCGAAGAGCGGGCTCCCTTATTCCCGCTATACCAGCTTGCTGGAATAGCGGATCTTTGTTAGACTCGGCGCCAGCCAGTTCTCAAGCTGATGCGCGCTAACCGAGACAGGCAAAGGAGGCGCGGGTCAGAGCGGCAGACCGGCTGGTTTAACTACACTGTAGTACTGGGCTGAGCGAACCGACATCACAGAAAAGTGCACATTAGCCAATCAGGTAAGTAGTCCCATCAGCGACTCGCGAGTCGACTCGTCGACAACACTAACTACAATGCCGCTACCAGCTTGCTAGTCTTGAACCAGGCATCATAGAGCTCTTTTCCGCATTGACTCGGAGAAGGAGGCCGCAAACAGCGGAGGTCTAGCTCTATCTGTGTCCGCTGCCTCCTTCTTTCGGACAGAGCTCACAACGGCTGGATCAGAGACTACCAGCTTGCTAACTGAGAGTCAGTCCGCAGCAAACGGAGCGCGGTCACTTGCTCGAAACTCCGAAGCCTACAGCGGTGCCAATGGGTCGTCCGTCGTAGGGTGCTGGCCGTTGCAGGCAGCTGCTAGCTGGATTCCATCACCCGATGTTGCCCTAATAAAGTAAGTAGGGGTGGCTCCCCCCCCTCCGGAGTTTCAAACGTAGTATAGTTGAGCTAACGCCTGGCCGATTTCCTGCTCAGTATACAAGCAGGTGGAGGCAGATTGCACATGCCGCAGCTTAAATGGATTTCTATGAAGAGTTTTCACGAGGGACGTGGAAACCAGTAGCGAGAAATGCGAGATGTGTGCATGCCCGGGCCGCTGCACGCCTTGGCGCCTCCGGCGCTTCAGCCAGCAGCTTCATGCGGGGGTTTCATACGAGGATCGAAGAGAGGTGAACTGAACCGGGCGCTAATTTAACGCGGCGAAGAAGAAATAAGTATAAGTGGGACGCAAGTACTTAGACAGTACCGTAATACTGTCACGTTGAGATTAGAGAGGAAGCAAGAGGTACGAAATATCCTATATACAGGAGTGGAAACGGATATGATGGAGATGCAAGGAAATGAGACGAAAGTAAAGGTAGCGGGTGATTCAGCGCTAAGGGCGGGACAAATGGTCACGTGGAGTCTCTCTGCGGGGGCGTAAGTTGAACCGATTTCAGGAAATCGGAATGTCGAGAAACTAGTATTGCCACGAGTCGAGTTGATCAACTCGGAAAACTCGATAATTCGAGTCGAGTCGTTGCCCAGAATGGACCGGACGCCCGGAATCCGAGATTCCCGTACTTTCTGGAGTTATCAATCAAGTTGGGATCATGAGTCTCGGATTTCCCCGGCCATCCTGAGGAATTAGTTTTCATCGACTTCAAAGCACCACACCACACAAATATGGACTCAAAAACATTTAGCCTGCCTTTCGAAAGTACAGACTTGCTATCCCGCGAGCAAAAACGGTCAACAATGACGGGCGTACGGTCGAACGCGCCTGACATGGCACTCTGCCAGTTCCCTATATTAGCGCTCGGAGGACAACGCCCGAACTTGACGTCAGCTGATGTAACTGGACTGAATGTCAGACGGCTAGGCGAACCGACATCACAGAAAAGTGCTTATTAGCCAATCAGGTAGCCCCATCAGCGACTCGCGAGTCGACTCGAGTTGAGACTCAACTCGACTCGGTTTGCGAGTTTGCCTCGCTAACTCGCGAGTCGAGTGGTAAGCTTGCTCTAGGAGCAAGAACATTCTCCTAAGTCTCGGATCCAGACGATAAGATGCCGCTCGCTGCCAGCATTCCAGTCGCGGTGCTCCTGGGGGCAGGCGCTGACGCACCTGCCGAATATGGGAAGTTTTTGAGAGGACTCGCTTTGAGAAACTGATGGCGGAGAATGTTGTCAGCGGCGTCACCTTATCGTCTGGTCTATTTGCTCCTAAGTATGTAGCGGGGGTAGATCAATGTGCAGGTAACATTTAGTGCCGAATCGGTGGTGCCAAACACAGCAGATAAGATCATCGACTTGCACATGGCTCTGCGATGATTCACAATGACAACCCACTGCAAACTGTGTCTTGTTTGTCTATAAAACGTAATAATAATGGCTCAGAATGCTTTTTATTAGGAAATATTGACCTCGGCTACCCAGCCCTGACTTCAATAACAGGTTCCATTCTAATGAGCTGTCAGAGCCTCTTTGGCGACATTAACTCGCCAAGGTATGTGCAGGATAGAGGCAAAACGACCAGACGTGCTGAGGATTGCCTCGCTAAAACGTTGGTACCTATCTCCTTTACAGTTACTGGGAACATCGGTCAGAAGTGGACATATAGTGCTCATTGACTTCTCGCGCTTAAGTCCTTTTTGAATAGGAGTTCGTTGCGGTTGGAGAAAAATTAATAAGCGAAACGTTTAATTTTTGGTTGCACTATGATGTAGGCCACATATCTTACACGTCGGACAATGTGATGTGTCTCTACCAACGAAACACGACACGTTACTGGAATTTGTGATCAGGCGCCATACAGATAAGACAAACGCTCAAAGATCTGCCGTTTGTTTGGCTGTGGAGCTCGCGCGTCTATATTGATCTACACCCGCTAGGGACAAAAAGACCTCGACCGACGGCTGAGACGCCCCGTCACTCTCCGTTTCCAGCCTGCCTAGAAAACTTGCCATTTATGGCAAGTTTTCTCTCCCCTGTCTCCCTGTCTCAGCGGTGGTCGAGGGTCTGGGAACGAGACTACATTCTCCTTCTCGTCTGGTCGCAGCCGCTTCCTGTTTCCAGGTTTTGTATGAGTTTTTCATATCATGTGCACAAAGCTGCTGGCAGGAGCGCCGGAGGCGCGAAGTTGCCTCAAGGATAGGCCGCAATTATGCATGGACAATCTAGATCTAAAGGGGAAGAGATCTATAATACTTACCTTAGAGAGGTTGCGCAAAACACAAACGCCCGTGCGCGACTCACACGCGTGTGAGCGTGACGTTGCGTGACGGCGTCCCCTACTATCTCCTCTTCCTTGAGTC
Source organism: Irpex lacteus (assembly GCA_001986395.2). Classification (NCBI taxonomy): domain Eukaryota; kingdom Fungi; phylum Basidiomycota; class Agaricomycetes; order Polyporales; family Irpicaceae; genus Irpex; species Irpex lacteus. The sequence goes on along the minus strand of MQVO02000010.1, from coordinate 849,299 downwards.
ACCCAGCTTCGCACATCCCAGTTAATGTATATAAGCCTCAAGCAGAAAACTTACCCATACTTGTGATAAATCAAAACTGCCAGAGACCTCGCTAATAACGTTGAACAGCGTCGACAACTTACACACGGTGGGATCCGGCGTCTATCTGTGATGTGTGACGGGATCGTGGCCTCTCGTATCATTCCTCGTCCGTCCCCAAGCCGCTAGCAGAATCTCCCAAAAACACACAGCGGACCTCTACATATGCACCCACTATTGATAGCTTATTTTTCTTACGTGAATAGGACTGGACTTGCCGGGCGTGTATAAAACACACACTTTCGCGCAATGCACGTTTACCAACACATGATGGGCGCGCAACACAATTTCACACGGTGTGATTTGCGCAACCTCTCTAATGCAGAACATTATAGAGGCGTTTTTGATCTCGCGCGAGTCCCCGATTAGAGTTGCCAAGTATAGGGCAGCCGCGTATAGCGGGTTCAAACAGCGAGTGCAACATTGTTATTGATTTGTTGATCAGTGCCAACGGGGAAGAGAAGCGAAAGTGTCTCGTGCTTATCGAGAATGATAGGGAAGAGAACATACGTGATTCCCACATATTCAAATGCATGTGAGGGCGAGCTGGAGCGTACGGCAAGGAGGATTGATTTATAAATTAGAATATACACAAAAGCAGCCACGAAGAGTCTCCTAATTCAAGTGGGAGGAACTGTGCTATATGTCAGCCGCGCTTCGCTTACCTAACACCGTTGTCCTGTCGGGCTGAAGTAGCTCTTGTAAGCGCAACGCATCTATCTCCGCCTGGAACTCGAGGCCAGCAAGCTCGATCACAATGTCACGTATTTGCTGCCTTTTGAGCGATATTCGATTCTCGTAGAACCTCCTTGCCCTGTCGGTCAAGGTACGTGCGTTATCTTCAGGACCGATTGCCACTTCATCAACCCATAGGGTTACTGATGGTACAATATGAGCAATAAGTCGACTGAGGATATGTGTGCATACCCTCCGGCGTCTTTCGGTCGCTAGGTTGATCGGGCAGTAGGTCTGTTGATAATCACATATAAGCAATGATCATGGTAGAATATGCGCACATACCATCTTCCATTTCAGTCAGAGGCGATGGTGCCCTGGAGTCATTTAACGGGGCGCCCGTGGTCACTGCGGACGGCTCATGCGACGTGCCCTCACGTTTTTCGCGGCTATCCTTCGGTGCACTAGATCCGCAGAAAACTTGACTGTTATCACCGCCTAAGGTGAGATATTCGCCAGTGGACTCTCTCGACATAACCCTGTCTGCGTGAGCGCGGTCATTGCGGATTGATTCCTTGATAGGTGTCAGATCGGGGACTGCCTTGGCCTCCCTGTGGAGTGGCTGCGCCAGGTCATGACCGTCCTCCAGAGATATGCTGCCCATACGAGCAGTGGGAACCTGATACAAAACCAGGTCGCGTCAGCGAGGTTATCCGCATGTGACCATTCAACAAACCTGCCTCCGGGCTTCCGCGACCACCACTCCATGATCTTGACGACACCTGTAATAGCATTGTGATAACGTGCTTGATGGAAGTTGACTATATGCGAGTACCTTATCAAGATCCATGGCGGTCTGTAGCAACGAAAGGTCAGCTTGGGGTGTCATCAAAATCTTTGGAAACATACGCCAAATACTGAGCTCTCTGCCACTGCCTGAGTGCCCCTCTCGGTCAGCGTATCCTGGCAAGAGCCCGCAAAGCCCTAGATTGATGTATTATGCGACGATATCTAGCCAAACTCAATTCATAGCACCCACCTCAACACTCTCCTGCGGGGCCATTGAGCGTACAGATGATAGGCATCAGCAGTGCGGATAGATACGCTAAAAATTGCATGTACCGTTTTATACTCGGCGGGTTTGAAAACGGCCCCGCCATGCACCTGTACTTCCCCGCCCAGTTGCTTTGTATCCGGGTTGGCCTTCCGGTTAGTCATTCCTTCCATTGATTCGGGCGGGAGATATGCGGAGAGGTTGTCAAAACCAAACTCAACCACATCGTGGATATTGCTTAAGGCAGGCAAATCATGCCATCTGGAGACTAGGGCCTGAAGTGCTTCTCGGAGGGTTTCGTTGCTGGTGAGTCTGTGACGTTCCTGCGCCTTTATCTCGTCGGTGCGTGCGGCAAGTGCTGCAACGAACTCCCAAAGGGGAAGAGCCAAGTCGTCATTGAATTCTTCTCTCGAGATAGATAGATCTTCCACCATCTTGTCCTGAAACATCGATGACAATTCGAGTATCCGGGTTGAGTGCTGAGAGGTGGGGTACGCACCCAGTGATAACAAAACGGTATGATCGCGCGAGGGATATCTCCCCGATTTTTGCGCGTCCAGCGGAGGAACTTGATAATATCTTGAGTATCCTGTGACATGCTCTTGGCTGAGGGGGGGCCCATCTTGAGGCTTTGAAGTTTTGAAGTAGGGCAAGTTGAGCAAGCTTTGAATGATCCGTGTCTACGGGGCGCTTATTCCCGCTACCCTCTGGGTAGTGGGTCTTTGGGTTGTAGGGGTTGGCGAAATCGAACCTGAATTCTGCACGCTCGTGACTTCCCGAGAAAATGGCGTGATTTTCACGTGACTAGTTGGCGCGCTTGCTGTCCTCAACCTTGCGAAGCTTGGAAGTGCGTACTGCGGGTACTTACTTACTACACTCAGTACTGACGAAATACGAAACACTTTGAGGTTGTCGCAGGCAATATACTCGTCCACAGGCTCCGCTGTAATATTTTGGGTAACTTGTTCGTTCCGTTGCTCGTTCACGACGCTTCCTGACTAAGTGGCGCACATCGCTGCTGGCCGGAGCGCCGAAGGCGCGAAGGCCAGCAGCTTTGTGCGCCCTTATATGCATAGCGGACATCGATACAACTTGAAGTACCCTTTCTTTACCTTGCTGAACGATAGCCGGGTAGCGGGTCTAGCTGCGAACGCAGCGTTAGTGAATTATTCCCGCTACGTTGGCGAAATCGAACCTGAATTCTGCACGCTCGTGACTTCCCGAGAAAATGGCGTGATTTTCACGTGACTGTTTTGCGCGCTTGCTGTCCTCAACCTTGCGAAGCTTGGAAGTTGGAAGTGTGTACTGCGGGTACTTACTGCACTCAGTACTGACGAAATATTTTGTGCTTGTCGTAGGCAATATAGTTGTCCACAGTATCTGCTCGAGAATTTTTGGTACCTTGTCGTTCCGTTGCTCGTTCACGACGCGTCCTGTGTAAGTGGCGCACAAAGCTGCTGGCCGGAGCGCCGAAGGCGCGAAGGCCTGCAGCGATGTGCGCCCTTACTGTATATGCATAGCGTACATCGATACAACTTGAAGTACCCTTTCTTTACCTTGCTGAACGATAGCTGGGTAGCGGGTCTAGCTGCGAACGCAGCGTTAGTGAATTATATAGTCTTAGTCAGCTATTCTGAAGCGCTAGCTTCGCCGTTGTTAGTAAGTAGCTGGCCGAATGTTAGCTGGCCCAATATTTACAGTACTTATCGCACAGCCGGGGGAGCCGTACTGTATGCTATACAGTGTAGGACGGGTCCTCGTCCCAGCGCTTTTGATTTGCGTTTTTATACAGACTGGTTTTATTTTTCGGCTCGAAATTTGAAAGACAGAAGTAGTACTACTAGTAGAATATGTATGAATATTTCTAAGTGAATTCTCTCCGCTGTCGTGTAAAGACATACATTTGATGGCACGGCCACCTTTGTCACATCCACCACTCCTCGTCCCAGGGCGATATACCCTCTTAGGGGCGTTACAGTCACATTTGTAACAAAGCGCTCGGCTACTGGTCACACGATAAGCCAAATATTGCATGATTATATGTTCCATTACTCTTCTCATCATCAATATACTCAATCACTACCCTTATCATCGTTGTAGCTATCCTCTTTTTCACGAATCTCTCGTCTCTCCCGGAATAGATCGAAGGCGGCGGGAGCGTCGGTGCCGGTTGCGCGTGCGATGATCAGACGCCCATCGTACGTCACACCTATGTCACTCTGCAACTGTACTGTCGATGAACGAATTTTTATCACCGTTGTATGAGCTTTGTGTATCTCGGAAACATAACATACATGTATTCAGGTATTTTTAGTACCTGAAGGTTTAATTTGGATAGACAGTGAGCCATGAGCAGCGTTCCCGAAGGTAGCCGGAATCAGTGCTTATGTCAATTGTTGTCTCTCGCTGCATTGAGCAAATTATCTCTCCTTCGTACGCAGCCCCAACGATCTCTCAATTTTTGTGTAAGGAGAATACATTACTATGTACATACCGACAAAGTTTCACTCAACTGGAAGAGGTCGTGCGAGTTCTACGGAAGAGTGGGACGAGGACCGGGGTTGGGACGAGGACCCGTCCTACACTGTATGTAAGACAAAGAGAACTGGCTCTAGGCCTCAAGTCACCTTCAAATCATCGCAAGACCAACTTAGCACATCGCTGCAGGTCTGCGCGGCCTTGGCGCTCCGACCAGCAGCTACTTATGCGCACGTTGTTCATCTCCCAACAAGCGCAGTACATGATACGCGGACAGTACACAATATCCGCTAGTTTTTGCAGCAATAACACTGGCAATAAGTACCAAACCATGTATTTAGCCTTATAAAACGTTCGCGATGTGAACCTCAATTGTTCGCAGAGCGCTCGAGAATGGCTACCGCGGAAAGAACCCGAGAGGTACTGGGCCGCGGAGCCGTCATTTTTGGTCACGTGCAAGGAGGCCATTTTTCCCCCACACAAGATACCCGATTTGAGGATAATTCACTAACGCTGTGTTCGCAGCTAGACCCGCTACCCGGCTATTGTTCAGCAAGGTAAAGAGAGAGTACTTGGATCAATGTATGGGGCGCACATCGTTGCAGGTCTTCGCGCCTTCGGCGTTCCGGCCAGCAGCTTTGTGCGCCACTTAGTGAGGAAGCGTCGTGAACGAGCGACGGAACGGACAAGTTACCAAAACCATTACAGCAGAGGCTGTGCACAGATATACTGTCTACGACAACCACAAGGTGTTTCGTAATGCGTCAGGACTGAGTGTACTCGTGGCGCCCAAAAGTTTGGAAACGGCGCTTGTTACTCGCCTCTGCTGGTTCACTGGATATACGTCGCGTACGTCGGAAACTTATCTGGTGGACTAGATGTTGTATTTTGTATACTATTGTATGTCCTATAATTATATCCCAGAAGCATGAATGTCCCTTCCTTCCGCTGCCCCATGTACAGCCTGATTCATCTGTCAGCCGGTAGGAAACATATCCCCATGAACTATAGCAGAACTACGCTACCTAATACAAAGATATAGTATTGAATTTATTTAATGCATGTATATTCTACTTATATCAAGTATCAGTGTGTTCTACACGAATGTAAGCCGACAATCGAAGCGACAATTTCGCGCCCCACGTAGCCTGCCGTGGCCGCCGGCAGTATTACGGTCGTCGTGTCCCTATACACCGAAGGAACGCGTCAAAAGTGGCACATATACGTACTATTGACATTTAAATGGCACATGGATGGAATAGAAGAGGGTAGTCACATATCAAACGAGAGATAGTCACTTGGATTCTGTGCCGGTATTAGTGGTCGGATGAAATAGTGGTCATTACTCAACGATGGTTATAGCTCTTGACTAGACATGTAATCATACCTATCTTTGCATAACGCAGGCTACCCCTGTGGTTTGTTGTGTCGATAATGCGCGTTGATATTGAGGAAAGAAACACGGTAACTTTTCCGCTCATGTGGGTGTAGTTGGTACCATATCTCCTCAAATTAAAGAGAGGGGGTCCTGAAATTTATTCAAAGGAAAGCATACCATTCTATTATTTAGTACATAAAACGATGTTTCCGTGCGCCGCAGTGTGCACCAATACGACGAGAGTGTACGACGCTGGAGGGGTACGGCGCCTGCCAGTGACGCTGTTTCCAAACTTTTGGGCGCCACTAGTAAACTAAACGTTAAACGGAACAACGCTGGTATGTGGCTCTTAGCAAATCTTGGCTTGTTAGCCTGGCAAAGGGGGGGGGGGAAGTGGAGGGCCGCTTGCCAGGCTAATTGAACTTGATGCCCATAGCCCGAGATACGAAGGTCCAGGTGCACCCGCTACCAGTGGGTTCAGCGTATGTCTAGTATTAGCGTGACTGCTGACTTGTGTGAGCAGGGCCGTCAAAGCGGCGGGATACGATTTCTGAACGTGCATATTGGCAGCGATATTATCAAACTAATTACACAAAGTTTGATTTATGTAGCGAGATATAGTGTAGATACTCACGACTTGTATATAACAACCAGTCTACGCGTAATCTCATATTAAGAACAACAAGTGAGTTGGCAGCGACTGCTACTGGCATAGACGTACAATGAAGCAATACAACGACAATACAACGAACTCACGTAGATTTGGCGGCCGGAGTACGGATGGGACTAGCTTCTGCGTTCTTGTTCTTGACAAACTGACTAAGTATGTAGTCGGGGCCTGTAGCATTCTTGTGCTCCGCTCATCTATACAGTATCATAAGCATTCCAGCGTATTTTGGCAAGCCAACAGACCACTCACTCCGCAAAGGCGTCAGACTATTCCTCATCCATACCATCAGCCTTGTTTGTCTGACTCTGTAGGCAACACTCCGTACCTCCGCCGGTCAGTCGGTGTGTGATACCGTGTGTGTTCTGCATGCTATCGCGCATGTTTCGGTGCTGTCTGAGTATGTTTTGTAGATCTGGGACAAGTCGGACAATGGGCTTGAAGATGAATGGGGCGACGAGGAGGGTGAGTCCACAAATACGCGGGGGGATAGACGACAATACTCTGTCAGTACCCCATCATGAAAGATGCCTATCCTAACAAGCTTGGGTTGACCGTCCCTGGTAAGTGACAGGCATCGTGGACATACAGCAATCAGTATCAACACTCAACGACTAACGCAATGGATTCACTGCATCAATGCCTCAGAGTTATCCCTTCTTACCCCCGTCGCTACGCCTCCCTGCAGCATGAGCTTGCACGAGACACCGCAAGGACCCTCGCGTCACACTGCGTGATATCTAACACTGTCTGGGGGTACCTGCCAGAAGCTAATGGGGGTGCATGAGGGGAAGATGGTCGAGTTCGTTGCTGGTTGCAATGGAGAGATGGAAGGTTTATCAAGAGATTTAACGTGACACATACAGGCTTTGGGTGCGATAAAATCATACCTCCCTTCTCTCGTCTCCTCTCACGATCCCTGCACCCACGTTTGCCCACTGAATCCCGTCCGAATTCCCCTCTAATGCAGAGCGTTGAGATAATCAGGTACGCACCAACATTGTATACAAGACACGATCAATGATACTGACTCTGTTCTTAGTCAAGGCTCAGGTCCTCGGGAATTGTCGTGATATGCCATGCTCATTGAGGTACTTGACATGGAGTGCATCTGGTAGCACAGGCTATCCGGTACAGCTATAAGAACTTGAATAGATAACGGCTTCACTGACAGCAATGTCACGGTCAAGGAGACGGAGAGAGAGAGCGTCCGCCGCGAGGTTCTAAGCGCTAATGCCGGAGGTCCCCTTGTCCACGCTGATGTAATCAACATTACGCCATTCGTAATAGGCAAGATAGAACCTGTACGGGTTTGTTTGTTCTGCAAGCACGTAAGCGCACTTACTACGTCACTAAACCCTTCCTGCATAAATGACGGAAAACCTGCCAAAAGTCCAAGTCGATGAAGGGGGAAAAAGGTACAAGCAGGAATTGAACTGCGGCTTTGAGGAGGTTGCTCTCGCACCGTGCGCTGCTGAGTTTGAAAATATTTCTAAGGCCAGGTCGCCCTCGTTCGTATCACCTCCAGCATTTGTATACATACGATTGTTTCCCCCTCGCAGCCTCAGCAACTAGATCATATCATGGTATAGTTATATGTATGCGAAATTTGGACACAGAATGAAGTAGTCGTTGTTGTTGTAGAAATCAGTTTGTGAATGTAAGTAGTGATGGAGGCGCCCGACTCGGATTAGAATACTTACAGTTGAATGGAGTCAGACAGTATGATAACAAAGTAGTTATTGAATTGTAGTCCGATCAGTGTTCCCACGCTTTGGGGACATGGACGTTACATCTCGCGGGTCCCAAAAGCCCTGCCCACAAAGAAACGATTCTTCATTCTTCAGAAATCGTAAAAGGTGGGGGAAGGTAACGAGTGAAGATATCAGATGGGTTGGTCTTCTTTGAGTTACAGAGCTCGCAGCACGTTGTGTTGATTGTGAGGTTGCATCGCAAACAGCCCTGCGGGCTTTGTGGGGAACAAAGATGGCTATCCGGTCCTATTATGTAAGTCATCGTGAGTGTGAGAATATGTTGTTCAAACAAGCAAAGTCCACATACTTCTTCGGTCATTCTCATAATACGCCATGATTGGCAGTCGATAAGTAGCACCGGGGCGTGTCGCTGCATTGATGAAGGCGTCCATCTCGGGCTGTGGCTCATTGCTGCTGCTTGTCGGAGACGTCACGTCACTGTCTGCCACATTGTGATGATGCCGTGTATGGTAGGTGATCCGGAGTTGCTCATAAATAGTCAACATTTCTGCCTCGCCGTGCGTCTGGGCACTTGACGGTGAGTGCGATACAGTCTGAGAAGTGTTTTTCGTCACGGTTGGCTGATCTCCGGCAACCCGTTGTCGCTTTGCTGCAGGCGCACCAGCTGCACCACCCACGTCATGTGGGCGTTTGACTTTCTCACTGCCTACCACCTTTGCCGCTGCTTTCACGGCCCTTGCCTCAGCCGCCTTTGCCACCTTCTCTTTCTCGTTGTCGAAGTATTTCGACTCTGCAAACAAGACTGCGACTGCTTCTGTGCCAGGAGCTCGAGCTGCGCGACCGGAACGCTGCCACAATGTGTTCAGATCACAGGTGACGCGTCACTGATAAATGCGCGGGACGTTGGGTACGTCCATTCCCTATGGTGAGAATTATATAGTGTAAGCTTATTTTATTACAGCGAATGCAATACGACTCACCAAACCGAACGAGTCTGTGGAACACATACCAGACTATTCCATTTCGAAATTCTTCAGAGGTGCGCTCACGGAATGCAGGTGTCATTTCCGAATTGAACCACTTGATGAGGTGGCGATGCTCCTTAGGGAGCAGTGAACGTAGATGTTTGGCGGCTGCAATTGATTCGGTGATATCGTCGAAGAATATGAGGAACTGTGGGAGTGGTGTTCCAGGCCTCCAGTCCTTCGGGATGAGGAAGTCGAGGTCTTTGAAGCTGTCTAACGCATATTGGATGCGACGAACGGACAAGTAGACATTTGGGCGATCGTTCGAACGTTCTATAAAGGTAGTTGTCTCTCGTTGCATGCGAAGTTGTGACATGACATCGGTAAGTACTTCGTTCGGAAACGTTGCTGATGCGGCATAGAAGGGTATGTGGCGGCCAAGTGAAAGTCGAAGCTTTCCGGCCTCCTTGTAATCTTTACGGAATTTACTCCACGCACTAACGCAGTGTCCTTCGTCCCAGATAATGCTGAGTATGCGTGACCGGAAGGTGTCGCATTTCCAGACTTTCTCGAATATGCTTCCCGCACCAAGGGCATTCTCCGGGTTCACAATGACAACTCGGTATCTCGCATCTTTTATATCCTACACAAGTGCCATAGCTTGTAGTAAGTAAGGACTCATACTAGCCACAAAGTATCACATACCTGGATCTTCTGATGGGTCACGTTTTTTTCGTTAATAGCGATCGCGTTGACCTTCAGAGCTCTAAGCTCTGCCTCGTTCTAACTGCCAAGCAAGTTCAGGGGCATAATGACAAATTGAATACCGGTTGGGCTGAAGAGTAAGGGTATCCAGAACGTTCATATCTTCCCTGAACCTGTCCCGGACTTGACAATCAGGTCTTTCTTCCCATGCAGAAGTGCTTGTGCAGTTTGCGCCTGCCATAAGCACGGATAACGGCCAAATTTCTCCTTTGTCACTTCTCGGATGCGGTCAAGCGTTGGGATAGTGGGAACTAGTGATGTATTTAAAGGAGGGTGATTTGTCGACATAATAAATAAAAGGAGTGGATGAGTGTGCAGGGGGTTCGAGAGGTTATCAAGGGCTCAGGAGAGCAACAGACATTTTCTGCTCACGTCGCGTCGATTCGCGTTGTCTATACCACTAGGCTCATTGACCTGAATTTTCGATTATTCATTTTTCGAATATCCTGTCGGTGATCGCACGCTCCTAATGGGGTAGTACCCCCTCCGGACACCGCTGTTTACCTTTGTTTGAAGCCAGCCGTCGTAGGGAGCTCTTTCAACTTAAGGTTCAAAAACTTGATGGAATTACATAACATATATAGTATCGACATCATTTGGCCGCTGGCACAGCGTCCACATTGGTCTATGAATCCCATCGTTCTTCGAGACCCAGAATAACCCGACGCACTTACACTCGAGCTCCCTACGACGGATGGGACGGAGCCTGTGCGTGAAGGTGAAGTGAAGCTCGGAGGCGAAGGCGAAAGAACATCCTGGACGCAGGCCCAAGTGAGTACCAATCAGAATTCGTGTTTGTCTCTGTCCAATCAGACGACGTGTTTATCTCGACGTGTCAGCCAATGAAGGAGCCGAAATGTCGACGCGGTGGAGCGACCGCGTTTCTCTTTATAATAAAGAGGATAGTAGTCGACCTCCTACTTCTGTATGATGTTTACACCAAACGATGCATAAACTGATGATGTATAACATATATCCGAGTCATACCAGAACCATGGAGAGTCAAAACTTGCAAGAGTTTGGGGAGTTCGTAAATTCGAGTGTCTCCGAACTCCCCACAAAGCATAGTAAGTCCACTTCTACTCGCTGGCGTCAAAAGTTTGTCCAAAGGCGTCGACGATGCGCTGCAAGAGACCGTGTCAACGGATCGTTCAGATTCGTGAATGATTTGTAGGCAATTCGTGATATTTCACCGTAAAAATTATAGCAGTTGATACTGATGTTCTCTCACAACGAATATCTTTGTAATAATGAGAAAATTCATCTTTTCTTGTGGGTCAATAATCACAACAATTTTGACGCGAAAAATACAGTTACGATGTCAGTAACTCGTACAAAAAATATCAGACAATAACCCGAGAGAACCGAGGTCCAATGCGCTCGTCATTGTGCAGACTTTCACGCCTTTTGGCGCCTGATGTGCCAAAACCGCCCATCGAAGGACATCTTGTCAAAATTCTCATGCGTGAATGGTGAATCTCAAATTTATGACGCTTCACGGGCATACTAAGGAGCTCCCACTGATTGCATCAAAAAAACCTCAGGCACTCTTATTCAATTCCTGCATCGTTATGTCTATCACGAGATGGGTCTCATAACATACAACTTGTGCTGCCCAGAGCGAGGTCCAGGGAGGACCTGGGGGTCGATATTTTGGTATAAATAATCTATACGCATGTAAAAGTATACTACAGAAAATTTGAGATCATAGATGGTTGCGCGGCTGCTGAGCATCGTCGCGAGCATACAGACACGATTGGACAAACTTTTGACGCCAGCGAGTATTATACTTGTTTTGAGCAGGCCGACAAGCGGCAAGTACGAGCGCTGCTGAGTCTGAATATTTGCAGGCGCTGGCGCGCATTGAAAACGATTTATCTTCATCTTTCAGGAATTGTAACAACAATCATCGTGTTCACGTCTAATATATATGACAATGACTGACTGTCAGAGAGACACATGCGAGAAAAACAAAGAAGGAGTGCAGTTTATACCGACAGAGAAAGATAAGCATCTGAAACTGGAATAAGAAAAGTAAGATAAGAAAATGAAATGTAGATAAGAAAAGTAAGATAAGCAACTGAAGGCGAGATAAGAAAAGGTGAAATTCCCACGCATTGGGGACATGAAGGTTACATGTCGCGGAACATCATAGTATGAGTAATGAGTACATGGAGGCTGGTTTATCAGCCTAGAACATCAGGGCGCTGGAGCGCATTGGAAACGATTCTACCTCATTCTTTAGGGATCGTAACCTCACTGACAGGTTCACCAGTTGCCCTATTTAGTACGCCCTCAAGGAAATCCTCTTCCTGCGGTGGGTTTTTCATGGAAATCGTTATCTTGGCGATATGGCCGTGGGGGTCCGCGGCCGCTCGAGCCTTCAAGGTAGCGTTGTCCGCATCTCTGTTTGCCTGGAGAACGAGATTGCGCATCCTCTCGCCAGTAACTGGGTGATCGAAAGGCTGGCCCCAGTCAAACCGGACACCAATGGCCTTGTCTTGGCGACGGTCCAAGGGCCAGGCCCTGGAGCCATCGGTAGCTGTCTCAATATTGGCTAGGATTTTTGAATAGGCCTTGGCCTGGAGAATAAAACATGTCAAAGGCATAACCATGAACAGACCGTCTGCAGTACATGGCTTACAGTTTTGAGTGCACTGATGAATTGCTTCATGGCAGTCTTTAGTCCATTTCCCATTGTGGATTTGGGTATCTACGGAGGACCAGTAAGCATGGTGTGTTGCAGTTATAGGCAACTTGAAGCTCGAACCTGGGTGCGATAGAGCCAAGGTTGCGGGAAAGGGAAGTGAAATATTGCCATCATATATCATGTAATTCGGCGTGGCTCACATTCCGTCCGCTTTGCGACGCCACACACCAGCGCGGATGGGAAAGTTTACCAGATGGAAGCAACTGCAAGGCTGTATCCTGAATGTCAATATGATACCCCTGTCGAAGACTCTTATTACGCCACACTCGAAGATACCCTGAACCTAAGACCCAGCGGGTGCTCACGAAAGAGCTTCTAGTGTAAAGCCCCGCTTCCCCCTTCAGTGCATCATGTTAGCCCGATTGTGGATTGAATTGCAAGCATGAGTACCAAGAAGCAGGAGTCATACGGTGAAAGAGATTCCGTGCGAGGTCAAGCCCAGCCTTGTTCATCTCCTCCGCCAATCCGTCCCATCCTTTTGGTCTCGCCTTCCTCCCCGCTAACTCAGTGGCAAATCTACCAGACACCATCAGTTCCCCCCCACTGGTAGCAAAACGAAAAAGGAACACATTGCCGTACCTCAACACTCTTCCAACCGCTATCGCCCTCTATCTCTCTCCCTATCAGCCTCCGTCACGGTCCAATGTACGACTACCGTATTCCCGTCTCTCGACACTGCCGACGGCGTGTACGGCTCCCCAGGCGCGATCCTCCGACTCAGCGCGTTTATCATCCCAGCGATGAACGCATCTTGCCTGAGCAGAACGTTGTGACGCGATCGATGACAGCAAGATCAGCACAATCCTTTTGCGGTAAGTACATATGTCCGTCGCGTTCCACGCCAGCCAGTCACCGCCCTCACTCCCGCAACACACAGGTACTACGTGCAAGAACTCGACCCGCAGCAAGCGTAAGCCCGCCCCTAGTGAACAATTGACAAATCATCGGCCGTTCGTTGCAGAATATAGAAGTAAGTTGCCAGGGAGGGGACCATTAATGGGCTGTCATGCATACGTGACTGTTCTTCGGCTTGGTAGGTACCACTTGGGTTTCGGCTATGATGCATTTCTAACTACGTCTCCGTAGGTAGCCGCTATCACAGATGCACACGCGCTACTTAGCATTGTGAAGAGGCTGCTATTCTGGGTGGGTGGTGTTGGCTACGGTATCTCGGGGTCCTGTCGTGCCCGTACTTGTGTATGCCGTAGTGTCAGTATGAGCCGGCCGGGTCTGAGCACGTTATTTTATTATTAGCTACATTAATGTTGTAGTAGAACTGTTTGTATAGTAGCTCTCGCTTAATAAAAGGGTTCTCGTTGTCTATATACCTGATATTGAGTGTGACATAACTTTCTCTAAGGAATTTAGTGCTGACTCCCATGTACTACTTGATGCTACGAGGCATTAGCACGCTGCTACGACGTGCTCCAGAGCAGATAGAGGGCGCTCCCGGCCGCTCCATTTTTGGGGTTTGTCTACCGCTCTCCCAGTTCTCCTGAGCGCCCGGATCTGTGAGGAGACTCTGCCGTTTTTCCTGATGCTCTCGAAACTTCGCATTATTGATGAGCTTATTCGAGCTTTTGGGGCGAAGGCGTTCTACAAACGCCATGAAGCTCGTTGGATCTTTTCTTGCATCTTTTGGCGTTACAAGAAGCCGCCAAATAGCGTCTGCAGCGGCCATCTTGAAATGGAAAAGACCGAAGACAAAGACGACGAACTGAAGGCGATCCTCGGGAGTCATATCGATAGCCCGACGTTCCATAGCGCTGATGACGCGCTCCATTGTGCCTAAGTCCCCATGAACGAGCTGTACGAACGGAGCAATGTCGGCCTCATCCAAGCCTGATGAATCGGAGCCATGGTCGCCAACGCCTGCTTGTGCGAGCATGTTGAAGATCGCATCGGTGTTAAGTACCGGAGACTGTTGACTGATTAATGTCCATGGCGCGGAGTGGAATTTGCTCCGTTTTGACAACGGGTATAGATTCGACGGCCTCAGGTTTTCCGACTGCCAATCTCATGCCAGCGAAATATGATGGACCGTAAGTGATAAGGGTCTGCATGAAGATCCAAGCACGAAATCGGCTGTGGCGGTTTCCCCGAGGTTTTCCAGGTATATGCGCCTCAGGACGGGGTGAGTGAAGCCTATAGAGTAGCTCGAACGCCTGAATCGGATCGAACTCCTTTGGGTTGGAGGCGTACGGATTATTAGGGTTCATGTCCCATAACGAGCCGAACACCCGCATATGATCGAGCTTGACTCCATGGTGAAGCTTCAGCATCAGTCCGGACGTCAAGTGTATGAGGAGCTCAGTAAGACTATCCACCGTGGGTATTCCGAATCCAGTGTTGAGTTTGACGTCAAAGTTATCGTATGCATAGGAAACGATAAGCGAGCGGCCGACGTGCTGAATTCCCGTACGGGATTGGCGGGAAAGCGAATGTACAGCACGATGAATGGAGGCCAAGGACACTGAGAGCCCCATCCGAGAGAGCACTTTAATGAGTTTCTCTGGTGCCCGGCACGAGTGTAGGAAGATGCCCATAGTCGCTTGAAGGATGTTGCATTTCTGAAACCGACTCTGCGCCAAAATACAGATAACTGTGATAGTTTTCTATTTGCGCACTGTGAGCTCGAGCGTACAGAAATGACAGAGCAAAAGTACGTACAATTACACGCAAGTCTCGTAACTTCTTGCGATACCGTTCAATCCTCTCCTTCTCGGATGCAGGTCCCCTCGCGGTCTCCTCCTCATCCTCTTCTTCCTCGTCCTCCGCTTCCTCCTCTGCCTCGCGTGCCCTGCTCGCAACCTCCTCATCGGTCATGTCGTCTACGTCTTGTTTTCCGGTAACGAGACGAAACACGAGCGACCACAGCTGTGGCTGTTCTCGTTGGGCAGTCTCAGCCAAGTCTTCCAGCCGGAAGTCACGGACCTGCGATGGCTTTGTGTGAGTTGAAATGCCAGTCTATTTCTTCGTGTGCCAACTTATCAACAGCGTCTGCGTACTGTTTTGACATGATACTGTGCCCCCAGGAGAGTGCCGCCTTTTGCGAAGCTGAGTTAAAATAGAGCGAAGCGAGCATAGGCTGACATTTGGTGATTAAGTCGTTGTAGAGATTCGGGTAGGGATGGTCATGGGGCGGGTGTGTGAGCGTGGATATGACCAGGTCAGCGAGCGAGATCGAATTGTTGTTGAGATACGCAAGTAATTCCAGTCTTTGACGAACGTCTGGGGTGGCCATTGAGGTCGACGAAGTTCGACGCGTGCAGTCAAGTCGCGATAATTATAATATGGATCCGGTACGTACCGGGTATGCGAGCGGAGCGAGGAGTCTCAGCTGCGTCGGGCGTGCGAATTGTCAGCCAGCATCGACGTGAGCACCTTGAAACAGAAGGTATCAAGCTTTCAGTATCCTCGTTGTCCAAATGAGATCTCCGTGGCTAGGTGTGAGCAGTAGTACCATTCAACTGTGAGACTTGACATGATTGATATAACTACTCGGCGCTGCTGAGTAATACTTATGGCCCTCGTGTTTTCGTAACAGTACAGCTTCAGTGAATGTAGGAGATTCATTCCAACCTATGCATGACCTTCAATAGCAGGACCAACACAAAAGTACTGGTGGTCTCCCCGGCGCCCTTGTCGAAGCCGACGACTTCAAAATGAGAAACATCACAGTTTACACTTCTAGCAGTACGTGTCTATAATTGGCGAAGAATGGCAACGCAGTCTGTTATACTTATCACAGATAAGCCGCACAGTATAGAAAATAATACTTAACTAAAGCAGAGTAAACAAGTTCAGCTTTCGACGGTGAGGATCTCGTGTCTATGATGACAGGTACTTGGGTGGTGCAGATTTGCCTGAGTGGCAATGATGGCTTCGAGGGCAAAACTTCGAGGCCCGTCTGTGGGCTGCAGGCTGTTTCAACGGCGCATTTACTTACCGTGACTGCGAATGCATATGTGCAATGTTGTTATAGCAATGGCTGGCTATACTTACGGTTGACTCGACAAGTCAGGCAGGCATAGTGTGCCGGCCTATCAAGTCATGCTCTGACAGCATTTTTCGCACCTATAATAATGCAATGGGCACTATCAATATGTACTGACCGCCGAGCCCAGCCTGTAAATTGGGAGCTTGGCAGTAATCCTGAGCCCCGAAGGTTGAACGTGTCTACTCTGCCTTGGGGAGACTACTTGACAGCGGCTCGTAGCCTCGGGGTGCAGTATGCAGCTGCCAGTAAATCAGTGCTTCATTGTAGGCTCGTGGACGGCGTGAACCAGCCTCTATCCTTGTGCCTCAGATTTAGTGTTGTCCACGAGTCGAGTCTGACTCGCGAGTCAACTCGACTTGCGAGTCCGCTTAGCAGAACTCGGAAATCGAGTCGAGTCGAGTCCCCGACTCGAGTCGACTCGCGAGTCGTTGATGGATGACCTATACTATGCTGCCTCGGGTTATGAACAGTCCCGGGATATGAACAAAATGCTTGTGGGGGTCTTCTACTTCCTTCCTTTGCCTCGTAAAAAATGCTGTTTGTGTATTTTTGCTTTAACAAACTGTATGCAAACTTTTGTGGGGAGACGAGCAGAATTGCGGCGTTGAAAAATCAACGAGCTTCGATTTGGATGCATTGTCACGCGGGACTCACATTCTCGGCTTGATCTAGCCTGCGTCTGCACGTATAACTGTGATGGTATTGTTACAATGGACTTAAATGTGTATGTACATGTTGGCAAAAATAGAATTATGGCCAATGGGCCTGATGTGCGAGCGGGACGTGCGACATATGCTCCTGAAGGTACTCGGTCGTGACATCAGCTCGCCCAAGAAGTTAAGCGCTTACAGGCCAAAAGTGCCGTGACATTGCGTGACACAGGGGTGGTTTTGGCGGGGGAAAAGTTACCTTCGTGCGGCCCTTCCTGTACAATAGTCTGTTTCCCAAAAATTCTGAAATCGCAGTATGTTACGTGGAAGATGTATCACTATGATTTTACAAAAACTCCGAAAGTGTAGGGCGAGGACAAAAGCAGATGGATGGGTAATGAACAGGGGTGTTCATATCCCGAGGCAGCATAGTATCGCTCGTCATTGGACAATCAGTGGTTTTCTTCTGGCATCAGTCCATTTACGTCATTGAGAACGTTTGTTTTGGGCGTTACCAGATGAAATCAATCGAGCGACTATCGAGCGCCAATATGATAGTAGTAGATCGCTGCCTTAGGCTAGTTTATGCATATACTTCCCGTTATACCCAATTTTACTTCACGAGATACTGGGTAGATGCCATTTAGGTGCAGCCTGGATAATTTTCTGTACAAAAATTAAAATAACGGTGCCTCTACGTCGAGGAACAGGAGTGTCTCGATGATTCACGGACAAATCCGAGTCTCGTGATTCGACTCGCGAGTCGACTCGCCCGACTCGACTCGCTCGACTAGAGCAACAGACATTTTCTGCTCACGTCGCGTCGATTCGCGTTGTCTATACCACTAGGCTCATTGACCTGAATTTTCGATTATTCATTTTTCGAATATCCTGTCGGTGATCGCACGCTCCTAATGGGGTAGTACCCCCTCCGGACACCGCTGTTTACCTTTGTTTGAAGCCAGCCGTCGTAGGGAGCTCTTTCAACTTAAGGTTCAAAAACTTGATGGAATTACATAACATATATAGTATCGACATCATTTGGCCGCTGGCACAGCGTCCACATTGGTCTATGAATCCCATCGTTCTTCGAGACCCAGAATAACCCGACGCACTTACACTCGAGCTCCCTACGACGGATGGGACGGAGCCTGATGGAGAACGTGAAACTTACTTCTGCCACCGCCCCTGGTGTTCGCCCACTGCTGGCATCTCCCGTTTGGCATCAACGTTGACACCCGTTGGCAAGGGCCGAGAGGACCGATTCCTCAGAACCAATTTTGTACGTATGCGACCGCGTTTCTGAAATTCTGATGTCAAGGACAGCGAGCAAGACGTGTACGCCCGTGCCAATCACGGTGGAGGACATGCATATGACAGTGCGAAGTAACTCGATGTCGCGTCACACCCAAGCGAACTTAGTGAAGCAAACCGCGTCGAACATGGGTCACGTATGCCATTGGCGCTGAAGATTTGTCACACTTGTGACGTGGCGGACGGTCTGCCACTGGCGGACACCGTCCGCCGTGGCCGGAAATCTCATTTCCCCAGAATATACGGGTATTGGAAAGTGCGGGAAGAAATGCCGCACCCCGCACTGTGCGCCGCACACTTCAGCGCCTACTCTGTGACACTGGCCTCTGATGACTGTACGTTTCCAAATTCACAGTGCTTGCACAGTGCACACGTACACGTATGTATCATCTACAGAAATTAAACGAACATGTAGCTCTATAGCAGAGCTCTTATAACATATGCATGATGATGTACTCACCCATGTACGAAGGATACAGGAGGCGAGCAAGAGGGGGGCGAAAAAAAGTTTCGAGACACCGAGCTCGAAAGTTTTGGGGTCCTCAAAGGGGGGGGGGGGGTACCCCCCACCCACCTGCCAAATTAAGCGGCTCTGTTGATGTCTGAGACGAAGAGGATTGGCTAGCTCGCTGGCGTAGACGCTGCTCGGCTGTCAATGTTTGCTCCTGCTTGCCGTCTGTCCTGAAAGGGTATCCTGTCGGTCAAGAGGGGGGCGAAAGAAAGTTTTGAGACACCAACCTCGAAAGTTTTGGGGTCCTCGAAGGGGGGGGGTACCCCCCACCCACCTGCCAAATTAAGCGGCTCTGTTGATCTCTGCGACCGACATGATTGGCCAGCTCGCTTGCGCAGACGCTGCTCGGCTGTCAGTGTTTGCTCTTGCTTGCCCTCCGTCCTAAAAGAGGATCCCTCACGTGCGCTATGAGCACCTTTGTTGCGTCGATATATGCAAGATTCCGTCCTCTTTCCCAATTATTTTATTACATGGGGATTTAGATTATATTCAGGCATATGCCTTCAAATTTTTGTGGGCGATTGTGCAGACGGAACATAAGTTTCGAGCAAACATGGGCAAAAGTCGCGGAATGGACCCCTGCCACCGATTAGGGGGGGGGTACCCCCCCTGAGGTCGGTGTGCCCGATTTGAATCGCGCCCCCCTCTTGATGTCGGTCGCAGAAATCAACATAGCCGCTTAATTTGGCAGGTGGGTGGGGGGTACCCCCCCCTTCGAGGACCCCAAAACTTTCGAGGTTGGTGTCTCAAAACTTTCTTTCGCCCCCCTCTTGGCGTGATCTGTCACGCTGTGACAACTGATCAGAATATTAACAAGGGCATCACATATAGTTTAATAAAATACATTGATGCAATTTCGAGTGTAGCATACCGCGTTTCAGGCCGTGATAGATTGTATAACTACCGGTCAACAGCCTGCCCAAGGTATCCCCCCCACTTATGACTTCTGCGTAAATATCTGGCCATTAAACTTGTGAGACATATTTCAATTTCCTCAAAGCAGCTTTTGCTGGTATTATCAGCGGTTTTTCTCTCCATAGAACACCTATATAATGCCAAGTACGAGGCATGAGAGCACAGACGCCAGAAGGTGAACAGTCACACCTTCCTAAAGAAGTGCCTGGCCTCATTCTAGACTCGCCAGCCAGATCCGATCACAAGCCCCACGTGCGTCCATCAAAACCAGCAAAGGGACGCGCGAGCTTGCGAGAACGACTGATCCGAAAGCGGCTGGGGACGAGCCTACCCTCATTCCGACAAAATGTTTTTGGGGCTGTCGGATCAGGGAATGCCCGTGGTGTGAATATCTAGCTCTATGACAACGCGTTTCTAGCTTTAAATGAGCTATATATCCTCCAGTAATTATTTTCCGTATCGAAACCTGCAGAATTGCGTACCTAAAGCACATCCTGGTAAGAGACTGAAATGTAGCGGCTCGAGCCAGAGCTGAGCGCTGAGCCGGAGCCGCTGAGAACCAGCAGCGGATCAGTGATTCGGCCCGGGTTGGCTCTTGATTGGAACAAGAAAAGCCTGAGCCGGACTGCAGCGTGAGCAACACTACGGAAGAGGATCAGTAGCGTGGGAGAATGTGGGACGAAATGTCACGTGAAAGAAATGGCAGTTAAGGAAGCCCAAGACACTCATCTTAGCCCAAACGCTTGTATCGGCAATCGGAATCATGCCTTCCTTCACGATCTCGGTCTATTCGCGTAATCCTCTTTCCAGCAGTCTGAAGGGGAAAGACATTGGTGTGTAGTCAAGTGCTGAGTAGATGCTGAAGATGGCTAACTACAGAGGCACGTGTTGCATAAACACGGATGTGCTGCAGATAATGCGGATAGACTATCTCATAATATGGCCAAGGGGGAAGGCGCAAGTCTATTCTGGGTGTCTCAAGATATCACTGGGCGAGAAGCTGCGATCGCGATAAATAAATGCAGGCTTATTCCCCACAGCAGCAAGCCCTGTTCTCGCCTTATCTTTATGATGTTCCTTGCGAGGAACGACAACCCCCCTCCTCTGGAGTGTGGTCTACCTGGCGATATATGGATTGCGACAACATCTATCCTTCTTCGTGAATTGCAGGGCTGGGTCCCATGTGACATGACAAGGCACCGGAACCCTCAGCATCCTATATTTCACCAGCGGGTCCTTTGTCTACACCCTCGTCACCTTTTCCTCCAGTGGTCCTTGAGGAATAGTGACAGGCAATGGTATATGCAGAAAAGGTGGTCCCTTGAGGCAATGCGTTCCATCCAGCTCAATGGCTTGATGGAGATCGTATCAAGCCCGGATATACGGCCGCTTCTCAACCGAAATCTTGGGGAGCTGGGCTCTATAGACATAGCGAGATTCCTTCATGCAGTCTTACCGCTTCGGCTGACTCGCGAAAGGACAGTGGGAGCCAATTCGGTGGTCAGACTGTCGTCGCCATCTGACATGTCTGCATCGGAGGGGAGCATCAGCAATGACAGTAGAAGCGGAGTCGTTGTTCGGAAGGAACCTGTCGCAAATAAATATTTTGCTCTGGATCATGAGGGTATGTTTGCCTCCCCCCCCCCCCCCCCCGCGGAGGTTTCTATGCAGCATTACTTCACTACTCACTGTATGCGCTTCCTAGAAGAGCGAGGGGGGCATGCGAAACCAGCAGAACACGACGGGCCAGCAGAGCATGCGGACACAGCAGAGAATGAAGAATCCTTTGCTGTTTATGAGAAGACGACAATTCTGCCTCCAATTCCAGATGGAGCAAGGCAACCATGGAAGATACCTGTCGGTTTCAACCACTTCAAGATTTTAACGGGGTTCGCAATGGTAAATGGGCGTAGTGGCTATCTCTCACGTGTGCTTATCGACAACGTCTAGTGTATACCGTGTAAGGACGCGGAACGAACTGAGTGCTACCAAGTATGGTCGAAGAACACCCCAAGGAGGTGTTTGCACTGCTCACGTTATATGAAGAAGTGCACGTTTACCGTCTGGAGTGCTGAAGAGCTGAAATGGCCTGACAAGCGTCGCATTGCGAATATCAGGGCGGATAAGAGGCCTGACGAACTCAAAGGTGACCATTTCGGGATGACCAATGCGACCCATATTGACATACATTGCAGGGAGCTCTTCTGAGCCTTGCGATGCTTCAAATACAAGGGCTGAAGAACCTGAAGGTCCCCCTCATAGATCAAGATTGTCACCTCTCGCAAAGAAGCTCGGGGAGATGTGCAACCCTTGGCCAGGGGAACCATCAAAGACGTCGGAGACAAGATTGGTTGATGTAATTGCTGCTCTCATCAGTAGCAAGAGAGCCTGGCTTCAAGACATGTTCAATGAGAAAGAGATGTATAAGAGGCTGAAGGATTATGTTAGCATTAATGGCGTAGGGCATTGTCGCGCATTTCAATGCTGACTCCACAAATGCATAGGCGGGCTCTTGCCACACAGATATGCATAGTCTATAAAGCCGCGTAATGCTGCAAAGCATTGTTAGTGTTATCAAGTGTGGTCCTGTGCTGCTCATACCGTCTAAAATAATGCAAGTTTATTGGTTGAGACGCGAAAGACCTGGAGTGAGTGAGCTTGGTCATATCATTGCGGACACGAGATCGGAGAGGCCCGATCATTTTGAAAGTGCTGTCTCTAGCTAGTAGTAGATATCTTAGTCCAAGAAAGAGTTAACCGATTAAAATTTATGAAGGTCGGTATCAGGGAACGCGACAACTTGACGTAGTACTATGCAATCCGACCGTTCGTAGACAGGTGCCATCCTACGTTGGATTCATTATCAGCTTTGACCCTATGTGCAGCTGCCGTTGCGTTTCGTAGCCAGACCGTAGCCTTGCCGTAGCATCCTGTAGCATGTCGTCATGTAGCCCTGCTATGTAAGTACGCAGGTTACAGCGCCTACGCTTATTGTAAGTGACGTTCTACTAGTACTGAGCGTTTCCTATACTGTACCAATATGCGCAGAGCGGATGATCACATGTCACATCCGCCCACCGACTACGACGTCGCACTCGACTCTAAGTACCCCTGCCGACCAACTCACCTTTGACTCCGCCATCACCCGCTTGCTAAACCAGGAGTCATGCGCCGAACACTCCCACCCCGCCGATGATGTCGAGGAGAAGCCGTTCATCGAGATCGCCGCCTACGTCTCGTGTGCCAAACATTCTCTTTTAAGTAATGTTTTCCATCTAAATTTACGTCTATCTATGACACTTTGTGACATGGCGTGTCCTGGCGTGTCGCGTCGCCACAGTACTAGCGCTCAGCGATGCTTACTGCCAGTACTCCTTTCCCGACGCATGTGTGCCTCTGAAGCACATCTAGCCTTGATAATCACACTCCCTGCAGTGTTTTCAATCATTTGTTGTGATCATTATCTAGTCTCGTTCCCAGACGTCGGACGTCGCCGAGGCTCCGTCCCCATTAGGCCTGCGGACTTCGAAAAACATTCTTGCTAGCAAGACACCTGGACCTCCTACATTCCCGAGCTAATAAGCTTGGCATAGACCCCCAGAATGCCATGCTAACTAGCTTGGAACCTCTAAGTGCCACTACCTGCGAGATAATTGTGAGATAATCCTGCGAATACCGTGTAAAGTAACAAGCTTATGTCAGAGTGTTAGCACTGTTTACGGTAGTACTCATCAATAATGATTTCGTCGAGCGCGATGTGGCGCCTCCGTCAATCAAATCGTGTGTCCGCTCACGCGCTCACTGTCAGACACCATCAATCAACGCTTCTCACTGCCCCGCTTATCTCCCGTGACGTCTCCGCACCTGTGCTCGCTGTCCCCGACGATGAGCATAGTGTAGAGCCATCTCCCTCCCCTCCCCTTCGTTTTGAACGATTCTTTGTGGTAGGGTGGGGTAATTGCATGTGTAGATTACGAATATGAGGTTGTATTAATATAGCAACCGCTTGATCTTGCGTGACAGACTGATCTTTGGGTGGCCACAATGGTGGGTACCCCTATGGAAAACTCATGACTGGAGCTACCCCCTAGTAAACATAGGATGACATTTATGAGGTTATATATTGTGTACAGAGAGCTTTACCTAGTGGTTTGAGTGAGTTAACGAAGTGTTATACACTGAACACTATGACCCTTACAGAGGGTCAAGCATGTACATGTTTCCGGAGAGGAAAGTGTACCGCACATACTGGAATCCATTTAACCTACTATGAAGACATATTCTACAATTTTAGATGAATTTATCACGGCCCAGATCATGTGTGGTACACATGATCTCCTCCTCCTCCCCCTGGGTGACAAAGCGCCCTCCCCTGAGTGAAGCGGACATGGCGGCCACAAAAAAACGCGACGAGCTTGTTCTATACATATAAAAGAGTTCTAATACAAGTTTCTACGTCCCCGCCGTGACTGACTATGGTGCCATAGTGCGATCAAGGTGAGAAAATGCGAAAATGACAAGTTTACCACCCACCCAGGTGCTCTACAGGTCTCTACAGGCAAGGGGGACGTAAGGTAAGCTCAGAATCGTAATCAGCGTACTCAAAAACACTTACCTAAAACTTTACACAAAGGGGATACGTGCTGTATAGCTCCCGGAGCATGGAGGTCATACGAAGTACATGAGTTGTCCATGAATACTACAGCACCGGCCATACCTAACGTACTGTTCCTTGTACCCACAGTTGTACAGCACGTATCCCCTTTGTGTAAAGTTTTAGGTAAGTGTTTTTGAGTACGCTGATTACGATTCTGAGCTTACCTTACGTCCCCCTTGCCTGTAGAGACCTGTAGAGCACTTGGGTGGGTGGTAAACTTGTCATTTTCGCATTTTCTCACCTTGATCGCACTATGGCACCATAGTCAGTCACGGCGGCAGCGCTTTCGAGTTGGGACGTCCGCCTGCCTAAGAGGCTCGCTCTTCGAAGTCCGCCGTCCCAATCCGTCTGGTCACGAGACTAATCATCATCCTGTGCCGCCGTCTTCGTTCAACTGGTCAGTGACCTCACACTACCTGCGCAACGGTGTCGTAAAATGGAGTCAGTTCACCGAGCCTGAGGATCATAAAATAAAAGCAACATCATCATCTTAAGGCGGGCTTGTCGTAGTAGTCTTAAGAGGCCCACAAATATACTCGTGACGGAGAACGAATCCTAGCCAACGACACGGATGTCTGGCTCTGGAACATGTTCCTATAGATACCTACTATGTATGGCACAAGACATTTAAAGACACGGAGTAACAAATCACTCGATAGTCTTATGTCGCTTGACCGAATTGATTTCTTACGGTGGGAATGTCACCGTGGACAACTTGAAGAACCTGAAGAACATACATATTGAGTTCGCGTAAAAATACGCGTGTACTCGCCCGCTTTATTGACTCGCCCGACTGACTGAGAATGTCGCTTCGCGAGCATACCCGGTACAGGATTTACCCGCTCCATGAAAGCGGACCGTTCCTTGAAAGGGTTCGATAACGTTCGGTTTTGAGACAAAATAACTTGGGAAACCTTGTGTAAGGATAGCCGCAGCATCTACGTACTCATCACGTGTCATAGTAATGCAGTCTGGTGTCGCTGTCGCGACTCCGATATATGAGGGCGGGAGGCCATAGTAAATTTGGGCGCCTGGGG
Organism: Irpex lacteus; assembly: GCA_001986395.2. NCBI lineage: Eukaryota > Fungi > Basidiomycota > Agaricomycetes > Polyporales > Irpicaceae > Irpex > Irpex lacteus. The sequence goes on along the minus strand of MQVO02000010.1, from coordinate 823,730 downwards.
CGTGAAAACGGTGATGGCATACTATATATGGCAGCTCACCTGCCGTATATAGCCCTTTCAACGAGCGGGTGAGCCCGTTTCGACCCACCGTCCACAACTCGTTGGTCACACATCCGTAGCTCAAAAAATGCTGGTGTTAGTCTGCATGTAATGTGAATGTGCCATATAAATATTTTGAACATTTAATGTTAATGAAATTCAGCTAGAATGCCGAAGTTCCTTGTGGTCTCTCAAGGACCGGGCAAACCCTGTACGTACCGGATCCATATTTATTGAAGAGGCATGGCGTCGACACAACGAGAACACATCGACCCCCGTGCCTCGGACGCCCAATGATGCTGCCAAACTTGAAGCGTCGAACATTGAGAGCCACGTGAAGTAGCGTATAGGCCAATTAGATTCAGCCAACGTAATCCATCACAGACTCGCGAGTAGACTCGGGTCAAGAACTCGACTCGGCTCGATTTCCGAATTTTGCTAAGCGAACCACCGAGTCGAGTTAACTCATGAGTCGGACTCGAGGCAACACTATATGGCTGCCATTGATATCAAAGTCCGATGGCACTACTTGATAAGGTAATCGCACCGGTGATGCGAGAGTGACAAACTGTTTTCCGAACTCCCAAAACGTTTGAAGTCTCCTTACCCGCATCCTGCCGCAGAGGTATGTGTTCCTTCTAAAAATCTTATATACTCAGATATCATGCGCAAGATGTGCACACATCTAACTGTGCTGTAATATTTGGGAACGGCCCATAAGTAACGAGCACTGGGCGACGCAACCAATCTGTTCCGAACACCCCAGAAAGCATATTAGTAGCCTGCAACCGCACGTTGAAAATATGATCGGTACTTGGTAAATTGGTGTACAGCTGCCCTTCGGAGTTCGAACTCAGTGGTGTGCTGGATCTCGCCTTCTTCCCCTCCAACTACTTATGCTGTTTTCGTGTACAAGGTATTCAAATCTGACTATATTCACTGTGAAAAGTGTTCTGCGTGCGTAGCAAAACTTGAATTCAGGTACGCATGCGAATAAAAAATCAAACTTACTTGCGGGCGGGCCACACAGAGCAGCGTTGGATAACACGCGCTACAGGAAGTCAACGTTCAAACTGGTAAAGGCTGCTTATATAGAATTTCATGTAAACAGCTACGGCGTCCACCCTGGTGGTAGGGATGCTGTAAACTATCAGTTCCGAGAGGTTGCTTCAGCCTACAAAACGGGGACACCATATCACGAGCCGACGAACCATGACGGCGCGCCGTCCTGGAATGGGTAAGGTCCGCCTTCAGCCTCCTCATTCCACTCCTCCATGAACTTCCGACTTTGCTCCTGGGCAATCTCGTAATTTTCATCAGGTGTCCAGCCATCCGAAGCGAGCTTCAGTTCTTTCCGAAGCATCTGTATCCGGGCTTCATACTTCTCTTGAAGCGCGAAGCTTGCCTGGTGACGCTCCCACTCGTCCTGACCAACTTCCAATGGGAGAGGGATACCGGGTGCAATCTCGTCCCATCGGCAAATAATTTCGAAAATGGATTGGCGAAGGCGGTGAATCCCTTCACACCAAGTACGTGACGCACGTTGCACCGGCGTACGTACTTGCTCAATGCAAGGATAAACATGGACCGCGTAGTTCCACGGGCTCAGAGTTTGCAGACGGATTTCGTATATCTTCTGAAAAAGTGCCAGCTTCAGTTCCAAGCTCAGACGGGCATGTTCGGAGCGTGGGGCGTCCTCCAGCGAGACACGAAGAACCGGGTAGACCAGTCCATCTTCATAGATGACATCATCACCCGTATACTGGGCGAATGCGGCAAATGTGGCTTGCATATAAAGCGGCAATATGCTAGCGGACTGCCAATCGATTATGGAGGTTATTTTAGGCTGCTCACTAGAGTCTATGAAGATGTTTGCGCCGTGCAAATCAATATGCCACAGGACGGGTGAGCAGAGTTCGGGAGGGGGGACAATATGGGGGGCCAATATGTACAAGCGCTCCAGTAGTTCGATGTGTTCTTCTGCGGAACCACCAGTCCAGCGATCAAACGGCTGCCTGAAGGGCTTAGCATATTGTCGTAGCCATTCTTGCTCGATTCGAATGATGCCGCGAATATACGAGACCGCATCTGTCCCTGTTAACAACAATTTGATGTGACATAGCGACATTACAGTTGATAATTAGCCACTTACAAGGTCCCCTACTCACGTTGAGACACGACCGCGTTCCTCTCCAAACATCCCAGTCGACGAGTGGTCCCATTCGAAACTTGTCCTCCGCACCATTGGGAGTCTCATTGCCACCGTCAGCAGCGTAGAGAGGTCGGGCTTGGAGTGCCTCTTCCACGTCCTCCTTGTAGTACAGACTCCCTATCTGGGAGAACTTTCGAGTGGCGAAGACATTTTCGAAACGGAGGGCCTGTTCTATCATCGGGGCCACCTGACGACCGTGGAACGTATCCCATCGATGATGAAGCTCCACACCTTCAGCTTTCTCCATCAGTATGTACTCCGCGCCGACGCTATTCGTGGTCGCATCGGCGCGTGCATTCCAAGCCAACACGCGAGGGACCGGTAGACCTAGAATGGTCCGCGCGTAGTCCATTGTTGCGACCTCGCTGGCAGTTGTGTAGAAAGGAGGGATAAGTTTGTTGGGAATTTTCGCAACAAGGCTCGAGTGATTATCGAATTCGAGAAGATAGACTTTGCTGAACGAGCCTGCAGAGAAAGATGCCCGTTGGTTATGATGCGCCAGACAACGCCAGACAGCAAATCCTGACGAACCTTCATGGGTTTTAGCAATACGTGTGCAGCGACGTGCACCAGCAGCTTGCGCCGCAACATGCTTCAGGGCTGCTACATTGAATTCAACACGTCGAGCAGCTAGTTCTGCAAAAGTAACATAAGCATATTAGTGATATGCACTTGCGATTCATACGGGAATGCTTACGTTCGACCTCGTTGTAAAGCCAACGCCCTGAGGTATATCGATATAACGACTCCGCGGAAGGTTCGTTACTACGTCTAAACAGAGCTTTGGCTGCAGAGGCTAGAAAACTCATTCCTTGTCGACGTCAAGGGATGGACGTTCAGAACTTCAGCAGGCAATGCCGCGGCGGCGGCCATGGCCTGGCGTCCCCCGAAATAGGAAGTAGCAAGTGTTGCTGCAGTCCGGCTCAGTCCAGTTCACTTTTGTGTTGCAATCAAGAGCCGAGCCGGACCGAACCACTGATAAAGCGGCTGGCTCCCAGCGGCTCCGGCTCGGCTCTGGCTCGAGCCGTTGCATTTTGGTTTCTTACCAGGTTGTGCGCAAGGTACACAATTTTGTAGATTTTGGTGGAATAGAATGCACTTTGTAATTGCTGGGGGCAGTAAAACACATTTTACAGATATTCAATATTATGCTCGAAAATTGGGTCATGGCAAGGGGAGCCCGCCGAAGGCGGCCCCCCCCGGGAAATTTGGATGTAAGGCCAGGGGTACTGTAGTGTTGCCAAGTGCTCATGGCGCAGCCCAGCTCAGCACGGTTCAGCTTTGATGGCTTTTGATGAGAAGTGATGGACCGAGCCACGCCGAGCGGCCAAGTTACGGCTCGGTTCAAACGGCTACGGCTCAGCCGGTTATGAGCCATCAATATGGGCGCCTCGTACTCATGTTCTGTGGGCCGATACTACCCTTGCCTCTCTGGCTACCTACACTTCACAATTCTGCTGAATTAGCCTCAAAAATATGTCTGTGAGTATTGCAGACTCACTTTAATTGCATTCTGACTAATTTTGTTCAAATATGTAAAGGATCAGTATATTCGTCCATTGCCAGGATGGATCACCGGCTTGAGCCGTCACAGCCGGTTTATGAGCCGTGAGCCGTGGCAAGCTGAACCGGCAAGAGCCGATGACCGATGGCTCGGCTTAGCTCGGCTCCAAAACGGTTCAGCTACACGGCTTGTGGCTAAGGAGCTGAACCGTGAGCAACACTAGCCAGGGGTGCCAAGGGTCAGATTTACCTGTTAAGGTAGTCCTCCCGGGCTTCGGCAATACAGGCGCCCGCACGTGCATCGGTTTGATTTACTAACGCTGCGTCACGGTTCGCAGCGAAACCCGCTACCAGGGCCATGGGAAATATGGTTGAACATAAGCAGGGCGTGTTTCAACATACATTAAGGGATACATATATGCATAGCCATGCAAAAGTACCGGTACATTCTATGATGTTGTCCAACTACGCGTGAGAACGGATGTCTGGGAAAAGTCAGAGTGTGAAAGGTGACAGAGTCACGGGTAACACTGAGTAGAGAAAAACCAGTAGGAAGAGAGAGGGGGGGCCAAACGTACTTTTGTGCAGAAGGGCTATGTATGAAGCGGACGAGTACGAAGAATGAGAGCGGCAGGAGAGGTCACCGAGTTAAAAGAAATCCTCCACAGGGGCAAGGGCACAGAAGAGCGCAGCGTCAGACCGGCTGTTGCAGAGTGTCAGGATGGTCACACCAAAGTAGTCTCCCTGAGGCAGAGTAGAAAACGCTCCTTGTTCCGATACCACCATGAACAACAACAAGCGCCCAGCTTCGTCGCCTCCTCCCGAAGCAGCCCCAACTCGCCCTCCTCCATTTGCTGGTGTAGAGACCCTCAAAGAGTCAGAGCAACACTCACGGCCGCAACGGCTGGTGGGTGCTCTGCTGACAGCCGCTAAGTCGTTCAACCAGCTCACTGCGATGCTTACCGCGCAGCACACTCATATCGAAGCTCTCACTGACCGTCGGGTCCATGACAGCTTCTCCAACTCTCTCGGGAAAATGACTGCTGCGTGGCAGCAGTATTTGCCTGTTGATCTCAGAACACCAACCCCACAGCTTGCTGCATCTCCAGCACCTGTCACTCCATCCGTCCTCCTGCCATTCCACAACCATCCAACCCACCCCCGCCGGTTACCCATCTTCCATGCCCCGCCCCTCCAGGAAGCATTCCACCACCGTCGGCTGCAGCCGCCCCTCCTGCTCCTAGCCATCATCGTCCGTCGTATGCGTCTGTTGCCAAGCTGGCCGGACGAAACGTTCTATCTGTTGCCACGCGCGCCGTCGCATCAGCGCTGCCCTCTGCTTCTCCGAATGAGGTCATTGGTTTGGCCTCTAAAATCATTTCTGCCTCCAAAAAGCCTAAGCCCAGGATTGCGCGTGCCCCTAAGGGTGTAGCCTGCGCAGTTGCCAGTCACTCTTCGTCCGCTGTCTCCCCTCGACCCGGCTCAGCTCCCCCTGGACCACCATCTGGGGAATGGGTGGGTGCCTTTCGTCACCCAGTCATATCCTGACCAGTTGAGCGATGGCTCTCTCCCACCTCTCCGCTCAGCTCGCTGGATTCCCGGCATTGGCTTTCGGTTCAACTTCTCTCGCAAGCCTGCTCGAATCGCCGATGAGGCTTGCATCAAGTACCTCAACACCTTTCCATCATTACGCTCCGCCGCCTTCTCTGCTGAGCGTCTCCGGTTCCGCAACTCTGTCTTCTACAGACATGTCTCACTCATGAGTCGGGATGTCGACTGGCATTCCTTCGCATCACTCAGAACTCCACAAAAGCGGTCAGTCCAGCCTCCACACGGTTGCAACTTACATTTCTCTCCATGCACTACATGGTTTAATGTATAATATTTTTATGGATACCCGTAGGGCATACGAGTGCATTTACGATGTTTCGTAAGGTATTGCATGGTACGGGTTTGAGAGGTAACATCTTGTAGGCGTGGGAAACGTAGCGTTATGTAATCTGTTGCTTAAAAAGTACTAGCTGCGGCTTAGACGCGTACCCTTATCGGTAGAGGAAAGCTTGCTCTGAGAGCAAGAAAGCGACGAGTGAAAAGTCCCAGCTCGCACTCCCAGTTTTGGTTATACATGGACATGTAAATCTTGCACAGCGTGAAAGGATGCCTTGGGCATAAAAGTCGAGTCGATTAGCCAGCAAAAACGCAAGGTAGCCGCGAAATGTACTTGGCGCTCAAAACATTTCGTCAAACGTTCTCCCAGGCCGCTCATATATTTGCGCTGTGGAGCTCAAACATATGCCCAAATTTTTACTCAAACGTAGGTTCCAAAGTACTCTATTCTCGAATACCTTCGTGTGACGATGCGTATATATACTAGAGGCGTGACAGTAATTATTGCCGCGCTGCGCGACTATATCTATATGGTACGGCTGAGCATAATTGCGATACGATTATCCTATGTAGAAAGTATTAAAACTCAGCAGCGCTTCAGCTTCCGAACGACTGGGCTGCGGGTTCGATTCCTGCCAATGCCATGATTCGCAGATCCTCCGCAATGCCTGATAAGTACACAATAATCCCATAGCTATGCAGACATTGCTATTATTACTCCATTCCTTTACGCGTGTCTGCTTCAGTTACAATTACTCCATTCCTTTACGCATGTGGGCTTCAGTCAGAAGTTTTGTCTAATCGGCTTCATTTGCCCTACAAATCGTTTGTGACGATCGGATTCCGGTTCTATCCCATTTCATTCTGTCTTACCTTGCTTCCAAATCGTTTTCCACGATATTTTCCCGCTCCCCTCCGTCTATTGTAGGGCCCGCTTTGGAATAAATCAGCATGGGCTGTTGGGGGAGTTTTTCAGGCCCCGACGAATACTCGATCGTGGAATTGCGGTTTTCCCGTTATCCTTCTCTCCTCTGACGTTGCACTACACACCCACTCTCCAGTGAAGCTTCTTACTACATTCTTTGTTGGCTACATCTACCAGGCTTCGTGGGCCGAAGCGAAGCGCGGCAACCCTTGTTGTGATGTGATAGATACATTTTGATCGTGCAGTAGTATGACTTATCGCTGTATAGGCGTAGAACAATGAAAACACAGTTTTGTAGATGAATGGCCTCTTGCCCGTGTAAAAGTCATGTAAAAGTCGCAGAGTAGGAGGCAGAATGTGTACACCGACTTCACTGGACTTCTTTTGAGCAGGCCGACAAGCGGCAAGTACGATTCCTGATATAATTTGATTGATAAAATCCCTATTACTTAATATCTGGGAAAACATATTTGTAACAAATATTTTATATATCTACATAGCTATGATATTATTTTGTACTAGCAATCACCCGTGCACTGCACGGGAAGTCAAATGAGAAGATACGAAGGGTGTTTATCACGGCGACAGAGAAGAATAAATACCGCGCCCACCCCTGCTGGCCGAAGCGCCTTCTGGCTGTAATGAAGCGTTTATGCGAGTCCCATCTCACGCAACATGCGTGGGGTGGTAACTTCTTGATTCGCCTGCGCTTCCAAATATTCCTTCACTTCTGCCTCGGCATCCTCTTTTGCCCGTAGGAGGGCCTCTTGCTTCAACCTCCCGAGATGTTGACGGACTCTTATCCCTTGAATGTCGGAGCTCAGTGAGTGCACTCGCTCCTCCAGGTAAACACGCTTCATTTCATCGAGAGATAGGCCTGTCGGCAATCAAAGGTAAGCAATAATCATAATAAAATATACGGACATACCCTCATCGTTGTAGTCCATCACAGCAGAAGATGATGCCTTGGAGTGATTCGAGGAGGCAGGCGCTGTCACGGCCAACTGCTCATGCGACGTGGCCTGACCCATACATCCGCTGTGGTCGCTATCCTGCGATGTACGGGGCGCGCTTGGAATTTGGTTGCGATCATTGCCTGCAGGGAAAAACACGCTAGGAGGCTGTCTCGAGGTGATTGGTGTACCACTGTCCCCGTAGGTGTGACCGGAATGGGTCATAGCTTTGGTAGGCGTCTTAGACGGAACTGTCTTGGCCCTCTTGAGAGGTGGCTGGGCAAAGTCGTGGCTGTCCTCTAGAGATATGCTGCCAATACGTGCAGTAGGAACCTGATGGAAGAGCAGAGCTTAGCTGTAATATCTACATGCGGTTATTCTGTTAACCTGTCAACCTACCTCCGGGCCTTTGACTTTACTCCCCACACCCCGTGGCAGCGACGGCCCCTGCAATGACATTGAGATCATATGCTTCATATAGATTGGCTACATGATAGTACCTTATCGGCATACATTGCGGTCTGTATGCAGAAAGTCCAGAAAGCAGATAAGATCGGGAAACGAAAGGTCAGCTTGAAATAACATCAAGACTATTAGAAACATACACCCGATGCAAAACTGTTCTCCATCATCTTCCGCCTAGACCCCGTGCCCTGAAAAGGATCGGTGAAACGCTTAGATGGTCTTCTATATGGCGAACTCTAACCAAACTCATTTCATGGCACCCACCTCAACACTCTCCTGGGGGGGCTTCGAGCGTCCAGATGATAGGTATCAGCAGTGCGGATAGATACGCTAAAAATTGCATGTACCGTTTTATACTCGGCGGGTTTGAAAACGGCCCCGCCATGCACCTGTACTTCCCCGCCCAGTTGCTTTGTATCCGGGTTGGCCTTCCGGTTAGTCATTCCTTCCATTGATTCGGGCGGGAGATATGCGGAGAGGTTGTCAAAACCAAACTCAACCACATCGTGGATATTGCTTAAGGCAGGCAAATCACGCCATCTGGAGACTAGGGCCTGAAGTGCTTCTCGGAGGGTTTCGTTGCTGGTGAGTCTGTGACGTTCCTGCGCCTTTATCTCGTCGGTGCGTGCGGCAAGTGCTGCAACGAACTCCCAAAGGGGAAGAGCCAAGTCGTCATTGAATTCTTCTCTCGAGATAGATAGATCTTCCACCATCTTGTCCTGAAACATCGATGACAATTCGAGTATCCGGGTTGAGTGCTGAGAGGTGGGGTACGCACCCAGAGATAACAAAACGGTATGATCGCGCGAGAGATATCTCCCCGATTTTTGCGCGTCCAGCGGAAGAAATCGATGAGATCTTGAGTATCCTTTGACATGTTCTTGGCTGAGGGAATTGAACGTTGAGCGTTGAATGTTGAGCGTTGAACGTTGAGGCTTTGTAGTCGACGTCGGAAGTCGCCGAGGCACCATTAGGTCGGCGGACTTTCCGATTTCCGATTTCCTCAATTTCCGATTTCCTAAATCGGGTATCTTATCCCTGGAAACCCCCTCCCTGCACGTGACGATCGGTGACTTTTTTGATCCGTGATCCGCCGCACCCGCTGCTTCCCGCATGGTGACAGAATCTTTAGGGTTGCGTAAGACATTGCTGGGAGGTCGTGTTTGAGCGGTGAATACTGGGTGTAAGTTATGTTTCTTATCCTCGGTCGGAGCGCCCATGCCACCGTAAGTAAGTATTTATGCTAGTACGTCACGTGATACTCCATTGGATCCCTGCTATCATGACAACCCCTTGACTGAACTATGAATGGGAAGTAAACTATTTCGGAATAGCAAAGGCTACCTCGATGCTATTGCTCCCCAAAAATTTCAATATGCGCAAAGACAGTGTGTCATCCACATCCCGAAGTATCATGCTAGAATACGAGCTCGCCGGCGTGCTTTATCAAAAACTCATATACTGGTGTTTTGCGACCTGAACTGAACTAATTTCGAGCTGTGGGACTGATCCACACTTCTCCGTTGAACGAGAGGCTTTAGGACTGAGTATAGTAACGCGGTCACTGGTCACAGCACGGGGCCGACGCCAGCTCAATGAAGGCACAATGAGCGCGCCAACGCTGCGCGTCAACACTGGGAATGTCTTGCATGGCGCCCTCCTGCCAACTCACGCAACCATGTCTCGCATATCCCATTTGTCGAAGTTAAACACAACGTCGTCGCTGCCAAGCGTAGGCAACAACTCCGATGCTACGTCTGCATTGAAGACTCTTGAGACGCAGGCCTCGAATGGCGCCAGCCTTCCGCATGTTCGTAGAAAAGGTCGTCCTACTAACACGGATAAGCCAAAGCCCTCGACGTTGAAGTGCAACAAATATAACATCATGGTATGCTTCTAAACCTCTTTCGGCCCCAAGTCTCTGATCCATTCTGCACACAGTTACGTGACGTAGAGCCGGAGGAATGTACGAGGTTAGCGGCAGGACAGGTCCGTTATACGAGCCCAGTTAACGTGCCCGTTTTGACGACGATACCTGAGGCGGGAGTTTTGGAAGCGAACAGGGGGGCGACTACTTTACCACCCGGAATTGAATCGACTCAGGTAAATATTGCTCTGGATTCGAGTTTTCTTCAAGCACTCTGACAAATGAATCCAGGCCTTCACATGCGTGAGGGTCAAAGATCTTGCTGCAGCGTCACCTATCACAATGTCTTTGCGCCTCTTCGACTACGCAGACGTTGTATTCGGGCCGGGATTTTCTGTGCAAGATGTGTTGACCGGGTTTGAATCCCGCGTTCTCATTCTCTATAATATGCCTTCCTATATCCCACGATCAAAGGTCAAGAATGCGTTATCACCCTTTGGACCCATCACGAGGCTTTGGATTTCACCAAAACAAGGCCACAAAGACCGCACTGTGCTGGTAAAAGCCACGTTTGCCGACCAGCGTTGCGCTTCTATCGCTGCTGCTGCTTTGGACGAAGCCACGTTGTTCGAGTCACGAATCTCCGCCCGCCTCGCCTTGCAAGAGTCTACTTTATTGGGCAGAGAAATAGTGCACGATAGCGATGTGATGCTTGTGTTCCCCACGCCTTACGTGGATGCTTACCTGGGATATTCGACACTCGAACGTGCGAACACCGCCGTCAGATTAGCGTCCGGATATCGCATAGGCGATTCAATACTTGCAGCGAATATTCATCAAGGTCCCCCTGGTGTTGGCAAACATACCGTAAAGCTCTCCGGTGTCCCTCCAAATGCAGATCTCCATGTATTCGATGTTTTTGGGTCCAATGACGGAGTCATGATGCGCAGCAGGCCGAATTATCCCTCTCTCAATTTTGCACTCTATCATCTGCAAGCCGCGCTCGAGGCCCACGGCGAGCTTACATCAATCACGGTTATGTCCCCACCGTACAAAAACCTAGAAATCCGCGGCTGGGCTCGCTTTGCCTCACCAGCTGCAGCTGACCGTGCATATCAAAGCCTTCATGGCAGTGAATTGTGTTTCGGCCACGGAAAACTGGAAGTATGGCGCACCTTTTCAGCTACCTATAGGATTTCCAATCAGGTATTCGAAGCCTTATACGATGCCATGAAAGATCTACGCGACCATGTTACATCCCCCTGCCACGTCAAGTTCTACACGGACGATAGCAAGCAAACCGGGTTTGTCCGCGTTAGGCTCCGCGCACCAACGCTGTCCGGGCTCGCGGAGCTCAAGAAATCGTTGAAAGTTATCTTGCAGGGAGAAGTGATCAAGATTGGCGATCAAATTGTTTGGGACCCATACTTCTTGGGCAAGTCCGGGGCCATGTTTATTTCTGGTGTCTCGCATAATAACCCTTTGGTAATCATACGAATCGAAGAAAGAGAATCCTGCATACGCCTGTTGGGTTCTTCACGACATCTCCAAGGTGCACGAGGTGCTATACAGGAGCGAGCATTGCAGATTAGCTTACAAAAGGTTCAGTCGATCCCGGTGCAATATATCTCACACAGAGTGCTAATCGGTTCTGTCACCAACAGGAGGTTGTACCAGCTAGTGTAGTTGTTAACACAGGTGAGATGATTCTTCATGTTTGGGATGCCACTAAGACGTTAGACCACGCATCTATTGTAGGACGCGAAAGGCAGCAACATACACATTCTCAGGATTCCTGCAGCGATTACATATGCCCAATCTGTATAGACTGCGCCTCATCACCTATTACTCTGGAATGCGGCCATACATGGTGCAAACGCTGCCTGATCAGCTATCTACTCGCGGCTGTCAACACAAGGCTGTTTCCTCTGCTGTGCATGGGAGGGAGTGGAAAATGCAGTGATCATATCTCTCTAAAGATAGCACAAAGTTTGTTATCGTCGGAGGACTTTCACCACGTCGCACGCGCCGCTTTCTTCGCCTACATTCACTGGCAGTCTAGGCCTTCCGACTTCCACCACTGTCCCACTCCGGACTGCCCGCACGTTTACCGCAACCCTCCTGTTGGCGCTCTACTACGCTGTCCTTCATGCCTTATACGAATATGCGGAAAGTGCCACGTCAAACATCATGACGGTAGAAGCTGTTTGGATTCCGAGAATGAGGACCTTCGCATGGTCGACAAGTGGTCTGTTGGACGTGACGTCAAGAGGTGTCCCTCGTGCAGGATTGTGATTGAAAAGGTAGACGGGTGTAAGCATGTAGCATGCGCTCACTGCCATGCTCACATTTGCTGGGAGTGTCTCAGTTTCTTCGATGTTGCTAGAGACTGTTATCGTCACATGCGAGGATGCCACGGTGTAATATAATAGCTATAGGCTAAGTGCCTGTGCTATAAATGGGTCCTTCTTCGCAAGTCACTACAGCTTGAGAGGGAGTACTGTCATCTATATTATGGCTGGGTAGCCCTGACCTCACCCGCCCCTTTTGGCTTCTTACCCGGGCCTTGTACTATGTTACTCGCCCTTAAGCATGAAAACAGTTCAGCTCAGGTTACAGAACAACAGCACACAAACATTTAGCAAAGCACGAGCTCGTAAGTATTCCAGCATGAGGACAAGCTTTCGTAGTGCACAATACTCACCTAAACATATTGAACCAGTGAAGTGAAATTGAGTACAATATGCTATTATAGCACCCATCGGCCGTTTACGGTCAGCATGAACGACGTCTTCCACTCGTTCCGCTCGCAATCAACAGATATCAATTAGGCTTCCGAGTCAGACCTCACGCGTCACGAGCCTTACATGTGATGCACTCCTGGGCTTTGAACATCTAAGCGCGCAGGAGTGGTCTGGGGTCCCTGCACCACATGCCGCCCCCTGCCGAGTTTGTATCTTTTCGTGCTCAGGTCTGTCGTTTTTGGTCTTGCTGTAAATCACATATTTGGGTATTTTTTATAACTTTACAAGAACTTTTAACCTCTGGGCATGATGTGGAGGCACGATACGCCGTTCGCCTGACTTTCGACGCCCGTGAGCATGTAACTCTTCGATTGGATGACTTGTCAGACCATTCTTCAACGTGCCACACAGGCTTATACGAACACACGAACAAATGACTGGAATCCAACGTCCCAGTTCAACTCACCTTCGCAGCTTAGTATTGGTAATATGTGCAGCCCGAGGGAACGGCAAATAAAACTCATGACACATCCTGGGCCATTCACTGATCGCAAACAGATATCCTAACATAAACCTCCATGGTTTCAGTTCTAAGGGAAATCAATATACAGATCTTTGATGAGTTTATACAATAAACCAATCTCTTCTTCGCTAATTTCGTCGCACGTACGGATTAGCAGCGTCTTCAATGCAATTCCAGCACGTTCCCGAAGGTATATGACTTCTTGCAGTTTGTTCATATGCTGCGCGCTTTCTTCGCGTGTGGATGAGCACCAGTCGGTCAGGTATAGCTTCTGCAAATGAGGCAGTGCCAATCTGCTAGCTGGAACAACCTCCAACGCCTTCTTACGACTGTTTGGCGTCCTGTCTCCAACATTGACCTCTACTCCAAGCAGGTCGAAGACGTCTTGCTTTGGCACCTGACCTAAACATAGCTCCCGAAGCTTTCCAAGTCCAGTAATCTGGTTCTTCCACCGTCCTGTCCGTGCGAGCAGAGCATCTTCATCACCGGCTATTTCCAAAGACTCCAGGCTGTCCGAAATCATTGCATCCATTCCCAGGGTAAACGACTCTGCCTTCTTCCGGTTGGTGGATATAAGATACACCTCCAAGCAAGGCTGCGGTAAATTCCCTCGATATAGATCCCGCGCTCCATGAAAGTTTGCCCATCCTCGAATCTCTGTATGCCAGGCGCTCGAGTGATGAAGGCAGTTATAAGCCATCGTGCGGATCCTTAAGGAGCGGTCACATACACTACGCATGAAAGCAAGTATACGCTTTGTTTCGGACTTGCTGCCCTCGTCGCACTGTACAAATATGCACGCCAAGTTTGGAGGGCAAATATGTTCGACGAACTCTGCACACGATTGCGGACGCTGGGAGAGAACTCGAAGCTCGCGAAGGTATTCCAGATGAACAACTGCCACGCCGCCGCATTCTTGTTCGCTGGGCGCTTGGAAGACGAATTCCAGCTCCAAGGTCTCTAGAAGAGGCATATCCCTGAGAGCGCTGATGAGGGTTGCGACATTAGGACGCCGATTCGATGCTCCGACGATGTCGGAATCTGTAGGGGGCGCACGCAGCACCAAATGTTTCAGCGTTGGCCTAAACAGCGTATCCCCAAGTACGGAGCGATACATATGGATCTCCAAACGTTCAAGAGACGGAAGACAACAAGTAGCCAGGTGATACTGGATATACTGATCGCTAGAGGGGTCATGGTCGGCGGTCCGGAGTGATATTATGAGGCTACGGAGCTGCGGTGCGTCCATTATATGCCGGCGATCTTTCACAGCAATTGCTTGGGGGTTATACATGTAGAAATGCTCGATTCTGGGTAATGCTTCCAGAATGAGGTCCAAAATATAGCGTTCAGGACGTCTCATGCGGTTCTGGCAGATCACAATCAAATTTGACGTTCCGGAGCGATGGAGCATCTCGGAGACGCATTCGGAGTTTCGTGTAATCCAGATGGTACCCCAAAGCTGTTTGGTATTGAGTGCAATCCGCCTCAGTTTGCGGCAGACTTGAGTCACTGTGATCCACTTGTAAGGATTCCCGTAGTAAGTTCCGCCAGTTTTGAGACCACCTGGGCCGTATCTTATGGGAGCTGTGACGTTGTTGTAGAAATGAGACAGGACCTCCGCAATGATATGATTGTCCATCTTGCAGATCCATGAAAGAGAGTTATATTCATCGTTTAGAGACCCCCTGACGTGTGATAGGCGTTCAACACGTTTTAATAGCACGTTAATCTGTGTCTCCGGCGGTGTGAGTCCAGCATTCAACGGTATGCTAATGATGGTAGGCATGTATTTGAACCGGTCACTTTCACTCCTGAATTAAAATCCAAAAGACATACACTGCTGCGATGTTACGCGCTGAAGTCGCATCCACGGGCCTCGAGTCGTTCGTCCTGGAATTATCTGCCTGGCACTTCTCCATCATGTGGGAACAAGGGGAGGGGAGGGGAGGGGAGGGGAGGGGAGGGGAGGGGAGGGGTACGGCTGTCAATTTATAGCAGCAGATACCGTCGCTGTGTTTCGAACGTCATCCTCGGCGGCTGAAACAGTCCTTAGTTAGATGTACCAGCCGCTTCAGACCCCGTTTTATTCAGATCCCAATCCATGGAGGTAATTTGTGAATATGCCGTAGCATCAGATTTGCGTCTACTTAATGCGTTTTAAGCATCCTGATGGACATCAGGTCGCAAATACACGTTCCATAAACGGGATATAACAATACTTTTCGAGGCTAAAGTCTATAATTCTCAGATGAACAGCTGGTTGTATCAGTCAGACATCCGAGTCAGTCTCGAGAGGACCCGTGACAATACTTAGGCGTGAAGGCCAGATACTGATCCGGACAAAATTTGCGAATTCGAGGACCTGAGGCTGGATACGTCCGGACAAAATTTAGCCCTCCGGAGGTGCTTGAGGTTCAAAGCTGGATACCAATCCGGACATTCGACACCCGCTTTGGGCAACTTCAGGCCACCCGAGGCCCCGCAAAAGGGCGCTAAACCGGAGGTGAGATCAAAATATCTGAAAATCTCCTTATTTGTGTAGTTGACGCTTATGAAATCGCCCGGAGGCGAGATACTATCTGGATATTTTTGGTCAAAATCTCGACGGCAAGTCCGGACAATTTCTTTCGGCGTCGAATCTGGCCTCTCCGCCTATTGTCAGGGGTCCTGTCTCGAGACCACTGCCCCCTTAACGAGGGGCAAAAGCAGGCCAGAGCGCGCTCGAGTTCCGAAAGGGATCGCTGACCTGGATAAATGGTCATATAATCGAATATCAGGAAAGATCACGGAACATTAATGTGCGAGGAGACATGCAAACTTTGTTCCGCATGAGAAACGAGCGAGTTACGTAAACTCTTTCAGCGAGTATCTGGGAAATGCCCCCGCTGCTTGCCGTAATCGGTCGCCAGATGGATCCCGATAGCCATTCAGCCTTTTTCTACCCCTGTGCGCAGGAAACATACTAACGTCTCGATGATTGGTCGACTGTGCTTACCTTCGAATAGGAGAATCATGGGAGAACTTGAGAGGAAAAGGAAACTCAGGTTCTCTGGCCCCTGTTATTTGATCGATCCACGGGTAGCCTGCCAGTGCATCAGGAACAGCTCGAACACAACCGATAGATAGGTTGACGCTGCATCACCCGTACTGACCGCAGACAAGCAGGAATCCCATCATGTAGCAAGGGTCCGGTGAGCACGCATCTCTGTAGATGGTAGCTACAGCCAGTGTTGTACCTGGGATGACTGGTTTAGTTCAGTTCCAGTCAAAACGCCGGTTAAAGTTCCTCAGTTATAACTTATTGGTCAACGGCGAAATGACTGAACCGCGACCTTGATAGCCGCCCTTGAAAATATGCCCAAAGATCAGCGCACTCACGAGTCCCCAGGCCTCCCGAGCCGATCCTGCCCCAAACGCTCTGAAAGCTTGGTGAGAAATGAGAGGCGCTAGAGCGGTCATCAGTTCGGTTGATGAAACGGTCACATAACCGTAGTTGCGTAACTGCTCGGGAGAACAACACTGGCTACAGCACACAAATTAGTAGACATGTAGTTTATATCATCGCATGCCACTCCCAATGTTGATGAGACCCATGATAATAATCGCATTGCAAGCTAAAATAGGTATATGCATGACCTATGTACTACGCATAAACTACAGGGCCGGGCCAAGTCACTGCACCATTTCCGGTCAACTGCCGGCTGCATCTCGAGTACGACTAGTAGTACAGTTCCTACGTGATACAGAACCTGACGGAGATCTTAGTGTATCCGTAATCAGGTAGTCTCCTACATCCCTTGAGAAATGTATGTCCTGAGTACTCAATGCCGATATGAGTACTAGCTATTACTGCGGTTACCAACTGCCAAATCGCGTAACGAGCGCATAGATCAACTCAAATGTCGGTGAGCTAATCATACACCCAGAAAGGAAAAGCGGTTGCGCTAAACTACGGCGGTAGAGAGACACATACCGATGAACTTGCTGAAAGCCAGCCGCCACCGTTCAGGACGACAATCTTGGCCGCGGCACTGATCAAGCTAAAAATTCTTGTTCTTGATAGCTGGGGTTGAAGGAGTCGTACATTGAGCTATGTCCAGAGTATGGGCCCGGGTATCGCTTGGCCGAAATTGAGAAAGAGGCCATGTGCAGATATGGAGGAAGTGAGAAGGGATGAGACGACACAGGTCGACGCGCGGCGTGCCAGCGCGACTAGTACTATGCTTTCTGGGGTGTTCGGAACACTCTCACTCCTTACTACTGGTATTACCGTCCTCCCTCATCTCTTATCTTTATAAATTTTACAACCAAAGATGCGCCATCATGTGCTCTACAACATATATCATGTTCGAATGTGTGGGGTCATCTTGCAATTGGAGGCGAGAGTTTGGGGAGTTCGCAAAAACGAGCGTTTCCGAACTCCCCAGAAAGCATAGTAACTGAGGAGGCAGACACGAGATTCTGAGCCCCGAAGGTTGAACGTGTCTACTCTGCCTGGGGGAGACTCACTGAGGACGGAATAGCGCGTAGATCTGACGCTGTCTGTGAAGCCCACTTACCCGTTAGTAAAGTGCGCTGTGCGGTGGTAGTAAAATGCACTGTCCGTCAAATAGATAATACCGTTGTCTTTCTGGAGTCGCTTCACTGACTATTAGCGCTTCGTCTTGGGTATCGTAGTCAGCGGAAAGGGGGGCCTCTCTATTAGTACCTTCTGCTGCTCGTTGTGCTCGATTGCCGCTGCCGCCGCCGCTGCCTGGCGCGCGCATCTCGTTAGCTTCTGCTTCGACGATTTGCACGCGACCCTCGAGTTCAGGCTCGTGTTGCTCAGAGGCCTGTTCTTTTTTTCCGCTCAGAGGCCTGTTGTGCCATCTCGGCGACATTGCGCGCGCCTTCAACAGCTAGCCGTGCTTCATCGGCTCTCTGCTCCTTCGCTACGGTGTCGTCACAGCGTGGTGCGTGACTTGGTATATCTTAGCGTGAAGCCGACTGACTTGCTTTTTAGTTCCTCTATGATCTTCTTTGCGGCTGCAAGCTCTGTTTCGGCTTCTTTCTTTGTGCGCTACGTGACCAAAGGTAAGCACGATACGCTTAGCTGAGATAAATGTTAGCACACTGACCTTACTTGCATTTCCCATTATGGCGTATAGATATCGGTGACTCGTGAGATATGCAGGGCCTGAGGGGATGGTGGTGGTGCGGGAGAAAGCGAAAAATGCGACGCCTCGGACTTAAGAGCCGGCCGTGAGAGGTCTAGAGGTGAGTACAGTTTTGGGAAGTCGCGCGCGTGTGTCTTTACCTTAGACACGTTTTCTACGACCAGCTGTGGTCCCGCAGTGGTGTCACAGCTCTGCCATGGCTCGACAGATCAAGACGGCCAAAAAGAGCATCCTATGCACTCGCGGGTGCGGGCGTATGGTGGCAGTCAATACGGCACGTCGACATAGTCTTGGCCAGGGCCACGGTGGAATTCAGCGCAATGGCGCACAATCAGCCGTCTGGCCTCCTCAGACGACACATATCAGAGACCTTGCGACTACTGCCGCAGCATCCCTTCGCTCACTCGGCCAGCGGTTCCTGCATCGCCACAAGAATCAGACATCCGAAGTTCCTCTCGACACATCTAGGCAGGGTGAGCGTGCTAGGTCATTATCCTGTATCACAATATATTGTATAAAATAGCAGCTCATGCGTGCTGTTAGCAGATCAAGCCGAAGCTCAACGTTACAACGGTTATGAAGAACTTGAGCCAGCCAACGCGGCATCAGGCCAGGCATCCGTGCCAGTTCAGACACCCAGTCAAAATGTAGCTGATATCGCTATTTCAGCCGCTCAGGAGAGGGTATGGGCAGGCCACCTGAGAGCTGCCGGGGCGGAGGATGCGAGCGATGATGAAGACGATGGTGGAGATGGTGGAGATCCGAAGAGTGGCACCTGTGCAGACGACGCCCTGTGGGATGATGAGGAGGGGTGTGACAACGAATACGAGGTGATCTCTGCGTGGGACCGTTTTTACGAGTACTTACAACGGGACTCCGGGAGCCTGCGTATGTTCGTTTTAAAATTGTCGGACAGGCAATACTAACTACCGCGGCGCTCATAGACCCAACATTGTCCAAGGAGGATATTAACTACCTCCGCCCATTTACTCTGAAAGTCGACACTCACATGCCCGGTGGCACGTTTGCAAAGCTCCAGGCGAGATAAAGGGTGTGCGTGTGCCACACCCGCGTCAGCCCACTCACTACGTACCTATAGATCGTTCCCGACATCCAGATGTTGCAGCCTCTCCATCTGAAACCCGAGTGTACGATGCTGCCAATCTCCCTCTTCGATCCCATGAGCCGTTCATGCAACAGGCACATGAGGTGCAGTTTGTGGGAGCCGAGGCTGTATCTGAAGCTTGTGCTCGGACTTACGGAATCAAAGGAATACCTGCACTCTCCTCTCTATCATCTCTCCCTTTTCCTGGTTCATTTCCTTACGACTTCATGCATCTCATCTGGGAGAACGTTCTGAAGAATCTCATGCTGCTATGGAGTGGCGGCTACGGTAGTACAAAGGGCTTGATGCTAGTAAAGAGGCGTATGTGTTTGCAGCTGCTCTCTGGGAGGCTATAGGTGCTGCAAGCGGGGACTCGGGGGACACTATTCCTTCCTGCTTTGGACCACGGTGGCCCAATGTTGCAACCGAGAAATCTAGCTGGACCGCCGACAGCCGTTCCTTTTGGACCCTGTTTGTCTCTCCCATCGTCCTGCGCAATCGCTTTGCACACCCGAACTAGTATGACCATTTCGTTGAATTAATCTGTCTCGTTAACCTGTGCCTACAATTTGAGATGAAGAGGTCCGACGTTGCTATCATTCGGATTGAGTTTATTGAGTGGGTACAGAAATAAGAGCGGTGAGCTCGCTGGTGTCTCTTTTTTTCCAAAAGTTAGCTGCGCAATAATTGATCTAATATGTTTGCCTGTCATAGATTCTACTATCAGATCACTTCAGCCAGCCTTCCGAAGCCGACGCTTTCCTTTTGCAAGTGTCAATCGATATGTTTTGGATCGTGCTCGCCTCAGTCATATACGTGTCTTGTACAACATCGCTGATTACCTCAAACTCAGCTCATAGCCTGCACTGATACACAACCATCCCCCATACGTATACGCAACCAGCCCGCACTCGCATACGCATATGCAACCAGCCCACATTCGCAACCAGTACAGGTAAACGAAAAGCGGAAGGCGGATCAAGGCGAACAGCCAATCGGAAGGCGTCTTTATCTCGAGCTCCGGACCAATGAGGACGCCCGTTTGTCCTGTTAATAGCAGACGCCCGCACCCCTTATAATAGGGACTAGCAAAATCCCGTGCGCTGCACGGGGATTCAGATTACTTATCGTATGGCATTTGAAGATTCAATGTTCAACAATAAGTACTGTAGTGTTCAAGCCAAAGTGAGAGCTCGAGAGAAGAGAACTCCAGCAGTCCACTCATGACATGAAAAGAGCCACCGCGGTTGACTCGGAAGGCCTAGGATTTTGGATGTGACGGTCACAGTGCGCGCCCCCTGTTTGATCATGAAGCAGAATCTGACTTTACGCTGCAGAAGCGGACCACGTATACATGGCTGGAAGCATGAGCCCGCCCGCGCGCATGAGACTATAAGGAGAAACACAGGAAGTGAGCTCGAAAGTTCATGGCTGGAAGCATGAGCCCGCCCGCGCGCATGAGACTATAAGGAGAAACACAGGAAGTGAGCTGCACGGCGAAAAAATGACTACAGGGTTTGCCCGGTCCTTGAAAGACCACAAGGAACTTCGGCATTCTAGCTGAATTTCATTAACATTAAATGTTCAAAATATTTATATGGCACATTCACATTACATGCAGACTAACACCCGCATTTTTTGAGCTAGGGACGTGTGACCAACGAGTCATGGACGGTGGGTCGAAACGGGCTCACCCGCTCGTTGAAAGGGCTATATACGGCAGGTGAGCTGCCATATATAGTATGCCATCACCGTTTTCACGCCCCAGGCGCCCAAATTTATCATGGCCTCCCACCCTCATATATCGGAGTCGCGACAGCGACACCAGACTGCATTACTATGAGACGGGATGAGTAGGTAGATGCTGCGGCTATCCATACACAAGGTTTCCCAAGTTATTTTGTCCCAAAACCGAACGTTATCGAACCCTTCCAAGGAACGGTCCGCTTTCAAGGAGCGGGTAAATCCTGTACATGATACCCTCAAAATTGTGAAAGTTGATGTGTAATATATCAATCAATATTAGGAATCGTACCTGCCGCTTGTCGGCCTCCTCAAACAAGTCTAACTGTTCGGCACTTTGCAGATGACGCTAATAGTTGACCTTGCGACAAGGTGGCAGCCATTCTGAGCCACACGCCGCGCCCTCATGCACATTTTGTCACAATGTTCGTGAGCCAAGTCTCAGCGAGATTTACCCAAGTGAAGCGCTACAGTGCCGCTTAGTATTCTGCATACGCTATCTCTGCCTCTGCTCAATGCGAACCCGAGGTCCATGGCTTCAGAGCGGGGAGTTTAGCATCTAAACACCTGCTGGTCAACGCATGTACCACATCTGAAGAAACGTCAATACCGCTACAGCTGTAGAATACACTCCGTTGTTGATGTATCTGCAAGACTTGTCACTCTCATACGTAGATGGCCTTTTATTGAGATCCAAGTTGATGTCATAGCCATAGGGTTTGACGTCATGATCACTCATATTCTCACCGAAACTGCTGCATCATTGCCTTATAAACAAAGGAATACGTGCTGTATATATGAGATAACCGTCCTGGAATATTTGAAGACGTCCGAAAAAAAACTACCATGCCGGAGGGCGAGAGTGAAAGCGCCGAACTAGCGATAAAAGAGAACTCTGTAATTCCTCTTTATTTTCCTTACGGAGATCTTGGATTTTAACCACGCATTCGCACATATCGGTAAACAAAGCGTGCATCTTCTTCAGCTTTCCACTGACGGTATCCATTAAAGCTGATATTTCGCCCTCGCGTTGCTCCATGGTTTTGACAGTGCCATCGAGGGATAGAGTCTGTTCGCCTTGAGACAGAATACGTTGTTCGTGGCACAGATTAGCATGCGCTGTCATGTATATGAGCTGTATTCAGTTATAAGTGATGGCATAATTCACATACCCTCGGCTGATCCCATAAAAGCTTGCATGAGTTCCCCGCAGCGCTTCTCATTGTCCTCCGATTGTAAAGCTCTGTGGAGCAAAAACGTCAATAGAGATAACTCTGAGAACAATGGGGATATTACTCTGAGTCGAGGGAGTAGTTTATGTGGTCCCAGTAGGTATAATAACATGTTGTCTGCGATGACATGCATTGAAGACATCGAAGAGCCGCATCCTCGTTCCAGAGCTCGAAACATTTCTCCACACCCTTGTGTTTGCAGTGATCACACTGTAATTTTGCTCAGGACTCATGCATAACATATGAAAACAAACACATACTCTTGAGAATCCTCGCAAGACTTTGATCCGTGACCATGCAGGAGGAAGCATCCACACCTTCCTACCATGGGGGGGTGGAGGCAGAATGGTCAACCATTGCTCAACGAGGAAAGATTCTGCAGCCATTGTGAGTAAGAACCCGAAGGCTGGCAGATCCAGAAATGAAAGAATTTCACACCTTCCGGACGTTGCATGGCAGGGAAGCTTGCTGCTGAGGATAAGGACTAACGTGATGTAACTCGGCCGGGGAGTGGGGAGGGGGGATTCTGCGTCTACACGAATAAATTCCGCAGCTCCCTTTAAACACCCCAATTAACGCGACGGCGCTTTTTCTACCTCGCTGTCTTCGACGGAACGCGTCTATCATTTAAGTGCCCGACCTTTGAGAGTAAAACACGCATTGAATTGGCTAGCCAGGAACGCCCTTAAACGTCGCAGCACGCGCCAAGCATTACTCAACTAAAATCGCGTATCTGACCCATGAAATTGAGACTGGAGCTGACGTGCCGTAGCGACAAAATCACTCGGCTATGCGCATATACTGCGGGTACACCGCTGTGATATCCAGGCATATGAGACACTCAGAAGACCTTTCCAATTCTCAATAAACAGTGCTGCAAGTAGTATTAGCAAGCTCATCCCTCCTCAACGTTTACAGCGAGTCACAATTTCCACTAATGGTGTAGGATGTGAAAAGCCCCTTTGATGGCATGCTGCCGCGAAAGAAGAGTGGTTCATGTAACTCAGGCACCTCGGCCAAAAGCAGATCAGAGCGCGCCAGAAATATGTGAGAAATGGATTGGTACAAACACCCAATCAATGCGCTGCAGATAAAACGCCTTATACTTACACGCCCAGGCGAAAAAGTTATCTGGAGGATATCAACGCGAGTGATAACCGCGCGATGTACGTAGGATATCCGTCAGATAAATTATCGAGCGCTAAAAGGGCGCCAATCACAAAATATATGCGTCCGTTAACCTGCGGATATCTTTTTCACCTGGCCGTGTGGATACTTATAGTTAGATATTCGCAAATATCATAGAACATTGATATGCGAGGATTATATAACCTTTGTTGCGCGTGAAAAGCGAGCGGAGAACTGTCAAAAAGCGGACCCTTTTGGCGAGCCTAAGAAAAACGCCCAAGCTACTTGCCGAATTCGATTACTCCAGATCGTTCCCAATTGCTACTCAGCCGATTGTACGCCTTTGTTCCCAGTTTCCCGTTTTTCGACGGTTTTATAGCTTTATCTTCAGCCCAAAGAATAATGACAAGAAAGAAGAACAAAGTGAACTGTTTACTGCAGGGATGAAACCGCTTCTAACTACCAGGGTGCGGTTACTTGTGTTGATCGAGTCCTGTTGTGCGCCTTTCCGAAAGCCTCTGATCGCCGTTTGCCCGTGGTGGTACTACGGCGCCGATGAATGCCATCAACTTTCAAAGAACAAAACCCTGCGCCAGAGTAATTGCCCCGGCAACGCTGGACGTTTGCTGGGAAGCATGACTATGGGCGCTGATGTGGCGGCCAAGCATGCCAAAGAAACGCATGAAATGCGGTAAAACGGCCTCTCAGATAGGATGATCATTGGGCTCCACAATGCCCATCCCGAGTATTGCTTTCGGATGCTTTAATTGTGGGTTTATGGGTTCTGTAGCTGTATTATCCTGGGATTCTTTCGCGAAACCGAGGACGGTGAGGCCCATAAATCTTTATAGCGCTCTTTATTGCCGTTCATTCGACGGAAGCGACGCATGTTCGAGAAACAACTGCTGCTCGACTATGCTGTTTGGAGTCATCCGTATCCGTAAAGTTGAGCAGTAACTTCGTGAATCTGTCACGAAAGAAGGTTATACTGGGGGCCAAGGGCTCCGTATTGTGCTGGGACTCAACCAAAATTTCACAGCAACGTTTGAAGTCATCGGTACTTTTAGACGCCTTGTGCAATTGAATCGCTTATGAAGTACTGTATTTCATTCGACAAAACATGGTTTTATGATTGCCGAAAGAATTGACTCTCGGGATGTAATAGTGTTTGAAACGCGTTTTCAGTTTTGCATCGTTTGACTACCCCGAAGACTTGGCGCAAACTGCTGACGCTTGCCACCTCTTCGCCGGTGGCAGAAAATTCGCGGCAAATTACACTCAGAAAGTGCTGGTGGATCTCAATTGTGGTAGAAGATGTTTCAAATTTCACAACCAGGATACTCGATTGCCATCATTTCCTGCGTGTTATAAATCTCGGCTGGCGCTTTGAATCACTTCGCCACCGCGGGAAGCGACCGATGGATTCGGAACTATGGTTCCCGCTTGGCAAAAAAAAACAGCTCTAAGTTGAAATGCGTATCTGAATTGGGCTGGGACTCAACCAAAATTTTATAACGACGTTTGAAGTCATCGGTACTTTTAGACGCCTGGTGCAATTGAATCGCTTATGAAGTACTGTATTTCATTCGACAAAACACGGTTTCATGATTGCCGAAAGAACTGACTCTCGGGATGTAAGTGTTTGAAACGCGTTTTTAGTTTTGTATCGTTTGATTTCCCCGAAGACTTGGCGCAAACTGCTGACACTTGCCACCTCTTCGCCGGTGGCAGAAAATCCGCGGCAAATTACACGCAGAAAGTGCTGGTGGACCTCAATTGTGGTAGAAGACGTTTCAAATTTCACAACCAGGATACTCGATTGCCATCATTGCCATCATTGCCTGCGTGTTATAGAGTCGTTTCCAATGCGCTCCAGCGCCTTGATGTCTCGCGACACGGAGCGTTCATGTTCCCTTCGTGTCACGGATCTTGCGTAGTCTGGGCCCTAAAGCCTACGTAAGTGCACTCTGGAGTCAGGTCCGAATTACTGCCCCTGATGGCAGTGATCCCCAACTCTACGCCTCAGGCTACCGGGGGAGTCGGAGTCGTAACGTGGTCCGGCAACTGACTCGGACTAGGCGGCCAGATCGAAGTGTTGCAGTTCGGCATCATGCAGATGAGTATAGATTTGTTGACCACCGAAGTCCACCACTTCCGTGACCAAGGCGCGGGTCCCGGCTAGTACCTAATAATCCACTATCGCTGCGTTCGGCTACCAAGGACCTTGTTCAGTAAAACCAACGTAAGTGCTGGCAGGCGCACATCGCTGCAGGCCTTCGCGCCTTCGGCGCTACGGCCAGCAGCTTTCTGCGCAGGATCTTCGGAGGCTGGTCATGTCATTCATGCTTACTATAGTCACGTGCGGCACGTGCCACACACAAGCGTGCAACACGACTCAACCCCAGACCCAAAGACCCGCTACACCGGCAAGCTGGTAGCGGGAATCCCTGAGAAAATGTAACAAAATGAGGTATCAAGTGTTGTCTTTCTGATCGCCTTTGTTCTAAAAGGGATGAAACGAACAAAGGGAACAAAGGGAATTTAGAGAAAATGAATGGGAAAGTGAAAGGAAAAGCCGTCATTTTCTCTTCGGAAAAAGGTGATGCCAAAGGCAACTTGTTCCCTCCCTTTTCTTCACATTTTCCTTGAGAGAAAATAATGGCAGATACGCAGTGAAGCTGGTAGCGGGAGCTTGTTTTTAGGCGGCTGGCACCTTGCACCGAATTCCTCGAGTGGTAGCGACAATTGAATGCTACCGTATGCTATATGTAAGACAAAGAGAGCTGGCTTTAAGCCTCAAGTCACCTTCGAATAATTGCAAGACCAACTTAGCACATTGCTGCAGGTCTGCGCGCCCCTGGCGCTCCGACTAGCAGCTAGTATGCGCACGCTGTTTATCTCCCAACAAGCGCAGTACATGATACGCGGACAGTACACAATATCCGCTAGTTTTTGCAGCAATAACGCTGGCAATAAGAACCAAACCATGTATTTAGCCCTATAAAACGTTCGCGATGTGAACCTCATTGTTTGAAGAGCGCTCGAGAATAGCCTACCTGCCGCTTGTCGGCCTGTTCAAACTGTTGAAGTTTCCGGGCGCTCGCATTCGCGTTATCGGGCTGTTTGTTACCTTATCGGGAAGTTATCGTAGATATACTTCCGTTTCGTTTCATCGCCTTGACTGATTTATATGTTTGCTCTCTCGTGCTTGACGCCACTATGGCAGTTCAAACTGATTTGCATTCGTCTCTCATATACCTATGTGATCTTCACTGCCTCCCCAGACCTCCATATATACAAGCATTAGCATCACCGAGCACCTCAGAGCTTTCTATTCACTCTGAGGTGTAAGTCTTACTTTGGACTCTATCCTTATCATAGATTCACTCGTGTGTTTATAGATAAATACTAGAGAGCTTTCTATTCACTGAGGTATTCACTCGCGTGTCTATAGTGTTCGTGCGTGCTCTCCGATTGGCCAGCCTTCGGCGCCTTGTCCCTGCGCGCGGAAGTTCCCGAACCGAACTTCATCACAAACAAGCATCAGCCGTTATGTGGCGGATAGCGTGGGCATATGCTGCTGCGGGTATAGGATATTCCCAGCCTCCTTTTTATAGCTCACTTGAAGCTTAAGTAACCTCAGGATGTATCAAAGATGCTGCCTAACAGCCGATGAAATTGACATGCTATTTACATAACTATCCTTCATAGCTTAGCTTCAAACCCCTAGCACTTGCGTAAAAAAACCTGCTTCTTCTCTAGATCGGATTGCCTCGAAAATAGACCTCACTATTTCGAATGACTGCCCTCCCCCTCTCCGCGTCAAGTCCTGCAAGTGTAGCACATCTAATTTGGGGTTGTTTACCCTCAAATTATCACAGGACGTCTGTCCTGCGTCAGAAGAAGTCCTTTTTACTTCGAGAAGCGCGACAATATCTAGGCATGCAATGGGACCTACAGAAAGCTCGCATAGCCTTGACATTTCCGCTATCCTTCTCGCCCACTCCCCTTCTGCCACACGAAATGAATAGTCGTCTCCATCCAATAACAGCCGCTCGACACTTGTGGGACAGACTATGTCCAACATAGCAAGCGTCTCAAACTCATGGCTCCATAAGTTGTCCCAGCTTCTCCATAGTAACAAGTCAACGTGAGGTTCACCCGGCGGATCGTTATCAAGAAGCTTGTTAATGCTGTGGCTCTCTGTCCATCCACGAAGGCGGAGAATGTTGTCCTCGCATCGTAATTCCATGGTTCTTATTTCCGGAAGGCCTGCATTGGGGGGGTTAAGTTTCTTCCTCATGGAATGAGACAGCTGTCCGAGCTCATCTGAATAAACTCCAGGGCATTCTACAAACAGTGATGCATCTGCTGGGAAGGATAGATGGTCCAAGACAAGGGTGCATGTGGATGCACAGTGGGCTATGATTTTGAATGACGTAAGAAGGGGTAGGTCTGCAGTCGCGGCCATATGGTCACTTGGGCTTGGCGTACTGAGGACGAACTGTAGTTGTAAAGTTTCGAGAACTGGAAGATCAACAAGGATATTCACTAGTTGCGTCAAACTGGCGGGTCCTTGATAGTTAGATCCGTAAATATGATCCTTCTCATCCCCATGTAGGGTGAGATGCTTGAGGGTAGATCGAAGGAGCTTTCGACCCCACTTCGGCGTGAAGAAGTGAAGCTCTAGCCGATTCAGCTGCGGAATATGACAGGATCCAAGATAATCCTCGATATCCATGTTATATTCGTCGTCGTCATAGTATGCGGCGCACTTCCCCAGGACGAGATCCTTCAAATTCCCTCCATCGGCGTGATGGGTAGGTGGTTTTAACTTGAGTGGAATTTCACCACATATCCTCTCGATTCTTGGAAGAGAAGAGATAATCAACGCCATGCAGTCGGCTTGGGATAGGTAGAGGGAACTGGTGGGCGGCCTCATGATGTTGATTGTTAGACTCCGCGAAATGCTACGCTGCAGCATCTCCTCCACGAGTTCCGCATTCCATGTAACCCAGATGGTTCTCCAAAGCTGAGGGGTGCTGAGCGCTGCTACACGCCAGAAGTGACAAACGTGTGTGACGCCAATCCACGCATATGGGAGGTCTTCTCCCCAGCAGTGACTTATTGTCTGAACGGCACGCCCTGGAACATGCATCATGACATACAGCCAGATGAATATCTCTGATAGGAGCTCTGGAAGAAGCCCAGAGGCCGGCGTGCTCGAATTTAGCATCCTCCTGATGCGAACAAGCTGTTCCAATGCTTCCTTCTCCTTGTCCAAGAGAGATTGTCTGTTCATATTTTGCGCTTCATGTTCCATTCTGAGCGCGTGTCAACTTTAGCTGAAGGATAACATACAGAAATGGCGAAAAAGCCTTACTGCACTGTCATTTTAGGTCTCATGATCCTGCGAATGAACGCTATATGGGAAAGGGAGGTGATATGCGTGACTCGAAAGGAGGCAGGCAGCTCATGAAGAGCTGCCAGTTTTTGTACTACGCGATAGAAGCGTCTAATATTACAGGCACCTAGAATCTTGACTTACGTAAATCGAAGGCTAGACCGGTGTTTCATCTCCTTCTAACAAATATCAGCACCAAACGCCTGAAGCACAGAGAAACGATGCCTTGAACTCCCCATTCGAGAGAGGGCTGACTCAAGACTGCCCTGCACCTCAAAGTTCCGCAGAATAATAATTACTGAGTATTCCTTTTGTGTGATAGCTGGTTAGTTAATGATGGAATGGATATATTATGCTACCTTTCAAGCCAAAATGTGCGTGTTTTCTTCCCTCAAAAAGCTACCCTTTGTACTAGACGAACAACGCTCGACAAGTCGATGAGGCGTCCTTTTTGACACGCACAAAGGTAACCTCGCTGCACTTTCCCGGATCGGGCTGCACCAGATCGCTCCTCAAGGCTCCCGGTTGCTCTTTGAGAGCTTATTTACCTTTGTGCGTGTCGAAAAGAATGCCTCATTGGCGACTTTTCGATCATTGTTTGCCAAGCTCTTTATCTAACTTTTCTACTGTAGATTAATGCTCAAAAAATAGCTACAAAGGTAAGCCTTTCTGAGATGCAAAATCCGGGTGGATGCGACCAACTAGGAATACTCAGGGGTTATCATTCCACGGAGATTTGCGCGCCTTTGTCAGCGTTTTGCCCAAGGTGCGGGGTACACCCCAGGCAGAAGCTGATCAGCGCACATCCGAAATCCTCACAAAAGGGATTGATTCACGCACCTAATGTGTTGCGGATAAAGGACCCCATATGTAGATATTCGTAAAGATGACAGAGCATTGATGTGCGCCCGAACATGAAGCCTTTGTTTCGCTCGAAAAACGAACGAAAAACCGTCGAAAAGTGATTTCTTTCAAAGAGCATAAAGGAAACCTGTCGCTACTTTCCCAAATCGGTCACGCCATATCGCTCCCGATGGCTACTCAGGGTGAACATTATCACTTTTTGATGGGTCTTCGACAGCCTCATAGCTTACCTTTGGCCAGGGGAATGATGGCGTGAAAGGATAATAAAATGGACCTTTTACTCCAGTGATAAAACCACGTCAAATGGCTTGATTGTTTGCGTAAATCGACCGGTGTTACGCGCTTTTCTGAAAGTCGCCAATCGGCGTTTGCCCGTGGTGGTATAGAGAGTGTTTAGCGCTCGCGCTTCCGGTTCGATCCCTGCTGATGCACTAATTAGCAGACCCTCCTCCGAAATACCTGATCCACAATTATACCATGATCATGTAAACATCATTATTTTGATGTGGTCGGTACACAACATATGAACGCATTCTTTACGAAGGTGGAGGTTTCTTCATAGATTGTATCTTGCCGCTCGACGGCCTGCTCCCTCAATCAAAAATTCACCAGTAAACCAGATTATGCCAGAAGTCGCACTTTCCGCCTGTCGGCATGTTCAAAAGAAGTCCCCTGAACTGTCATCGGAGAGGTGAGCCTCTACCCTCCGCCAATCAAATCGGGGCTTCTCGTCTAGAATTGCTGCCGAATGTTTCAAACACAACATCGAACCGAGATCGAAAGATAGCCCGAATGCGCCCTATTTCTTTTTCTTGGCATGCGGGGCGAATATGAACTCAACTTGCGGGAAACTTGGCTTGCATGTAAATGTTCAAAACCGGATCAAATGCGCTTTTTGAATAATCCTACTAGGAAGCTCTGTTTATAGCCTGACACACGCTTTATGAGGCTTGCAATCGCCGCTAACACTTAGCGTGGCATGCTTAAATACGACAAGACCACCAGAAAACAGTTGGGGTGCGCCTAAACGATGGTGTTATTCCCAGCCAGCCATTTTACTACTCGCGACAAATGTAACGGCACTGGTTCCCTGGAATCCTACTTTCCGCTCGTCGGCCTGCTCAAAAGATTTAGAACATGTGTAAATCACATTTTTGGAGGTGAAAGCTGTATATGTGTCCAAGATGATATCTGCAGTCAAACCGACGTACATTAACTGCCGTCATAAGCCTGATGCGAGTGGCAGGATCATAGAAGACTGCGCACTACCTAATTCAAATGCTGTGTGGGTAAGCCAATCGCGAGTCAACCCGGGTTTGAAACTCGACTCGGCCCGATGTTTTTTTATAGCTTTACTACGCGGATTTGCGAGTCATGTTGGCTGGTAAGCCTTGATTTTTAAATGCCCGCGGTCCCTCACATCCGCCATGTTCAGATGTTTGATGAGCCTCATCAACCCAGTAGTGGTTTGCAAACGTGTCGCGGTTGTAGCAGGTGTTCTACTAAAGTGCTTTGCCGAAAAAGAAACTGTCATTTATGTTACAAACTGCTGCAAATGTTACCATGCACGGGTTTACTGCTCAAAATGCATGGGTTTACCGCTCACACCGGGGCACTGTTTGTGGGTGTTTACGAGTTTAATTGCGTAATTGTTACGAAGCAGCCATGCTGGATTTGATTGGCGTCGATAGTAATATGCCCCCGTTGAAACGTTTGCACAGATCTTGCTACGCGCGGCGAGTAAAGCCTCAGAAATTCAAATAACTGAGGATGGGAGAACGGGGCGCAATGTCAGCTTCAGAGCCTCATTGCACGCTTGAGTAGAGGTAGGGCCTGCGCCAGTAACTTACGGCATTTCTTGCCGTATAGCCTGAGACACTCTACAGCTGATGATTTTAAGATTAATTCACGCTGCCTGATTTGCTACCGTGCTCAGGACGTGAATTTCTACATTAACCCTCACATGGTCTCACAGGCTACATATTTAAACTCAGAATGAGCATGAAAATTATCCGACGACAGCGGATTTGGCTGCTTTGATCACTAGATTGATGCTTGGCGCATTACTACTTCTGCGAGACGCTATATCCTCATTACTTCCAATGCGTTTATCCCTCATGTATACGCAGCAAACACATGGAATCTGATGACATAGCGCAAGACGTTATCTGCTCTCAAACTGCCGAAGTTTGCGCCAATTGGTGCCGAGCGTCTGAAACGCACGTTGGGCGCTTTCTTATGGGCAGCAGTATATAAAACCGCTCTCCTACCACTTTTCTTTGAGTATATCTAAGGAAGATTTCGGCCTCCCATATAGGAAACGAGTACAAAGGGAGCATCAGCACCTGCGGCCACTCCCTGAGCTTCACCATAACTTCCCGCAGCTACGGCTGCAGCGTCCATCTCCCTAACAATGACGGAAGAGACAGCCGTCGGGAATGCGATGATTATGTTGTTAGAGGAGCTAGACGGCATAGCTGGGTATGTGCTTTTTGCTGATTAGCGTACCTTATACATATTTAATCCAGCTACAGCTTGAGCCCTGCCTCTTCTCTGAATCATTTGAGGCGGCACAAAATTCAAAAGAAGATCACGAACGTTTCGCGCAAGATTAGTGAGGCAAATCGCTTGCTGAATAGCACTAGGGCGAAAACATCCGGGCTTCCCCCAGAGATGCTATCTGAGGTGTTTCTACACCTCCGCGCCTCAAAGCCCTCCCGCGCAGATGGTACACCGTATTTTTGGATCACGGTCACGCATGTTTGTCAACTATGGCGAGAAATAGCTCTCAGTGATCCACGGCTCTGGAGAACGATATGGGTTACAGGAGACGTTGAATGCCTTTCACAGATGTTCCTGCGCTCGCAGAGCTCACTGCTATCGATCTACATTGTAGCCCGGAGGTCTCTTCACGCACAAGCCCGTTGTCTAAATCTTATTATGGACAATCTTCCACGAATAATAGGCATCTACGGCATAATTCCCGACCAGATGAAAGAGCAGGACCGCGTGCAAGAAGGACCAAACCTTAGGGAGCTCGTGCTAACACCCCGTACCCTACGTCTCACAGATTCCGTGATCACCCAAGAGTATCTTGGGGCATGCAGCCTTCCCTGTCTTCAAATACTCAAGCTATATGGATACTCACCAGGGTGGGAATCAAAGCTCTGCCGACCTACTCTTAAACATCTTGTTCTACACTCTCATTCGCGGCGT
The DNA here is from genome assembly GCA_001986395.2 of Irpex lacteus. NCBI lineage: Eukaryota > Fungi > Basidiomycota > Agaricomycetes > Polyporales > Irpicaceae > Irpex > Irpex lacteus. The sequence goes on along the minus strand of MQVO02000010.1, from coordinate 790,761 downwards.
GGCGGTTGCACCACAATGACCGCTTTGATTCAGGTCCTGAAGGGCCTTCCTGTGTTAGAAATGCTGGATTTACGCTTTGCACTTCGTGATTCCAGTATACGTAATCTTACGGAGAGCGTTGTGGAGCTCCCGCGGCTTTCTGACCTCAGGATGGTTTCACATTCCGCCCGTGCATGCACGCTCCTCTTAAACCACATTTCCTCCAAGAACAATGCGTCGCTGTGGATCGGATGCCCAGGAATATCTATTGATGATATCTCCGCCCTATTCTCCACCATAAACGTCGCGATAAACCCAAGTGGCATCTGTAGCCCCAAAACTGGTGCCAAGTCCATTCGTACCGTTGCATTCCATGCGGGGAAGACCCTCCGCCTTCGAGGATGGAGTGAACACATCAGCGTACGAGAACTGGGCGTTATTACTACGGAACCAAAGGCAAGCCTTGATGTGGTTCTATGGCGCACATGGGACAATATAGAGCAATATCGGCCTTCATCCCTGTTTGTATTTGATGCCGTCAACGTTAACAACGTGGAATCCCTACTTCTCGACGGTCAAGATGGGATATTTTGCATTCCAGAGGGAGCATGGTCCGCCAAGATTGCTAAGATGTTGAAGCTTCAGGAGCTATGCGTAGGACCCGTTGCTGCGCAAGACCTCTTCGAAATGATGACCGTAACCTGCAATCCGGGTGTTCTTAATGAAAGAGTTATTCCAGCAAATCACATGTCTTCCACGCCTGGAGAAAGGGGGGGAGTGGTGGAGGCTCGGAGGGAGATTCGACGCGCACGGGAGCTTAAGGTTCTGGATCTTCGGGTCCCGTTCAAGACGATGAAAAGCGGGGATATCACGTCAAACGCTCTGGCGTTGCTGATCAAGGAGAGAATCAATGCACATGCACTAGTGGGGGCGGCGTTCCACAATCTGATTGTTGAGAACTGCTATTTTGGAAACGAAGAGCTGGGTGAACTAAGAATTGCATTGCCAGAATTTGAGATTACTCACAGTACATAATAAATGCGATAGTACCACATGGATATTGGCTGGAGCCTTGACTGATTTCCCTTGAGAATGAGAAATGATATCATTGTAGGGCTATTATGCCGGTATATCATCAACGCCTCCACTTATGACTGCATCTGTAAACATCGAAACGCCTGCAGGGCGTAAGAAGACCCAGATAGTCGATCATATTGCTCAAAAAAAACTCTGACGTTACATTTTAACTACAGGGTTTGCCCGGTCCTTGAAAGACCACAAGGAACTTCGGCATTCTAGCTGAATTTCATTAACATTAAATGTTCAAAATATTTATATGGCACATTCACATTACATGCAGACTAACACCCGCATTTTTTGAGCTAGGGACGTGTGACCAACGAGTCATGGACGGTGGGTCGAAACGGGCTCACCCGCTCGTTGAAAGGGCTATATACGGCAGGTGAGCTGCCATATATAGTATGCCATCACCGTTTTCACGCCCCAGGCGCCCAAATTTATCATGGCCTCCCACCCTCATATATCGGAGTCGCGACAGCGACACCAGACTGCATTACTATGAGACGGGATGAGTAGGTAGATGCTGCGGCTATCCATACACAAGGTTTCCCAAGTTATTTTGTCCCAAAACCGAACGTTATCGAACCCTTCCAAGGAACGGTCCGCTTTCAAGGAGCGGGTAAATCCTGTAGTCAGCACAGATCGCAACAAGGAGTCGTTTACTTACTAGCGCAAGGAAGCTGTTTACTGACAGACATCCTTGTCAATTACCCTGTAAAGTATGCCGGTGTAGTTAGGGTGCGATTGTTTTATACTATGGTAGGCATCGCAGTGGCCACGGCGCTCAATATCGAAACGCGGATTAGTGGTAGGCGCCCTCTGGCCGAATCTCACCAAGTATCATGCAGACAGCAACGAAACAGATCCTCTTCGAGTTCCTATTTGAGTACACCAGAATCAAAACCGCTGCTGCTCTTGCGCATGGAGTGATCGTCTGTCGGCTGATCAGCACTCTGGTCGACTTCTGGCAGAGTATGATCAGCATTATTACTATCCGCGATCTCCACCAAACAGTTTTTCTCGCTGCAATGATTAATGACGGGAAATCGTTGAATGAGTAATTGGAGGGGAAATGCGAGCGCCGTGGAAGAGTTAAGAAACAAGAATAAGGCGTCCAGGTCTCTGATTCGTTTGTGGACCTCGGTGAGCTTTGCGACCAAAGCGTGGTGACGGTGCCGCCCGGTGTCGATATGCTCCGGATTTCCTCGGGGTACCTCCAAAGCATTGGATCCTTGTACATTCAGGGGGTATCAGCAGGGCATTTAGAAAGCTTATGCTCTCGTTATAATCCGCGTCGTCACAACATATGTTCTGTAGTATTCATAGTTAAGCACCGCCGTCGTATATTTTTCACTGCAGTACAAGGCATTGCTTTTATACGCCGGTTATCGGACACGTCACAGTATATCTCCTGACCATCAGTGCACTATCTTCACGGCTTCATCCTTTCGATATTTTTCTTGCGTGGGCGTGTCAATCATCTGCAGTGGAAATGTTATTGCTCGGCACCATCTCATGACAGGGCGGCCATGCATTGTCGGGCCTGTGAGATTCCTAGTCACAATCTTGGTATCTTCATATACAGCCTATCACTCTCTTGTCGTTGACTCTGTGTGTATTATGTGTGGTATAGTTATTAACATCTCATGAAGTGCTCATGGGCCATATGTATCGCTCTTACGCAACCCTGATCAGACATTGTTGTCAGATATTTTGTTGGAAGAATTCAACAATGAGACAACCTACTTTTACTCTTCCGCGTCGTGTCAACACCAATGAAATAAGCACAGCTCATGGTCGCTTCGTTATTATTGGCAGGGGAATGGAGGCGGCGCTTTAACTCTGTCCCCGACTTGTCAAAGCCAATCTGCCGCCTCAATGGCGTTATATTTTTGACACCGTACTTCTTCCCATTTTGATGGGTTGAAACTGGCGTTGTATCTTCTTTGAAGGATTCAGATTGAGTGCTGCTCAATAATATCGCTGATAGAAAAACCTACTGCCCCTGTTCTGCGGCGTGAGCGACCGTGGGTGCACATTTCCGGTCGCAGATTCAGCTGATTCAGCTATAACATCGTATTTTCCCCCAGCTGTGAGTCATTTGATGGTTAGATGAGGCTTCGTTGAGTGATTACGTACTGCATTGCATGATTGAATTACGGTTGTGATCATCGCCAACAGGATACAAGATACGCTCAACTTCTGACTCCGAGTCGTCTAACCAGACCTCCATGTCTGATAATGAGGGTTCTTTGTCGCCTTCATTCCTTGTATGCTGGTGCATAGGGAGCAGAGGCTGCTCTGCGATATGCAAAGTTTGACCGTTGTTGTCTTGAAATCTAGGATAATCATGAGGTTCAGCTTGTTGTTCAGCGATGTTGAGGGCTTGAAAGAGTCGTACAAGGTATTTTTCATTGTGAGGCGGTGAGGAGGCAAAAGGTCGCCCAGATGCAAACTTATATAACCCACTATAGGCGCCACTAACGATGCATTTGATGAGCATTGGCGCCATTAAAGTGCATTCGGCGGATCAAACTGCCATCATTTGCTGGGAGTTAATATGTTCGTGTGTTCATGCTATAGAACACAAAAGCGGTAGATAAATTGCTTCACCAAAAGGCTGACACTGATGAGCGCAGGTACAAAACGCACAGGAAAACGTGTTTCCACGCCTGATATGTTGTTGATGCCACGAGGGCTAATATTTAGGTCCTTATGTGAGTAGGAGAGGGATGATCTGCTTGAAGCCACTCCACATACATCATAGAACAAGCTCGGTGGTGAAGCATGAATTTTTCAACAATCATAAAGGGGATATGTCCGTTGTTTCCCAGGAGGTGTTGCTTTAAATTAACCCCACAGCGCTAGTCAGCGAATTGTGCGCTCAGAACCGCAGAAATACAATTTCTTTACTTCTAGAAACATTCCGCGTATCTGTCCTCAAAGGATATGTGCGCACTTCAACGCCATCAACTTGACGACGTCAGATATATCAGCGGCAAGAAGTGTTTTACAACCAACCCAGAACGCTGCCATTCAATACCGTCGGTCGCACAACGATAGAGTGGTCTATGCCTCAAAGCAATGAGTGCAGAATTCAAACACGTCATGATCCGGTGTGACAACGCGAAGCGAAACATTTTCGCAGCATGAGGCCTCTGATACGCGGAATCCTAGACAGCGGGGGCCGCGTTTCAGATCAGGGCGAGTTCGTAGCCAGAGACCGCCAAATGCAGCTTCCAACCGCTATATCATTGTGAAAACGCCTGTAGGCCACATTGTTTCACACACATATAACGGATCATAAAACCCTCCGGCCGTTTGGCTAGGTGTAAGCTCAGCAAATGGAGTGCTTAGATATCTTTGCCGCAAATTACGCCTGTGTGTAAATTGATGACAAGTTACCCAGCGTTCTAGTTTTTGCTGTATGTCAGTGTATAAAATACAGCACGTTGAGTTCCGAATCAGAGATAAATTCCGACAGCGCGACTTTGCATCGCATACCTTGTTCAGTTCTACCATTCTCTGTACTAAATCTTGCGGGCACCTCGGATAAGAAAGGTAAGATAACCAACAGAAGACAAGATAAGAAAAGGTGAAATTCCCACGCATTGGGGACATGAACGTTATATGTCGCCAAACATCAGGGCGCTAGAGCGCATGGGAAACGATTCTACCTTCATCCTTCAGGAATTGTAATAGCTATCGTGTAGGCTGCGCAAAGCTGACCACCTTTGATCGGTGAAATTACAGCCAAAACCAGAACGTTCACTTGCCATCAATTTATACATAGGCGGACTTGACGGGAGGATGGCGGCACTGCTCCTCCAGAGCTCGAGTCATCGAAGTGTTCCATTCGAGAAGTCATATTTATCATTGCGTTCTCTTGATGCAAGAAAACTTAGGAATCACACTGTGATACAATGTGATTTCCCCCATGATCTAGTCATTTTCACACTAATGGAGCGGTCGATTGGAATTCAAAAAATATTGTGATCCGATAAAGCAGCTTCTCCCACATGAAACGGATTCCTGCTGATACGCGGAAGTCTGGACGGCGAGTGCCGCATTTCAGATTAGGGTTGGTTTAAGATCAACACCCACCAGGCCCCTCCAGCCGCTCTAAGTATCTTTGTGAAAAGGACTATACTGAGCTTGATTTTCGATACAGTACCGCTTGGCTTCTGCTTATCAGCAGCACTGGCCAGACCGCGTTACGAAGACAGGTACTCCATAAAATAAACCGTGTGATAGAGTGGAAGCGCAGCAACGCCAAAACAGATCTTGCTACGCGATATGATGTGCCAAAAGGAATGGAAGCAGTCATTGGAACGGATCTGGACCTCGCCAACTTCTCTTTACTCGGAAATTACGCGCATCAGTCGTGTGACCATTGCTGTTGCAGCCAAGCGTTGCAGCCAAATCCAAAATAATAGGCCAGTAACGGATGAATTGCATAGACTCTGTTCGAGCTGATTACTAGCGGAAGTGGGCGGTAGTCTCCCCAAGTCAGAGTAGACACGTTCAACCTTCGGGGCTCAGGATCTCGTGTCTGACGTCTGCGTCTATTAAGCCCCCTCTTACCGTACAGTGCCGTAGCGCCCGTGTTTCCCTGCCAAAATGAGCGCTAAACCCCTCAAAACATGGCCGTATTTGGCGAAGACGACCAAATTGGGCACTCTAGTGGGCGGGACGAAAGAATCGTGACGGCCGCCTGTTATGGAGGGCCAAAAGAGAGCTGATTGCGTGTTTCAGCAAAGTCCGACTATGTGTGTGTTCTTTCGTTTTGAATCTGGATGTGAGAAAGTTCCAAAGTTGTAACGCACCGGAAGCTTTTCGTTTACTTGGCGAGCTGCGGATTGAAACAACGAAAGAATTATGAACGTTGAATTTACGTATGCTGGGACACGAGGCACCGCCCTTGATTCGCGGTCCCACACTATTTGCGGTGTGTGATCGTACTACGTAACGCAATACAGCAGCAGGCGGTGAACTCTATCCGCCGTGATACAGTTGATTGCATGACGATGGGGCGGTCCTCGTCTCATAAAGATGGGAGAAGCAGTCCCCGCAGCATCTAGCCGTTGATACGCGGAACCTCATACCAGGCCCAGCCCCCGACTGCTCAATCATTGTGTAAACGACTGTATCAGTGAAAATGACGGAAAGCTTGGAAAGCGTCGCTTGTATCGGGGGCAGCTCGCGACATTCCGGTGTCCATTGTTAGTGAACTGACCGGCAAATTTTGCCAACTTAACCATTGTCTCACTGACTTTAACGGTCACGTTCACGGTTATCATATGGTGCGTTTCCCCAGGTCGTCATTAGACAGTACTTTGGAACCTACGTTCACAGCTAGAACCAGAACGTTAGGCCGTTTCCCATCAATTTACACGTAGGCGGACTTGGCGGGATGACGGCGGCATTGCTGCCGCAGAGGCTTCGACGCGTCCTCCAGCTCACGCCTGGCCCAGCATCCGGAGATTTTGGTGGTCCGCTTTATATGTGTACAAAAAATGCGGCCTAAGTAACGTTCTGGTGTTAGCTGTAAGAAAACTTTGGGCATATGTCTGAGCTTTACAGCGCAAATATATGAGCGGCCTGAGAGAACGTTTGGCGAAATGTTTTGAGCGCCAAGTACATTTCAAGTTCGCGGCGACATCGTCACAATGCCTTGTTATTGTGCTGCATAATCAACTCGACTTCTGCGCCCAACACATCCTTTCATTCTGTACAATATATACATGTCCGTGTATGACAAAAACTGGGAGTGCGAGCTGAGACTTTTCCACTCGTCGCTTCGTCTTTTTTTCCTCCAAGGTTTAATGTCCGTCGTGTAAATAACATGTGTGGGACTTCAAAAAATATAGTGCCACACCCGTAATCGCTTTGCGGCTGACATCCCCCGCCTGGACCTAGTCCCATTCGACTGTTGGAGAGGTGGCTTCGTTCACCGTTGAGAGCATCCACGGTGATCAGGCGCAGACACCGCTCCCTTCCCTGTCAGAACAAAGAAAGAATACGATCAGAGTTGGGCGTTGCTGCTAAGGTGGCTATAACTGCCGTGTATTCTCATGAGTTGGTATCTCTACCCTCCGGCTTTGCACCCTAAAGAAATGAACCTCCGATGACCTTCCTCTCCTGTGCTTGCGGCTGTTGAATGGTTTCACTCATGTCATCGGGTTATGATGATGGTGCGGTATTAATCAACAGCCAGTCGCCATTGTTCTCCTTTGACATCCAGGCTCGCGCTTTTGCACGCACCGGCATGAAGCGGTAGATGGCATCAACTGCCGTATCCATCAGCGCAAATGGGTGTTTGTAAAAACGCATCGCAGCTGAGTTTGAATGCTCACCTGCCTGAAAGTCACCCCGCAGGAGGTCACTGTTAGTGAACACCACCAAGACGTCGGTATAGGGTAAATCGGGTACGATATTACGATTGCTGAAGGATGAGGTAGGATCGTTTCCAATGCGCTCCAGCGGCCTGATGTTCGGCGACATGTCACGGTGACGTTCAACTCCCCGATGCGTTGGCATTTCACCTTTTCTTATCTTGCCTTCAGTTGCTTATCTTACTTTTCTTATCTCCCTTTCATTTTTATATCTTACTTTTCTTATTGCAGTTTCAGGTGTTTATGTGTCTCTGTCGGTATTAACTGCACTCCTTCTTTGTTTTTCTATCATGTGTCTCTCTCACAGTCAGTCATTGCCATATATATTAGACGTGAACACGATGATTGTCGCTACGATTCCTGAAGAATGAAGGCAAATCGTTTTTAATGCGCGCCACCTGCAATTATCAAACTCAGCAGCAGTTCAGCAGCGCTCCCTGCAGGAGTCGTACTTGCCGCTTGTCGGCCTGCTCAAAACAAGTTCAAGTCAGTACCAAGGTACTAAACATTCCCATGATACATTCTTTTGCTTGAAACATCCCTGCATCACTTCAAATTTTGGCTGATCATGGTCTGTCTGAGCAGAATTTCAGTCATTCGCTCTCGTGAAGTTCAGAAAGTTCAGAAAGTGGGTTTTTTTCGCATCAATATTGATCTAGTCTAGTAGTATACTACATACGTGCTCACCTCGTAATATTTGAAGGCGAGAGAGAGGATAAAACCTACTGTTCATGAAAATTGGCGTTTTCGAACACCGCGCGTGCGATAGTGCTCAGTATTGTGTGGGTGAGTGGAGGGGGCGTGAGAATAGGGGCGGGCCTGAGGCCCTGTATGAGTTGACACGTGGAAAACACGCGCCCAGCAGTCTTTTGCCCTCACGTTGCGCGAACTTGGCTGTGATCAACCTCTGAATCAGTCGACATGAACCCCCGTGTTGTAACGTATCAAGAAAAGGAGGAATCTGACTGCGACTACTCGGAAGCGTTTCAAGAACAAGAGGATTCTGACTGCGACTACTCTGAAGTTTGTGAGGTCTCCATGGACCCCCGTATCGTACCGTTCCAGGAAAAGGAGGATTCTGACTGCGACTACTCTGAAGTTTTTGAGGTCTCCATGGATCCCCGTATCGTACCGTTCCAGGAAAAGGAGGATTCTGACTGCGACTACTCGGAAGTTTCTGAGGTCTCCGTGGACCCCAGCATCGTACCGTTTCAAGAAAGAAAGGATCCTGACTGCGACTACTCGGAAGTTCGTGAGACAAGAGACAGCTTCCATGTTGTGAACAGGCTTCCCGCACCCAGTGCCATCATGTATCGCATGGAGGATCTGCACAAGCTTATTCACACGGGAGACATTGACTTGGACCCTCAGTACCAGCGAAGTGAGTAGCAAGCCTACCTTTATTTCATATGCCTAATGTCCGGGCTTTACAGAGGTAGTTTGGTCTGAAAGCAAGCAGATGAAGCTTATAGACTCTCTATATCACCACTATTACATACCCCCCATTATATTCACTGTCTTCGAAATGCACGACAACGAGGTCAGACGATGCATTGACGGCAAGCAGCGGCTGACCGCTATCCGAAAGTTCATAGACGGAGAGGTATGCACGTCCACAATAAATTTCCGTCCATACGGTGCTAACGGTGCCGATATACTCTAGATTCCATGTGGGTGATATTCTGAAACGGTATTTATATAGCTCTTACGAGTCAATATTAGACCTGGACCCCGTCACCTTGAGGCGTTTCTGGTTCAAAACATCACGCTCGAACCGTGAAGAAGTGCCAGAACCTTGGAAACAAGACTTTTTGAATATGCTTATTACTTGCGGTGAGAAACTCCCGCAGTTCTATTACTCTCATCTCTGATGCATTTTTCCACTTCAGTTGAATACAGAGGACTTCCTGACAGTCTCGAGCGAGACATCTTCCAGCGTGTTCAACTTGGCGTTCCTCTCACAGCCGGCGAGAAACTTCAGGCTCACACATCTCCACGGGCCGATTACATCACACAACTCGTCTCATCATTTATCATCAGCGACGTCGACATGGGTATTGCGGAATACGTTGAATTCGATACGTCTCGCGGGCGTGGCTTCCAAGCCGTCGCACAGATGTCCTACTGCTGTAATAACCTTCCCAGGCAGCACTTTCCCAGCGGGAGGCAGCTAGACGAGTGGCTCAAAAAAAACGAGATGCCTGGAGATGCATTCAAGGGCGCCTTAGAGGAGAGTCTGGGCATGTTCAAGGTCATAGCGAGTACTCCGGGCTTAAACGCTGGGTTCAAGGAAGTCAAGAACCGCGTCGCTCCTGCGGAATTTGTGTTTATTGGTAAAGTCTTTGTGTTGTATAACGCACGTTATAATGTACTAATAGCATTCAAGGTATTCTATTATACCACATGCGAGGCTGCGATCAAGCTCGAATTGCAGATTCCATACTTCAGATGCGCAAAAGCGTTCGAGCAGCATTCAAGGACGTTCGCGCGAATGGGTTAGTGGTGAAGCACCTGTGGGAGTTTATAAATGATAAGAAGCCGATGTAGTATATGTGCCTGTATCGAATCATTGGTTCTATCTCACATATTTCTTCAATGTTCTTTCAATTTGGCAGCCGCATAATAAACCAGTACGATTGTGGTGCTTCCTTTCCATAACGTAAAGCTTTCCAGGAGAGCCAAAATCAACCTTCTAGTGGCCAAGAATTGCAAAATAACGCTACCGTGGCAATGTTCGTCGATACCTGCTTTGAAGACAATGCCCTAGTCAAAACAGCTACGTTCACCTGGGTGAGTGAATTACATGCCGAGGAAGCGACATGGGGTCATGAATGACGTTGACGAGCAACAGGAATTGTTGACACGAGAGTTAGTAGAGGCAGTAAACTTATAAGAGATTGATTTCGAGTTAGAAGATAATGAAGACAATGCACCGCTACATGTACCATCACTAGAAGAACTATAATGTTGTAATTTATAGCAGCTATTAGCAAATTACATGAATGACAAAACATATTCGCCGAACTTCGAGGCTTTTGTACCAGTAAGAGGATTATGCGGACGTGCCACACCATGACGTTGTGATTTTCGAGCTGTGCTACTAGCCTTAGCTTAAGTATCAGAATTAGCGTAACGAATAGATGATAAACAGCTCTTGCTAGCTGCTGCTATGCTGCTCTCTGCAGATACTACCGACGTCGACACAGTCACGGCGAAGCGTACACTATCCACACTATCGACATCGACAGCTGTCACCTCAGGTTCAGAATCAGCACCAAGAACTGAATTGCGAACCTCTTCAGTGCTGTGAATAGGGCTGGCGCGGCCAAAATTCAGTAGAAAATTCGTGTGAGATGACGAAGATCATCAACAGAATTGAGTTCGTTGCTTGGTTCGCAACGAGAACGAGGTCGGCATCGGAAACCGGGTTTGGTGGTGCATATCCGGGGAGTAGACGTCTCCATTCCTTCTCACAGCCACCATGCCTCGAGCTCGTTTAAGATACTCTACAAGTGTTCTCATCAGGCGACGATGATGATTTTGAGGCTGAACTTTCCATGACCCTCTGCAGAAAACGAGACGGTCGAAGCGAGGGGTGGCAGCTGGAATAGCAAAGGCGAACTTCGTCAGACATTGAGCGAGGGGAGTTATCAAGTTACCCGTCAAAGACTTTATCCATACAGTCCTTTGTGTTTATCAGGTGAAGGATAGCCGGGTCCACGAAACTACGCTTCTCTGCACTGAGTAGCTCTGCGTGAACCATTAGAATACCGATTCCAGGGCTTCGAGATGTACGCCCCGCCCGGCCTTTACGCAGCTCAATCTTGGCCAGTCTAAGACCTTTTTGCACTACTTAGATAGACAACGACCTGCTCTACCGCCGTAAAGTTGATGCCTGCGCCGACTTTCTCAGTAGCAAGAAAGATCTTAGTTTGCGCGGTACTGAACGCCTGCATGGCGATGCGCTCGTGAGTCGGAGAGAGTCCCTCCACCAATAGTGTGTGTTGATGCTACTTTTGAAGCCGTACGTGAAACCACCAGAGTAGGCCCGTCAACATGGTAATAGACGATGATCTTGCGCACAGTATCAATCCGAGCACCGCAGGAAAGAATGAATCCCAGACAGACGAAAGACGAACGCTTGCTGTCGAACTTGATCACCACAGTGGAGAATACTGGTCGGCAGTTATTCAGGTTGATGAGCCTGTAGCTGTCTCGTAGTCCAACTGTACCCGTAGAGATTAAGTGGGTGCATCTGCGAAAGGGAGTCGGGAGTCGTCGATGTACGATGATGTCACGCGTTCAGGCTTTTTACTCGCCCATATTCCTCCGTAATCCGTAGGCAAACGAAGCAGATTTCAGGGGAGGGGTGGGGGAAGGTAAGAATTAAATGCTACAAAGCGTGCTGTATACCATACAACATGCGCAACACACATGTACCTACACGCGACCGTAAACATTAGAGGTGTTTGTACTCCGTACATTGACGCGCGTTCTCTTCCAGAATCGTCAGAATCCGTGGAAAGGCCCTCGAGGCCGAGTTCAAGAGAAGAAAAGAGAGAATAAAACAAGAAATGAACGCACAACGACAACTTGTTTCAATTGAAATACACAACCTACCACAGTCTCTCGCGGTATTATTTTGGTTTTTCTCTATAATTGAGTGATGTTTACGACCTCTCACCGCGAAGACGACGGGCGAGTGCGAGATCCTTGGGTTGGCTGGGAAGATAAAGGTAAGCGACAGATCCGATGAACATTGTCAGGAGAGTGACGTACATGGTGACGCGCTTGGCGTGAATAGCAGCGAGGTTGGTGTCTTCAAAGAGAGAGACGAGGTATGCCTCAGCCGCCTCCTGGATGGCCATGATAGCAGAGGACTGGAACCGCAAATCGGCCTGAGGATCCGCACAGGTCTGAGTCAATATCTGGCCCCCCCAACGGTAAAATATGCCTATTTGGCCACACAAAAAGGGGCCAAAAGGACTTAACTTACCTTGAAGTCCTGGGAAATCTCCCGAACCAACCTCTGGAAGGGGATCTTCCTGATGAGGACCTCTGTGGACTTCTGGTAGCGACGGATCTCGCGAAGGGCGACGGTGCCTGGTCGGAAACGACGGGGTCTCTTGACACCACCGGTACCAGAGCCCTGTTGTAGAGACAGTAAACAATGTTAGTATTCTCGAGGTATCACAGAACACTGAGAAAACCGCGTACCGGGGCGGTCTGGCGAGCGGACATGGTGACGGGCTGCTTACGAGGGGCTTTACCACCAACGGACTTGCGAGCGGTCTGTTTGGTACGAGCCATTGTTGGCGATGCGGGAGATAGAGTTGTTGTGGGTGGGTGGGTGGTGATGGTCAGGATGAAGGCGGCGACTCGAACAACTTCACCGCGGCGACTACTAATTATATAAGTATTGATACCGCCCAACGTGACGCGCTTGTGTGACGTCACGCGTCTCTCTCGTCACTCGCGCACAAGTTACTTCAAGTTTGTTTATTGATGGCGAAGTTTGTTATTATATATCGTCAAGTTAAATTGTTAACCCTCCCACCACAGCCATGGAGATGGAGCTACGCTCAAAGCAAACGTTAAGTAATACTTGCTTAAAAACCACCCGGCCGATGAAGGATTTAATTCAACGGGCGGCTGGCTCCTCCGAGTCGGTGGGACAGCATGCAAGTATGTTTGCCGCGGCCTTGTCTCGTCGACGCCTACACACCATTTATGTGAGCAGGGAAATATAAGCGGAGAGGTAAGATTTATGGATGTAGTAGATGGTGATCGGTGGGTACTGGCTGTTGTGCTACTAAGTAGTGATCATTTCTCGTAATTACTTGTTTTGAGCAGGCCGACAAGCGGCAAGTACGATTCCTGCAGGGAGAGCTGCTTAGTTTGCTAATTGCGGGTGGAGCGCATTAAGGTAGGAGTTGCGGAATGAACCACCAACTAAGTCACCCAAATGAATCACCCTCACAGATCGCCCATATGAGTCCCGGTAAGAGGCGCGGAATGAGCCACCCACTAAGTCACCCACACGGATCACCCGCAAGGATAACCCATGTGGTCTACCCACTGAATAACCCCGCATGAATCACCCGATGAATCACCGGTAGGAGCTGCGGAATGAACCACCCACTAAGTCACCCACACGAACCACCCGCAGGAATCACCCATATGAATCACCCACTGAATCACCCACACGGATTATCCTTCGTTTGGCGCCTGACCATTTTCCCCTACAGCTCGTACTTTGTAATGTATGTGTCTTCAAATTTTAGCCATGGTTAGGTTTTATCTTGTGTAGTATTTCTTGTTATGCAGCTTCCATCCCCAACCCTTCTTTTTCCACAGTAGATTAAGCTTAATATATATGTTGTCCGTTTATTTACGCACGTCACCTTGCACTTGCCATTACATTCTGTACTTCCTTCGCTATAAAATATGTTATCCTTGTAATTTTATTGAAAGTCATTTCAAGTAACTGGAGAAGACATGCGCAAATAAATCGAGTGTATAATGCTGCTTTATGTGCATATGGCAGGTTGGCTGAGCGATGAGAAGTGAAGAGGTATAATACAAAAAAAAACAAAGACAGAACGAGAGGAACGCGTGAACGACAGAGACACAAGCCTGCGTTATGTATGGGGTGTCAAATCACTGGGGGTTCATGCAGTGATACGCAAGGCTGCCCGTTATGATACGATAGGTACGATGATCCTGCGAGCTGGCTGTTAGAACCGGCAAAAACGTTGGCTACTTGCGCTGCGGCGCGCTGGCGATGAGGTTGAGAACTCACCGCTCATAGGCGTCAAGCCCAATCCTGCTTACGAAGAGTATCCCAGGTGGCTTGTTGTAGATCGAATATGGCCTCCCTCGTATGTTCGATGCAATATTCACATAGTGACGGCGCCGACGATGGATACTGCGGTGCGTCGGGGACAAAGTTAGATGCCGGATCCAGCATTTTCCAGTACATATCCTTGTCAACTAGCTCAAAAGCCCGTCTTTGTGCTGCAGATGCGCATTGATGGTCCTTTCGTTCATAACCCGAGAATAAACACTGAGGGGAATCGACCCAGCGGGTAAAAATTTGGAGAAGGCTCCTTCGCTGGTCCCACAGGAATTCGCGTGCATGTACGCAAGTGATAATCTCGGTATGGGTCAGAGTAGGGGTCCCTTCGTACGGAAAAGTAGTAAGCTGGTCGAGTCGCATGAAGGTAGCACATGCATACAACGCCATGGGAAGGAGGTCATCGAGACCATGCTTTAAAGCAAGGTGGAGGACGGCAGGTGCATCTTGATTGTAAGGATTGTCCCAAAGAAGACAAGGGGTTTCTTCTCGCTGATTCGGAAAAAGATGGATACAGTGGTTGGTATCCACTGTGCTGGCAATGTCCTTTGGATAGAAGAAAGACATTCTGCGAAGGGCATGTTGTCGGATAGTGTTGAATGAGTACTTGATTGCCATTTCAAGGGCAACGGCGACCTCTTTAAAGTGTAAAGGCACTTGATAATCGTAGAAGCTGCCAGCAGCAAGCAATATTGGTAAGCCTTCTTGGAATGGATCATGGAATTTCTCACCGGAATGTAGGGTCATAAAGAATGGAGAGGATAACGGATATGTCTTGCACCCTGTCTTGTGCAAGCCTAACAATGGAACAGTCTTCTATCAAGCCTTCTGCGGGAGTTTCGGGCTGAGGGAGAGAAAACATCTGACGAAAGACCTCAGAATGTGAGGCAAGCAGTGTGCGATGTACACGGAACCCGGTATTCTCTACTATGATGACTATGCTGCCATCATCAAACCAAAGAGGGTGTTTTACAAGGTCTTGAAAGGCCATCAGGGTAGCGAGGAGGGTGTAATGAGTCAAAGACCTAGGGTGGTACAACTTCAAACGTTCGAATTCCCGTCCAGCGCTTACTTGATGAATTTCGATAGAGTTCGATGTCGCACAAGTACAAACAGGCAAGCGGTAAGTACGATTCCTCATGTTTATATATAGTGTATATACCACATCAAAATGGCAATGTCTGCATACTAGCTATGGTATTATTGTGTACTTATCAGGCATTTCGGAGGATCTGCGAATTAAGTATGGCATTGGCAGGAATCGAACCCGCAGTCGTCCGGAAGCTGAAGCGCTGCTGAGTTTTAATGCTTTCTATAGCGGGGGCACCTGGTCCTGTATAAGCTCGATTGTTGATTCATAAGCAATCATTTCCGCTCGCCGATGGGACAAGATGGTACAGACATAGTAGGGCTATGTCGAGATCAAGGAATTGTTAGAAGAAGTTGTGTCATTGTGCGTGTAAAAATCAGTTCATGTTTGTGTTAGTGTAAGCGCTGGAGTACAAAAGCATCTAACTTGAGGGAGCAGCCGTCAACGCGGCGGAATACGATCTCATAGTCTCGTACCCAAAGACTTCAGACAGCGCGGTGGTTTGTTACCGTTTTGGGACAAGTCCGTGGCAAAAGAGAAACACCGGCGAAGCCTGAGATTCTTTTCCGTTCTCTTTCATTGCTAAAAGAAGTATTAGAACAATTCCTTCCGAGTCTTTCACGCAAGTACTCTTTTTCGCTATGGAAAACGCAAGCGAACTGGTTCAATTTTTCATATCTGTTGTTGATTTATTTTGAATCAAGAAAAACGTTCACAAAATTGATCACAAAGCAAAATAAAAACTGTAAGCAAAAGCGAAGAACTTCTATTGTGTTTTTCGGTTCAAAAAACGTGACACCATAGTTTGCTTTTAAAACTCACAAAAGATGAGGCAGCGTTCACTTTTGATTCAGATTTTTATGCCCATAAAATGTGAGCTCCAACCTACCATTTTATCTCGAAATCTAGGATTGCAAAAATGATAACCAATTGTTCACTGTTTTTCTAACCCTTTTTATGCATAAAAAATCCTACATCTGACGTAGTGGAATTCACAGGAGGCAGCATAGAACTCCCTAAGAAATTTCCGCCTACGTCGGACATGAGTTCGGAATGTTCGGAATGCGGATTCAGACGTTGGACGTATTCCAGATACGCCCCGTATTGGTATTGCAGAAGGCTGAGATGATCTTGGAGTCAAGGATGATGAGTGACGGCGGCGCACCGACGAAGGGAAAAACGTAACCTGACTTCAGGGTCTACGCGAGACGACGTTTTGTTCAAGGGACGTGAAGATGATCAATTTCGGTGTTTCGCTAAGCTATATAGCGCAGATGTTCAATGGTCATTACGCCGGCGAAAGTATACAAAGACTCACGTCAACTTGATGATTCGAGGAACAAGAACTCATAGCTTTGCATGTTTCTTCACATGCATCTATTAGCGACGCACACTGCTTCACCGTGGCAGCTTATCAGCGTGCAAGCACGATATACTGAAGCCAGATGTGCCTTGCGGTGGTCGATCAGGCAATAGCTGTCCGGGTCATTCTGAGTGTTCCTGAAAAACAACAATTACTACCGCTAGTAGGGGATAGAAGGCAGATGGTGAGACGTACGTGCGTGATCTACATCGATTGAGCTGTTCGTGGACGATACCCCGGCGGAGAGATCGTCAGGTGAACAGGGTTGTTAGTCGTGCCCAAGAGAGTGTGTTTTTGCAGAAATATCGAAGGGGACGGCGTGCATTTAGTCCAAGACGGTATACGTATTGCACTAGCAGCCGATACACACAGCAGACTAAGCGAACAACTTCTTCCAGAATCCAGATGGATCGCCAGCGATGGCCCGAAATTGTTTCACAGGAGGTTAAGCATTGGGTTAGTAAAATTAACCACATTATGGCGCGCTGCTGGAATGAAGAAGGGTGTATTTTGAGTGTATAAGAAGACTCGGATTGATGGATCCGAACACGGCGTACCTCTATCTTTCATTCTTGACCCGAAATATCCCCTCAACCCGCCTTTGCATCATTTTCAACTCAGTGAGCAAACATCGTCTTACGCGTCACCACTGCATGCCGCCGCTTCTACGTTCGCCCTAAGGCCTCAGCCTTCGGATTTTTGCGCAATGTTAGCGATACATCTTCCTCATATCATACTGTGATTTCAGATTTTCTGGAGGTGGAACGATTGCACAGGAAAGGCCGCACGAAGGTAACTTTTCGCCCGCCAAATCTACGCTTATGTCACGCAATGTCACGGTACTTTTGGCGTGTAAGCGCTTGACTCACTACAAGTGTTTTGTTCACCTCCCGTGGAAGCATAGTACACGTAGGATATCTCTAGGATATATTCTCGGGCGCCAAAATGGCGCTAATCATGGAATATATACATTCGTTAACCTGCGGATATCCTGTGGATAAGTATCTTTCTCGGTTTCATCCTTTTTCACCTGGCCGTGTAGCTCTTACTTGTGTGAGCAGGGCTGTCAAAGCGGCGGGATACGATTTCTGAACGTGCATATTGGCAGCGATATTATCAAACTAATTATACAAAGTTTGATTTATGTAGCGAGATATGGTGTAGATACTCACGACTTGTATATAACAACCAGTCTACGCGTAATCTCATATTGAGAACAACAAGTGAGTTGGCAGCGACTGCTACTGGCATAGACGTACAATGAAGCAATACAACGACAATACAACGAACTCACGTAGATTTGGCGGTCGGAGTACGGATGGGACTAGCTTCTGTGTTCTTGTTCTTGACAAACTGACTAAGTATGTAGTCGGGGCCTGTAGCATTCTTGTGCTCCGTTCATCTATACAGTATCATAAGCATTCCAGCGTATTTTGGCATGCCAACAGACCACTCACTCCGCAAAGGCGTCGGACTATTCCTCATCCATACCATCAGCCTTGTTTGTCTGACTCTGTAGGCAACACTCTGTACCTCCGCCGGTCAGTCGGTGTGTGATACCGTGTGTGTTCTGCATGCTATCGCGCATGTTTCGGTGCTGTCTGAGTATGTTTTGTAGATCTGGGACAAGTCGGACAATGGGCTTGAAGATGAATGGGGCGACGAAGAGGGTGAGTCCACAGATATGGGGGGGAGACGACAATACTCTGTCAGTACCCCATCATGAAAGATGCCTATCCTAACAAGCTTGGGTTGACCGTCCCTGGGAAGTGACAGGCATCCTGGACATACAGCAATCAGTATCAACACTCAACGACTAACGCAATGGATTCACTGCATCAATGCCTCAGAGTTATCCCCTCTTACCCCCGTCGCTACGCCTCCCTGCAGCATGAGCTTGCACGAGACACCGCAAGGACCCTCGCGTCACACTGCGTGATATCTAACACTGTCTGGGGGTACCTGCCAGAAGCTAATGGGGGTGCATGAGGGGAAGATGGTCGAGTTCGTTGCTGGTTGCAATGGAGAGATGGAAGGTTTATCAAGAGATTGAACGTGACACATACAGGCTTTGGGTGCGATAAAATCATACCTCCCTTCTCTCGTCTCCTCTCACGATCCCTGCACCCACGTTTGCCCACTGAATCCCGTCCGAATTCCCCTCTAATGCAGAGCGTTGAGATAATCAGGTACGCACCAACATTGTATACAAGACACGATCAATGATACTGACTCTGTTCTTAGTCAAGGCTCAGGTCCTCGGGAATTGTCGTGATATGCCATGCTCATTGAGGTACTTGACATGGAGTGCATCTGGTAGCACAGGCTATCCGGTACATCTATAAGAACTTGAATAGATAACGGCTTCACTGACAGCAATGTCACGGTCAAGGAGACGGAGAGAGAGAGCAGCGCTAATGCCGGAGGTCCCTTGTCCACGCTGATGTAATCAACATTACGCCATTCGTAATAGGCAAGATAGAACCTGTACGGGTTTGTTTGTTCTGCAAGCACGTAAGCGCACTTACTACATCACTAAACCCTTCCTGCATAAATGACGGAAAACCTGCCCAAAGTCCAAGTCGATGAAGGAGAAAAAAGGTACAAGCAGGAATTGAACGTTGAACCTGCGGCTTTGAGGAGGTTGCTCTCGCACCGTGCGCTGCTGAGTTTGAAAATATTTCTAAGGCCAGGTCGCCCTCGTTCGTATCACCTCCAGCATTTGTGTACATACGATTGTTTCCCCCTCGCAGCCTCAGCAACTAGATCATATCATGGTATAGTTATATGTATGCGAAATTTGGACACAGAATGAAGTAGTCGTTGTTGTTGTAGAAATCAGTTTGTGAATGTAAGTAGTGATGGAGCCGCCCGACTCGGATTAGAATACTTACAGTTGAATGGAGTCAGACAGTATGATAACAAAGTAGTTATTGAATTGTAGTCCGATCAGCGTTCCCACGCTTTGAGGACATGGACGTTACATCTCGCGGGTCCCAAAAGCCCTGCCCACAAAGAAACGATTCTTCATTCTTCAGAAATCGTAACTCTGTGTTTTCCGTGATGCCGCAATCTCACTTATGTAAGTAAGGGAGGGTAAGTAATATTCTAAAAGATTGCATAACAGCAAATCCGCGTGAGTACTTGACGCATTGGGAAAAAGTGAGCTGAACACAACGCCGCTGAGACCTAGAACTTGAATGTTTTGACGTCCCTCAGGACCGAGTACAACCTGCTTCCCTGACAATGAGCTCCGAAGAGCGTGGACAGCGGGTGGCCCAAGATTTTTTTCGAAGTCCGCCACCTTGGTGGGAAAGGTACGTCGGCGACGTCCGACGCCTGGAAACATGAGACGGCATAACGCTCAAGACGTCCGTTAGTGGTAACTATCTCACACGATACGCCTGTCAAATCGACGCTTAAGAAGGCCAAGAACTGATGGCGTGGAACAACATGCATATCGGTTGATACCCTCATCGCTGCACGGGACAGCAATAAGCTTCTAGGTGTCGTTCGAATCTACATGAACACTCTTGGAAAATACCACAGCAGGAAAAACCTCCCTTGCTAATGAGATTTAATCTAGAACTAGCCGCACTAGCGACACTATTTGTTCCTATTCTTATCCTAGCAAAGTACTAAAGCCCGTATTCCCTATTTATCCACTAATTGAAGCAGTAGATCTCGATATAAGGTATGGCATGTCCGTTGGTAAGTGAAACAATGCGCCAACTGGAAGGATCACGATGGGTATATTCAGAGTACAATAGTGAGGACAGACCTTAGATATACAATATCCCTGCTGCATCTTTCGCAATATCAGCAGAAATACGTAGTCTACCAATTGCCCATGAGATAGAGTAATGACAGTAATGGCGACGGCGACAACAATGACGATGAGAAGATAAGCGCTCGCAGCAATCATTGACTTATCGCTATTGTCGTCTTGTGCGATGTGTATCGGCGGATGGGTACGCTTAGGTGCAGTTGGGGTGATGTAGCTGCAATTGTCGCCGTACTGTCGTCGGCAGTCGTCAACATGCATGTACGTGTCGCGCTTGCCGTCCGTGTCCTGGCCAGGCGAGAGGACCTGCGAAAACTTGGTTTTTAGGTAACAACTTGACCAGGCATCGTACCTGTCATTCTCTGCAAGCTACGCTTATCTATATAAAGCACGCACACTCGATAGCGCGTCATTGTGTCCGAGGAAGTGGCCGTGGATCACGCGGAGGCGAACGGAGTCATAGCAGCGAAAATGAATGCCAGTGGATCTCGACGACAGGATCTGTGTGTTCACACATTTTTGCAGGCACTCACGTGCTAGTGTGTAAAATGCATGTTTATTAAAGATATCTACAATGGAGATAATATCAGTAAAAAGGCACTTCGTCGAGAACTTCAAGGTACTACTTTACTAAGGTTGAAGTGCGTCCCAGTAGCGTGTGAGATGTCCAGTAGCTAAAGATAAAGTAGAAGAGTGATAGACGAGACAGGGGGAAGCGATGGAACTAGCAGCCGTCAAGTGAGTGGGGGATGGTCAACAATCGAAGACACAAGAGGGGTTAGCTCAGACTCCGTTTCGTCGCGTGATGTAGGCGCTGGAAAGAACTGCCTTATCGGGAAGTACAACCTGGCGCTTTTCTAAGCCCGTTCACCTCCACAACTCTCATCCGGTACCCTTCGCCCTACCACCACCACCTCCCCCTCCGACGTTCACTTTTCATACTCCCATGACAGCTCTTTCTCGTTCTTACTCTACACAAGGCTCGTGCTTAACAGCATGCTTGAGAAACGAGCGGACGTACCTCGACCGGCGCAGTCTCACCTGCTGGTACCTGTCCGTCCGCAATGGCGGGCTCATGCATGAGGGCGTACTGTGTGAGTGTGAAAGCCCTCAACCTCATTTATTACTCTCATAATACTCTCTACATGTGCTGCATTGGCTAGCGTGAACGCCTTGCCCAAGCCCGACTAGGTACCTGGGTCCTTCGTTCGCCTTTCGCTCCTTCCTCCCACCGGAACACCTCTCCTCTGCCTGACACCCGAAATGCCCGCTCTGATGATTGTGATGACTGACACTCAATACGTTGCAGGTTCTCGAACCACACCTCTGAGGTGCGCTTATGACCCTTTACCGCATCCAACGTCACAAGACACCTGACGTAACGTCAAAGGCCTCAATGCAGAGAAGCCCAGTGAAGACGTCCATACCTAAGGAGATGACTAAGTTGCAGTGGGTGTTGAACTTTACATAAGGGTAGTGGTGCGTACTTTCTTATTCCTCTTTTCAACATTTTCTGCATTCGCCTGTCCTCGGTTCTCTATTTTCTCTTCTCGTCTTCCCTACCTCCTTTTTCGCTTTGTCCCTTCGCTACCCTTTCTTAACTCTCCCTCCTCTTTCCCCTCCCATTGGTCTCCGACTCCGACTCCTGCTCGTTGACTCACTTCCGCTGTATCAAGGCTCGTGCTGTAATAGGCAAGAATGCAACCACTGGTAATCCCTCTTCATGCATATAGCCCATGTCGCTGCCGTATACCACAACAAAGGAAGCTCCCGGTGGCTCAGGTGAATGGACGAGGGGACTTCGGCTTGATGTCGCAATCAGGTGCGGCTGTTAGTTTCATTTTGCTGTTATTAATTGTTGACAATGTTCCCTGGTGTAGCTTCCCGCAGCTCTGGCCGTCAAGTTCACCCCTCGGTAAGTCTATTTTTCCATGTTGAATCCTAAGTCCCCTCCCCTTTTGTCCCCTCTACCCAAAACACCGCATTTCAGAGATGGCAGCCAGGCACGGTTTTCTCGCCGCCGCTGCCCTATCGTGTTTCACCCTGCGCCCTTCACTCCTTTGATGTGCATCTCCTGTACCACATAGTATACCTTTAATATCAATATCAATCTCGAATTTGGTTCTAATCTGGTGTAATTAATGCACTATGCGGTGGCTATGGGGATTTGTTTACCACTCTATAAGTCACATTTCATACTCTATAAACACTCATTACTGATCATTAGTGCTGCACTAGCTCGGCTAGCCCAGTATACCTTTCTTTTTCATTCACATTCGAACTATTTTTACTAATGCGCTATTTTTGATAAATACCATGAATACAATCCTCTTTAGGTACGCATTAGGGTGGGAGGTTTTCCCTGCTGCAGAAGCACTTCCTCCCTTTTGTTTACTGTGGGAGGACTGAGGCCGGCTGTAGCAGGCTGCAGCGTATCCGTATGACGTCAGCAGAATGCGAACATGGTGACTTTATGGAGCTTCGATGTTACGCTGAATAAGTGTAAAATCATTGGAACTCCGTTTGATGACACGGTATCAGTCCAGAGGCGTTCTCTCGGACGAAACCGTGTTAGACGCATTACCCCTCATCCTCATCCTCATCCTCATCCTCATCCTCATCCTCATCCTCATCCTCATTGATGTCCTCATCCTCATCCTCATCCTCATCCTCATTGATGTCCTCATCCTCATCCTCATCCTCATCGATGTCCTCTACCAGGTCACAAATGGAAACCCAAGGCCAGGCCATGATAAACCATACGTCAAGTTTGGTACTAAAGACATATCAGGCTCTTCGAAAGCTATCGTGCCTCTGGTGAATCCGTTCTATCTCTCAACCTGCTCCGCTTGGCTGATTTGCCCTCGCCTTTGATAACCTATTCCAATAGCTGTGGGGAGCTTCTGTAATACAGTTTTATACTTGTGTGGGCTCCTAACTAAGATTACACTAGAGCGCATCCCGGAACCGTAAAGGACCCGGCCTGTGGGCACAGCTTTTGTGCTTTGTGCCTCTTGGATGATTTCACAAGGTGTCAATTTTGTCCCACTGTGCCCCCGCCGCAGGTCGAAAACCTTCGCAGTGAATCAGAGGATATACCGGGTCCGCATCGCGCATTCTCCTCGTTTGTATTTCTGGAGAATTCTGCCGCTAGGACAGCAATCCAATCGTTCTTGGACCTCCTGGACCATCTTCTCAGCGGCGCAACACCAGAAGTGGTCCGCGATCTCCGGCTCACGAAACAAGGTCGTGAAGCCCTAGCTTGGCGTGCAGGCCAGGAGCAGCGACGTCGGTGGGAAAGAAAGTCAAGGTTAGTGGATTTAGTACTTCGTGGACGCAAAGCGATGCCCATGTTGTTTCGGTAGCATTGGAAAGACGAAGCTGATTGAGCTTCGACGCCTGTGGACGACTGCTACGGCAGAAGACCTTATAACCTTCCATCAAGAGCTGCGAGAGGAGACATCCCAACTCTAGCTTCCGAGACTACTATGAGAGCAAGGTAAGTACTGTATAGTCCTAATTCCAAAAGCATCACGGAAGAGGTAATCAAGGTGATTGCATGTCTGACTAGCAATCACCCGTGCCCTGCACGGGAATTAGAGTAGGAAGATGCAGAGGGTCACGGTGTTTGCCACTCTCATTTCATTTCGTCTTATTTATCTCCTTACCCCTTTCCCCGAGTTTCTCCCGCTCCCCTTCGTCCTTCACTGTCTTTTATGTTATTGTTCTGCCTAGGCTGTGTGGTTTTTTTTGCAGCCCAGCCGAATGCTCGATTGCGGATGTTCCAGGAGCCTGCTTTAAGTAATCTTCCGCCGGGAATCCGCCCTTCCGTGACATGCTTTTCGGGGTCCTTTCCCTCTTCTCTGCGTTTCTGCCTTTGTACTTATGGCTTCCATCTCACTCCTACCTTTTCCCCCCTATGTCTATCCCGTTTTGTCTCCTGATGCCTTACACGCGCTCTTCCTTGCTTTTCTCTCCCATCGTGCTGTGATGATCTCGCTTTGCCTTTGTGATCGGGACCCCAGACCACTCCCGCGCGCTTACTTAAGTTTCACGCGCTCCCACTGTCACGGTCGCTTCGTCACTCAGCTCATCTTTCTCTTTCTCACTTCTTGCATTGCGCCACTATCTGTGCGTTGTAACCTCTTATAGTAATATTATCTCTTTTTACTTTCACGGGACGTTACAGGCCGTAGCGAAGCGAGGCAGCCCTTGTTCTAGAGTTCATCATTAGATGGTGTGTGTGATCTGCTATGATTGTGCTCCTTTTTAACTACGCGGCACTTTGCAGATGACGCTGATAGTTGACCTTGCGACACTTTGACTGCAATTCTGAGCCACACGCCGCGCCCTTGAGGCTTATGCACGTTTTGTCACAATATTCATGAGCTAAGTCTCGACAAAAGTTACCCAATTCTGCCTGCGCAATCGATGCCTTTGCTCAGTACAGACTTGCCCAAGGTCCATGGTTTTAGAGCAGGACGTTTACCTTCCATGAACAACTATTAAACAGCACATCATGATGCACCGTATCTGAAGAGACATCACTACCGCTTCAGCTAGAGCATCCACGAGCGTTCTATACGTGCAAACTGATAGACTCGCCAGCCAGTCCGGTCGCAAGCTGAGATGCGCGCCAACCGAGACAAGCAAGGAGGCGCGAGCTTGCGAGCGGACTGGGATACTCGGGCGCCGATTGTCGACTTGACCGATTGGCGCTGAGCGTGTGAATTTTAACTTAGAATTATCGCGCATTCGTCGTCTGGCCACACAAAATCTTCTCTACACGTCCCAATTAACCCCCAGACACAAAATATGTTTATAGAGAATTGATATACAAGCATGAAATTGACAAAGTATCGATTAAACGAGCTACCTCATAGACTGTTTGTACTCCTGTGAGCGATAACAGGCTATATGTCAGTGCCCGCCACTGTAGTCCTGTCTTTCTTGTCAACAAGTAACGTCTGAAGCTTGAAACAGTCAGCAACAATACACATGCAGTTTGCGTACTCGTATTCCTTCCTGGTGGCTCGATGGTAACCTCAAACCTTGTTGTCGGACAAGATATCCAACCGGCGGCTGGGAGTCAGGGCCAAGCACTGCGTATCTGCCATTATATTATCCCTGAGAAAATGTAGCGAAAATGAAGTGCCAAATGCTGCCTTTCTTATCACCTTTTTTCTGTGCACAAAGGTCTGCGAAAAGGAATGAAACGAACAAAGGGAACAAAGGGAATCTAGGGAAAATGTATGGGAAAGTGAAAGGAAAAGGCGTGATTTTCTCTTCGGAAAAAGGTGATGTCAAAGGCATCCTTACTCCCTCTCCTTTCTTCACATTTTCTTCGAGAGAAAATATTGGCAGATACGCAGTGAAGAGCCGTTGTTTAACGAAATTGAGCTTCCTTGAAGAGTTGTTCGCGTTCAAGACCCGATGGGGAAGTATGTCGTAGGCGCATTCAAATGTTTCGGCAGTGTTGCTAGACGCGGGAGAGCACAGAGACGGACCATTAGCCCATACCACCCTCGTGAGGCCACTGCAATAACCTACTACGGGTCGAAACGAGAGGCAAGGACTCCCAGATCACTTCCTCGGAAGATGGCTCCAATCTCTGACCGAGTTATCCGCTGCATTACAAGGCTCGAGGGAGGAGTATCACTGAGAATGCAGGATGAGCATGGGGCAAGTTTAAGCGATCACTCACAAATATTGGCCATAACGGTGGGGTCACTTTCTGGGCGATAGCATCGCACTTCCAGAGACAGGATGGACATCTACTATGGGGGTAACCAGGGAGTGTGGATGCTCCAGCAAGCCTCGGTTGGCTGATGAAAACTTTAGAGCTAGGTCGTCCCAATGTCAATAAGCGATGATTCTCGTATAACGTGTGACGCACCAAACAGTTCAAAAGCCGTATCATTTCTCCAATATCCTTGCCTCCCCAGTCTATTGATGGTCTACACCCCGCGCAGCTGGAAGGCCTCCTAGTCGTGTTGCCTTCTAAACGACATCGAGCTCGTCTAAAGACACATCCAAGTCAGCAGCAACTATCAAAAGTGTGATGGTAGGGTGACAAACATGATTCCCGTACTTGCCGTTATACGTGCCAATTTCGAGTCAGTAGATGATGATAGTGAGAAACCAAGCCGACGCGCACCCCGGAGTCTGCTGATGACAACTTTCAGAGTACGCGCGCCTCTCCGGTTGCCTTTGTTCTGAAACTGCGACCATCATCGCAAGCCACTTGACAAGAGACGGCCTCATAACAACAAGATTTTTCGTTATCCAGATGCTTTTCTGTCGGATTGAGTCGGATTGAGCTCAATCTACTCACCAGTCTTCACCACCATCTGTTAGGCGATACAACACAAAGCTCACAAGTCTTTTGTAAGCTCATTTTCCGCCTCTCAGTCGTTCTGCCTTCTCATCCTTCCTTTCAGTGCAAAGACTTGATCGTTCCTAGCAGGACAGGAACAGGGTGACTACACTTTTAGCTGGTGGAATGACAAAGCGAGACGACGACGTCGCGTCGTCTCGCTTGATCACTCCAGCTTACAAACCCCACAAGAAAGGTGCGAGTTCGCTACCTATATGCTCTAAGTCTCTACTATTACCTCTAGCTATTGCGGCAAGCATTCACTGCTCTGCCACACACACATCCTCGCCTGCTCTCGCAATTACCTTATGCGCTACCAGTCGCGCACGGCCTAAGCCTACGACAAAGGTGTTTACGTCAGCCACTCGCATTTCGGCACACATAAGTACTCACACCTTGATATCTCTGAACACCTAGAATGATGCCACCTATGCTTACGCGTTGCTGTGGCATAGTGACTGCGCCTTCGATGGCGCGTCCCAAGGCTCGACTCTATTGCACTATCAGCGAGCAGCCTTGATACTATTGCAAGGTCTCGATAATCACCAAGAAGCGCAAAGGCACCACACAAATGGTTAATACCGTTTATACCTGCCTTATGTGCTGAACAGATACTAATTCCGACTCATCAGTCGGTCTCTACTCAGCTTTCTCAAACCCACTTCATCAACCCGGCTCGAAATAATCAGGGCAAAGGTGCGAGAACACTTTGTATATGCACTATCGATGTCTTATAACTGACCGTGTTCTTTTTTCATATATAACTTCATCGGATTTCACGTCTCTATTAGTGGGAGTGCCTTTGTTCGGCTGCGAGTCAAACTAAAATTCGAGTTCATGGGTGAGCCTGACCAGTTATGCATCTTTAATCACTTCTTCTATACCCCCGATGTATGTAGGAAACATGTCATATATATTTATTTGCTGTAAACAATGACTACGTACTATAATGCGATAATTTCTGTGGCCAGCTCGAGAAACGAAGCCCAGATTTTTCTAAGTTAAAATTCACACGGTAGGCGTCTATTGGGCGCTCGATCGACCTCGACATTTCGCGACCGATTGTACCAGCCGGTCTGAAGAGCGCAGCGTCAGACCGGCTGGTTACGAGCCTAGCAAACTGAGTGCAGAATAAATAGGGCTATCGCCATGCGATACGAGAATGAAGTAGCTATAACACACGAAAGAAAGCCTCG
This sequence comes from Irpex lacteus, assembly GCA_001986395.2. Taxonomy (NCBI): domain Eukaryota; kingdom Fungi; phylum Basidiomycota; class Agaricomycetes; order Polyporales; family Irpicaceae; genus Irpex; species Irpex lacteus. The sequence continues at coordinate 762,642 of MQVO02000010.1, read as the reverse complement.
CTGCTACCCAATAACTTCCATGTGTTTAAATCGCTGACGCTGTATCTCCAGGGATTCACTGCAATCCACGGTGTTGATTTGCTCGACTCCTCTGGAAATGTACGACTGTTGCGACTGGTGTGTGAGCTAACCCCCTTCCATAACCTATCTTTCTCCCCGTGTGGAAGCCAGTCAAATTCAGCAACAATCTTGTGAACTGCATTCGCCACGCGCTTCTTTTCTTCAGGATCATGAATCCCGTTCAGCGTGCGGATCCAAGCAACGTAGTAGCTACATTGTCCGAGTACGGTGCTTGAGCTGGCTACTGGATGGTTGCCCGTGGGATTCGGAAACAATCGCATTATTATGGAGTGCCATACCTTTTCGCTGACGAGCGTGAGCGTTGCAGCTGAAAGGGGCAACTCCTTTTCGCTCATGAGGGATACCCGTACATTACGCGCTTCATCTGGGGAAAAGGTCGAATAGGAGTGGCCAGTGGGTGTCCGAGGTACTCTTTCAACAACGTCATGCACAAATTGTAGAATTATGTGATTGAGTGTTTCCTGGATGCTCTCATGGTTGATCAGTTTTAAGATGCCCCGTTGACTCGAAGCCGCCTGGTTGTAGGGATAATCAACCAGGGATGATAACGATGGGCGTGTATCCAACGAGATCTTGAGTCTCGATGAGACATCGAAGGCGATAGGGGGGTCATTTATAGTGTTCCAAAGATAAAGGTAGACAGTGGTAGCACCACGGTTGCTGCGGTTGCCAGGCCTGCGTCCACTTTCAGCTTCTTGATCGAGGATACCAAAACGTCTTTCCAAAATGCTCCACGAGTCTTGATTGTATGCTTTGGCAAGCTCATTGTGCGTAAGTAAACGTATAGTGGGAACGTGCGGTGCTGGAAGGGTGATTTCCTTGTCGTCTGTGGCATGGCATGGCACGTACTCCTCCTGATAGTCAGAGATAAAATACATGCCGCGCTCATAAATCAGCGGCTCTTCTGCCCTCCTTTCAAAGCGGTCCTCTAGTTGGTCTTCACCCACATTTTCTCCTGCCCAGTGAACACTGGTTTTAGTGAGAAGAGAGCCCCTCCACGGCGCCTCGTAGTAGTTGCAATGGTCGAATGTTGCATTGGCTAAGCACGTGAGGGAAAGGCCTAGTGTAAGTGATTCGGGAGTTGCTCTGAACCAGGGAGGAGAGCTCATCAACCGATCAAAGGCATATAGCACAGCGTTCATCCTGTAGTACAGGAGGCTCCTGAAATTCTTGTTATTCAATGGAGGAAAACGTTGTAAGAGTACTCACCACCATTGATTGGCCTCAATGCATTTCACATATTCGTTGTCTCCCTTACCAGGAAAAACGGATGTGGCATTGGAAATGCGAACGCTGATCGAAACAACAGTGCTGATTGAGCGATTCTGAACTGCCGAATCCTGTAGCGCTTGAATTAATCCTTGTAATGTCTGTTGAGTAGACTCTATGCGGTCTGGAAGAAGATCATGGGGGACAAAGGTGAATGTGTCAAGGCACGTTTCGTTTGCCTCCCATTGACATGAGAGCCCTTCAATACAGCCCAGCGCTTGTACAATTATCTTGTTCTGCATGTCGAAGGAGACGGCATCGGAGAAGTTTTGGCAGTGGCGCAGAGTCCCGCGTCTGTCCAGCCATTGCTCAATGTTTTGCATGGGAATTTGCGGTTCTATGGATTGCAGAAAATATTGAAGCCCTCCGCGTTGAATGAAGGTGGCTGATCCAGGTTCTCCGAAACGGTACGATATCGTCGCTTTCCAGTTGTCTGCATCCACGGGCCAGTCAATTTCGGAAGTGAGCCTTGACCACTCCCGGAGCCTATCATTTGAGCTTGTAGGATCATGCACAAGACAGTTTTTAAACCTTATATCGTGAAAAATAAACCAGTGTTCGAAATGAGGGCGTTCGTCCATTAGGGCGCCTAAATAGTCCGTGAACTTGCCTATCTGAGCGGAGGCGAGCGTGAGAAAAGTTCCACCCAGGCGATCAAGGTCTGTTTGTCTCATGGTTTTTGTTTCATTGAGCGATTGAGGCAAATCTTCTACGCCAGTTGCAGCGCAATGATACAATGCAGGGAGTATACACTGATCATAGAGTGCCACCCTGTCAGCATACGTTATGCGCACTTGGCCGTCCTTTCGACGAAGCTCCGGAAAACATAGGAAGCTGTAAGCCTCATGATTAAATCCGGAGAAATTTCCAATAGAAATACGAGGTATATCGGAGATGGGTAGCTGCGTGGCAGGTCCTCGAGACTAGATAGCTGTGTGTTATAAGTGTGTTTCCCATGTGGCTGGATTGCAGGTCTCACCCCAGCTGGCAGATCGATCACCACATAACCCACATCCTTTTCCATCCTAGTCCCTAAGTCAATCGGAAAGAGAACGATCTCTTCTATAGTCGGGAAAAAGCGAGATTGTCCGTGAACGCCCGTGTAAAACGCTTGGAGGCGAATGGTTTCCAGCTGCGCTGCAGGATGGGAAAGGAACACACGATGCTGGTTTTCCTCATCATCGATGTATCTTCCCGATAGGAGAAACCGAACATAGCGCTGTATCAAGTCCTTCTCGCCTGATGGATCTGAGTGGCGATGGAGGAGTTCCAGACAGTGATTGATGATTTGAGGTATGGTCATGGGCCTTGTGGGGAGGTACTCATCGGGGCAGGGAGGCATGGTACCGCAGTGAGGAGGTGAATATGAAAAAAAAAATGATAGGCTATATAGAAAATTGGTTTGATCTCCGCTTCAAGTACTTAGTGGGGAAGAACGCGCTTAAATTATGTACTAGTACGATCTCTGAAGAATGAAGAGTCCTTTTATTGTGCGGGCTGGTGTTTTGGGCGTCGCGAGATGTGACGTTCATGTCCCCAAAGTGTGGGAAATTGATTGGACTACATTGCGGTAAGCAATTTGTTATCGTCTGTTCTTATCCCTTTTACCAGTTTTGTATTAAACTACAAACACAAACTGATTTTTGCAAGCACAACAACTGTACCATTCTGAATAAAAGCTCAGGTAAGCCTAGCCTTACTACGTCCCTGTTCTATCATTGTACTACCCAGGAGGAAAAACAGCCCTAAAGTGAGCACTCACGCTCACAAGAAAGCGAGTGAACCCAGCCATAGAAACTATTCAAACTCAGCCGCGCTCTAGCTCCGATGCACCCGACGATCGCACCAAGGCTGCGAGTTCGATTCCTGCCAGTGCTGTTTTCGAATACTCAGCTGTACATTGTACACGGTTTTTGTTAGGATACTTTAATTATGTAAAAGGTAAGTAGTGTTACTCTGCTATATTAGTTGTTTCAGGTCTAATACAAAAAAGCTGGGAGCTCAATTCAGAGATCGTATCCCGCCGCTTTGACGGCTGCTCCCTCAAGCACAGAGTCTTACTGCGGTTTGCAGAATGATATGGAATCAACGTTTTTCGCGCACACCGGCGTTTAGACCACATGATGTATTGATGGCACGTGCAAGGCTCCGCTACTTGTCTCAAGCTCGGGACACGTTGTGTTTGTGTCTTCGCACTATTGTAGTGAGCCTACTCATAGAAGTCTCACTCGATAGCACCCATATATACTCTTAGACAACAGAATCGGAAAATTGTGCTATAATAATCCGACTACGATCTACAAACATGTACTTATTGCTCGATATTCTCTGTAGTTGACAATGCACTCATTTGGCGACCTAATCACTCGATTCCTGCATGAATATTATACACAATGAATTAGAGTGCCATAAGATAGATTCTATCAAGCTGGTGAGCATGTACACCAACTCATTCAGCTTACTCTTTCTACATCGCTACTACTAATACAAGTGAAACTCCGACAGTTGCCATCTACTGAAGCCGACGGAACTGTCGGCCAACATGCCTTAACGCCCGCGTAGCGCTGGATGTGAAAAAAGTTAGATTCCATATCTTTCTGCAAACCGCAGTAACTTGTTTACACAACGACACAATTTCGCACTCTAGTAGCCGCCCGAGAAGGTTCCCATAGTATCGAAGAGCTGCTGGCCGTTCACAATAAACACAGCGAAGAGGTACTGTCTGCAAAGAAATAACGCTGTAAGGTTCGACTCACAAATCATAAAAGAAGCTGTAATATGCAGTTGCTTAGCGTTTGAGTCCACAAGAGGAGGCTGGGGCAACGACTTGCAGACGACGCGTGACTTTGTTGTGTGAATATCTTACCTTCCTGATATATGGGGACCATGAGCGAACAGAAGATTGACGTTCGCAGTTTCTTATGCAAGGCACTGCACTATGATGACCCTTAACTGAGCTGTGACAAGGAAATGAACTCCTTTGCGATGGCGATGGCTACGTCGATCACATTGCTACCAAAAGGAATTCATTAAGTATTCTTGGCGCATGTGATAGAGGTTCCAACAGAGCAAGTAATCACGGTCCGTCAGTACTGGCAAGTTCTGAAGGATATCATCTGTCAGGCAGTGCACCGAGCACTTTCCCGTTATGCATGCCTTGTTTCCAGGTTTTGCGCAGCCATTGACGGGGCAGGGAGATCGTACCATAGTCGTTGTATGTAGCGGTGAGGAAGACTGAGGTGGGGAAGGGTAGCTGTAGCCTGGTAAGGCACCAGGGCCAACGTCTGCGAAACGAATATATACGCACTTGCCGCCCTTTAGAAAAGGATTCGGGTTACGACACTAAGACACCGCCATCAGTGAAAATGCCAGGTTGGGTAAGTGCTGTAGTTTGAGAACTTACCGAGTAGAATGGCCGACCGTGATTTTTCGTCTTCACTTTGACAAATCGTAGATCTAACGATGCGCCACACGTGTTACACCTGTCCTTATAAGCGGTGTATTAGTATTGTAGCGAACAGGTGGAAACTTGAGTGAGCACTCACCAATTGAAAGAATGACGGTGTGAACATAGGTAGCAGTGAGCGCGGCAGTAAAGGTAACAGGTGGTGTGTCGCAACGAGAAACTGGGATCACAGACAGACCTATAAATATGTTTTCTGACATTGAAATACATGGCTTAATTGCAGCTATTGCTCTTGTCCGTGATATAATATGTTCATGGCACCCCTACTGCCAGCTCGGGGCAGCGCTGTTGAGTTCTTGCTCTCAGAGCATGCTCTATTGTTTCGGGGCACGGTCCCAGCACCGCGGCGAGGCGTCAGTCATCGCAGAGAACTTCGAGCAAGAGCTAGAGTTCTACGAGACACATCGCGTAACCACATCGTACTAGCTCTCGACATGTAGATAAGTAGATGCATGCACAACATGCATTCTTGATGACATCGCAAGCTTACTATCATGGCCGTTACTTACGTCGTTTGCCACTATATCGTATTGTACATTTGACGAGTCGCAGATCACATATGACAAGCTGGGAGAAATTATATCGCTCAAAAGTGAAAGATACACAGGTTTATATCTCAAACCAAACAAAATTCTTGCAGATCCACTGCAAGTCGTTCGTTTACAGCGATTTGGGGTGCTGCACCACCACTGGCGCCTAGTTGTTTGAACGCCCCTGACACTTTACGAGTGATCCACATCCTATCGCTGGCACTGTACGGAAGCCACAGTAATTTGCGCCACTCTTGCAGCAATTTTTCTCGGATTATTCCTTGATATTTGTATGGAGTGTCTGTCAAGATTACTTCCCACATCATAAAATACTGGCACTGGGGAAAATGCTGTTGCAAGTTGGCGCGTCTTTCGTGAACGAGAGATGCTTTTTCTGGGAAGAATCTGTCAAAGAAAAGCTCGTCCCAGGTGCATACATTCGCCATCTTCAGCTGAGCGCATGTAAAGGGTAGATTTGGTTGCTCAAATAATGCGGAGGAGGCTGACTCCCGGCCTTCCACGTTGAGGGTACAATATAAGGGACCTTGCTTGTTCTTTGGAAGTGGAATGCAGTCGATGATGTCAGCGAAGAGGGTATGCCAGATCCACGTTAGTCGTGCGTCAATATCAATTCGTGCGTCTCCTTCTTCAGCCTCGTGTTCATCGTCTCCCGTCATATCAAGGATACGATGAGATGTAACGCCTGACTCTGATAGATGAAAGTCCACTCGCAATTGCTCGTCAGGGATATCCACTAACGCAGCCGCTCTTCGGATGCGACGTCCGCGTTGAGGCGCTTTAATGCCTTTGACAACCCTGCGAGACTTTTGAGTGTTTGCTTGTGAAACTATGGAGCTCTCGAGTTGATAATATGTCAAGTTGAAGACCAGTTTAATCTCTTCCAGACTTAACTCATCCCCCCCGCTAAGGCGTGACAGGCGATATACCCCTCCGTCGTACCTTATATCCGAGACAAAGTATGCCCCGAGGCTGTAGAAGGCGGGGCTTGTCCTCCCGGAAGGGTTACTATCTTGGAAGGCGCATTTCTTCATAAGTATTAGATCCCATTCTTGCTCTCCGGGACGAAATATGGTCGCGTTTAGCATCCATACCGCAATGGCTCCTGCTCTCAGCGTAGGTAGCCATCGTAAGCTTTTGGTCGGCGCCTCTTGGAAAGCATTAAGCAGATAACTTAGTGCTAGCACGCGGTAGAACTTGTAACGCCTGAGATTCCTCGTAAGAGCATTGTTCCATCACGGTAAAGTTGAGGAAAAAACGTACCACCAGACCCTCGCATCAATTATGACGATACTATCCACCACGAAGGACATGGGAATAGTTCGTAACGACTGCTGTGCATCCTCAATGCTCATTCTAATCTCCATTCTCGCGCACCCTTCTTGTGGTCGGCCTTCAGAGCATTTTCCAAAGGTGTCCGCTATCTTGGACACGTCCTTGAGTAGGCTTGAGAGCTTGGCCGGAAGGATTTCTTTAACACGATGGTGACGAAATATGCCAAGGTGCTGTTGATATGTAGACTGCTTGTCTGTGGTGTATACGTTGATATATGAGATAGTGAGATCGGAGTACGCGTTGGGGACCACGGTACGAAAGCCAGCGAGCTCATACAACAATGCAGAGAGGTCTACATGAAAATTCCTTGATCTATGCAGAGTATCTTGATGTCTTCTGGATATATCCGGTATAAGAAATTTTGTAACACCTGGATGTGCAGCTTTGCGCCATTGAAGAACCTTTCCTGGGGCATGTAACTCAACAGCAACATCGACACACCAGTCATCGGGCGTTATCCTTGCAATGTCGACATCGTCAAGAAGATACCGGAATGATCTGTCAACCTGTCGTCCCTTGATTCCGTCGTGTGCTGTGATACCTTTAAGACCTCTCCACTCGTGATAGAAAAATGCGTCCTCAAATCCGCGATGTTCTGCGAGTCTATCCAGGAGAAGCCCAGAAAATTCGATGGCAGAATCCGGGGAGATGTCAATCGATGATAAATGAAGCCTCCCTTGAACGTCTCCAGCTTTTTCCAACGCCATATCGTATGTAAGGGGCCAGTGAGACATGTGCTCTGGAGCAATGTCTGCAATACTGGGGTATATGCATTTATCGTATATGAGAGCCATATTATCCTGTGTAAGGATAGGCGTCTCGTTACGGCGATAAAGGCGGGGAAAAAATAGGTTGGTTTTTGCGCGTATACTGTTGACTTTTCCGAGGCATACGTTGGGAATGTCTTTAAGACTAGTCCTGCGTTCTTCTCCATCCTAAAAAACTTGCTCAGTCTGACCTATCATTGGCATCATCACAATCCGTGATTCTTACCACAGTCTCAATCATTCGAGTAATGTGATTATCCTTTGTCACTGTATCACGGAAACTTGGCACCGGGAAAACAGCAAATGAGCGTCGAAATGGCAGATCGTTGCTTATTCCAAACATAGAGTCAAAGTCGCGAGTGACGTTAATCGCTGTACCCAGAGCAGATGGCGTACCCTTGGAAGGGGAGAGTCTGATGCGTCTCACATCTCCATCACTTGCGATGGCTTTCCCAGCCAGTGCCAGCTGCAGGAACTCCTCCACTACATTTTGTCGCCCAGACTTCAGACATTCTCCGCACATAATGTTGAAATCCTCCAGAGAGTATTCCTGGTCCGAACCTGGTTCGAGGGCCTGTGATGAAGCTTCCATGGCAAGGTCAATTCACCTGGATGTGAGTATCTTCCTCCAAAACCTTCCTTCTGGGTGAAGTACGCACACAGAGGCACTTTCGTGTCCGAGTCAAGCCAAACTCACGAGTCAGCTCCCGAATTCGAGAGTTTGAAACACGTGCCGACTTGCTATTGATCATCATGATGGGCTTACATATAAGCTATATGATTGGCTGCAGCGTGGTTTTCCGTGATCTTGTTCGTTTCAGCACAAGTACTTACAGGACCCCCAATAATACGCTCAGAGCTTATATGCCGGAAGTGCTCAAATCCGGGATTTTAACATCGAATAAAACTTGTTTTGAGCAGGCCGACAAGCGGTAAGTGCGATTCCTCATATTTATATATAGTGTATATACCACATCAAAATGGCAATGTCTGCATACTAGCTATGGTATTATTGTGTACTTATCAGGCATTTCGGAGGATCTGCGAATTAAGTATGGCATTGGCAGGAATCGAACCCGCAGCCCAGTCGTCCGGAAGCTGAAGCGCTGCTGAGTTTTAATGCTTTCTATAGCGGGGGCACCTGGTCCTGTATCAGCTCGATTGTTGATTCATAAGCAATCATTTCCGCTCGCCGATGGGACAAGATGGTACAGACATAGTAGGGCTATGTCGAGATCAAGGAATTGTTAGAAGAAGTTGTGTCATTGTGCGTGTAAAAATCAGTTCATGTTTGTCTTAGTGTAAGCGCTGGAGTACAAAAGTATATAAGAACACGCGTTAACAAATTGTTTACCAACTAAATCTTCCCACGCATTGGGGACATGAACGTTACATGACGGGAGACATTGGAAACGATTCTACCTTGAACTTCATCCTTCAGCAATCGCAAAGAACAAACCCGCAAACCTTGTCACTAGCAGTTTGCACTTCAGACGACTCACCTAATGCTAGGAGCGGCGGTGTGCTCCTTTCATATGCGCTCGCATTCATTTGCCCTCATTAGAGGCGTACTAACGTGCATCAAAATCACCACGCACATGCACCGTGCACGCCTGCTCGACCCTAGGCGGAGTAGGCGCGAGCGCAGGTGACTGAGTTAGCGAGCCCTCGTCGGCACTGGCAGGTTCGTTAGGGTTAGGAAGAGGTCGTCCAAGATGGCGGTGGAGCAGTCGAAAGCCAAGCATCTTGGCGTAGCGGGGTTGGACAAAGAGGGATTAGTTGGAAGAGGAGAGGATAAGAAGGTGGATCAGCGAACGGGCGAGCACGAAGGCGAGCGAGAGGACGGGTGGATAATTATAAGAGGACGAGGTAATATGATGTGGATATGCAGCGAACGAGATGAATGTTGCCAGTTAGCCAGCGAAGCACGAGTAAGTGAAATCACTGTCGGCAGTCACCGTAGTCACCGGGAACGAGGTAGTGCGTAGAACTAAAACTGCGTCTCACCATGATCTTATATTTGTATTCTCCACTCCCTTCGCCCGATGTTCACGTACAGCACTACTTACATTTTGACTAATAATCCTCTCGTGTTAAACTCGACAACCCTGCAGGAGTAGCCTGAGTCTCATAAGCGAGCAGCTTTCATAGAGACCTATAATTATCTGTTATCATTTTAACCTGAGCAACACGAAATTACAAGTTGTCAAGTTGTACACACGAAAATAATTGCCACGGTCTAGTCATCGCCGGCGGAGTTCAACCTTGCACGTCTCGCCTGTATTTTGAGGAGGCCTGCTGCGAAGCCTCCGCAGAATTCGGATGCACCGTGACCTAGGATTGTACCCCAGCATGCACATACCAGCGCTGCTCAAAGTCATAACTCATTGAGGAGGAGAAACTCACCTGTGTCGGCTCAGGATACAATGCTACTAGTAACAGTAATGCATTCCTCTGTCGTCGGCGACTTCATCCGGACAGTAACATCCCGGGCCATCACAGAGGTAGGATATCTTCAAACGTTAGTTTTTCGTTGAGAACAGCCTTGTTTAGGTCGCCAAAGCAACGTTGAAGGCAGCGAGTGTCAGTGGTCGGCACCGCCGGCGGTACAAAGTTTCTATACCGCCCATGACGAGCAGCCTGGCCTGCCCTAATAACGAGGATGCATTTCAGCAGGTCAACTAAATAATCTTTGATGCTATGCACTTACTTCTGAGCATATTTTTGACATTATAGAGGTCCCGCGTGAGTGGGAGGAAAAATCGTGGAAAGTTAAGATCACGATTCCTGAAGAATGTGCCAGTGACAGCCTTTTCGATGAGTTCAATCACATCGCACGTAGCCTCCTTCCTAAACAGACCCGGGTCACTCTATGCCATATGTCGAGCTCTAGAACCTCTTGTTCACGGGGACGGCGTTGGCGCAGTCCTACAGCTCGAAAACAGCTCAGTTCAGGGTTACGAAACAGCGGTATCTGAATGTTTGACGAATTACAAGCTCGTATTTTAACATTGAACTTGAGCATAAAAGTGATATATTGCCTTTGCATATAAGTACCTCGATACTTGGAGGAAGGAATTCTGGAGGTACTCGAGGGTCATGGCTAGCGACCTGGGTCAGAAGTATATTGAGTGCGGTTGCGTATACAATGAAATGGACAAGGCCTGCAAGTGACAGCACTGATAGCAGTCCGCGCTCGCTGAGGTTTCTGTGTAGGTCCTGCTGGCAGTGAAATGGCTGCCATGCTCAAGGAGTTCAACAAAGTTACCATTCGCGCACACAACCAGATGTAGATACAAAATAGTACCGTGACATGGACGGTCAGTCATCCGATGGTTTTGGGACTACTTAATATATGAATGACAAAACCAGCTGTTCATTTGAGAATGATGTACGTTAGCCCTCAGAAGTACTTCGACCAGAGTTAGCCCATTTATGGGATTGCATCAGAATATTTAAAGCGCGTTAGACTCAAATTCGATGCTGCGCTATATTCACAAATTACTGTCGTGCTCCGGCCTGGGCTTGAAATGAAACGCAATCTGACGCGGCTAGTATAGATGATGATGGACTGTCTCAGCCGCCGGAAATCACGTTTAAAACACAGCGACGGCATCCACTGTTATAATTTGCCAACTCTGCCCCTCCCTCCCCTGCCCCGCCCTCTCCATCCTACCTCCATTCCACATGATGGAAAATAACCAGGCAGATAATCTCAGGACGAACGACTCGAGGCCCGTAAATGCGACTCCAGCGCGTAACATCGCAGCAGTGTATGTCTTTTGAATTTTAATTCAGGAGTAAGAGTGACCGGTTCAAATACATGCCTACCATCATTAGCATACCGTTGAATGCTGGACTCACACCGCCGGAGACACAGATTAACGTGCTATTAAAACGTGTTGAACGCCTATCACACGTCAGGGGGTCTCTAAACGATGAATATAACTCTCTTTCATGGATCTGCAAGATGGACAATCATATCATTGCGGAGGTCCTGTCTCATTTCTACAACAACGTCACAGCTCCCATAAGATACGGCCCAGGTGGTCTCAAAACTGGCGGAATTTACTACGGGAATCCTTACAAGTGGATCACAGTGACTCAAGTCTGCCGCAAACTGAGGCGGATTGCACTCAATACCAAACAGCTTTGGGGTACCATCTGGATTACACGAAACTCCGAATGCGTCTCCGAGATGCTCCATCGCTCCGGAACGTCAAATTTGATTGTGATCTGCCAGAACCGCATGAGACGTCCTGAACGCTATATTTTGGACCTCATTCTGGAAGCATTACCCAGAATCGAGCATTTCTACATGTATAACCCCCAAGCAATTGCTGTGAAAGATCGCCGGCATATAATGGACGCACCGCAGCTCCGTAGCCTCATAATATCACTCCGGACCGCCGACCATGACCCCTCTAGCGATCAGTATATCCAGTATCACCTGGCTACTTGTTGTCTTCCGTCTCTTGAACGTTTGGAGATCCATATGTATCGCTCCGTACTTGGGGATACGCTGTTTAGGCCAACGCTGAAACATTTGGTGCTGCGTGCGCCCCCTACAGATTCCGACATCGTCGGAGCATCGAATCGGCGTCCTAATGTCGCAACCCTCATCAGCGCTCTCAGGGATATGCCTCTTCTAGAGACCTTGGAGCTGGAATTCGTCTTCCAAGCGCCCAGCGAACAAGAATGCGGCGGCGTGGCAGTTGTTCATCTGGAATACCTTCGCGAGCTTCGAGTTCTCTCCCAGCGTCCGCAATCGTGTGCAGAGTTCGTCGAACATATTTGCCCTCCAAACTTGGCGTGCATATTTGTACAGTGCGACGAGGGCAGCAAGTCCGAAACAAAGCGTATACTTGCTTTCATGCGTAGTGTATGTGACCGCTCCTTAAGGATCCGCACGATGGCTTATAACTGCCTTCATCACTCGAGCGCCTGGCATACAGAGATTCGAGGATGGGCAAACTTTCATGGAGCGCGGGATCTATATCGAGGGAATTTACCGCAGCCTTGCTTGGAGGTGTATCTTATATCCACCAACCGGAAGAAGGCAGAGTCGTTTACCCTGGGAATGGATGCAATGATTTCGGACAGCCTGGAGTCTTTGGAAATAGCCGGTGATGAAGATGCTCTGCTCGCACGGACAGGACGGTGGAAGAACCAGATTACTGGACTTGGAAAGCTTCGGGAGCTGTGTTTAGGTCAGGTGCCAAAGCAAGACGTCTTCGACCTGCTTGGAGTAGAGGTGAATGTTGGAGACAGAGCGCCAAACAGTCGTAAGGAGGCGTTGGGGGTTGTTCCAGCTAGCAGATCGGCACTGCCTCATTTGCAGAAGCTATACCTGACCGACTGGTGCTCATCCACACGCGAAGAAAGCGCGCAGCGTATGGCCAAACTGCGAGAGTGCCTTCGCTCACGGAAGCGTGCTGGACTGGCGTTGAAGTTGCTGGTTGTTCGCACCTCCCATGAAATTGGCGAAGAGGAAATTCAAAGACTGAACGAGCAGATAGAGGATTAGCACTTGGGGGTATATTACTGGAACTGAATTGTTTATTAGCACATACACGCTTACAAATTTTCTTGTCGAAGTCCACTACGTTGTTTACTTCCTGAAGAATGAAGGTATAATCGTTTCCAATGCGTTGGAGTGCCTTGATGTCTCGCAACATGTAACGTTCATGTCCCCAATGCGTGGAAAGGTTTGGTGGGATCACAGTACAATAAGTATCGTTTATCAATGGGTGTTCGTATTATTAAACCATTCCTTTACGCATCTCTGCTTCAACTGTTGAAGTTTCCGGGCGCTGGCACCCGCTTTATCGGACTGTTTCCTTATCGGGAAGTTATCGTAGATATACTTCCGTTTCGTTTCATCGCCTTGACTGATTTGTTTGTTCGTTCCCTCGTGCTTGACGCCACTATGACAGTTCAAACTGATTCGCATTCGTCTCTTAGACATATATTTGATTGTCACTGCCTCCCCAGACCTCTATATATACGAGCATTAGCATCACCGAGCACCTCAGAGCTTTCTATTCACTCTGAGGTGTAAGTCTTACTTTGGACTCTATTCTTATCTCGCCTACTTACCTATAATGTAGATTCACTCGTGTGTCTATAGGTAAATACTAAAGAGCTTTCTATTCACTCTGAGGTATTCACTCGTGTGTCATAATTTGCAGATTCTCCGAAATGCACGATAAGTACGTAACCATAGCTATAAATACATGACTATTTGAATGTGGTGGGTGTAAAGAAGATGAATGAATATCAGGAGTCGTTGCTGCCGCTTTTAGCGTGCTTAACAAAGTTAAGTGATGCTTACTATAGGTGTGTAGACTTCAGTGCAAACTGATCCGCGATTTGCGGATGTGCAGTGTACCGGACATCTGTATCGTATTGCGACATAAACTGGCAGTTGTGAGGCGTATAGACTCGAGTGCACACACATCCTCCATTTGCGGATGCGCAGTATAGGGGACAGTTGCATTGTACTCCAACATAAACTGGCAGTTGTCACGCGTATAATATTCAGGACATTTGTATTGTATAGCTGTGTAGTCTTCAGTGCACACTCATCCGCCATTGGCGGACGTGCAGTGTACGGGCTATTTGCATTGTAGTGCGGCATAAACTGGCAGTTGTCACGTGTAAACTGGGGATTTCGGGCCTCGCATTATAGATATGTCATAGTTACTAGCGGTTTAGTCTTCAGTGCACATGCATCCGCCATTTGCGGATGTGCAGTGTACGGGACATTTGTATTGTACTGCAGCATAAACTGGCAGTTGTCACGCGTATAATATTCAGGACATTTGTATTGTATAGCTGTGTAGTCTTCAGTGCACACTCATCCGCCATTGGCGGACGTGCAGTGTACGGGACATTTTAATTGTAGTGCGGCATAAACTGGCAGTTGTCACGCGTAAACTGGGGATTTTGGGCCTCGCGTTATAGATATGTCATGGTTACTAGCGGTTTAGTCTTCAGTGCACATGCATCCGCCATTGGCGGATGTGCAGTGTACGGGACATTTGTATGGTAGTGCGGCATAAACTGGCAGCTGTCACGCGTAAACTGGGGATCTTGGGCCTGGCATTATAGTTATATCATGGTTACTAGCTGTTTAGTCTTCAGTGCATATGCATCCGCCATTTGCGGATGTGCAGTGTACGGGACATTTGTATGGTAGTGCGGCATAAACTGGCAGTTGTCACGCGTATAATATTCAGGACATTTGTATTGTATAGCTGTGTAGTCTTCAGTGCACATGCATCCGCCATTTGCGGATGTGCAGTGTACGGGACATTTGTATTGTACTGCAGCATAAACTGGCAGTTGTCACGCGTATAATATTCAGGACATTTGTATTGTATAGCTGTGTAGTCTTCAGTGCATATGCATCCGCCATTTGCGGATGTGCAGTGTACGGGACATTCGTATGGTAGTGCGGCATAAACTGGCAGTTGTCACGCGTATAATATTCAGGACATTTGTATTGTATAGCTGTGTAGTCTTCAGTGCACATGCATCCGCCATTTGCGGATGTGCAGTGTACGGGACATTCGTATGGTAGTGCGGCATAAACTGGCAGTTGTCACGCGTATAATATTCAGGACATTTGTATTGTATAGCTGTGTAGTCTTCAGTGCACATGCATCCGCCATTTGCGGATGTGCAGTGTACGGGACATTTGTATTGTACTGCAGCATAAACTGGCAGTTGTCACGCGTATAATATTGAGGACATTTGTATTGTATAGCTGTGTAGTCTTCAGTGCACACTCATCCGCCATTGGCGGACGTGCAGTGTACGGGACATTTGTATTGTACTGCAGCATAAACTGGCAGTTGTCACGCGTATAATATTCAGGACATTTGTATTGTATAGCTGTGTAGTCTTCAGTGCACACTCATCCGCCATTGGCGGACGTGCAGTGTACGGGACATTTTAATTGTAGTGCGGCATAAACTGGCAGTTGTCACGCGTAAACTGGGGATTTTGGGCCTCGCGTTATAGATATGTCATGGTTACTAGCGGTTTAGTCTTCAGTGCACATGCATCCGCCATTGGCGGATGTGCAGTGTACGAGACATTTGCATTGTAGTGCGGCATAAACTGGCAGTTGTCACGTGTAAACTGGGGATTTCGGGCCTCGCATTATAGATATGTCATGGTTACTAGCGGTTTAGTCTTCAGTGCACATGCATCCGCCATTGGCGGATGTGCAGTGTACGGGACATTTGCATTGTAGTGCGGCATAAACTGGCAGTTGTCACGCGTAAACTGGGGATTTCGGGCCTCGCATTATAGATATGTCATGGTTACTAGCGGTTTAGTCTTCAGTGCACATGCATCCGCCATTTGCGGATGTGCAGTGTACGGGACATTTGTATGGTAGTGCGGCATAAACTGGCAGTTGTCACGCGTATAATATTCAGGACATTTGTATTGTATAGCTGTGTAGTCTTCAGTGCACATGCATCCGCCATTTGCGGATGTGCAGTGTTCGGGACATTTGTATGGTAGTGCGGCATAAACTGGCAGTTGTCACGCGTATAATATTCAGGACATTTGTATTGTATAGCTGTGTAGTCTTCAGTGCACATGCATCCGCCATTTGCGGATGTGCAGTGTACGGGACATTTGTATTGTACTGCAGCATAAACTGGCAGTTGTCACGCGTATAATATTCAGGACATTTGTATTGTATAGCTGTGTAGTCTTCAGTGCACACTCATCCGCCATTGGCGGACGTGCAGTGTACGGGACATTTTAATTGTAGTGCGGCATAAACTGGCAGTTGTCACGCGTATAATATTCAGGACATTTGTATTGTATAGCTGTGTAGTCTTCAGTGCACACTCATCCGCCATTGGCGGACGTGCAGTGTACGGGACATTTTAATTGTAGTGCGGCATAAACTGGCAGTTGTCACGCGTAAACTGGGGATTTTGGGCCTCGCGTTATAGATATGTCATGGTTACTAGCGGTTTAGCCTTCAGTGCACATGCATCCGCCATTGGCGGATGTGCAGTGTACGGGACATTTGCATTGTAGTGCGGCATAAACTGGCAGTTGTCACGTGTAAACTGCGGATTTCGGGCCTCGCATTATAGATATGTCATGGTTACTAGCGGTTTAGTCTTCAGTGCACATGCATCCGCCATTTGCGGATGTGCAGTGTACGGGACATTTGTATGGTAGTGCGGCATAAACTGGCAGTTGTCACGCGTATAATATTCAGGACATTTGTATTGTATAGCTGTGTAGTCTTCAGTGCACATGCATCCGCCATTTGCGGATGTGCAGTGTACGGGACATTTGTATTGTACTGCAGCATAAACTGGCAGTTGTCACGCGTATAATATTCAGGACATTTGTATTGTATAGCTGTGTAGTCTTCAGTGCACACTCATCCGCCATTGGCGGACGTGCAGTGTTCGGGACATTTTAATTGTAGTGCGGCATAAACTGGCAGTTGTCACGCGTAAACTGGGGATTTTGGGCCTCGCGTTATAGATATGTCATGTATAGCTGTGTAGTCTTCAGTGCACACTCATCCGCCATTGGCGGACGTGCAGTGTACGGGACATTTTAATTGTAGTGCGGCATAAACTGGCAGTTGTCACGCGTATAATATTCAGGACATTTGTATTGTATAGCTGTGTAGTCTTCAGTGCACACTCATCCGCCATTGGCGGACGTGCAGTGTACGGGACATTTTAATTGTAGTGCGGCATAAACTGGCAGTTGTCACGCGTAAACTGGGGATTTTGGGCCTCGCGTTATAGATATGTCATGGTTACTAGCGGTTTAGTCTTCAGTGCACATGCATCCGCCATTGGCGGATGTGCAGTGTACGGGACATTTGCATTGTAGTGCGGCATAAACTGGCAGTTGTCACGTGTAAACTGGGGATTTCGGGCCTCGCATTATAGATATGTCATGGTTACTAGCGGTTTAGTCTTCAGTGCACATGCATCCGCCATTGGCGGATGTGCAGTGTACGGGACATTTGCATTGTAGTGCGGCATAAACTGGCAGTTGTCACGCGTAAACTGGGGATTTCGGGCCTCGCATTATAGATATGTCATGGTTACTAGCGGTTTAGTCTTCAGTGCACATGCATCCGCCATTTGCGGATGTGCAGTGTACGGGACATTTGTATTGTACTGCAGCATAAACTGGCAGTTGTCACGCGTATAATATTCAGGACATTTGTATTGTATAGCTGTGTAGTCTTCAGTGCACACTCATCCGCCATTGGCGGACGTGCAGTGTTCGGGACATTCGTATGGTAGTGCGGCATAAACTGGCAGTTGTCACGCGTATAATATTCAGGACATTTGTATTGTATAGCTGTGTAGTCTTCAGTGCACATGCATCCGCCATTTGCGGATGTGCAGTGTACGGGACATTTGTATTGTACTGCAGCATAAACTGGCAGTTGTCACGCGTATAATATTCAGGACATTTGTATTGTATAGCTGTGTAGTCTTCAGTGCACACTCATCCGCCATTGGCGGACGTGCAGTGTACGGGACATTTTAATTGTAGTGCGGCATAAACTGGCAGTTGTCACGCGTATAATATTCAGGACATTTGTATTGTATAGCTGTGTAGTCTTCAGTGCACACTCATCCGCCATTGGCGGACGTGCAGTGTACGGGACATTTTAATTGTAGTGCGGCATAAACTGGCAGTTGTCACGCGTAAACTGGGGATTTTGGGCCTCGCGTTATAGATATGTCATGGTTACTAGCGGTTTAGCCTTCAGTGCACATGCATCCGCCATTGGCGGATGTGCAGTGTACGGGACATTTGCATTGTAGTGCGGCATAAACTGGCAGTTGTCACGTGTAAACTGGGGATTTCGGGCCTCGCATTATAGATATGTCATGGTTACTAGCGGTTTAGTCTTCAGTGCACATGCATCCGCCATTGGCGGACGTGCAGTGTACGGGACATTTGTATGGTAGTGCGGCATAAACTGGCAGTTGTCACGCGTATAATATTCAGTGCACATGCATCCGCCATTGGCGGACGTGCAGTGTACGGGGCATTTTAATTGTAGTGCGGCATAAACTGGCAGTTGTCACGCGTATAATATTCAGGACATTTGTATTGTATAGCTGTGTAGTCTTCAGTGCACACTCATCCGCCATTGGCGGACGTGCAGTGTACGGGACATTTTAATTGTAGTGCGGCATAAACTGGCAGTTGTCACGTGTAAACTGGGGATTTCGGGCCTCGCATTATAGATATGTCATGGTTACTAGCGGTTTAGTCTTCAGTGCACATGCATCCGCCATTGGCGGATGTGCAGTGTACGGGACATTTGTATGGTAGTGCGGCATAAACTGGCAGTTGTCACGCGTATAATATTCAGTGCACATGCATCCGCCATTGGCGGATGTGCAGTGTACGGGACATTTGTATGGTAGTGCGGCATAAACTGGCAGTTGTCACGCGTATAATATTCAGTGCACATGCATCCGCCATTGGCGGACGTGCAGTGTACGGGACATTTTAATTGTAGTGCGGCATAAACTGGCAGTTGTCACGCGTATAATATTCAGGACATTTGTATTGTATAGCTGTGTAGTCTTCAGTGCACACTCATCCGCCATTGGCGGATGTGCAGTGTACGGGACATCTGTATTGTAGTGCCGCATAAACTGGCAGTTGTCACGCGTGTAATATTCAGTGCACACTCATCCGCCATTTGCGGATGTGCAGTATAGGGGACAGTTGCATTGTACTGCAACATAAACTGGCAGTTGTCACGCGTATAGTCTTCAGTGCACACTCATCCGCCATTTGCGGATGTGCAGTGTACCGGACAGTTGCCGTGTGCTCCGATGTCAACTGACAATTCTGTGCCAGGCAACGTGACACCATGAGGCTTATGCGCTGTTTAGTCCCCCGTGTCCACTCATTTTATATCTGTGAGTCTGTAATGAATGTGACATTGTCTGCCCTGTTAGATGCTGTCATAACCATCACACACAACCCCTTCATCTTACCACCACATGCAATACACAGAGTGAAGGACATAATACACTCCACAACTGCAAATACAGACATCGGCACATGCACATGTGATGCAGCACAGAAAATGACGCTGAATATCATTCCTGGCCGTTCCTACAGTCCCTCATAACCTAACCTAAGATGGCTAGTACGTGG
Organism: Irpex lacteus; assembly: GCA_001986395.2. Lineage (NCBI taxonomy): Eukaryota > Fungi > Basidiomycota > Agaricomycetes > Polyporales > Irpicaceae > Irpex > Irpex lacteus. Next base: position 742,975 of record MQVO02000010.1, on the reverse strand, counting down.
TGCATGTGGTGCAGCACCGCGTACGAGCCATCCAAATAAGGCATGCGATGCCAGCACCGTTCATAGCTGCCCCAATCGGGGATTGAACCAGCGACCTCATGTCGTGATCATACCCCTGTGCCAAATGGCCGACATTGAGCACCTTTCGTCAATGTCTTTGTATTCAGACTCTGCGTACTTCGGTAATATATACTCCATTCGATATCGGTAGAATTCAACGATGCAAGATGATGACTGCTTCTGGCATAAAGGGATAGCATGCTGAGATGGCAAACTGCCACATCCCACGCTTCTACACAATAAGGATAGCTCGCGTACTACATTCCGATAACATTCTACACACATATCGGGGTTTCAATAGGTGTTGTCTGATTTTGCGTTGTTGATTGACACTCACATTCCCAACAACTGTGTAGAACGTTATAGCAACCTCGGTCGACACGTGTGTTTGGGCGCTAATTACAAGCCCAAGGCCACCTGAACCCCAAGCCCAACTGAATCCTATGTACTCTTTTCTATAGCATGCGCATGAGTATAATCTTAGCTTATATGCGCATGAGTATAATCTTAGGTCAGTGCTGGGGTTTAGATTTACGCTTGTCAAAAAGGTTTATCAGAGTAAAAATATCTGACAAGAACTTCAATCATGATATGAGAGGAAAGATAAGAAGTTTCTTCTACCTACCATGTGCGACAAAAGTGCGACAACAGTGCGACCATGCACGTTAAAGTGCGACAAAAAGTGTCACAGAGTGCGACAAAAGTGCGACAAGGTGCGACCATGTGCGACAAAAAGTGCGACAAAAGTGCGACAAAGTGCGACAAGGTGCGACAAAAGTGCGACCATATGCCACAGAGTGCGACAAAAGTGCGACCAAGCGCGACAAAAAGTGCGACAAAAGTGCGACCAAAAGTGCGACAGCGACGACGTATATTAGCTTATATGCGCATGAGTATAATCTTATAGGTCGTTGGTTTGGTCTTCGAGGGACGGTCGTGGGAGGGGTTATGGTCGATGTAGCCAGACTCGCCACCTACCGCGTTTACTTCGACGGCCCTATGCCAGCTGGACTGAGGCTGACTGGGGTATGCGCACGAGCTTGTGTGAAGACTCAGTAGTAAAATAACATTGCCGTGCTCGTCGTCGACGTAGGTGGAAGATAGCGAACAAGTTGACTGAGTCCTCAGAGCGCTGCAAATCATGGTGCATCAACGGATCATTGGGCGTGTCCTGAACAGGCAGCTGAAATGCGACTTGGTTCGAACGTTATCGAAGCTTTACGGTCATGACGATACAGCAGCAGTTACAGATGGACGCAGGGTGCCAAGTGAAGCGTACGGACATGGGTAGCTGAACGAAGTGAGTGTACGTGCCACGTCATTTCATCCAGACTCGTATGCTCTCGATCGACGACTTCTTCGCGTCGTGTCACGCTTCCTTAGTGAATACCGATAGCAACAAGCCCACTCTGGCAGGACACGCTCGATCGTCGTATGCACGTAAATTAATACGTAGAGATTTCGACTGTCTAAACCCACTGTACATTACAACCTGTGGTAATATCATACATACACTAATACTCCAACTACGACGAAGGCGACGCCAAGGCCTTGCTTCGATAGTACATAACAAGCTCCCCAGACGATCGCCACACGAACTGCCGCACGGCCGCCAACGTCATATCCAACGGTAACACCATACCGTTGCAAAGGATCTCATACTGGTCTTCGGCGCGTACTGAGTCGTTACGCGCGATGGACTTGAGCGACCGTGCGTCGAGAGATGAGCGAGGGGTGTTGGCGGCCGTGGTAGGTCGAGAGGTTGGTGAGTTTGCGAGTTTGTCTAGTTTGTCTTGCACCTGTACGATGCATAGAGTGAGTTTCCACACATGGGCGATCTAGCGGATGATACGTACGTGCTGCGTGAGCTTTCTCACCCGCAAGAACCGGCTGGCAGTAAGCTTCGACTGAGCCCTGCCGTGAATTGCTATCAGCCTCCCGTGAACACAAATCACGCCAAAGACACTCACGTATTTAGTAGCTCGGGCAACGGCTCCTCGTTCGAATCCTTACTCTTCCAGGGCAGCAGCACAAAACTTATCTTCACCGTCGGCACGGACGGTATCTTGTTTACCAACAAGTACTCGAGTAGCCAGAACGGCATCACCTCCTCGAGCACCCTGGCATCCTGGCCCGTACTGCACACCTGCCCGCGATAGAGTATCCTCCATCCAGAGCCTGAGGGTGTCTCTTCCGAGATGAGGAGGGACATATGTGGTGGTAAGCTGAGCGTCGGTGCTTCATTCGACATGGGTGGGGTGAACGGGCCTGCGAGGAGAGTCTGTACAGGTGTCTTTGGCGGCGGGAGAATGTTATCCTATATCCCCAAAAGCACTGTCAGTATCACGCGTATCGATAGAGAAGAAGACGAGAAACACTCACATTTACACCCACGCCAACTTCAGTCCCCTGGCTCCCAATAACAACCCCAGAACCCTCCATCGCATGCCTCCTCGTCCCCTTCCCAAATGCCTTCAACCGTCCCATCAGCCCTCCACTAGGCGTCGTCGGTGTCTGCGGAATCCCCGAGCCAGCAGACGCAGGATCCCCAGGCTTAGGCGTTCCCCATCCAGAGAAGTCGTCCGGCGTTGACGGCACGGCGGACGTCGGCGTGGATGTTGACACGGAGGGTCTCCTGGCACGTAATGAGAAGTAGTCACTCGTGCGGTTGCCGTTTGAGCCGTTGGTACCGTTCTCGGCGGTGCCAGGACGTCGTTGGGGGATAGGCATTGGTGTGGTTTCCGTGCTGAGAGGGGACTGAGGGATCGGTGAGAGCGCTGAATCACGTACGCCAGAGGCGGCGAGGGGGATCATGGGTGTGAGGAGGGGTGAGGAGCGTACGGAGGGTGGTGCAACGGTGGATGCGACGGCGGGTATCATATTGGTAGAGGAGACTATCGTCGTTGACTTGGACATTTGTGGTGAACGTCGTGCCGGGTCTGAGGGCGATCGAGCGTGCGTTCGGTCGGGAGGAGAAGAGGAAGAGAGATCTATGTGGTGGGGTGCGTTGGGTCTGTGTGAGCGTTGGCTGTGTCTGTCTGTACTTGCAGAGTCACGATTGCGTTTCGTAGCCGCACGATGTTGGTCCCTGATAAAATGTATGAACAGATTCCTAAGCACCCACTTCCCGACGTTTACTAAAGAACGAAACTGTCAGTGCGGGAACGCAACACATCAACAGAAGACGAAAACAGGGACTCACTCCTCGCTTCATCGCTAAAATGCCTATCAGCCCCAAAGCCCGCCTCATCCGCATACACCTCCGCCTCAAAACACCTCTCACCAAGGTGCACGCTCAACAACCCCGTCTTCGTATCCACGCTCGCCCACGTAGCAACAACCGCCTCGCCCTCAATCCTCTCCTTCACAATATCCAGCGCCTCCCTCGGACTCCTCTGTTCATCGCACTCCCCACCATCCGTGCTCCCACCGCGGCATTCACTGCTGGCAGCCTCAGCGACGTCCTCCCGCCTGAACCGTCCCACGCATACACCACGCACGACGTCCCACACGCCTACCTCGCCTCTCAGATCCACTGTCACAGCGTGCACGCGATCGTTTAGCAACCCACACCGTACGAGTCCGTAGTCGCCTCTGATAACCTCGTCGAGCGTGGTGTAGAGCGGAACGGCGTCTTGAGCCATATCGCGGTCTTCGAAGGATGCGCGTCGGGATGTGTGTAAGGCGTGGATGGTTGGGTCTCTGTCTCGATAGAAAGATTCGGAGGGGATGGGCGATGTCGTTCGAGGAATCATGTTGTTAGTATTGGTAGTAGGAGTGTTGGACGTCTGCTGGAAGACCGACCCCAAAGGCGATCGCACGGGTGCGGTCACCCTCGGTACAGACGCGATACTCGCAGCGCTGTACAGCGTCGCAATCTCCGGGTCTCGTCCTCTCCACGACATCCCGAATCCTCCTTCTCCAGCGCCGCTGCTACTACCGAAGCCGCCACCTTCGTTCGCGGAGGTAAGCTTGACGAGACTCTCGAAAGGTATACCGTACCACGTGTCTTCGCCCTCCCTATCTCTATCTCGAGAAGAGTTTCGACGAGTAGGCGGGCCAGGCGAGATGGAGGTCGTCGACTGGCGAGATTGACGGGTTTGAGATTGGGATTGACGATATTCGGTCGCAGGTGAGTCGACGGCCGAGTACGAGTATCCGTCATCTTCGTACGTCGCGTGCACAGGCGAGGTAGTCAGTGGTTGAGACTGGTCGAGCCTCGTAGCTCGTCTGCCAGGTACGCGCCACCTCTTCACACTCGAGCTGCCCGTTGCCGTCCACACAAGATTATCATCCATCGCCACGATCTTATTAACGCCATCCGTTGACGAGGAATGCGAATGTTGGTCTGAATCTTGCAGGAGGACGACGCATTCGCCTTCCGCGACGTCTGTACAGCCTTCAACGTCGACTCTGCATACGATGCCTGAGCGGTCGCCGGAGTAGAAGATCTCGAGGGAGGGGTGGGTGGAGTGGAGGGACCAGACGGAGTCTGCGTGGTGGGTGAATGTGTGTAGGCATTTTTGGGTTGCGAGGGACCATAGTTTAATTGATGCTGTATACGAAGATTGCATAGTTAGCATACAGCCGCAATATACTGTGTAGATCCACGTACCATCAGCAGAACCTGTAAGCAGCTAGTGATGCATACAGTAAGTCAAGTGGACTGCGATCGTGGAAACGAAAAGAAAAACGTAAACCACTCACATACTTTGCATCCTCCGACACCAGAATAGCCCTAATATTATCCGTATGGCCGACCAACTTCCCAATCCGCTTCCCACTCCTAGGATCCCACATTCTAACAACCCGCTCCGGCGAGCCACTAGCGATGAGCATACCGTACGGGTCCGCCGCGAGCGCATAGACGCTTGACTTTGCCGACGAAGACGACGTGGGTGCGGATGCCGAAGAAGAGGGGGCAGAGGAGGAGGTGGAGTGAGAGGTGATGGAAGAGAGTGGGGAAGAAGAGGGTGGGTGGAGGGTTATGAGGGGGGATTGGGATGTGCGGGTTGGGTCCCAGAGTTTGATTGTGCGGTCGAAGGAGCCGGAGGCTATCCATTGGCGGTCGCGGCTGGTGAGAGGGAGTTGTGTTGAGGTAGCGTGAGGCAGGATTTGTGGTGGCCGTGGTGAAGTGTGTGCGAGGGTGCGTGCGAGGGTGCGTGCGAGGGTGGGACGGGTTTGATGTATGGTTGAGAGGGTCAAAACGTATTCGTGCGTTTGAGAATGTGGGCATAGACGTGGAGGGAGGAATATACGAGTTCGTGTATGAGTTCGAGTGCGAGTTCGAGTGGAACGTGTTTGTGTGTGGTCGCGTGATGGTCGCGTGTGGTTGGGATGATGAGAGCAGTCGAGAGCGCGGATGTGGGCACAGTTGCGGACATGGACGTGAAGGAATGGTGTGGCAGAAAGAGCGCAAGGGCATGTAAGGGTGGTATGCGTAACGCGTGTGATGCATGATAATGCGTGAGTAACATGGTGAGTGTGTTCGTCCGTTTGACGTAGAGTTAGGTGTAAGCGTGGATGTGGAAGTCGAAGTGCGAGTGTAGTGCGAGTGCGTTGTGGTTACGGTTGTGGTTGCGGTTGCGGTTGTGTTTGTGGTTGCGAGTGCGAGTGAGGATGAGGGAAGAGGGTGGAACGCGTTGCATGTATGGTCATGTGTAGATAAGGAGGTGGGAATGTATTCATGCGTTTGAGTGGATGTACACGTGGACGTAGGATTGAGGTGAGCGTGGACGTGAAAGTGATATAAAGTTGAGAATAAGAGCACGACGGGAATACGAACGGATGACGTACCATTGAGTGAGACATCGCGCGTAGTCTGCATGGGTACCTATCGTAACAGGATCGGTAGGAAGTGTTGAATGAGGAGACCAGGCTTTGACTGTACCGTCGGACGACGCAGAGACGACTACAGGATGCAAGAGGTAGTGATTAGAATATTGCGTATGTAGACATATTATCAGAATGCTCACCGGTCTGGTTATAATTACACAACAACAAATCATTAACCCAATCAGTATGCGCCTGCACACTCTGCCTAAACTGCGACGTCTATCACCAATCCACAATCAGCAACTCCCTCGAAGTTAACCACCAGAGCACAAGAACCTGCCTTGCCTGGTGTGAAAAGGTCCAAATCAGTCTCCCACTGCTCTTCATACGGGATCTCCGTAGGATTCAACACATTCACCCGTCGTCTCCTCAGCCGTCCACTACTATCCTGCACGTCGCCCAGGATATCGCCGTCGCTCCTGTACTCTTCGTCTTCCGTCTCTTCTTCGATGATATCGTCCGCCCAGCCTATCATTATCTCACACCGACCTACTGTCCGCCTCATCTCGCTGTTCTCAGGCACGCCGTACCGTCTCTCTCGTTTCTTGAGTGATATACCGAGGTCCCAGGAGAGAACGAGACCATCTCGTCCAGGGTGTCGCGACCGAGGAGTTGGGTGGATGTGTCGAGTGCCAGACAGGACACGCCGAGCCGGTGGCGAGGGTGCGGTGGGAGCTGAGGAGAGAAGTTGTCGTCGACATCGGCGGCGGGGTGGGGGAGTAGAAAGGGGACCTGTTGCGCCGTTGCGGGGTGCGCCTTGTGGAGGGAGCTTGAGGCGGGGTACGGGTGTAGAGGGTGGGGGTATGAGTGAGGGTAGTACACGTTCGGTGGATGGACGCGTGTGGGTGAGAGGGTCAGAGCATGTTCGCGCGTTTGACGTGAGAGGCGTGGAAATGAAAGTGGATCAAGTTGTGGGCGTGGACGTGATGCAAGGATAATCAGAGTGTGACGAGATGAGGACGCGAAGAGGAACGCGTGACGTACCATTAAGTGAGACATCACGCATACTCTGCGTGGATACCAATCGAGGCGGGATCTGTGGGAAGGATCGAGTGAGTTTGACCGTACCGTCGGACGATACCGAGACAACTTGAACTGCAGGAGACTCCCCAGATCAGGCCATAAACATGGGAAGCGAGCATGTGCATCCATACGTATAAGTACAGTCAGTATACCATACACGTATGCAGCTTGAACCGTACGACCTCCCCAACAGATACTCCCACCACTACGAGCCTCAGCCCATCACTATTGAATATAGACCCTCCGTCAGAGACCAACTCGCAGTGATTACTTCCTTTTCCCTTCAACGCCATGTCACGCGTACGTCAAAACGTTCTCGAGCTGCATCTTCCGAGTCCTGCAGCGCTTCTCCCATAACTGGGACGTTCGCGCGAAGTCGAAGACAATCTCTATATGCGCGATGCTAATGCACGAAATCGGTGAGCATCCTTGTAGAAGGCAACCGCTTGACCGTGTAGAACACGTACCAACCATCGCGAGTTATCCGAGCGTACAAGCACCAAACAACCGCCACTCGTGATCATCGCAATCACGAGTCCACACGTCGACTAATCGACGGCCCAAGATCGATACCTTCTTCAGCCTCTTCCTCTCCTTGACGAGTCTCTCCATTAAGCTCCTGCGCCATAGGCCGCGGAGACGAATACGGCGGCGGCGGTAAGCTATCGCTCCTCTCGATCCTCCCATCCCCTTCCCTGTCGCCCTGCCCCTCGCCCGCAGCATCCCGCTCCTCACGAGGCCGTCCAAAAGTAATCGGAGGCACACTCAACCTCCCACCATTCTTCCTCAATTTCCTCCCACCCCAACTCCCCTTCCTGCTCGGCCCAACCACACCACTCCCACCCCTCCTGCTCGGACGGCTAACCATCCCAACGACCTTCTTCACCACCCACACACCCCCTCCAATCAGCCGTTTTGCTCCAAAGACGAGGTATTGCAGTGTGAGTAGTATCCCCGCGAGGAAACACATAACAAGCACCGCCGTCGGCCACGCGTCCCACGCCACAGCCAACAAGAACAGCATCAGCGCGCACGACGACGCGAACAGACACATCGCCGGCAACCTGCACACCAGACAAAAATAAAAGTACGTCGGGTCCCCATTATCGTCCTGAGGGGAGAGGGAAGAGAGGGAGGAGATGTCTGCGGCGAGACGTCTGAAGCGGTCGACGTCGCCTGAGCTGTAGAGCACGAGGAACCAGGCGTCGATGACGAGGCCTATGGCTGCTGTTATGCTGCCCAGTGTGACGGAGCGGAGGGCGAGGCCGTCCATTGCGAAGAGGGTTGTGTCTTGGCCGGAGGAGTAGCCGAATACTGCTGCGTTTAGTCTGTGTGAGGGTGGGGATAGTCAGCTATGTGTGGCACAGTATGAAAAGAGGGGAGAAGAGAGAAAGCGAACGAATGTGGCGTAGCGGTAGAGAATCGAAGCTCGAAATGTCACTTCGCGAGCAAGCACGCAGGTATAGACGGACGTAGGCGAGTGTTGCATGCACGGGTGCGCGCCGTATCACACCGTGCACTCGTACATCTGTACCTCACCGTTCAGCCCTAAGCACCGAAACTCGAAATTCGAGAGAGAACGAGCGGATGAGTAAGCCCAAATTGAGTGCGTAGGCCGCTCGCGTTCGCTCCTGCTTGCATGCACACGTATGAGCCTCGTTACGCCATCACAGACTCCACATACACCATAGACGAGAGCGTACGGACGATAAAACGGAAGCAAAACAAAAAAAAGAAAACTCACGTAGCAACACCCAAAAGCCACCCCCCAACCGCATACCACTCCCCAAGCAGGCTACCAAGCACACGTCCAAAATCGCACTGCGGATGCGACAGCTCGCGGTACGGAGAGAAGGAGTCGAGGAGGAGTTCAGTGCGGGTGAAGGGTTGGGGGGGTGGGCAGGGGGATGTGTGGGGGTGGTGGATTGCGAGGTCGTCGTCTTGTGAAGGTCTGAAGGTTATGATTTTGGTGGTGTCGTTGGTGTTAGAGGAGGGGGAAGAGGTGAACGTAATGTTGTAGATCTCGTCGACGTCGACGTCGAACTTTTCCTCCTCCTCGTCGTGTTTGGCGACGGCCGTGTGTGGTTCACGAGGTGGAGGCGTCGACGGACACTCCTCCTCCTCCTCCTCCTCCGACTCTTCGTCGAGGTCGGAGGAGGAGGATTCTTCGTCCGTGGTGTGTATATGGTACGCCCTCGTCTGTTCTTTGCGTTTTCGGCGGGAGCGTTTTCGTCTGCGGAGGGTTGAGGATGGAGGGGAAGGGTGTGGGTGGGAAGGAGGGAGGAGATGGGTGGTTTCGTCTTCTGATAGGGTTGGGGATGCTAAACCACATCCGACGGGGACGTTGAGTACATGCCGGGCACGAGGGCGTATGCGCGTGTAACGTACCTAGAGGACTCGCACCCAACGTTTCATCTTCTGAGAATACATGGTCCTCATAATCAGACGTATAATTCGGCGCCCGAGACGACGGCATAGGCGAGGTCGAGGTAGAGGTAGAGGTAGACGGAGAGGGAGAGGGAGTGGAAGGAGGAGTGAGACGGAGGACGATCATGGCGCAGTTGAGTTGTCTGCTGCCGGTGACTGTGGGTGCGCGTTTGCGCATGGGTGGGCATTTGAGTGTGAGGGGTATATCTACATCGTTGGGTGTCAATGAGCGAGAGTGATAAAGATGCAGAAGGAGAGGGAGGGGGAAAGGGAGAGGAATGGAGAAGGATGGAGATGGAGAGGGAGAGATGAGACGTACTTGAGGTAGGTTTGTCTTGTCTCCGTACGAGGTCTCCTAAGGTGAGGAACACAGACCCGACGAGGTATCGTTTTCGTTTACTCTTCTTCGTGTGTGATTGGTGCCATACTTTTATTTCTATGCGTGAGGCGTGGTGTACTTCGTGTCTGTATATGCGTTTGTAGTGGGTTAGTTCCAATTCGCGTTGAATGGCGGAATACGAGGACGGGGATGTGGATAGGTAGAAGGGAGGAGTGAGAGAAGAACGTACAGCTCAATGGGAGCCTTCAAATTCGGGTTGCGCCCGTCACATCCAAGCACAGTCTCATGCGTGCGGTCGTGGTCGACAACAGTAACACCGACGATAGGTCGCCAGGACCTCTCTGGGCGGAGGAACTGGATGCCTTGTGTAGAGACCACTGTCAACGACTACGTATTAGCACGTTGGAAACACGGTGGTACGGAAGAGAAGCTGCACTGACCTGTGAGATACCAAGGACTGCGCCGTCGATCATCTCGTTAGCTGTATGTATATGGATTAGAGTTAGAGAAGCAAGCAAGCACGTACTCTGGGAACTCCATCTCTGCCGTGCACTGTCAAAGTGCGACTCAGCAATGTACAGGCGTGTTAGGACGTGTCAATTGGGGGACAGATGGTGGTCGTGGACGTCGGTCCCGGCTGTGCAGTGCGCTATAATATGGATGGGCGGCGTGCGTCTATCCAATAATGCGATGCTTAAAACGTGGTCCGAGCGGGCCGTCGATATTCCTTCATTGCACACTATAGCACAAGGAATCCATGCAAATAACAGTTCATTCGTCCATCCTCATACACAGTACAACGACCGCCTAAACAACAGTGAACCCCTTCAAACTAACACTCGCATCCTCCGAGAACGCCACCTCCTCCCCATTATCCACCCTCACAACCTCCGCAACCCTCACCCCCGCAATACTCCCCTGCGCAACAAACGACACATGCACAGGGAAGAACGCGCTCACGTCGTCCCCGCCCACTGAGAATTCGAGTGTGCCGGTGCGGTTGGAGGAGGCGTCGACCCGCCCGATGATCCAGTCGATGGCGTGGCTTGAACCGTTTAGGGCCCATTCGCCGGAGTGGGAGGAGACGGTGGGGTAGGAGCCGGAACTGGTTGTGAAGAGAAGTGTGTTAGTGACGAGGGCTGTGGGATGGGTGAGAGGAGGACGTACGGGAGGGGTATGGAGATGACGACGTCATGCAGGACGACGCCCTCGTTCTCGAGTTCGTACTCGATGTTCACATCGCATGTCCCATCGTTCCCAGGTGTAGGCCAGCAGTTGACTATATACCGTTAATTTTATACCCACGTATAATCAAACAACCAACTCACTAGACAACGGCACATAACTCTCATCCTTCCCCGCATACCTCCACTTCAACACCGCAAGGGCCTGTCCAACCGGGAACGCCCTCCCCGGATCCTTCAACGCAATCACCCTCTCCTTATTCGCCGCAAACTTCCCCACATTCGGATGCTGCTTGTACTGCAACTCGGGCCCGAAAGACGTAGCGGGCTCCGCGAGGGTGAGCTTCACGCGCGCGAGGGTGCTGTCGGTGATTTGGAGGTTCATGTCGCCTGTGAGCTCGAGGTTGTTGAGCCCGCCTTCGCGGGCGAGTTCGAGCGAGAGGGTTTCTTTTACGATTATGTGCACGCTGTTCCACCACACCCATCAGCACCCTTCTCCCATCCTCACACACAATGAACAGTACGACGCACCTCTCAGGCGTAACAACAGGCAACGAGCTCTCCACAGCACGCTGCTGGTGCACAGCCCCAAAAGTCTGATGCTCCCCCGGCACAGGCGTCCCCGGCACACTCATATCCTCACTCAAGAGCGCCTCACCCCCCAGCGCATCCAACAGCTGGCTCTGCGTCGTCTTCTTCCCCCCGCCCAATTGCATCCCGCTCTTCTTGAATGCAGGGGCCTTGGCCACAGGAGCAGCGGGGGCGGGCGTGGGGGCGTCGTATCGCTGGGGGACGGGTGCGTAGCCTGAGATTCCGCCGCCGAGGTACCCACCGGGCCCGCCCCCAGAAGTGGCGGCGCGCCGTTGTTGTTCGCGGCGTTGCATTTCGAGTTGTTTGGCGCGTCGTTTGAGTTCTTCTTTTGCTTCTGCTTCTTTGTTCTGTCTCTCAAGTTAGCATATATCGAGTCAAAGTAATATTAGATTCAGTACGCACCCTCGCGATGATCTCCTGGATCTTCTCCTCATGACTCTCCATCTCCAGCACATTCCTCACCTGCATCAAATTCACACTCTCCCTATATCCCAAACTCACAACCTCATCAAAAGCCTCCAAAATCTCAAACGCATTCCTCTGAATCTCCCTCTGCTCCACTCCACCACTCCTACACAGATCCACCACCACGCGTGCAAAGAGATGGAGAGTGTCGATGTCCTGGAGGATGTTGGAGGCTTTGTTGGTGATGAGGACGATGTAGAGGGTGTCTTCGAGGGGTTGGTAGACGTAGCGGACGTCGGGGGTTTCGAGGGAGGTGTGTTGGGAGGAGCTGGGGGGTGGGAGGAGCTTGGGGAAGGAGGCGAGGAGGGAGTCTATGCGTGTGCGGGGCATGTCGCGGAACTGGCGGGAGAGGACGGCTGGTTTTGGTAGAGAGTGCACATGGCAGACAGAGGTGAGAGTAGGTCTATGAGTACGTGTAGACGAGGTGAGAGGAGGAGAGAGGAGACGCACCTTTACCCGCCTTCGTGCATATCGACGCAGCAAGGACGACCTTCATCGAACCAGTCAGCACCGTACATTCCATACAATTTGCAACCCAGACGTACCATTTTGTATGTATTCTACAATCGAGCGTGAAGGTGGTCGTCGAAGCTAGAGATGAATTGGATTGGACGTGTCGCATATCGAAGGAGCGCCCATGTATCGCCCACGTGGCTGCGATCAGATCGAGGTTTGAACCGATCCGTGGCTTGGACGCGGACTGCCATGTTCAAGTTCGTCGAGGAGGGTAAATAGATGCGTTCGTTGGTTATTTCATGCTCGAGGGTTTCAACGTTTGACTTAGTAGCGATTTTGCTGACGTTGGTGATTTTCAGACTACTCTCGCTCGCGGTAGTAATGAATGCTCAGGCTTCGCCCATGAGCTGGGGTCTATATGGAAACAACGCATCTTCTCTAACGACTACGACGAGCAGGCATCTCCTCTTAGATGGCTATAGTCCCAACGCGAAAAACGTGAAAATCACCTTTTAGGCGCATATATCGACGTCCAGTACGATCAAATCTTATACAACGAATAAACCTGAGGTCAATCAAAGAGCAGGTCAGTACTCACTTCTTAGGCTATTCGACATTTCTAACCTCGATGTACGCGCAGTCAGGCGCATATATGCAGGTACAACACGTATTATCACCCCAGGCGAGCCCTTCTTTGAGTCCGAGCAGAGAGTACTGGTCCGTGTGGCGCAATCTCCACGAACGAACGTCCTCTGGGATGCTCAAGCATATACCAACACCGATACTCACACTTGGCGTTAGCCCCCGATGTTAACTCAAGAATAGGTAAAGCTCGTCTCGGAAGCTACTCAGCGGTTTTGAGACCGATGTGATACGCATATATGCGGATATTACACGTCTTATCAACTTAATCTTCCAGTTCTTTTTTCGACTCCGAGCAGAGCGTACGAGCTCATGCGAAGCGACCTCTTAACGAACGAGTTCACTCTGGGATGCTCAGGCATACACGCACACGGATCATTGTACCTGACCAACATGAAGGCTGCGTGTCAAGTTACCGGTGAGCTACCGTATCATGTCTACTCACTGTACATTGACTCACTGGACACGGCCAACTTGCGTACTGCGGGGCTATGAATCGCCACCAGTAGGAACGAGGCTTTTCGAATATCCACCAGTTTCTTTTCTTCTTCACTCACGAGTATACCGTAATGACAAAGAACATTCGTTACTCTGTCATTTTTACTGCAGACTCTGACATGGTTCCCTTTCGAGTACTTACACCCTCGCCTCTCTTCTGAGTGCACTATTATACACTGATTATGCTCCACTGTCATTACTACGAGCGTGCGTCGTCTTCGACCGTGAAGCATTGAAGCATTCGATCACTGGATCAAGACTGAAGATTCGACGGTCAATACCTATCCGCTCATTTTTGGTGCTTGAGTGGGTCCATGTTTGTTTACACGCTCGCTTTCACCAGGCAAGACTCTCACGCCTGTCATCACATTTTCCTACTTAAGAACTGACTATCGCCTTCATCCAGCCCATCGTAGGTATCTGGTGCGACCACTGCGAAGTATATCTATAATGCTGACTCGGTTTTGTTCACAGGCTCGCATCTGACTCAGCGTGCGTGCCAGATCGCGACGTTGCACTCTCTCGGTGACCACTACTATGTACAGCGATCGAGGTACGATGAACGCCATACGAGAGCACGCCCGGCTTGTCTACGATATCTTAACGTTCAACTTCGAAATCGACGATGGCTCCCCACCACCCATGGCCAGTATGCCCGTTCCTGAAGAGTTGCTTGAAAATATCCTGTATTGGGTCCGTCAGGAAGATATCGGATCAACGCCCCGCTTGCAGGCTGGTATGCTCAAAAACTGCGCCTTGGTATGTCGATACTGGGCGAGGCAATCCCGTCGATACATTTTTAGTGGCAAGAGACTGCATATCCGTTCACTCGAGCACGCTCAGATGTTTAGGGAGTATGCGCTTCACGGTAGTCCCAAACTGCTCAAGGTGTGCGACCTCATAGGGGAGTTGAGTGTTTCGGAGAGGTTTAGCGCATCCCGTTCGTTCCTCGACCTGGTACACCTCCCCACGACACATGATAAGCTCCGCAGAGTCGAAATCCGTGTGCCCTTTCCACCCCAGATCCAACCCTTGAGGCTGGATACGCCACATTGGAAGCTCACCAACGTCGTCTCCATACCACCGACAACTACCGCATACAGAACCGTCGATTTATCCGACCTCACATTCCCATCCTTCGCACACTTCGTCAAATACTTGAAATACCTCCATACTGCCACGCGTATGGAGCTTATATCTGTGAAATGGAGCGATAAGGTTCAGGCATCGCTTCTACGCCCTCTACCAGTTCTACACAGACGTCGCCGCATCGACGTTCAAACTTCAGACTGCCCAGATGGGTTTCTTGTGGGATGGCAGGCGATCACGATGTATGCGGATTCGTTCATCCATAGCTTGGTCGATCGCGATCAGCAGTGGGCGTTGGATAGCATGTTGTTCCTGCGTGACCACTACGAACAGTTGGACATCCCTGGGTGCTATTGTCAATATGAGTTTCAAAGTGGTAGGTGTTTCTCTTTCCATATCTAATTGGATTGAGTACAAGCTGGCTTATGACTGCACAGGTTTTTGTCAGTATTATGACGACGAGCCTGATTTACCCAGGTTTCGAGTCTTCGTGAAGAGAAGTATGGATTATCCGAGTGTGTCGATCTCGCTCTGGCATAGCGCGAAGCCTTCTACATATGAACTTACTGTCCGTGGGTCGCCGAAGCCAATGCGCATTGTCGGACTAACATGTCATATCGGAGCCGGCCTTGATTCAAGACGAAAGTACATCACACCGGACCTTACTCGCTTGCGCAGACGACTCGAAGAGCGATGTGCGCTGCGCGTCATCGCCTTCACTTTCAGCTCGTTCGAAGCTCTCAAAACTGCAGTAGAGTGCTATCCGTCTCTTCGAGAACCCTGGCCACATACCTGCATCTACATCTTAGCGTACCACCGCGAGCTTCCTCCCATGCCTTCCACAACATCAGGTTATCGTCACAATCCGAAGCGAAATTTTACAGCAATAGATCCTACCACTCTGGAAGCTACAGGTATATCTCGATGTCTACCACCAGTGTAGGTTGTATACTGATCATTTCGTTAGGAGAAAACTGGGAGACCCCGTCTTATATCGTCCCTACTATTCTCACTGGCAGTAGTAGTCACTGATAATTGCATCTTGACCTCGAGTTGCATGCGCCGAGAGTGTACAATCGCCAACGTTTTATTATCACCGTCTATCAATTACGAGCTTACTTGTAACTCTCTAAATCCAAGCCATTAGCGCAGGTCAATTATTAGTAGACGTTGGGGCTTTGAGTACAGTACTAGGCAGCGTGTGATGCGACGAGGAGGCAGAGAACGAGGAGAATGTGTACGCGGAACACATTGCAGAAGTAGCGGAAGAAAACAGATCCGGATGGAGTTAGTCAAGTGAGTAGGATGGAACGAGTGGACGGGCGTACCTTTACAGACCTTGATCTGCAGAATGCCAGTACTTTCGTACATGTCGGCGCTGCGGGAACTCGGACGATGTAGGTAGAATGTACCACAGTCGGGCCAACTCTTGCCGATCCAGAGAACGAATACTATACGATATCTCTGCTACATAGTATCGACTAAACATCGAATGCGAAGGTGGTTGGCGAGGCCCGAGATGAGATTGCAATGTGCCAGCTGCAGGATAGACTCAGACACACCTCGAAGGAGCGCTTGCCCATGTATCGTGGTGACGATCAGATCAAATCCGAAGCTTCAACTGATCCGTGCTTGAAAGCGGACTACCATGACTCCGAGTCCGAGTCGTCGTGACAAAGGCAGATGGATGGTACGTTAGCTGTTCCACGCTATAAGTATCACCCCGGCTCTACCGTGTTTTTCAGCTGAGCATAGCTCAGCACTGTGCTCGTCCGTCGTATTCTATGTACCATGGTGAGTAATCGATGATATCTTGCCGAGACGGAGTAATACTTATACGCTAAAGAAGTATATGCTCAGGCTGCTCTTTCGGAGTCTTTCCTCTCGTTAATGAAGAAACTTGATTTTTTTTCACTGTAATGGAATACTTAAGTATGAGCTCACTCTGTCAGGATTGAATATGCGCCATACGAACGCATCTACTTGAATTTTTGCGTGGCCCGCTACTACTAAGTGGGTCCGTATTTGCGCATTGTTTCAACCTCGCGCGTACGAGATAAGGCTCTCACGCACATCGTCACATCTTCTTTGGAACGGAATCAAGTTATCGCCTTCATCAGGCACTGCTGTGGGCATCCGGTGCGTCTCACTGCGTTTTGGCTGTAACATTGGCTCGAGGTTCGCATCCGACATTTCTGATCGCGACAAATCCGCAGTTTCCACTACTCCTAAATACTGCGAGCATCGATACCCCATGGACACTATACGAGAACACGCTCGGCTTCTCTACGACATTTTCACCTTCAACTTTGAACTCGACGACACCGAGAACATCCAACGCTCACTTGGTGCATTCGTTCCTGAAGAGTTATTTAAAGATATACTGTACTGGATCAGCCAAGACGACCGAACCGACGAGGTGAGGGCGCAACTGAAAGCCATGTACCCCGACCGTCCCCGCGGGTTCGCAGGAATTGAAGCCGTCGCATTGCACGAGGCCCAACCGATATATACCCTCCGGAGCTGCGCCCTAGTATGTCGATATTGGGCGAACCAGTCCCGTCGCTATATGTTCACCGGCAGGAAGATGCATATTTCGTCACTCGAGGATGCCCAGATGTTCAGGAAGTACGCGGTTAACGGTAGTCCCCACTTGTTCAAGATATGCGACCTCATAAGCGAGCTGGAAGTTAAGGAACGGTTCAAAGGGTCTCGCTCGCTCCTTGACCTGATCCATCTTCCAGCAACGCGCAATAAGCTTACCGAAGTCCAGATCATTGGCCCACCCCCACCCCATATTCCATCCCTGAGATTGGATACGCCGCATTGGAAGCTCGCCAATACTGTCGCTCTGTCACCGGCAGCTACCGCATACAAAACTGTCTCTTTATTCCGCCTCACGTTTCCCTCCTTCGTACATGTCATCAAGTACCTGAAGCACTTTCGTGCCGCAACACACATCTCTCTCCGCTCCTTGGAGTGGAGTGATAAAACTCAGGTATTGCTTCAACGCCCCATTCCAGTTCTAAGGAGACGCCAGGACGTCGTCGTCAACCTAGTGGACTGTACAGACGGTTTCCTCATTGGGTGGCAGGCGATCACCATGTACGCAGACTCATTCGTCCATAGCGTTGTCGAACGCGATCAACAGTGGGCGCTCAGCGTCATGTTGCTGCTTCGTGACTACTATGAGCAGCTGGAAGTACCAGGGTACTCTTGTTCTTATCTTTTTCGAAGTGGTGAGCATCTTCTTGTCCTTGTACTACTCATTGGATTACGTACTAACTTCCTGATTATTACAGGTCTTTTCCAATACCACAGCGAACCCAGGATGCCCTGTTTCCAGGTCGCGGTGCAAAGAGGCCCAGATTATCCGGAGACAACGATAGCCCTATTTCACCGCATCAAACCTCCTTCCCAAGAGCTCGGTATCCGTGGATCCCCCAAACCAATGAGAATAGTTGGAATTTTGTGCGATATCATACCCTCCGCCAATGAGAAAGATTTGCCTATGAGGTATAGTACCCCAGATCTCACTCTGTTGCGCAGAGAAATCGAGGAGCGATGTGCACTGCGCATTGTTATCTTCACGTTCCGTTCATTTGAGGCTCTCAGAGTCATAGTAGAGAGTCACCCGGCTCTTCAAGAACCCTGGCCACGCGCGTGCAACTATCGCTTTGTATACAAACGTGACATTGAACCGGATACACTCTCTGAGCTACAAGACTGGGATGCCGGGAGAAACTGGGTGGCAATTGACCCTGTCACTCTTGAACCTACAGGTACGCCTCCGATGCTCATTGACGGTACACCACGTTGATGTGATGGCTCAGGTGAATGTTGGCAGCGCCGTTACGAGATCGCTCCTAGCTTGCTTAATGGCGGTCACCAATAATCGAGTCGTGATTCGCTCGTACGCGGAGAGCCTTTCCTGACGACGTTTTGGTATTGGCCACTTTAATTCGAGTCACTACATACTGTTGCTAACGTGTTTGCAATGTCGGCAAATATCCGAAGGGTGTCGGAGTTGGGACCAGTAAGGGGTAAAGAAGGAGACGAGGAGGAATTCGATGTGTCTGCAGGGTTTGTCGCAGAATTGACGGGAAAGGACTACATGAGTGGGCGAAGTCGGGGTATGGATGGTCACTCGGTGAGTGGCAGGAAGGCAGGGATCGGCGTATCTATCGTTGCATGTTTTGTACACATCAATACGAAGAAAACCTCACGGAATGAAGTGCCACAGGCCCACAGCCAAGCCGAATCAGCGTTGGTATAGTGTGCATCCCGAGCGTGCATGCCGTCACGGTCTTGTGCGTCTACTAATCAGTGTTTGTAGGCTCGTCGTGAAACCTCTCAGGCTCAGACTGGCGTACGCCCAGTATATGGTTGTCCTTCACTTCAAAGCTGAGCCTGGGGCGAAGACGTACTTAGCAAAACGAATCGCATGAGAAACGCTTCGTACGTACATTAGACACTGGCCCGGGTGAGCAAATATGGAAGGAAAACGAGCAGACCCCCGAGACTATGGCACGAGAGCACGTGGTAGATTCCAAAGTTAAATAGCCAAGTAGGGATTTCTAACAATGCGTGCTAAGGTTATGTAGATGATAACTGGTGAAATGCTCGTCCGCGTTCATACTCAGCCGTGCCTTTGAAGTAACCGATCGAGCAAATCCCGCTGTGGCGTATCTGTCCCATTCAAAAGCGCGTTCATAACTTCCCCTGTTGCATCATAAGCCAGTTTCGTGAGCCTTCAACGTTCGACAACACCCACATAACGTACCAGTGGGCTCCATTGTCATCGGGTCCACAAATACCCACTCCCGAAAGGAGACAAAGTTGGGTCCTGCGGGCACCTCTGCGAAGTCCACTTCTTCGTGCGGTTTCTTGTCAAAGTTTCGCTGACACACGAACACATATTCCATCCCTGGCCCAGCGGATTCCATTGGCTCTTCAAGAACAGGATGCTGTTTGATAGCAGCCATCATCGTCTCGCGATGATGAAACGCAAACGCTACCAGGCGCAGCGCACGTCGCTCTTCGATCTCGCGGCGGATGAACGATAGGTCTATGGTGGTGTGGCCTGTAGGAGCGTCGGTGTCGGCACATCTGATCTCGACCAGCAGGCCGGTGATGCGGATGGGTCGAGGAGATCTGCCGGTATGCCAGACGCCTGGAGTTGGGGGCTTGATGCCAATTGCGAAATGGAGGATGATTTCGGCGTGTGTCATTCTGCCTAGTGCGGCGAATGTGAAGATGGAGTATTCTCCGTCCGCGGAGGGGTCTACTCTCTCGTAATAGATCAGTAGGTTTTCGGAAACCCGAGAAGAAATCTGCAGGACGTTGGACGTACCGCTGCCGAGCCATATCCGGGGTCTTTGACGGAAGGATGAACCTGGTGCAGTGTCGAGAGGTAGGGGCGGGTCTTTAGTAGGCGTGAACGGAAGCCCCTGGTAAAAGTTGCCGATGTACATCATCAGCCCGATCGCCCACTGCTGATCCTGCTCTAAAGCGGCATGTAAGGGGAAGTTAGGGTACCACATCACGGCTTGAAGACAAACGAGGTAGTTGCTCGTGCATTCCGTCGCAGTGAACGTCGTATGCAGCGGACTACGGGGGGATGGTTTAACGCGAACTCTCCAGTCGCCGGGCGAGAACTTGCCGTCCCAGGTTAGAGAGTCGAAGAAGAGGGTCTTCGCGCTACGGAAATGGGAGATGTACTTCGTGAAGTGTGCGTAAGAGGGGACGTGAAGGTTCTCTAGGGTGATGCTATCGTACGCAGTGACCGAGGGTTGAGACGTCATAGTACTGTCGGCAAGGGACCAATGGGGAGTGTCGAGATGGGATGGTGGGATACGCTGCGGAATAGGACCTTTGATTTGTAGTTTGAACAGTTTGTTGCGAGTCGCCGAAAGAAAGACCAGGTCGAGAAGAGAGCGAGGCTCGTTGTAATCCTGGTTGACGGATATTCTATCTATGAGTTCGCAAATCTTTACGAGCTTCGTACTGCCGTACAGTGCATAGTGTCTGAACGCCCGTGCGTCCTCCAGGGACTTGATAGTCAAGGTCGCGTGATCGAACATGAGTCTCCGGCTCTGATTAGCCCAGTACCTTGACACAAGAGCGCAGTTCCCAAGAATCCTCCGCGGGCTCGATGGAAGTAGAGTCCGCCGTAGGTATTCCTGGTCGGGTTTCCTGCGGCCCTCTTGGATTTCTTGCATATAGCGCCTGTAGTCACGGAGCACGACGAGCCCGTTGCGGCTTGCGTGGTAGAGAATTATGTCGAAGATCTCGGGGGGTAAGTGGGCGCCGGGTCCTGGTGGAGGGGGAGGGAAGATGGGGAGGCTGAATAGGTCAAGGAAATGTTGGCGGATGAGGTCCATGGTGCTGTGGCTCTGAGACGTGGAACGGACAGATAGTCGATAATGGACTGCGCTACTTCAGGTGCATCGAACGAGGACAGCGGTCAATAATGATAGATGATGTATGCAGGCAGTGACTTACGTGCTACGCTTCGTCTCTTGCCAATAAGTATCCCGTGCTTGAGAGATTTGCGATAGTGTGGCCCAGATCTACAATCAAGGACTAGAACTAAGTTGAGGTCTTCGAGGATAGAAGAAGATACTTACTACGGCGACAACGGCAAGGTCCCTCGAGCCGTTGAATGACAGTGAGGGTCAACCGCACGGTGTAGCTGGGAAAACGAACATGAGACGCACAGACTCGTGGTAAACAAAGAGTGCAAAAACACGGACCCACAATACTCGTTTCATTTGACAGAACCCTGCCAACGCTCGATACTGTGTGACTGGCTTCAAGAGCTGCTGCAGTAAAAAAAACGGAGCAAGGACTTACTCTAGTGCCTGTAAGTACACTAATCTTCGTTCCCGACCTACTGGCTTCATACACATATCGTTGATGATCTCGGAGACTACCTACGAGTGATAGTAGTGACGCACATCCGATTAGATAGGGTTTTGTGAGAGGGATCCTTCGTCAGACGCTTCACCGTTACAATGAGAGGACTGTCGTCACAATGCGCGTATTATCGGGCACCAGCGAGCAAAGAAGAAATGAAATCGAGCGAGTTTCCCCAGCATCCGCCTTGAAGCCAAATGGTCAGCAGAATACACCGCGTACAAGTATGAATAATACACGTACCAGTAGGCTCCAACGTCGCAGGGTCGATTTCCACATAGGGAGTCGCAGCTATATCCGTCACACCATCCACAGATACGTCCGGAAAGCGATTTTCAAGATCCCGTTTACACGCCAACCGATAGTCACACCCGTTCGGCCAAGGTCTCTTCAGCACAAAATTCCGTTGCACCACAGATTTCAGCACCGCATACGCGTCGAACACAACACACACAACGCGGAGCGCACAACGTTGTTCGAGGTCTCGCCACAGACGACTAAACTCGGGCGTATGCTGGGCCCGGGGTGGACCTCTTTGTCCGGCGTGGCGTCGTGCGGTTATCGTGAGCAGTACCCCGACGATGCGTGTCGGGCGGGGTGAGTTGGGACCGCCGATTCGGAGTTCGAGGGAGCGGGGGTGCGAGGAGCATACAAACTCTATTTTGGTGCGTACGGATATGTGGTGGTTTCTGGATATGTCGACGCCGAACGTCGGCATCCTATCGCTTTGGGATGAAGCTGGTAGTAGGCAGAGTGTTTAGCATATACAGTATGACCGCGTGGACAGAGGACGGAGACTCACCGCCGGTAAAGACATAAACGCTCGCATAACTGTCGTCGTTGAACGCCTCGTAATAGTTCCGGAGAAACAGCATTGCGTCCATCGCCCATTGTTGATCACGTTCGAGCAACGCACCGTGGACCGGGGAGTCCGCGTACATTGCGAACACGTACCACCCGACGACGAAGCTGTCCGTGCACCTCGTGGCTGTCACGCTGATGCTTCGACGTCTAGAAAAGACTGGTATGGGCCGTGGAAGAGTTAACGGGAGTTTGTCGTTCCATCGCACGTTGGAGAGATCAATGGAGTGTGCCGCGCGAAAGTGCTTCATGTATTTGACAAGGTAAAGGAAGGATGGGAAGGTGAAGCCGCGCAAGGAGACTTCCCTGTAAGCGGTGGTGAGAGGCGACGGGTCTGCTGTATTAGAGACCGTCCAGTGAGGCGTGTCGAGGCGAATGAGAGGAAAGTCGTCGGGAGGACCAGTTAGCTCAACTTGCCGGAGTTTGTGGCGCGTGCTCGGAAGATAGACCAGGTCGAGGAATGAGCGAGGCGTATCATAGTAGGACTGTCTTATACGTAGCTCCTTGATGAGATCGCAGACTTTGGGGAGATGGGGGCTGCCATGGAGAGCGTATTCCCGGAATAGTTTGGCGTGTTCGAGCGACGAGATATGTACCGTCATGCCGGAGAACATATACCGACGGCACTGTTTGGCCCAATACCGAGATACGAGGGCGCAGTTTCGTATTGTAGAGGTCGCTCTCAATTGAGCCTGGACGATTGCTTGTAAGATGGAGTCGTCTCGAAAGGCAACGAAACTCACATCTTGAGATACTGAAGCATACCACTGGTGAACGTTCTGTGCCCGAGCCGCTATTCGTGAAGCATAATAATCCTGCCGGATCCAGGACAAGATATTCGGGAAGAGTTCCTCGGGGATGGCTGCTCCCAGTGACAGATACATGTTCTCGACGTCATTTGGCTCGGAGTTGGACACAAGGGCTTCTTTGACGCCAGGCTGTGTGTCTTCGCTGATCGTATTCATCGCAGCGACTGACATGTGCAGCCGTCTACGGGATTATGTATGAGTTATATAATTGATTAGTATACTTAGTATGAATGGCGAAATCAAGCACGTACTTGCACGCTACGCTTTAGCTTTTGTCGGAGGCCTCTATGTGGGATACTAGTGATCGCAGTGATATGATTTGGTCTACAAAGAATAAGTCAGCTGGCGTAATCAAGAATTGGCAAACACCTTACTACGGAAACACGATGAGGGTTATCTGAACGATGTGGCCGGGAACGCGATCACGAGAAATTTGTGACAAACCAAAGAGTGTGCAAACAAATATGGACCCACAATGCTCGTTATGTCTGACAAGGCCTTCCTAACACTGAGCAGAGTGGATGATATTCAGCATATTCTTTGGCATTCACGCCTTCTTGCGTTCGTGATCATACACGATCATGCAATCAGGCTAGGGCCAGCAGTTCTACACCCTCTGTCGCCTTCACATCTTCCTCTGCCAATCTTAACGGGATGAAGCGCGTCCACACTAAGGCGTTGCGTGTGCCTAAGGCGTGGAGATGAGATGCCAAGCAAGTGCGGGAGCGCTATTGGCGATGCTGTGGTTCTACAAAGCCAAGCAGAGAGGTTTTCCGAATGCAAGACGCGTGGTCGTCGTCACTCGCGGCTATTACAGTACCCTCCAGGAGAGATAAATATAGCCGCGCCTGATGACGATGGAGGAGTCAGGGAGTTTTCGATGCGATGATGCAAAGGGGGCTGCTGCGAGTGGTAGTCCGAATCCGGTTTGGACCGTGACGAGTCCAAAGATAGGCGTGTATTTTGCCGGCGTAAGGGATGGACGGAGGGCTCAAGGGACAGTATCGTCTAGGAGAAGAGGACGTTGGTGGTGTATAGTACATGCCCTAGGGCTTGACGGCTATACAAGGGAGTCGGACAACTATAATTAATACGACTGAAGAGCAAGATAGGGGGATACGTACCACGTGTGCAGGAGTCACCAACAACGCATCAAGCACGGAAGGGTATGAATCACAGTACTGTGTTCACGTGAGGAATGTTAAGCTTGCTTATATGAGATCTGTGCCAGTGAGGAGTTATCCTGCCCTCTAGCACAGCACGATCAAGTCAGTAGAGTTCTGTATGACAGATGTTCAGGAGTGTGGAGTACGTACCGGATACCGACCTTCGCTCCGTCCCTCCTAGCAGTAGTACTTGATCGTTATACGACACATGGTAATGCGATGATACCACCTTCGTTCCGAGTTGGAGAGACGGAAAGACGGAAGGCGAGGTGTTCGACTTGTTTGCGTTTTAAAAGTAAAGTCCGTGGTCGAGGCTGCCACAGAGTGTCCGTAGTTTGAGAACGGTTTCGACTACGACATGTATGGCGATCATTAGCCGATACACCAAATATAAGGAAACGAAGACACGTTAATTACCCTAAGCAACAAACTTGGCTTGGACGCAGCCTAGTACGCTTCACAGAGGCTCCGCGTCTTCAAAGCTTCCAACGTTCGAGGACCTGGCAGCTCAAGAGCAAACGAGGAGGAAGTAAGCTACCAAGGAGCATTATCATTACTCCCATTTATTCGATCGTGAATGAGGCTGAACTCACCTCTTTCGTATCACCGATAACCTTCACGCTTCTCAACTCGACGGCTCTATAGCTACCTTCCTGTAGCTGGCGGTCTCCGGAGTGTCTTGGTTGTTAGACGATACATGGTAATGCGATGATACCACCTTCGTTCCGAGTTGGAGAGAGGGAGAGACGGAAGGTGGGATGTTCGACTTATTTGTGTATTTGGGGAGATAAAGTCCGCGGTCGTTCGTTTGGGTCGAGGCTGCCAAAGAGTACTCGTGTGTCTCCATTTTAGTATGGTTTCGACTACGACACGTATGGCGATCATTAGCCAATACACCAAATATAAGGAAACGAAGACACGTTAATCACCATGATAACTCACCCAAGCAACAAACCCGGCTTGGACACAGCCAATATGCTTCACAGAGGCTCCGCGTCTTCAAAGCTTCCAACGTTCGAGGACCTGGCGCACAGAGCAAATGAGGAGGAAGTAAGCTACCAAGGAGCACTAACATTACTCCCATTTATTCGATCGTGAATGGAGTGGAACTCACCTCTTTCGTATCACTGAGGAGGAAGTAAGCTACCAAGGAGCATTGACATTACTCCCATTTATTCGATCGTGAATGAGGCTGAACTCACCTCTTGCGTATTACTAGCATCCATAACCTCCCCGTTCGCCTCCTGGCTCCTTCTCAACTCGACGGCTCTACCGTCTCCGGAGTGTCTTGGTTGTTACGATACATGGTAATTCGGTGATACCACCTTCGTTTCGAGTTGGAGAGACGGAAGGCGAGGTGTTCGACTTGTTTGCGTTGTTGAGAGAGTTCGTTCGGAATGAGGCTGCCCAGAATGTCCGTAGTTTGAGAACGGTTTCGACTACGACATGTATGGCGATCATTAGCCAACACACCAAATATAAAGAAATGAAGACACGTTAAATACCATGATACCTCACCCAAGCAATACACTTGGCTTGGACGCAGCCAATATGCTTCACAGAGGCTCCGCGTCTCAACGCTGGCATCCGGCGTTCGAGGACCTGGCAGCTCACGAAGCGCACAGAAACGAGGAGGAAGTAAGCTACCACTGGGAAGGAGCATTAACATTACTCCCATTTATTCGATCGTGAATAAGGCTGAACTCACCTCTTGTGTATCACTAGCATCCATAACCTCCCCGTTCGCCTCCTGGCTCCTTCTCAACTCGACGGCTCTGTACCTGTCTCCGGAGTGTCTTGCTTGTTAGACGATACATGATAATGCGATAACACCTTCGTTCCGAGTTGGAGAGACGGAAAGACGGAAGGCGAGGTGTTCGACTTGTTTGCGTTGTTGAGAGAGTTCGTTCGGAATGAGGCTGCCAGAGTGTCCGTAGATTGAGCACGATTTCGACTGGGATATGTATCGTGAATAACGGAATTCATCGGCCAACACACAAAAAATGAGGAAATGAATATACGATGACAAAGGTGACTACTCACCTCAGCAACTTGGCGTGATGAGCCTAGTATGCTTCACCGTCTTCAAACTGAGCTTCCCGGCGAGAGGAGGACCTGGCAGCTCACGATCCACGAAGCGCACAGAGCAAATGAGGAGGAAGTAAGCTACCAAGGAGCATTAACATTACTCCCATTTATTCGATCGTGAATGAGGCTGAACTCACCTCTTTCGTATCCTCCGGCTCCTGGATCCTAGCTCCTTTCCAACTTGATATCTCCGTTGTGCGTATGTGCGCCTCTGCAGCCTCAATAGTGATTCGTGGTATCGTAGTGCTATGGACCAGACGAGGTACGAACGGGAGTGGAGAGAGAGATCGTATTAGAATGGTGGTGTGTTATGGTGGGCACGAGATAGTGTTGCTGGTGGCAGATAAGGATTGAACTGTGCTGCGTTTGTTCGAGTTTGAGGTCAAGGGAGGGGGAATAGTTGGAAGGAAGAGTGGTTGAGAAGTGGGTGTACTTGCCGGCATCGTGGGTGGGTATGACTATCCTTTCGGGAACGACGACTTCATCGACACTCAGGCGAGTGCAAAACGTCTGTCGTCGAAGATACATTTTAACCTGCACCTACCAGTCCGAAAGTGCAGACATTGTGGATTTGGAGGTAAGTATGCCCACAGCGACGAACGGATTCGCATATCGTTTGGTGCCATGGCTATGGTTTACAAGCGGAGAGATAATCTTGAAGATGTTGATTAGCTTTTCATTAGAAGGACGACCTCAAGCTTAAGGACAAACTTGCTTGGTATCGCACGTCGATGTCGATTCAAGCAATGCGTCCGGGCCGCGTCCGCTACGACATCGAAACCGTCACGAACGCGCAACGTCACATCTGTGACGCACGCGCCATCACCCTACAGTCCGTGACGACGCCGACTTCCTCTCGACTCTGACAGGCGCATACATCTTGCATCGATTCCAAGTCTCTTCTGACACACTCACCAACGCGCCCAACGGCCTGTGACGAGCTCTGTGACGACGTCAACTGGCTCCCGGCTGTATACAACCATGACACGCGCGTACGACCCACCTGCATCGGATGACAACCTCATATGCACACCAGAGTCCGTCGTGCACCAAATACTCAATACAGTCCTCGTCCACCGCTCCGCTAGCCGAGCGAGAAGCGGCCCCTAGCCCTTCCATCTTGCCAGTCGAACTTGAATCGTACCACATCGCCCTCACCTCCCTCTGACGATCTCAAGCCTCTCAACATGCCCCCTCAACCACACGCAGCCCTGCACCTCAATCCCGTAACCCAAGCGCGTCTCGTCGACGCAGTAACTACTATACCCGCTGAGAGGCTACTTAGGCTCTGCTGAACGATCAGGTCGTTGCACACTCTCTGACGCGAACCTTGCTGCAGAATCATGTGACGACGGGCCGGGTGCGGGTTTCGACGTGAGGGAAGTGTGGGGAGGAGTTTTACCCTGCTGAGGAGAGCGAGGACGGGAGTGTACTTACGATCCTGGTACATTCGTCTCTATATCACCACAGACACTGTGGAATCCTGAACCATCAATACCTATGTAGGTCACCTCGTAGTCAACTGGAGTTCAAACGCATGGGCAGACCACGACGAAGAGTGTCACGGACAGATCGACGAAGAGTGTCACGGACAGATTGACAGTCCGTCTGTTATGAGGAAGAACCCTGAGGGGTGCAAGTGGACGTGCTGTGGTGAGGATGGGAATGATGAGTGGTGTGGTGAGGTGCACGGGGTTGTGAAAGCTAGGAAGCGGGCGAGGCGCAATTGACCGTGTTCATCCGCGCATATCGTCCGTTCGGAATGATTGGTGTGCAAGCATTCATGACTCCTACCTTTGCGTAGGCACGTACGAAGAACCCTTCACGTTCCCACCCGTAGCCTCCTCTCTAAACCGTAACGGCCACTCGGTCCATGATAAGTACGTCATCCTTCTCCCTACTTGACGCATCCCATCTCACGTACTGTCTTCAAGATGTACATACTTACAGCAATTCAACTTGAGCAAAGAATATAATTCATGTCATAACAAGCACTGTCTAATGAATGGATTTTACCCGTATAGTCCTATCAAATCGGGGTCCTGCATTTGGTTTGTGGTCATGTCATCGTCATTTGCTGACGATGGACGATGGACGATGGACGAGTCCGCGAGACTGACATTTTCGTACGTAGACAAGCTGCTCCGTGCTACCATCTTACTTGAGTGATCGTAGACTACGTCTACGGAATGCTACAACCAAGCACGAGCTACTCCGTGCGCTTTCACCACTCAAGCTTCGGGATTGACGGGGCCTCACTAGGCCTCACTCCTCAACCTCACGGGATATGTAAAGTAGATCACACGCTGGCCGATCTTCAGGCCTTCAGGATCGATATCTGAGTCACCAGTATAAAGTGTTCGCCCTCATTTCCCGGCTCCAGGTGGTTTATTATGCCCGGTAAGCTGTACTCGATCGATGTTTGAGTCGGTGGTAGTACATTGACCGACGGCGCAGGCGTAGAGAAGCTGGCAGCTGGTCCACGTCGTCCACTGGCATATAGCCCACACAGCCCCTCGCCGACGACTCACGAGCGAACATCAAGTTTCTTCGCATCGTGCTCAGAGGTGTTGATTATTA
Source organism: Irpex lacteus (assembly GCA_001986395.2). Classification (NCBI taxonomy): domain Eukaryota; kingdom Fungi; phylum Basidiomycota; class Agaricomycetes; order Polyporales; family Irpicaceae; genus Irpex; species Irpex lacteus. The sequence continues at coordinate 713,943 of MQVO02000010.1, read as the reverse complement.
GTAGTGAACTAACGGGCCTGCACAGTATTCATATTCCCGAGACAAAGATGGTGTCATAACATCCCGAGCCCTCCCCCCAAAGCCATCGCATTATATGCACGATTCCCCAAGATCGTCGAGGTACGTTCTCAAGCTACCATATCGACTGTTCACTATTGGATCTCTTGAGCATATTTATATCCCTCTCCACTTACTTTGCAGGTCATCATCATCATGATCAACATTAGCTAGTGTGTTCCCCCGCACTTTACTCCTTCAGAGCTAGCGAATATTTGCAGCGGAAGCCGAAAGGTCAACCATTAGAGAGGATATCCATTCCGTGACGGGCTGAGGTCCGCCGCGGACATAAACAAGCTCACCCAGTCACGATGGTGCAAGATTGTAACGTGCACGCTTCCTCTATCGTTTGTCCATACCCATGCGCAAGGAAACAATGTAGAGTCGAGTGTTCTACCCAAGAAGTATTACTTGACCTAGCCCTAACTTAGTCCTTGTTCACGCGCTCTCCGATCGTGCAACCCAGATGCGCCACCATCCATTCCGCCACTTCTCACCCCAAACAAGAACGTTTTAATCATATTGAACAGGACGCTATCATCATCGTCTCGTGTCTTCAAGCATGTATCTTCAAGTTAGTCTCTTGTCCGGCGAGTTTTAGGATCCCTCGGTCAGTGGCTGATAGTGCTGCGTAGTCGTGCGCCATACTTATGCATGCGTAGAGGCTCATCCACTTTACGCAACCACGGTAGCTGTATCATACACAAAAACTCATCGAGCTTGTAAGTTCGAGTTACTTAACGTGTACTTCCTTTTCAGCCCTTGCGGCTAAAGGCACAATCGTTTTGCGCTGTGGAATATCTACAGGAGCGCGCTCAAGTAGTATTAGCAACTTGAAGCGATGGTGTCGCAGGCTGGACAGTATAAAACCTGTTGATGTTAGCACAGTTCACACATTGAAAACAGGCCATTCACCTGGCTTATTTATAGGGTCAGATTATATATACAGTCAACTATCTCATAATGCATAAACACATTTTGCATGATATGGTCAAATGTCTCCCCAAAGCCAGCCTCGGGATCGCTCTCAGACATGCATACAAGGAATACGGTTGTGCCTACGTAGTCGAAAAATATATAGTCGCGGGACGTGGCGCAGCAGACGAGAAATTGAGGGCTCGGGAGTTATGCATTATGAGATAGTTGACTGTACGTTGTTTAATTGAGATAATACGGACCGTTAGTGAAAGAGAAAATAGCTACGCGTCCAAAGCAGATTCCAGTAAAGAGAAACGTGGCTTTATATACGGAATGCGACGCACCAGATGCTTATGATGAAGACGATAGTTCGAGTTCGTCCTAAAGGAAGGTGGAATGATAAGCATATATCGACTGATAACGGCGAGGGCGAAACATACGGACCCACAACACGTCCACGCACATTGCCCAGCCTACCTTCACATTCTTAACTTCATGATCTCGATTACTACTCATAGGGATACCCGTCGTACATGCGGTGAATAACTGGCCTTTTTGAACAAAACGAAACCGACTGTCAGAAACACACAACGTGGGAAACGCCGACCGTGGGTTATCGGACGCCTGTGAGCAAAGAAGAAAGAAAATCAAAGGAATGTGTCCAGTATTGGCCTTACGTAGAGACAATAAGCAACGTAGGACACAAACGCAGGAGATACACGTACCCGTAGGTTTCAGAGTAGTTGGGTCGATTTCAACGTAGATATCCGACCCACTATTTGCGGGATGGGGAACATCGCTCAAGAAGTTGTGTCGATCGTCACGTTCGCAGGCTAAACGGTAATCGCAGCCATGGGGCCAAGGCTCCAAAAGCAGTGGATAACGCTTTACCGCGATTTTAAGGACTGGATAAGAGCCAAAGGTAATGATTACAGAGCGTAATGCACAGCGTTGCTCAAGAGCGATTCGTAGACGAGTGAGGTCTGGCGTATGTTGCTCGGCGATAGATCCCTGTGATCTTCTGCCTTGAAGACTGCGCCGTGATGTTGAGGCTATCGTTAGCACTACCCCGACAATTGGCATTGTCCGCGGTGAGCCACGAATGCCAATTCCGGGAGAGCGAGGTTTTGAGTCGCATACGAAGTGTATTGCAGTGCCTGGAAAGTTTGAAGCCATTTTGTATGCGGAGACCCCAAACGACACCACCCGGTCGTTTTGAGAGAAAGCTACTCGTATAGTTCAGCGTATACAGTATGCTCACACTTACAAGATGCGGACACTCACCACCAGCAAAAACATAACGACAGGGATTCCCATCATCCTTCAGCCCTTCATAGTGATCGCGAAGGAACATCATGATGTTCATCGCCCACTGTTGATCGCGCTCGAGTACCGTGTGGACCGTAGAATCCACATACATTGCAGACACATACCACCCGACAAGGAAGCTATCCGTGCATTCAGAGGCCACAACACTAAACTTCAGACGTCTGGAACAAGTCGGCGTGGGCCGTGGCAGAAAAAGAGGGACTTTGTCATTCCATTTCAGCCCTCGGAGACTTGTAGTGAGCGCCGCACGGAAGTACTTTATATATTTGACGAGATGCAGGAAGGAAGGAAAGGTGATATTGTCCAAGGAGACCATTGTGTATGCGGTGATTGCGGGAGACGGATAGGCCATGTTGGTGAGCCTCCAGTGTGGCGTGTCGATGATCGATGGTGGAAAATTGGCGGGTGTAGGTCCAGTTATCATGACTTCATCCAGCTTATGGCGCATGACGGGCATATAGACTAGGTCGAGGAACGAGCGAGGCTCGTCATATGATTGCCTGATTCGTAGCATCTTAATGAGGTCGCAAACTTTTCTTATGCGAGGGCTGCCGTGAAGAGAATATTCCCTGAACCATCTGGCGTGGTCGAGCGACGAGATCCATATCGTCGCGCCGCCAAACATATACAGACGGCAATGGTTGGCCCAGTGTCGGGAGACGAGGGCGCAGGTACATAGCGCATGTCTCAGTTCAGTCTGGTTTATTGCCTGTAAGACAGCGCCATCTCGACAGATGTAGGTACTTACTAGTATTTCTCGAGGTATATCATACTTCTGGCGAGGGTTCGCCTCTCGCAAATCGCAGTAATTGTGTCCTATCGAGGCCAAGATATTTGAAAACAGCTCCTCTGGGATGGCTTCTCCGAGCGATCGATGGGCGTTATCGACATCAGGGAGCTCGAGGTTAGACGTAAGAATATCACAGGGAATTTGCGTGTCTTCTTTGGTGTCATTCATAGAGTGATATGCCGCCGTCCGCGAGATCCTATACTATCTTCCACGTAGAGCAGTGCAGGATTCGGCGGTGTGTTTAGGAGGTACGATCTATTGATCAACTCGATTCGCGCACGTGAGAACAATCGTCTAGCTTATTCAATGGGCTAAGTCATATATACATCGTGTGTCTGAGAGAGAGAAAGTACGGACCATGAGTAGTGTCCGATCACAACGCAGATCTTCGTACAGAACAATGTAGCTCTGCTCATAGAATGTGGTCCTGACGCACCAAGTGAATGCGATACGGCCTGATCAAGGCCACTGTAGTCCTAGGGAAGATGAAAAAATATACATGAGAATTCTGCCTGATGAACACGAGGGTGAAACAGCATACAAATATGGACCCACCGAGGTGGGAACGAGAGAACCGAAGTTAATATTGCATGAATACGCATGTAGTCAAATACTCACTCTATACCCACTGCCCCCACGTTTTGACGTTGACAGTGTCTAATACTATGGTAATATCTACGGCATGCACTCGATATATGACTAGCGTTTTCAAGAGAGACAGAACCATTTGCAAATGTACATCTTCGAAGTGATAGAGGACCCGGTGACGCGCTACCATGATTTTGAGGGTATCTCTTCAAAGACTGCAAAATAAACCATATGAGCTGGGCTGTGTTGCATGAAACTTAGACACGCGAATGATTTGTGGAGTGTTCAAGTCGAGTTGTTTCTCAAGCCTGAGCTCGATGGTCCGACGGCGAGCGCCGAATATTGAAACCCCGCAGGCGAACAGTCGCCAATATTTCAGATCTCGCTCATCTCCGCCTCTAACGGGCAAACTCGGTTTACCGCGCTGTAGCCACCGACCGCCGCCAGTCCTGCACGTCCATATACACCGTCACTCCTTCGTGAGTCTCCTGGTCTCAAAGCCTCTCTCCCAACAAGAAATAATCTTCTAATTAATTCAGGCAAACCAAAAACAACGATGAGCTTCCTTGGTTTCCGCCGCTACCCGACTCCTGCAAGTCCTTTTCACGAGTAGCTCATGCGACAGTGTGCTCATGGATATCAACTTATAGGTCGTCAAACCTTTGTGGCCGTTTGCTGTCGCAAGTTTGATCACCTTCACGCTCATCTCCAAGGCACAGGATGCCGCTATCCGGTGTACGTCTTCATCCAGCCATTTCTCCCTTTACGAGCGTAGCCTAACTCATATCGCGTTCGTCCTGGCTTTATACAGCGGACGCCTACAAGAACGACCCTCGTAACCCATACAGGGAGCAGCTTGCGAAGGAGGAGGCCACCCACCACTGAGGAAGTTGTACGCGCACTCGGTGTATCACGACCTGGTCCAATAGAGCATTCTATACCGTGATCTAGAGAATTACAGAGATATTTTGCGGGAAAAAACGTTATTCGACGAATGAGATGGAAACGTTGGGTGTTTGGCTCTCGTGGAGCAGGTGCGTTGTTTTCTCAGCAGTGTTCGAGGCCCCTCCGAAGAGGACATGTCATACTTCCACCCCCCTCTCTCGCACCGCGTCTCAGCCCTCCCTACCTTTTGCATTTGAATACACCGACTACACCACCTTCGAAAGTCACGCTGCAGAGTGCGGATGAAAAATCCCCATGGATGACTCTACGTATTTCGGTATAACTTAAGGTCACGCGAACAACACATATCCCTCAGCTGCTCCGGGGAACAATTCCTCTGAAATGGCAGCATGGCAAGCAGATCGATTGGACGACTGAGAGCAATGAAAAAGTACATGTTGCGATGATAGATGATGCACGGGAACGTAGACAGTCCAAAGAACGCAAACGTAGCGCCTAGAACAACTTTTCGAGAGGAGTAATAACCGTCCCCATCTACCAAGACCAACATCAGCACACCCCACCCACCACGCACTTCAACGAATCGCCAACGCACCTTTTTGACAACCTTGGGCAACGTTCCCCTCTGGAACCCAACTCTCGTATTCCACTCCGTCCCCAGCGGGGTGTCCATACTCCGTTCGAACTGCGCCTTGCTGGTGTACGGGTACGGCAGGTCCTTGACCTGGTACTTGGCCGCCTTCTTGTCCCGCTTCTCGGAGATGATGACGTGTCGCTTGCCGTAGTCTGCGCGAGACTTGGGGTCGACGCCGGCGACTTTCTTGATGAGGTAGGGTTTTGGAGGGGCTTTGCGCGTGCCTGCGCCTCCCCATGAGCCCTGAACACGCAGAGGATGAGCATGAGTGTTAGATTGGTGAAGAGATGTCGTGAGTGCGACGTACCCAGCCTGCGAGAGTTGTGTCGATCTCCTTAGGAGCGTCCGCATCCATCTCGCGTCGTTTCTCATCCGCGAATTCCTAAATCACGTCCGCATGAGCAAGCCAGCTTGAATCGAACGAGAGCTTGTATTCAAAACTTACTCGAACAACGTTATCACCAGCAAACGCACGAGCCACAAGGTCACGCTGCTGGAACGCCTGAACATCTTTCCGTCCTGCCTTCCCCTTGGCTTTACTCAGCAACGCAGCTTCCTGAGCATCGACCTCACTGTTCCCGTCCGACTCTTCATCTTCGTCATCTGCAGCAGAAACGACCTTCTTGCCTTTCTTCTTTGACGTTTTCGAAGGTCCAGAGGAGTTCGTACTTGGACCAGCAGACGCCGACGAGCCAGCAGCAGGAGCAGCAGTCCCCAACGTCATAACACTAGCCATCTCAACGTCAACAACTGCGTCCTCCTTCGCCTTCTCCCTCTCCTCCTCCCGCTTCTTCCCCCTCTTCTTCAGCTTATTCTTCGACTTTTCAGCATCAGCGCTGTCCTTGCCCACCGCAACTTCGTGCTTCTTCTTTGCTGTCGCCGCTGTTGTAGTGAACGTAGGCGCAAGCCACGGGTTCGAGGTTTCTTCGGGTAGAGGGACGGCGCGAGAGACAATGGGGGAGGTGGTGGCTGGGGAGGGGGAAGTTCCGTCGGGGAGGAGGTCGGTGGACTTGAGGGTGACGCTGGAGGTGTCTGAGGCGAGGGAGGTTACTGTTCGTAGTTGGCCGGTCTGTGAACGAGAAATCGTAAGTATACAACGCATAGACGAATATTATGGTAAGAAAACTTACCATATTTCCTGGACGGAACGACACTCGCCCACCCACACGATTAGACAAAGAGTCAGGAATCTCAGACGGCGAATCCGCATCGCGATCCTCACCGTCTTCGTCCACATCTTCACCACCACCGAGCTCTCTCACAAAATCATCGACCATCTGATCAGCCTTCCTCTGCTCCCTCGCCATCGCATCCTTCATAAACTTCATCTCAAACACGCTCTTCCCCTTCTTCCTCTCCCCCTCCCCTTCCTCTCCTTCACCCCTCTCTACATCCAACTTCCTCAGCTCATCAAACGCACCCGCCCTGATCGTCTCCTCATCTACCTCCCCATCCTCCTCTTCATCCTGACCACCGTCGCTATCATCATCACTCCCCCTCCCCTGAATCCTCCTCCTCAATTTCTCCCCCCTCTCCAGCATCTCATTGATCTCCCTCCGCTGATCAACATCCAGCTCTCCGCGCTCCTTCATACCCCTCGCCCACTTCCCCGTATTCTTATGCCTCAAAGTAGCCCTCTCCCTAGCCCTCTCCACCTCCCTCTTCATCGCGCCCTCCTCCCCCTCCTCATCCTCCCCATCGTCATCATCACTCCCCTCACCAGCACGCGCCCGCTGTTTCTTCCTGATACGGCGGAAAGTCTTGCTCTTGATCTTCTTCACGCGCTTCGCTTTGACTTCCGCTCTGAACATCAGTTCGCGCATTTTGGCGAGTTCGGCGCGGCGTTGGGCGACGTCTTCGATGGAGAGATGGTTCATTTTGAGGGACTCGGTGTGGGCGAGGTCTTCGTCGCGCATTTGGGCGGATTTGAGGAGTTTGTCGATGCCTGATTCGAGCGGGGTTGTCGGCTGCGCGTGAGAAGTGGGAGCCAGTCAGGAGAGGAAGACTTGAGAGAGACGGAAAGGATAACATACCTTGAACTTCGCAGCCAACTCTAAACTCGACACCTTTCCCTTCACCTCCGCTTGCAACGGGAAACTCAAATGTTCAGCCTACGCATCCGCATCCCACCGTCAGTTCCATATCCCACACATACTCACACACAAACGAAAAGACACACCTCCTTGATCCGCCTCATAGTAGCACTCCACTTATCAATCTCCTCCTTCGTCTGCTCATACGCCGCCTCCCTATCCAGCCTCTCCTGCGTCCTCTGCGGCAGGGGCGCCGCCAACGTCTTCCCACCTGTGGAAGGAGCGAGCAGTTTGACTGATTTCTTGAGGGATTGGAGGGTTGATGAGGTGGTCGTGGTGGTGAGGGGGGCGAGGAGGTCTTCGAGGTTGAGCTTTGCCGTTCCTGAGTGTCCAAAATAGAATTAGACGAGAGGAACACAAGACGAATCGACGTAGACTCACCAGGCTGAGCAGCAAACTCCCCCTCCACACCACCCTGCGTCTCCTCCCTCAACAGCCTCCTCTTCCTTCTGGCTCTTTCAGCACCAGCCACTCCATCTTCAGTGTCGTCGGGGGCTTTACGTTTTTGACCCGCGTCGAGGTTCGTGATGAACGACTCGAGGTGGGAGAGTGCGTCTGGATCGTCGTTGGTTTCGTCGTCTGAGGGGGAGAGTGCACGTTCACGGGGCTCTTCGTCTTCGTCATCGTCTTCCTCAGTCCCCTCGTCTTCGTCCTCCACCTCCTCTGCTTCAGAATCTTCATCTTCCTCCGTCCTCATCTGACTTTGACTTTGACGATCTCCCTGAGGCTGAGGCTGGACTTCATCGTCGCTCTGAGGCTCGCCACGCCCATCGAGTATATCCAACACGTCAATAAACTCATCAGGGTCGCCTTCCTCTTCTTCCTCTTCCTCCTCTTCCTTTCCGGCGTCTGAGCCTTCTGAGGCCTCATCCTCGTCCGAGTCTTCGTTAAGATCGACCTCTGCGAAGCGCACGGTCTTCGCATCTCGTGCGGCACGGGTTTTCTTCTGCTTTGCCTTGCTAGCCTTCTATAAAGCAACGTCAGAACACATTTAATACCCCTCCACCCCCCAGTTCACGAAAGCCATATTGAATGAACAGAGAGAGAAAGAGCCACACTCACCGCAGCACTAGCAAAACTAAACCCCGCAAACCGCTCCTCATCACTCTCCTCAAACGCCTCATCACTATCAATCTCCTCATCCTCATCCTCTCCCAACCCCTCCTCCTCCTCTCCCTCACCCTCATTCAACAATCTCGGATGCATCCCTCCTCTCCCACTACCACCACCACTCACACCATCATCCATATCATCGTCCGAGTTGACAGGCCGTCCAGCACCGAGAAGCTCATCCTTTTCAAGTTGAAGCTTCAATTTCCCCCGTCGGACCCGCTCGCCTTGGTATTCGTACACATCGCCCAACGAAGGACCGGAGGAGAGAGTTTTTGACTTTAGGGATTTGCGCTTTGCGTACCCTGCTGCGTTGGAGTGCTTCTTCTGCGGATAAGAGCCGGGTTTTGATTTTGATTTGGGTTTGACGTTTGACGGCCGCTGTGAGCGTGCCATGGCCTGTGGTTAGAACTTAGAAATGAGAGTTCAAGAACTGGAGTGGGACTTCGGAATTTTGTCTGAGATCGTTTAGACGCGAGTAGGCAGTCGATCCAGATCTATCGGGAAGCTGTCTCCTTCTCTTTTGGGATGAGATGAGGCGCTCGTGTCTCACTTATGTCTTTCTCTGTACATGTCAGGTCTGTAGAGCAGACATTTTGTTCATGATACATCGTATACGCGCACATAACATATCACCCTCGTCTTCTCATTCCAAAAACAAGTGATCAACAATAACCACCTCACACAAGCCGCGCCCTCTTCCTCTTCCTCGACTCAGACGTCTCAGGTTCATGCGTATCTTCAACGCACCCCTCAGCCCTTCCATCCCCCTCACAGCAGCTCCAAACGAACCCCTCCGAATACTCCTCCATATTTCCCGAAGAATTCATCGGGCCATGACACTTCTCGTCCCAGTCGTCCCACGTGGACGACTCGTCGTCTATCTCGAGGGCACCTACACAATAGGCCGCCAACCCAAGTCAACCTCGCGTGATCATACGATGGCTTTGGCTACATACCTTCATGATACCGACACTCCCCTTCCTCCCTCTCCCTCGACGGGTCGAACTCCTCACGACACTTCCCACACCTCGCGACTCTGAGCACCCTCACACCCGTCGACTTATGTTTTGAAAGCAGGACTTTCTCCAGCCCCTCAGCGGCAGCACGGTTCTCCAAGATGGCCTGTTTGATGTATTCGCGAAGTCTGTCTGCGGGTATGTTGGCCACAGCGTCGAGAAGCAATCTCTGCAGTGTTGGGTCTGTTGGCGAAGACTGACCGGAGGAACGTGGTGTTATCGTGTTGTTCTTTAGGACGGGGGAGTCGGTGAGGTCGATAACGCTGCTCATGGTGGCTGCTCGACGGTAGCTGGTAGGTAAGTACGTTCAAAGCCTGGGAATGCTACATTGATTGGCGGTCTCCAGAGCAATCGTAAATAAGCTTTCCTGTTTACGCGTGGAAGAAGCGCTGTCCGCTTTCTGCTCGTCTTACAAGGATACGTTTATACGCTGTGGTAGATCAACGTAGGATGTAAATGGCTACATACTTCACGAGACACACGCGACAACCTCACGCAACTCCTGCCTCCTTACTCGACATCTCCACAGTCTCAGGCTCATGCACCTCTTCAACGCACCCTCCCCACGCCCAAACGCCTCCCCATGGCCAACCCCCACGCACCTCACAGCAACTCCAAACAAATCCCACGCATCAGCATTACACTCCTTCTCCCCCCCTTCGTACTCATCCCAGTCGTCGTTCTCATCCAACTCGAGTTCACCTACACTCAAGTTCAAGTTATGCATTGCATACTGACCCAAATGGGAATGATGCCCACGTACCGGGGTGGTAGGTACACTCTCCCTCTTCTCTCCTCGTCAGGGTCATACTCCTCCTTACATTTCCTGCACGTCGCTGTCACGCCCCTTTGAGTTGGAGTTGCTGTGGCCGTAGCACTCGTCGTCTCTGCCACTGTTTGAGGCCTCGGACTCGGAACCATAACCCTCTCGAGCCAGCAAGGTCCCCAAGGATGGCCTGTAGAAGCTGTTCTGCGGGTGTGTGGCGACGAGTCGCGATTGGAGGGGCATGTGAGGTGGTCGTAGGTGGCATTGGGTGGGGCTGGTTCTGCCTCCGTAATATTGATGGGCGGGTCGGTGAGATTGGTGGTGTCGTCGTTGGTGGTGTACTCCAAGCTATCGAACGTAACAGGGCTGGAGACGGCCACGCTAACGCCACGTGCCTACTTCTTTGTTAGAGACGCGAGCGTGAAATTTGAGGATCACAGTACAAAGGGTTTGGCCATGGTGCGTGTAGTATGGAATGCCCAAGTGCGATCTGTGTCGCGCTTAGTTATTTGTCACGTCGGTTACAAAGAAGAAGAAGAAGGTCCCCGCGATGTACAGCTGCAAGGATATGTTCATTTGCTTTCAATACAATCACAACCGTACAGAAATAACAGTTCGATGTCTCGCAGACGCCCACCGTATTTTACGAGACACAAGTGATAACCTCACACACATCGCGATCTTTCCCTCTACCACAGCTGCGACGCCCCGAGGCCGGCAGGAGTGGGCTTAACCTCGTGTACCTCCTTCTCGCACCCCTCCGAATTCGCATCTTCCCCACAACAATCCCAAGCGAACCCCTCAGGGAACTCCCGCCGGTTCCGCTTCGTGTTCATCGGCCCGTAATAATCGTTGTACTCGTCCCAGTCGGTCCAAACGTACGCGTCGGGGTTCACCTCGAGCTCGCCTAGCACAGCACACAAAGCAAATAAGCTTGCAGTCACGCGTACTCGATATCACTTAGAGGGAGGGACGCGTACGTACCGTTATGCCAATGACACTCGCCCACAACTCTCTCCCCCTCAACATCAAACTCCTCATAACACCTCCAACACTTCGCCATCTTCTTCACCTTCACACCATCTGGCAGCAGCACTTTCTCTAGCACCTCGGCGACTGCGCGGTCCTTCCAGATGGCGCGTGTGAGGTTCTCGCGGAGCTGGTCTGCAGGTAGGTTTCGTATGGCAGTGACGAGTTGCACTTGCAGTGATGGGGTCGGTGTCAACGTGATGGTCGATGGTGCTGAGTTGGATGCGGTGGCGTTGCTCATTGCAATTGGAGAGTTTGGGTGGGGAATACGAGGCAGGTTAGTGGTATGCTCGAAGCTTTGGCTTCAAACTTTAAATGTAATGATCGACGCGTTTGTCACGGTCGCGTCGGTCACAATAATTAGTCACACTGGCATCGAGCCTTTCGTTCTCTATACTTACTGCAGCTAGAATACACGAGTATAAGGGGGATAGCCCTATTTACGAGACATACGTACCTAGTAAATTTCTTTTGCTGGATTGTGTTACCTTTGAAACGTTTGTCCTCGCTCGAGCTCCGAGCTCATGTTCTTCATCGAGTTCGCACCCGTTTCCTCGTCGCCTCATGCGTATCCCGAACACACCCCTTAGCTCTCCCCCTCTTCTCACAACAATTCCACATAAACCCCTCCGGGAACTGCTTTCTGTTCTCCGACGAGTCCATTGGCCCATGACATCTCTCGTCCCAATCAATCCACGTATCCGACTCCATGTCGTGTTCAAAGTCACCTATGATCAGCGTGCTTCGTATAAGTACCAACACTCGAATCATCGGTCAATACACAACATACCATCATGATACCGACACTCCCCCTCCTCCCTCTCCATCCCCGGATCAAACTCCCCACGACACTTCCCACACCTCGCAACTCTCTGCACCCTCACACCCTCCGCCCCACGCCTCGAAAGCAGGAAATCCTCCAACCCTTCTGCGATGAGAAGGTTCTCTACGATCGCCTGTGTAATGTATTGGCGAAGTCGCTCCGCGGGTAGGTTCGCGACGGCATCGACGAGCTGGTCTTGAAGCGTTGGGCCTGAGGTCGAGTCTCTTGGTGTCGGTGGGGAGGAACGAGATGTCTTATGTTCTAGGGCGGGTGAACCGGTGAGGTCGATAACGTCGCTCATCTTACTTCTGCTACAAACCGTTCAGTGCGATGGTAGACGTTGGGTCGAAGCCTATCACGCTCGCGCCAGTCACAAACAAAGTCGTGCCCTTCCTGGGCGCCAGCCCGACCAATATTGATCTTCATCTCAGCGCCAAAAGCAACTTCGCCTCGATCACTCTGCTATTGTTCGAACATCGGCTGTCTCTCGAGCCAATCTCTCGAGTCCGAGTCGTGGTGCCAATCTCTCGAGTCCGAGTCGTGGACACGAACAATGTTCATGATCGACGTCTTTTGTCTGTTTTGTGAATGCGATCTGGTACATGGGCGATCAAGCGAGCGCAAATAGGGACCATGAACGGTCCACTGTGTGCTACTACTAGTGAGTGTCATGGCCAGTGCTTGCCGAGCAGTCCGCTATACGAATCGGAGCCTTTGGTGGCAATCATCGCGTTGACTCGGACTTCAACAGCCTCAGCAAGCTCGGCAGTAACTAGTAAGTGCTTACATTGTCATCACTAGGAAGACTGTCGAGCGCCGTAGAGAAGTCAAGGAACATAAACTGGCATTATTGTCGTCCACGCGTACAACGTAAGTGGGAGGAAATACAAGCCGGAAGGCCGGAAGTACAGGTAAAAGTACATACACAACTCTCTCAGAGAATTAGAGAATTACAGGAAAGACACGTAGTACACAGTACACAGTCAGGGTCAGCAGAGAAAAGAGACGGAGAAGGAAAGCGAGAAAACAGAGAAGGAGGAGGAGAGCGAGAGAGGAAAGCAAGAGAATCCGGGTCATCATGTTCGTCGTTCAATACATCTTCACTCATTACACGGCCCCATTAGGTATGTTGTCGTCCAACGATCCAGCCAATTAATCACACAGCACAGCAGGGTTCGTCTACACATCCAAAGATCAGCATCCTCATCTCCCACCTCTCACCTCTCATCAGCGAGAGAGATAGAAGAGACGTACAGGCCTCGCAAACGTAAAATGCGTATAATGCGTATACGCCCTCGCGTACCCGACCTCCGCATAGAAGAACAGATACTCCCACTTGCGTTTGAAGATCGCGAGGGACTCGGGGTCTGAGAGGTCTGGGTGGCGGTCGATGAGGCTTGCGGTCATCTCGGGGCCCCAGTTTGCTTGGAGGCGGCTAAGGGTGTGAGGGTGAGGTCAGTGGGGGTTTGATAGATATATGTAGGAGAGGGAGTTGGGGAGACATGAGGGGAAGGGAGGGAGAAGGAAGAGACGTACCGAGACCATTCACGGAGAGTACGAGGATAGTGTTCGGAGCAGTCTTCGATGCTCTCGAGGGCCATCTTACCCGGCCAAGACTTTGCAGCGACGGTGGCGAGGTAGGTCGGAGAGGGGCAGAAGGTGTTCGGCCAGTGGTACTTTCTCGCGTAATCCTCAGTTCTGAGACACAATTATGTCAGAAACTGGAAGAGGAAGAGACGAGGGAGAAGGGAGAGACAGGACTTACTGGTAGAGGGTGAAACGCCAGTCGGGGGTGCATGTGGCTGTGATAAAGGCCGCGGCTCTGTCGGCTTTCAAAGCCCAGTCTACGATCTTAAAGTACGTAGGCAGCCACTTCGCACCCGCGTGCTACCAAAAAACCCAATGTCAGCTCCATCTCACAAAATCGTACACCACAATAACCACCACTACACACCTCAATCATCTCCATACTAATAAACGCATCAAACTGATGCTCGAAGCTCTTGGGCAGGTTGCGGTAGTCGAGCAGATGCACGGTGATCTTGTCTTGTAGGCCCAGCTTGCGGATACGCTCGTCGGCGCCGGCTTTCTGTTCGCGAGAGAGCGTCAAGGTGTCGACTGTACATCCCAATTTGGCAGCCTATTGTGTAAGGAGAGAGAGAAGAATGGGGTGTCAGCGCTGTGTCCTAATTCGTATATAGTGAATCCCATAGGAGAATGAGAACGTGGAGGCAACGTGGTCGCGACCCGGAGTAAACAGCCACCGAAGGTGTGTCTCAATTCTCGAAAATCCCCCACGCATTCAATCCGCCGTCCAACCCCACGGCTCTCCCAAACACGTAAAGAGCGAACGATAAAAGAATAAACCTTACCTCGATCGCCATACCTCCCCACCCGGTCCCAAACTCCAGGATCCTGTCCCCGGGTCTGGCGCGCACCTTCTTCAGCACAGTCTGCAATTTGTAGATTTGCGCCTTGTCCAGATCGTCGGGTCCCCATGAGCCTTCGAAGTCCCCACGCACGCCGCCGCCGATGTGTGAGGGCCAGAGGGCGGAGGAGTATTGGACGGTTGAGCCGAGGAGTTTGTAGAAGAATTGGTTGTCGACGTCGTAGCCTGTGATCTACGGTGCGGAGAGAGGTGAGAAGAGGGAAAAGAAGGTGGGTGGAGAGTGGGACGTACGACGTTTAAACGGGCGTTGGATATGGATTGGCCGAAGAGGAAGGTGTAGAAGGCGGAGAGCTTGTGCAGTGTCCAGCTGCTTACGCTCCATATCGAATCGAGGCTCTTACGGTTCGCGATCCAGAGCTGCAGTCCATTCGTCAGAATCGTCGTCATATTTACCGAGAACAAATTGCCATACATCTAGAACTTCCTTCGCCTCGTTAGGCGTGGCCAAGAAGTCCCCGTGCATGTACGCCTCTGCGACTGGAATAAAAAAGTATGCGGTCAGCATCGAGGGTTTGTATGTGATGAAATTGTACATACGGCCGAGATCGTGTCCGGTATAGATGCGAGACCAGAAATTCGGGTTCTGGACTTTGATGACGGCTGCAGGTCCCGTTCGGTTCTTGAGTCCATCTTTGTCACCAAAGTGATATACCCGATCGCCCTCGTAGATCGTGAGGCTGCCACGTTTGAGGCCGTACTCCAGTGATTGAAGCAAGCACCATCGTGCTGGAGGTATAATCGTGGTTAGCAGCGAAGTGTGGCCACAGTAATACTTCGATGTGCTCACCATAAATAATAAAGTAGTCCCACATCTTCGTCTTGAGGGCGAAGATGCTGAAGATGGCGGTAACCAAGAAGCGCCACACTGACTTGTCAGACTGGACACCCATAGCGATGTGAATGTGATATGTGAATGAAGGAGGTACGAAGGCCAGTGCAAGGGCGCACAGACATATCCCGACCACTCGAAGCCGAAGCTTTATACTACGAAGGTTCGGGGTGTCAATTAATAGATCATACGTAAGGACACGGGCAAATTGGTTCTCACCCATCGTACTAACGAAAACGTGTATGTAGGACGAGAAATTTGGGCCGAAATGAGGCACACCTCGAGGTGATGCAAACTTTCGCCGCGCGAAGGCCCGGCTTTACGGTCTCCTCATCGTGCACCATCGTCTTCCGGAATCCGGTGGTAGGAGCCTAACTTGATGATGGCTGAATTGAGCATTCACGCTGAGAACCGCCGCTTCACACCCTATGTTGCCACATGTGGCGTAGTGGTTTCAGAACCAATCACCTGGATGCAATATGGCCATCAAGAACGAACTTGCTGTGATGAGGAATTGTAGATGGCGGTGAGAAGACAAGGAGTATGCCGGGACATCCAGCGCGATCGGATCTGACTGGAAGCACTGGATCTCCGCTCTTCCTTTATTGGTTTACGTCGTTCACGCAAGCCAAGCACCTGGCTCAGGTCCCAGCGCGGAAGCATCTGCATGAGAGGGTGTCACGATGTAGCGATCTACTGGATATGTAGCTTGCATTGTGGTCTTGAGAGGGTCCGCTTATCGATGATCAAAGACGGATCCTAGAGCACAGAGGTGCACAGTCGCTTTTGCACCCGATGATACCGACAGCATCGTACTCATTTCACTTACAAATCTCGGGCACCGTTAAGCACGCACAGAATAACGCTATCGCGTATGGTGGATTGTAGCCAGACCGCCTCGGGAATATATTGCGCTCTTCGCGCTGCACTGCTTTGCGTAAGATCTATTCCATGAGAAGTTAGTACTAGTGCTATCGGCCTACGCACTTGATATCCGTGAAATCGAGGCGCATGGAAACACCATTCGCATAACACGCAGCGTCGCTATCACTGAGAAGGGCAACTTCAACCCAGAGATATAGAAAACTAACTCACTAAAATATCATGAACGCACGTACTAGCGGTGTGTGGACGTGATCACGTTGTGCAGACCTGACGTCGATTGCATATTCTCGAGCAGTCTAAGACATTTGAATCAGTGACGCGCTCACCTTTCACGTCGCGATGACTGTGCATTATGTGATAGCGACAACAGAAGTGTAATCGTCTGTGCTAGTCACCAGGGGCTTGGCTGACGGTAAGATCGATTTCCCATCAAAACGTGCCGTGAACTCACCGGATATCAACAGGGATCCCCGCGTTGGGCAATCTTGGTGCACTTTTGGTCAAGTACGTTCGCCTGAGAAACAGATGACGTATAGTCTTACCTCCGGAGAAACGGGCGAGCTGTCCTTGAAGCTTCGAAAGCCGTTGACGACACCGGTAACATATCTGAACTCTAGAACTTTGCGAAGGATAGACAGTTGAGAGATCTCCGGGATTCTAGAGTCGACGGCGTAACCTGGCGCAACGATGACAGCTTTACGATATCGATGAAGCTCACCTAACGCGTTCAAGAAGCCGGTGGACGACTGATGTCGTCGATACGACAGGAACCATGCACGTCCGAGCAGCTACTAAGACGTGTAAATCTACTAAGAGTCTGCTAATTGGTGATTAGATTGCAACTTTTCCAATTATCCAGAGGCTTTAGACTGCCAACAGCCTCCCACATAGCGCTCACCTATGGTTTCGGCATATGCACGTTGTGAACTCTGTCGGTAACGACCGTGCCGTGCCGATAACATGTTTGCCAGGTCCCCGCTAGGCCCGAGGAGCAGGAGGAGATCACAGTGATCCCCTGGTGCTAATACGACTCGCGTTCAGGGACGAAAGCACTTAATCTTCGGCTGACTTTGCCTGTCCTGAATTCTGCACGACAGTATCTGATCAAGGAGTAACTGCACCCAGCTAGTAATATTCTAGATCATAGCCCTCTTCACTGTACGAAAACTCTTCGTCAGCACAGCGCCAGTGAAAGAACAAGGGGAAACCTACTTACAGTATGAGGGTCGGATGAACGCACACCTGCGCCTGACTGATCGTCAACCGATATTGTCAGCTGAAGATAAATTTTGAACGCCCTGGCTCTGCATCGGCGTACCGATGGCGATATACTTCCCGGTGTACCCGTATCCTTTGAAGCTGTGTCTTTTTCATGCGATTCAGGCCGTTGTGTTCGGAGGGCTGCAACTTGAACAGTGCCGCCGCTGCTGTTGAATGAATTGTGGCGAAGTGGCAAAGCGTCACGGCTCGGATACGCCACAATTGACTTCGATGATGGTCAGTAAATGCAACTTATCCAGTCTACGCCACCCTAAGTCATCCCGGTACACGAACTTGGATCGTCGGTGTTTGTGGCTGACATGAGAGAGAGTGGTTCGAAGTGCGGCGCTAGATTGAGTCCGGTAACATCGGTGGCTGGATTGGTTCGATCATTCTGGAAATCGAACTGTAGAATGATCGAACCGAGCCGGAACTTATCGAACTTGGCCAGTCGAAAGCGTACATGCACTGGCACGTCAACCGCAAGGTCCCTGTACATTCGAGGTTTGTGTAATCAATCGACTACAGGCACTCGACGGTACAAAAAAGAGCATGAACTGAGCAGTACTCATTACGTCGAATTCGACAATATAAACACAACCAAGAAAACCAAGAAAGAAAAACCATACAACAAAGACATAGTAGAAGTTATACACACGCCTAGATAGAGTATACACTAGTTAACCTATCTTCCTCCCTCCTTCTCCTTCTCTCCTAGAAAGGGGCACCAGAATACCAAACGTCCTCCCCCTAGTATCGCGCCTTTCCAATACCGTCAGCCTCTAAATCACCCTGTCTTCCCAGCACCTTGACTAGAAGTCTGCGAATGCGCCGGCGACAACGGTCTATACTTCCCTTCCTTCTCCTTATCTCGCCTCGTAAACCCAAGCATCGCCGTAGTAAAACTCAACTTCCTCGACGCCCGCTTCATCTTTCCGCCCGCAGATCCACTCCCATTACCATTCCCGGCGGGACTCGAAGATGAGGACGAATTCGTCTCTGAGCTCCCGAGTGTGTTCAATGTGCTTGTCGTCCCGTTCGTTGCGGTGAAGGACGGTGGCGAGGCGGCGTGAGCAGTTTTGGGACGTTGAGATTGACGACGCGATGGCGAGGTAGCGAACTCCCGTAGAGTTGGCGTAGCGGTACTCGACGATAGCCCATTCGATGAAGAAGGAGGGGGAGACATCGCTGAAGTCGACTCAGACCGAGCATGCCCATGAGGATGTTGGTGGTGGTGCAAATGACTCTCCACCTGATGAAACAGGTTCGCGACGCCGTTCATCGACGGATGGTGCTCGACATTCCCACCTTCCGACTTCGCCAAAGCCAACGGCGGTAACGGCAACGGTGGAGATGTATCAGTGGCCTCTCGAATCTTCTCGCTCTCTAACGCCCCACCCGCCGTTCTCGGTCTGTGCAGCCCAGATCCCGCCGCCCGCTTCGCCTGTGCAGGTTCATCAAGGAGCACCTCGCCTCCCGAAGACCGTTTGTTCTCCGGTACAGGTCTCAACACCGAGTGATCAGGCGACGTTGTAGGTGGTTGGTGTTGCGGGTGTGGATGCGGGTGGTGAAGCACGAAGTCGGACGCTCGTCTGCTCACCCGCTTCCCGTTCGCGTTCGTCGAGTCTGTGGTCCCGTTGCTCCCTAGCGAGACACTCCTCTCATACGACTTCTCCTTCCCCTTGTCTTTCTCCTTCTCCTTCTCACCAAGGAAACCCATACCTCTCAGCCACGACGACGCCCCACTCTTCTCCCTCTCCCTCTCAGGCTTACCTTCCCTCAAAGCATCTACACCTACACTCGGACTTGCACTCGGAAGAGGCGCAATAGGCTCCAACGATGAACTCGAAGGGGACGCACCAGCCGTCGCCGGTCTCCCTCCCTTCTTACCCCCACTCCCACTCCCACTCAGACTCGGACTAACGGAAATCGGCAACGGTGGGACAGGCGGTTCCTCCCCACTGCCATTCCCGAATATACTTTGGCTATTACGGTTAATAGCACCGCTACTCGAGGACGGCCGGATCCGTAGTGACGGCGCGTGCCGTAGCGGGTTAAAGAAGGACCGTGTCGTGGAGGAGGGCGTGGGTGGTGCTGAGGGCAAAGGAAGCGACGGACTGGGTTCCAACGTCGTTGTGGAAGAGGTTGAAGGAGCGGCAGAGGAGGTTGATGTATTACCGGCGGTAGACGTAGAATTAGACGGTGCCAATTCAGGCGATCTGGTCATATTGATCTTAAGAGACGCCTTTCTCTTCGGTTTGGTGGGAGTAGAAGGCGGCTGTGGGATCTGCTCCGTCGACGATTGGGTGTGGTTTTGGACGGGGAGACCTGGCGGGTGCGGAAGCGGACGAGGAATGGGGAGGGGACTCGACGTCGAGGCTGGCGTCGACGACGGTACTGACACATCCTCCTCGCCCTCCTTCTCTTCACCAATCGTCTCCTCGACCTTGTCTTCGCTACCTTCTCTTTGCCTTCTCGACTCTCCCTCAGACTTCGGCTTATCCTCTGTCCTCAGGCCCAAAGCGCCATAATCCAAATCGGCCGCCTGGTAATACAGCACATACGCAGAGCCCGCGTTTGAGTCTCCGAAATACCTCGGTATGTCCGTCTCCTTGATCGCGTCGATCTTCTCGTCGTCGAAGAGGTACCATGTCCCGCCGCGCGCTTTGACGATGGAGACGTAGTGTCCGTGGTGTGGGCCGCTGTAGTATCAGAGATTTGAGTTAGCGTTATGATCAGAGAAGAAAGACGAGAGGAATGGGTGGGTATCAGAGGAAGAAAGTGAGGAGTAGAGAGAGGTGACGTGAGATACGAAGGATATGTGGGGCGAGATACAAGAGGTGGAGGGTTGGGACGAGGATGGGAGAAGCGGAGGCGGGAATGAAAGAGAGGAGCAAAAAAGGGAAAGAAGCATATCAGGGGGAAGAAATGGGTGGAATGGGTGGGTGTAAGGGGTGAGACATGGGAGGAGTGAGGTGAGATACGAAGAATACTTGTAGTGAGATGGAGAGTGCGGTAGGACGTGGAAGGCGAGAGAGGTGAAGTGAGATACGAAGAATGTGTGGAGCGAGAGGTGAAGGCGAGCAACGAGAGTGAGAGGAGAAGTGGAAGCGAAAGACGGAGATGACAGGCGAGAGGGACGAGAGAAGCAAATCAAAGGGGAGAGACGGGAGGAATGAGTGGGTGTAAGGGGTGGGATATGGGAGGGGCGAGGCGAGAGGAGATGGAGAGTACGGTCGGAACTGACAAGATGGGTGAGGTGAGACGCGAAAGGCGAGAGATGGGGTAAGGGCGAGGATGGTGAAAGAATAAGAAGAGGAATGACCCGCAAAAGCTCGACAACCAGAACAATCCAACACCACAAATCCGAAATCATAAAACCACACACGCACCTCCCAATATGCACAACAATAGCAAAAAGCTCATACAGCCGATCGGGGTTGCTCGTCCCATCCGCAGTATTGAACAGCCGCAACTCGAGAGGGAAGGCGACGCGGTAGGCGAGCTTGATGTATTTGCCGAGGTCTTCTTGGTATTTGAAGCGTTTGAGGTGGAGGGCGAGGATGTTGGGGAGTTTTTTTATTTTCATTCTGGAGGAGCGTTGTTAGTGAGTGGTTAAGTAAGAGGAGGGAGAGGGGGTAGAGGGGTAGAGGGAGGAAGAGCAAGGACACGCACCGTTTCTCAGCCTCCTGCAAATCACAACAAGCATCACAAAAAAACTTATTCCTCTGACAGAGCATCTCGCTCGCACTAAAGCCCCTCAAACACGCCGTCACGCTGCTATTCTGCTCTATATCGATACTCAAATCTAAGAAGGACTCGTCACGGGAGGAGACGGTCTCGCAGGTGAGGCAGCGGGTTTCGGAGGTGAGGGTGCCTTCGAAGAGGAGGTGGACGAGGGTGGATTGGATGAATGCTGTTGAGGCGTTTGTGGGCGGGTGGGCGGTTGTTTGGGAGGGAAGGGATGGAGGAGGGTGGGGTTGGGGTTGTGGTTGGGAGGGGTGGGATGGAGGAGGGTGGGAGGCAGGGGGCAGGGAAGGGGTGAGGGAGGTTATGGAGGATGATACTGTTGGGTGTGAGAGGCGTTAGAGTTTGATATCATTATTAGGCGTGGACGGTTCGATAGACGATTAGATTAACACGAGACTTACGATCTTCGTTCCCATCTCCACCCCCAATCACCCCATTCGCACTCCCATTCACCCTCCCACCCCCACTGGATTGCACTTGCGCATCCAACCCCCTCTTCCTCATCTCATCCATCTCCTCGACGATCTGATTCAGCAAATAATTCAAAAACTCATGCGCATCCTGATGCATAGTCGACCGAAACAGCTCGTTCAGTTCCTTGAGCTTGTCGATGAACGCGCGCGGGGCGACGGTGCCTTTTTCGAGGGGGTTGCGGGAGATGTGGAGGTAGAGGGAGCGCAGGGCGGAGAGGAGGGTTGGTGGGGATGTGGGTATTCCTGTGGCTGGTTGATTTGAGGAGGAGGATGTGGGAAGGGGAGAAGAGAGGGTTGGTGGGGAGGTGGGGGGCTCGGAGAGGGAGTATTTGCGGGAGGGTTTTGGTGGACGGGTGTGAGGTTGTGGTGGGGAGGTTGGCGGGGATGTTAGTGGAGGAGGAGAGGGGGAAGAGGAGGTGGTGAGGGTGAGGTCTGGTTGGGAGGCGTCTGGGTATTGGACGAGTAGGTCCCGGAAGGGGGCGCAGAAGTAGAGGGCTTGCAGGACGGAGTTGGCGTAGCTGTAAACATTGATTAGTCATGTCATAATACTAGGCGGGCACTGACGGTAAAGGTAAGAGACAAAGGTCTCGGAGAAGAGTCGAAGGTTGAGAGGTGTGATAGAGTTCGCTATTCCTGCGAAAGTGCAACTTGCAGAGACAGAGCGATGTCCGCCGAGCAGGCTTGGCTTGGCGCAGCAGTAGTATAGCAGAGGCAAAGATAGCGTACCAAGTGTTACCAAACTAGTCGATATGTCAGACGTCAAACCACGATCGTATACCATAGACACTCTACTCACATTCTCGAGGCCAAACATCTTTGCATCTGCAGCGGTGACGACAGGCAGCGGGTCGGGTTCTTGAGCCCCGGTAACACCAGGAGCACCGACATTGGGAGTCGGCGTCGCCCCGCTCCCAAAGATGCCCCATTTCTTCATAACTCAGAATGATAGGCAGTCTGTCTGCACCGACAGTCGACCTAGAGAGTATGGAGGACGTTGATGGCGGGTGGTTGGAGGTGTCGATAGGATGGAGGAGGTGAGCGATGCAGACGCCGAAGTGTGCCTAGCCGGGGTGGTCGGCACGGTGTACCCGGGGCATGTGTACCTGATTCGATGAACGCTTCTCTTCTCAAACTCAATTGCCACCACCTGCCAAACAATCTCTTCGTTGCTCATCGTGCAATCTCCCGAGCTCGTCGTTATATTCGACGAGTAGAGCGACTTGTTGGCTGCGATGGCCCCTGCTCGCCGGCGCGTGAGCTACATCATACCCCCGCCCTCGACGCCCGTACCCCGCCTCAAGCTCCCGCCCCAAGGCGCACCCCGCAACGGCGCAACTGGTCCCCTCCTCCTCCCCCATCCCTCTACCGACGACCTCAGCGATGTACCCCCACAGCTCCCACCACACCCACGTCACCGCCTCGGCGTGTCCTGTCTCGCACTCGACACATCCACCCAACTCCTCGGTCGTGACACCCCGGAAGGCATCCTCTACACCGGCGGACGAGATGGATTGGTGCTCTCCTGGGACCTCGGCATATCGCTCAAGAAACGAGAGCGACGGTACGGCGTTCCTGAGAGCAGCGAGATGAGGCGCACGGTGGGCCGGTGGGAGATCATGACAGGCTGGGCGGACGATATCATCGAGGAGGAGACGGAGGACGAGGAGTACAGGAGCGACGGCGATATCCTGGGAGACGTGCAGGATAGTACTGGAAGACTGAGGAGGCGACGGGTGAATGTGAATCCTACGGAGATACCGTATGAAGAGCAGTGGGAGACTGATATGGATCTGTTCACACCAGGCAAGGCAGGTTTCTAAGCTCTAATGTCATCTTCCGGTTTCTCTAATCGCAAGCTACTATGTAGACGTCGCGGTTTAGGCAGAGTGTGCAGGCGCATACTGATTGGGTTAATGATCTGCTGTTGTGCAACTATAATCAGACTGGTGGGTACTCTGATGACCCGTCTACATGCGCAATGTTCTGATCACTTCTTGCAGTTGTGTCGGCTTCGTCTGACGGTACCGTCAAAGCCTGGTCTCCCCACTCTACCATACCCACAGATCCCGTCACGATTGGCACACACGCAGACTACGCGCGATGTCTCACTCAATGGTACGTCGCTCCTTAACTTTATACCACCCTTAACATCACACGCACCTACATCAAATACACGAGCACATCCTCACACAACCCCCACTAACTCTACATAACTCTACACCAGTCGCGACCGCCAATGGATAGCCTCCGGCTCCTTCGACCGCACAATCAAACTCTGGGACCCAACCCGCACATCCCAATCCCCCCTAATAACCCTCCACCCACCCTCCTCCTCCCTCTCCTCCTCCCTCCCAATCCCCTCCTCCTCCTCCACCTCTCCCTCCGCTCCCTCCTCTGCCGCCCCTTCCTCCTCATTAATCAACACTTCGTCGTCGTCGGCGAAATCAAGTGTGTACGCGCTTGCGGCGGACCCGTATGGCATGCTCATAGCTAGCGGCTCGCCGGAACGGGTTGTGAGGATGTGGGACCCCAGGAGCGGGAAGAGGATTGGGAAGTTGGTGGGGCATACGGATAATATTAGGGCTATTTTGGTGTCGGAGGATGCAAAGTATGTGAGTGGGCGTGTTTTGTTGTGTTTATGTGTTGGTTCTGGACGTGGTATAGCGTGTTTTGGCGTTGGTATTGGCGGTGTGGAGGAGATTGAACGTTGAACATTGACTGACTTGGTTATTAGCTGCTTACAGGTTCTGCGGACGGTACGTGGACTTTAACCTATATCGTCATAACACATCGTAGTTGTATGCTAACTACACACGCTTCACACACAGCATCAATCAAACTATGGTCCCTCACAACCCAAAAATGCCTGCACACATTCACCCACCACGCAGACTCCGTCTGGTCCCTCCACTCAACCCATCCCTCCCTCGAGATCTTCTACTCCGGCGACCGCTCCGGCATCGTCTGCCGCGTCGACGTCGAAGGCTGCACAGACGTCGCCGAAGGCGAATGTGTCGTCCTCCTACAAGATTCGGACCAACACTCGCATTCGTCGTCGACGGACGGGGTTAATAAGATTGTGGCGATGGATGATAATTTGGTCTGGACGGCGACGGGGAGTTCGAGTGTGAAGAGGTGGCGCGTACCTGGGAGACGGGCGACGAGGCTCGATCAGTCTCAACCATTGTCGACTTCCCCCGTGCACGCGACATATGCGTCCGCTGACGAAGACGGATACTCGTACTCGGCCGTTGACTCGCCTGCTTCTGAACACCGTCAATCCCAATCCCAAACCCGCCAATCTCGTCAGTCGACGACTTCCATCTCCCCTGGCCCACCTACTCGTCGGAATTCCTCTCGAGATAGGGATAGGGAAGGCGAAGAGACGTGGTACGGCATTCCTTTCGAGAGCCTTGTCAAGCTGACCTCGGCGAACGAGGGTGGGGGCTTCGGTAGTGCTGGTGGTGGCGGAGGAGGGTTCGGTATGTCGTGGAGAGGCCGTGACCCGGAGATCGCGACGTTGTACAGCGCAGCGAGTATCGCCTCTGTACCAAGGGTAACAGCACCCGTGCGATCGCCCTTGGGTTCCGTCTTCCAGCAGACGTCCAACACTCCCACCACCAACACTAACACCAACAACATGATTCCCCGAACGACCTCACCCATCCCCTCCGAATCCTTCTACAGGGACAGAGACCCGACCATCCACGCCCTGCACACCTCCCGACGCGCCTCCTTCGAAGACCGCGACATGGCACAAGACGCCGTACCGCTCTACACCACCCCCGACGAAGTCATCATCGGCGACTACGGGCTCGTCCGCTGTGGGCTCCTGAACGACCGCGTGCACGCCGTGACAGTAGACTTGCGAGGAGAGGTAGGCGTCTGGGACGTCGTACGCGGTGTCTGCGTAGGTCGGTTCAATCGTGAGGACGTCGCCGAAGCAGCCAGCAACGACTGCCGCGGTGGGAGCACGGATGGAGGGGAGTGTGAGGGACAGAGGAGTCCGAGGGAGGCGCTGGATATTGTGAAGGAGAGGATTGAGGGCGAGGCGGTTGTTGCTACGTGGGCGAGCGTGGATACGAAGACGGGATTGTTGAGTGTGCATCTTGGGGAGAGGTGTTTTGAGGCGGAGGTTTATGCTGATGAGGCGGGCTTTGGGGCTGAGAGGCATTTTAGCGATGAAGCACGAAGTACGTCTTTGTTCTCGTTTTCCGTTATGTTATGTAGTGCACTGACAGGTTCGTTTGCAGTAAACGTCGGGAAGTGGGTTCTACGAAATCTGTTCATACATTTCATCAGGGACCAACACCGCGCCGCGACGAAACGCAATCGCGACTCTGCGAGCACAGACGGACACAGCCAACGATCCCACAGACCCAACGCCCCGCACCACATTGACCTCTCCTCTTCCTCCCCTCCTGACCGAACGCACGCACGATCACCCTCAGACCCAACTCGATGTTCACCACAAATATCAAAGTCATCCACCATAGTCTCCTCCACAAACATGATACCCGCCGTCGCGCCCACAGTCGCACCGCCCTCCGTCCGCTCCTCACCCCTCCTCACGCCTATGATCCCCCTCGCCTCCTCCAGCGTCCGAGACTCGGCCCTCTCTCCCATCCCACAGTCCCCCCTCAGTACAGAAACGACCCCGATGCCTATCCCGCAACGACGTCCTGGGACAGCCGAGAACGGCACCAACGGCAATCGAACAAGCGACTACTTCTCCCTGCGTGCAAGACGACCGTCTGTATCAACGTCTACGCCGACGCCTGCCGTGCCGACTACGCCAGACGACTTCTCGGGATGGGGAACGCCTAAGCCTGGAGATCCTGCTTCTGCTGGGTCGGGGGTTCCGCAGACGCCGACTACGCCTGGTGGAGGACTGATGGGGCGGTTGAAGGCGTTCGGGAAGGGGACGAGGAGGCATGCGACAGAGGGTTCTGGGGTTGTTATTGGGAGTCAGGGGAGTGAGGTTGTGGGTGTTAATGTGAGTGATTCTCATCGTCTTCACTTTGAATGCGGACAAGACTAATTATATTGCAGGATAATATACTACCACCGCCCAAGACACCCGTGCAGACTCTCCTCGCGGGTCCGTTCACCCCGCCCATGTCGAACGAGGCTCCAACGCTCAGCCTTCCCCCACACATGTCCCTCCTCATCTCGGAAGAAGCACCTTCAGGCTCTGGGTGGCGGATACTCTATCGAGGACAGGTCTCGAGTACGGGACAAGACGCGAGGGTGCTCGAGGAGGTGATGCCGTTCTGGCTGCTCGAGTACTTGTTGGTGAATAAGATACCGTCTGTGCCGACTGTGAAGATCAGTTTCGTGTTGTTGCCTTGGAAGAGCAAGGATTCGAACGAGGAGCCATTGCCCGAGTTGCTCAATACGTGAGTGTCTTTAGCACTGTTCGTTTTTACGCGAGGCTGACGGTTATGCGCTGTAGTGCACAGTCGAAGCTTACTGCGAGCCGGTTCTTACGGGTGAGGAAGCTCACGCAGCACGTACGTACTCTCCTAGATCGTTTCTGTGTATATACTCACTCGGCCTATCGTACAGGTCCAAGACAAACTAGACAAACTCGCAAATTCACCAACCTCACGACCAACAACAGCAGCTAACACGCCCCGCTCCTCTCTCGACGCACGCTCTCTCAAGTCCGTCGCTCGGAACGACTCAGTTTCGGTGAGAGCCGAAGAGCAGTACGAGATTCTCTGCGACGGGATGGTGTTGCCCTTGGATATGACGTTGGCGGCTGTGAGGCAATTTGTGTGGCGGTCGTCTGGGGAGCTTGTTATGTACTATCGACGCAAGGCTGTGGCGTCGCCTGGAGTGTTGTAGCTGGTGTGTGTATGTTATGGGGTGCAGATGATGTAGGATGTTGTTTTGAAATAGATGGACAGTCACTATAGATGTGTATTATGGTGCAGAAGCGGGGTTCACAGGGTTGATCAAGTGGCGGGGGAGAAAGGAATAACTTCTGGTACACCTGGCACCTTTCAGGCTGACACCTGTGGTCCCTATTGTACTATCATGGCCAATCTCTCATGTTCCAAAGTATGTTTTTACAGTTAGATTTAGCCTCTGTGTAAAAGAGAAGCGGCAGAAGGTTATTCGACGATGTGTAAGACAAAGCTCGGTTACTTATGAAAGTCGATGACTGGTAGGAAACCACCCTTATTCACGCCCAAGAAACGCAAACATCATTGCGTCATCGTCATCCCACCTGGCAAAGAGCTGTGTTAGCGAGACCACCAGAGCACAGCTTACAAGGGTAGACTTACCGGTCGGTAGTAACTTATCCAGGTCCATATCAAAGCACGTCGTCTCGTCGTCCATATAAGTACCCTTGATATGGTCAATCTTCGAGTCTTCGTACGAAAGTGACTTCGATCTTCTGCAGCCGAGACCAAATTTGGGGCCATCGCCTTCACCCTGCATTTGGAGCTCGCTACGAAGATAGCCAAGGCCTTCAGGGTTCCTTTTTCGCACCATCAACCATAATATCGACTGAGCTCTGAAGACGAAATAAACAACGCGCAGCGATTTATGCGCGATAAGCAGCCTTCTGAGCGCCACCAAATCGACCAGAACCTGCGGGTCCTCGATATACACTAGAATGCCCTCCACGCGGAACTCTTCGAAATCGTCGCCATCTCGATACGGGTTGGTCATGTAGATGCTCATAGACGAGTTGGTACCCATCTGATATCCATTCATGGTCAGGAGGATCTCGGGACCCTGCGGATAAAACTTCCCTGTCCAATAACAAGAGTTAGCAAACGACGGAGACATTGAGACAGACTGATCAACACTTACAAGTGTTTATTTTCATTTCGTTGTCAGTCTGGTGATAGTACCCAGTGTATGCTCGCATTACCTGCAGGAGCCAATCCCTTTCAGGCGCGGGCAGAGCAAGAAGCATGCAGTGCGGGTTGGTCAACGCGGCTTGAAGACAAAGCTGAGAATTGTCGGTACATGAAGACGCGGTGGTGAAAGTCCGGTTTCTGCCGCGCACGCTTCGATACTTGGTCGAAGGAGGAACCCAGAGGTCGCTGTCACCTTTATCCCAGGTGATCTCCCTGAATGTGTTTCCCGGTGAGAGCGAGAAGTACTTGATGTATTTGATAATATGTCGAAACGATGGGAAATGGATGTCACAGACCATGCTGTGGACGAACCGCGGGTAGGACGGCGTGGTGATAAGGGTGAGAGGAAGCCTCCAGTGAGGAGTATTAACGAAACAGCGCGGAAATTGTTCTGGAATAGGACCCTGCAGGCGTATGCAGCGGAGTTTGTGTCGAGTTAATGGATGGAGTAACAGGTGATAGAATGATCTCGGAGTATCATATCGTTGAAGAACGTCGATGCAAGGCACAGCACGTAGTATGGTCGTTTCAGCAAGCGTCGGGCATCCTCGTGTGGCAAACTCGAAGGCGATCTCAAAGTCTTCTTTGGAATGAATGTAGAGGACCGACCCAGTATACATGTGTTGTCGTGATTGAACCGCCCAGTGTAGACAGACGAGGGAGCAGGCCTTAAGCGAAGAGAGATGGTCGTCCGGGCTCTCGGGGTTCGGTCTAAGTTGCCTGACCAAGCGTCGTATGTCGTTGTCTTCATGGGTCAGCTCTAAGCAAAGATGGTTTACATGTCATATGATATTATTGAAGAGTTCGGAAGGAACATCCTTTGCACACTTGGGAAGGTGCTCGCCTCGGGGCAGTGTGGAAAGCAGTGTGTGGGAGTCGACCTTGATATGACGCCACCCATAACGATGTCGAGTGCGTCCAGGGCGGCATGACTCCAGCGACAACAACTCCGGCTGGTCCTTGGTGAGTGGGGCAGGTAGCTCAAGAGTGCGAAGTGACTCGATGAAGGCCGCTATGTGAGTGATCAGCATATTACCTTATGGCGATCTTAGCACGCTACGCACCACGTCTTTCCGCCTTCTTTTCTGCTTTGATTTTGGCTGAAACCCACGCCCACTCATCCCTCATCGCCTGTAGTTCGGCCTCGTAGTCAATACTACAAACACAGCAGCTCAATGTGAGAACATTGAAGGAACACGAAGCAGTGTAACATACTTGAAAGGGTTCCAAACTCTGTCATCCATGGAGAGGAGGCTGTGGACGCAACGTCTCTTCAGGATGTAGGACCTTCTCGATTTGGAGTCAGCTACACCATCGCAAGAGATATATGGAGGTTGCGCCACCTGATTAAAAGGGAAGGATCGACGTTGAACTCATTGGGTACACTGATAGCGGTGGCTATTCCAGACTACGCTTCTATTGAAGCCGAGTTCTCACAGTAATTTTAACACAATCCGAAGTGCTGGACTGCGTTCACGGTAACGACATTGCGCATGCCCACCAGCTCTGGGGGAGTCTTCAAGTCGGCCACAGACATCAACTGAAATTATCGATGGCGATAGCTGTGAGATACGCAGACCAATCGTAATGAGGTAGCACATACCTATAAGATTGCAGATTCTGCAGACAATCGGTACGTTGCGTACCATACATTCATGCAACACTGCATGGAACAATGTAATGTGAACGGTCCATGATGCAGATAGGTCCTATAAGCTGCTCCCGTCCGTATCGAGTGCCTATCGCCACCGTTGTCCCGGTTCATGCCTCCCTCTTGCTTAATAGGGTCCGTAGGGACAGATGCATGGACCTGTTAACGTTGTCAGCTGCACTGTATGATACACGGAACACGTGGCGCCTAGGCCTATGGATTGAATACGATGAGCGTCCGAACATCGAAATGAAACCGTGAGCCGCATGTACTTGACACAGCTACTTACGATCTTTACTTTAGCCACGAGTCCAGGTTAGTGGATTACGACCCGAGGAAGCGTCTCTGGGAAGTACGCACTAGATTATCATTGAGAACGATGCATGAGAAAATTGACGAGCATTCTGTCACTTATCAAGGTGAGCCTCCTATCAGACGTTTGCTGTGCACATACGATGCCCAGATAAGGCCCATAGCATATAGACCCGACCAGCTCGCAGCAACTGCGGTCGGAAATATGGCACAACTGTGAAATACCGATGTCGTAAGATACCAAGCACAGGAGTAACTTGAAGCTTGAAAGGCCCACATACATTTCGTCTGGATGACTAGGGCCCTGATCCCCTCACCGTCACTCTTAGAGTAACTCTGCCTTCACTGAGCCAAGGTGAAGCAAATTGAATAGCGGCTAGACGTGAGCAGTGCAGATGCTCTTTCAGCTTCTATCCGCAAGGCCCGGACCATGGGGCTTCGTTCGCTGTAGCCCACGGTCCAGGTTGCCTACCATGCCCTGATCAAATGGCGCACGCAACATAGCTTGATCTGTCTCTCAGAGCCAGCGAGGATGAGGGCAACTGAAAAAGGAGGCGTAAACTGTGTGAGAGGTCATCACCGTTTCGAGCGTCAGTATAACGCACATGAACCAAGGTTTCCTGATGACGCACTTCCGATATACCATTACTCGTGCGCCCATGCATGAAGCTCCAAACAACATGCGAGAGGGAAGGTAGAATACGCCATAATAGCGCAAGCTTTAAATAACAATAAAAACTTCTTCTCCAAATGTTCAGTCAGAGTTTAACGTTTAGAGCTTATCGTAATATGTGTCGAGCGACGGGATGTCTGGCTTGAGACCCTTCAGCACACGGATGCTTCTGACCAGTTCCTCTACCTTGCTACCCTTCTCCAAAGGAGCTGCAATATCGACGTCAGCATCGACACACCAGAGACCGACTAATATATGCACTTACATCCATCGATCAACTCGTAGTGATCAAACACAGTATCGTGGGATGCTTGACCAGAGGTGGCGGCATAGAGGTCACCGTGGAAGCCGAACGACTCAGCAACGGGCAGGTAAGCCTTGACCGTAAGCATGGGGGCTCCGGGCTTCTGCTCCTCGCTGAAGACCTTACCACGACGCTGACTAAGCACAGAGTGGACACCACCGACGACAGACTCCGTGCACTGGATCTCAACCAAGTAGACGGGCTCCAGGAGCCCGGGGTCTGCGAGCAAACAAGCGGCGTAGCAGACACGACGACACATAGGGATAACCTGTCCCCCACCACGATGGATGGCATCACTGAGTAGCTAGTTGAATGAACATATTAACATGAGTATATGCTATCAGGAAACCAACGACGATGGTACTTACCGTAACGTCGAGGATGTTGAACCTGACACCACGGACGTTCTCCTCGCAGCAGACCCCCTCCTTGGTCGCCCACTGGAAGGCAGCAACACACGAATCCTTGATTTCGTTGAGGTACTGCACACCCTTGGTGACATCGACGAGCAAGTTGGGGCCAGTGGTATCGGGGCCGAAGCACCAAATCTTCCTGGCTTCGGTGACGTCCCAACCAAACTTGTCCGCAAGGAGGCCTGCTCGGATGTTGGAGTCCTGACTGGCAGAGACCTTGCCTGCTTCGATGGCGAGGGTCAACTCCTCCTCGAGAGGCTGTGCCTTGACGTACATACGGTTGTGCTTGTTCTGCGACTTGGAGAGAGCGACAATCGAGGACTCGGTGCGGATAGTTTCACGGTAGCCTACGAAGGGGTCGGAAATATTGAGAGGGACACCAGCATGGTCCTCCTGGAGATCCTTCAAGCAAATCTCCAAGTGGAGCTCACCAGCACCAGCGACGATGTGCTCACCGCTCTCGTTGATCCAGGTCTGGACACAGGGGTCGGATTTCGAGAGACGCTTAAGACCATCGATGAGCTTAGGGAGATCGGCGGCGTACTTGACCTCGACAGCGCACTGCACGACAGGAGAAGTGGAGAAACGCATGACCTTCATGTTGTGGGCAGTCTCGGAAGTGGTAAGGGTACCGCTCTTGAGCAAGAACTGGTCGATGCCAGCAAGGGCAACGATATTTCCAGCAGGGCAATCCTCGATCGACTCTACGTAGCGGCCCATCATGATGAATGTGCGCTGAATTGACTTGATGAACAAGTCCTCCTTCTTTCCGGGGACGTAGTTGGGGCCCTGGATACGGATCTTGGGGCCAGCACGGATAGTGCCAGAGAAGACACGACCGAAGGCGTAGAAACGTCCCTTCTCGGAAGTAGGCACCATCTTGGATACGTACAAGCAGAGAGGTCCACTAGGATTGCACTCACGGATACCGACGACAGTCTCGTCGTCCATGGGACCCTCGTAGAGAGTCTCGACACGGTAACGCTGCGCGGTGGTGGGAGAGGGCAGATTGATGACTATCATCTCCAAGAGAGCCTCGTCAACGGGCAGGAACTTCCTCATGATGACCTTCAGTAGACTTTTGCCCTCGAGATCACGGTCGTCCTGGATGAGCTCGATGTCGAGCTTGCCGAGCAGTATGCTAATGACGTCGTGATTGGAGTCCAAAACAGTGTCGAAGATCTTGTATATTGGGTCGAGAACGAACATGCTGAAGGCACGATCTAGGGGCTTGCCGTCAGCGTCGGTAGATTTCGTCAACCATTTGCGAGTGGCGGGATTGAAGTAGTTGTCGCCCCAAAGCTTAGCCATCATCTTTTCCTTGTCAACGCCAAACTTTTGGGCATAACGGTTGGCGAATTGGCGCAGTGTGAAGGCCCAGCCGTGAAGACCGGAACCAAAGGCAACGGTGCCCTTGTCGGGGTAGACCTGGACATCACCAAGAGCATTGTCCTGGTACATCGAGATGACACCGTTTACGGAGTCGATGATACGGCGGAATTCCTGGAAGAGAGTCTCATTGTCGGTGTGGAAGTCGAGGATGGCACGGTCGAGCTTGTTGATCACGAGAACAGGCGTGACACGCTCCAACAGCGCTTGACGAAGCAAGGTTTCGGTTTGCCCACAGAAACCCTCCACGCAGTCAACAACAACGAGGGCACCGTCGGTGACACGGAGAGTGGGCGTGATTTCAGGTGAGTAGTCAATAGGTCCGAGGATGCCGATCAAGTTGATCAAAAACTCGCGGCCTGTACACGTGTGAGAATCTGATATTTTTGACGAGTTAGGGCACCTCAGGCAAACGCCGATCAGCGACTTTCAGAAAGGCGCACAACACCAATCGATTCACACATATAACCAAGCCATTTGAGGTGGTTTTATCTCTGGAGTAAAAGGTCAATTTCATTATCCTTTTACGCCATTATCCCCCGGGCCGAAGGTCAGGCTATGAGACCGTCGAAAAACCATCGAAAAGTGATAATCTTCGCTGTGAACAAAGGTAAACAATCGGCTGAGTAGCCATCGGGAGCGATCTGGCGTGACTGATTTTGGCAAGTAGCAAGGAGGTTTCCTTTATGCTCGATGAAAGGGATCACTTTTCGACGGTTTTTCGCTCGTTTTTCGTGCGAAACAAAGGCTACATGTGCGCTTGAACATTAATGGTCTGTGATCTTTACAAATATTTACTTAAGAGGTCTTTTATCCGCAACACGTTAGGTGTGTGAATTAATCCCTTTTGTGAGGATTTCGGACGGGCGCTGATCAGCTTTTGCCCGAGGTGGGGCGTGCTTACCTTCGGTGGGTTGCTTGATAGTTTTAACATACTCCTCCTCCAACTCGAAATACATTGAGATAGCAGTCGACTTGATGGTGATAGTATCATCTGTTGTATCGCCGTACCACGGGCGAGTCTGCCGGCGACCAGTCAACATACAAGCCTTTGATACGATTGAGTCGGCCAAAGTGACTTTTCCGTGGTCAGCTGCGAGAACTTTAGATTCTTCAGTCCACAGATCCGTGAATATGGGCCTCACTGTGACCAATCACACTCATGTTGCGGATGTTGGTAGGCTTGCCCATGAGCTCTCGAATCCTGTCTGTTGACCATCCCAACAGTTAGCACCTCCACTAGTTTTTGCATGTAAAATTATCTACTCGCCTACGGTAAAGATTCTGTAAACAATTTCGTCAGTAACTAACTACCTCAGAACCAGAGAATTTAGAAGCTTACACCATGATGCTAGATCTATGGAGTTGTGCTATTACGCAAGCTTCGTTTGGATTCCACAGTGGTGTTATACAGCTGTCGATGTGAGTTGCGACGAATATAAGAAGGTAAGCGGCCGCACACCAGATGGTAGTTCTACACTAACTTCAAGGATAGTTGTGGCGCTTAGATGGCCAGAACCGTCGTGCGCGCGCTTGAGATGATCGCCCCACGCTTCCGAGTCCTGAAACTATCTGACTTGCAGAACGGTAGGGAACGATACCGGCGGAGGAGAATCAGACGTACAGTCAAGAGGTTCCGCGAGAGACTGGCCACCATCCACTACGCTCTCGACTGGGAAGTGAAGGATATCTCGGTCATAATCGCAGGTACCGAGCCGTTGACGTAGTGACTCTACTAGACGCGCAACTCGTTTATTCACAGTACTGCTGTGAGTCAACATAAGTATCTTGAGTCTATTGATTTCGGGAACGATGAAGAGTCAGAAACGACTCCGCAGTCCGAGCAAAGCGATCCCTATGATACTGCACTTCGAGTTCCTTTCCATGCAGGTGAACGAGCATACAGAAGAGCCGTATCTACCGCATGACAACATCAAGATCGCGCTGCCGCGGGCAGATGTGTTGGTGCCAGCTGGTAATGGCAAGTGCTCAGCGAGACCCAGGAGACCGTGACGGAAGACGGGCTGTTTGCAGCCCTCAGGATGGATGGGTTTTTTACGCATCGATTGGCGAACCATAGTTGATCAGCATCTTTGGACTTCACAAGTTATTGTACACTCACGTAAAGTCATGGGATTATCCAGCTACGCAGCTCAAAAAGGCCATGCTAGTGATAGTTATCCACAGGTTTTCGTGGTAGCCACGGGTCGCCAATTTAGCTTTCTACCGGTCATCGTTTCATGTAACCCAGTAGCCAAAGCGCTGAGCTATCTTCAGAATAAAGTCCAGTATAATACAATAACGCGACGTACCTGGAACCACGACCTCAATACCGTAGCTTAATCACTTCGCCTCATATAGTTACATCTCTTCGTTCCACCGAACAAGGTCTCGTATGAAGTCACATGCGTCTTGCACAAGCTGGCCACACCAAAAGTTCAAGCAAAGCGGACGAGAGCAGCCGAGATTAGCATTCCGTGGGGAGAGCGGTGAGTGGACAGAGATGAGTACAGCAGTATAGTTAAGTTTCTTGAACCATCTGCGAACGAGAACCAGCGACCGGTCCGAGGAGTCGAGGTTGCAGCCAGAAAAGAACGTATTCCATCGCGATCTGGATCCAGCAACCTAAACCGCGAACCTAGGAAGAGTTGCAGAGGGTTTGCTCGAAGAGCTCAGTTTGAGATGGTCGTGGTCGTCAACATGAGAGACTGGGAAGCGCCTCTCGATAGAAAAGGCAATGTTTACCTTCCCGATGCATCTTCAATGATCGAACCCTAGCCATAACTTGCCTCAGAGAGTTGCTAGTACTGTCTATCCACTTCCCTCACCCTGGCACTGACCGCCTCTTACACCACCACGATATACCGAAGGTTTTGCAAGCCTATTACAACCCACCGAAATGCACTCAGACTTTTACACTTTTCGCGATGCTCCTCGTAGATCCCAACACGTAGACGTCACTAATTTCACACAAGTAAGGTGGCCATCGTTGTGACCAACCCCGACGTACTCGGCATTATCCAACACTGCAGCGTACTACTCTCAGGCCCAATAGAAGTTGCCTTGCTCCTCCCGTTAAGATTTACCATGCGCAGTACACGAAAATTAACGCTTAGTTCAAGTATATGGCACGCATCATCCACAGGAAACATGAACATGACAAAGCTCTCCTTGCGTTGAATCAGCCCAGTACGTCTCACTTCGATTGGAGATCTTCTGTCACTCAAATACGTACGTTGCAGAAGTAACGCATTCCGTCTATCATAGTTGTTCAAACCTCATTGATATTACTGTGGGCGCAAGGTGCGAATGATGCAGCGGACTCGGATAAGGATCTGAGCGACGAGACAACATATGCAGCACAGGTAAGGTTCACTTTCATCTTGTGTCCGTCTTACTGATTCTACTAGGGCCTTGCTCGTTCGCTTGTCACTTGCCTTGGGTTCACATACTGATTCACTCTGCCATGACGAATTCAGACGGGACGCTTATTCATCGACCTCAATGTACACCTCCGTGTCGCTCCCTCCGTGTTATTTTTAAATCTATTTGCTCCTTCTTCTCCTCACCTACGCATGAATCAGCCTAGTCAAGCTGCCAAATGCCACACTTCAAGCTTCAAGACCGGACGTCGTAGCAGGTACTTAACGACATCGGCAGAAAAAATTCATATTACTCGCTGCCAAACGAGCTGCAGACAGATACCAGAACGCTAACGGAATGGCCACGAATACGCATAAACTAACCTGCCCTCTGTCTGCAGTGTGCGCGGATCGCTGTCTTTGCAGACCGCGCTGACTACGGTGAGTTCTGACTTCCGATTTACTGCTCTGGGTTGCAATTAATATCGATGTAGGAGTAATGCACGGGGGATACTAGTTAGCGCGATAGCTATGCTATGGAGTTCAGTTGAGTGTGTTCATAGGTACGACGAAGAAGAAGATTGCGGGGTATGAGCTTTCTTCCATAATGAATATTTCACGGCCCCCCAGACGTTCCAAGCTGATCCTGTTCATACATTAGCTACTTACTATTGGATGAAAAACGCAACTTGATCTGAGGCGTACCAATTGGTTCCAAAGTAACTGAGTCTATTCGAAGATAATCCCCGTCTTCACTGGCAGAGTCATTGGCTACATGAATCTCCGGAAATGTCTCGGTTGCATTGCTCCGTTTGCAAATGAGAACGTACAAGATACGATCACTCTGAGAGTTTACACCGACCAATGGATGTTCCAGCACCCGCATTTTCAGCTGCTCGAAATTGGAGAACCTGAAGTTGACGCAGATGAAGGGTAGCTCCGGGTGATAGCCTCTGAGTGCTGCGATCAGAACACCCAGATCGAGTGAGCGACCATATTCTGAGTCCATGTCGAGGCTTACGTAGAAACCGACTACAGGTTTCGGCAGCAATGATCCCTCTGGACTTGCAAACACGAACTCGGCCTCGAAGACAGCTGAATGCTTCTCGGACTCAAGTCTTGCATCATGGAGTGATATACGGGTCAGTGCATCTGGCTTTCGATCGTGGTCGCGTTCTGAATACAATTATTGTGAGAAGTCATTAAACAAAAAATCAATGTCGGTGTACTCACCCCAGATGAGGCGACATTCCTCATTGGCTGAGTCCTCAGCAAAATACAGCTTCCACAGTGATTCCATCAATCTGAACGCCGTCCGCACATCAGGCAACCAGTGTAAAGGGCAATCCGGACGGACCAATGCCGAATACAGACATAGGCGGAGGTTCTCAGTGCATCCGCGTGCATGTACATTGGTGTCAACATAATTTATGGCCGGATCCGATGGAACAGGTACTCGAGGGGTACGTGCCAGTGGTATAGAGCTGGACGCCAGAGCTGCAGTGGATTGGTCCCATATTAATTTGTCGAAGTAAACGGCTGACACCGCGTGTGTGAGATGTCTCACGTACTTCACGACGTGCTTGAAGGACGGTAGATGGATGTTGGCAACTTCAATATGAGCAAACGACAAGATAGAGGGAGGAGTGGGAATAGTAGGCGGAACACTCCAGTGCGGCGTGCCACGGTTATGATGAGGAAGCCGATCTGGAATAGGCCCATATAGTGATAGTGCCTTCAGCTCGATTTTGGATTCCCCGCGTTTGCTGTTTAGTTGAGTGATATAATGAAGACGGTGAAGGAAAGAATGAGATGCATCGTATGTTTGTGTGACAACAAGTCCCCCGATGTGCATGTAGATTGGAACCAATGAGGGGCATCCGTCCCGTGCGTAGCTGAGGATAGCGTCGAGATCATCTGACGAGTTGATACAGAGGACGGAGTCAAGAAACATGGACCGTCTGCACTGGTTAGACCAATAGCGACAGACGAGGGAGCCTGCCCTCAGGCTGCCCAGCGTGTCTCCGCCCTGATGCTCGTTATGTCCACGTCGTCGAAGATACCTAGTGTACATCCATCTGTGAAAATCTTCAGCGCTCCGTGCTTCGTCCAAGTAGAACAAAACACCAGCGAAGAGCTCGGGTGGCATTTGTTCAGGGAGGTTGACCTTAGATAATTGACGAGAGAGCGCATCAGCAGAAGCCATAGGAAACGCGGGTGACAAGGAGAAACACTCGTCAGTCGAGAGGCGTCGCCATGGAATGTTGAGCGTCATCGCGTGAAGAAATGTGTTCGTAAAGCCTGTGTCTTGTACTTGGATCCTATC
The DNA here is from genome assembly GCA_001986395.2 of Irpex lacteus. Lineage (NCBI taxonomy): Eukaryota > Fungi > Basidiomycota > Agaricomycetes > Polyporales > Irpicaceae > Irpex > Irpex lacteus. Next base: position 674,927 of record MQVO02000010.1, on the reverse strand, counting down.
GTGACTGTCGACAATATCATGTTTGCTATTGCGCTGCCAGGAAGGTATATCATCGACGTCGCCGGAAGAGTCAGTGTCACGCTGATAGTAGCACGTCCCGTCATCGGCGACGTACGACCTGCACAAAGCTCATAAGAAACTGCCGCAAAGAAGGTAATCGATAGCGTACTCCTCAAACCTCCCCTGCCTTATTCGCCGCTGCCTCTTCCTCCATCGCTTGCTCCCTTGCACCAGCGGTTTTACTGCTTGTAGTTCATTATCCGAGTCAGTATTCACTACCAAAAACAATCCGAGGCGGATATACTTGCGTTGTATTGATACCATTGCAAGATATAACTTCCTGCTTCCTGAGTTACTTTGAATTGGGTTCGTAAAGGAAGAGTGAAGCGGCCCCGGTCATGGACTGCAGGGTAGTACTTACATAGCTTAAATGTGGCTGCTGTCGGAACAGGGTATCCAGGCAACATCATAACAGATGCGATATTCTAAGCCCAGCCAACCAGATGGCATACCATTCTACCCTCGTACAACGAGGCAACTCAGCATTTGAATCCCTTTGCATGAACGTGGCAGTGAGACAGGGGACAGATATAGCTGTGCACCGATGTTCATCTGTCGTTACCATTAGCCCTCTGGCGCTCAACTTTCAAGGTCCACCATCAGTCCCTCATAGCCACACGACAAAACTGACACTCACCCCCAGCACTACGTGACCTTCCCCTACTGGTACCGATACTCCACGACGCCGTGTTGGAGTCAACTTCTTCACGCCTGCGGTTGACTACTAGTAGTTGACTGTTCATCATCGTATGTCAGTGTGCATCGTGATACATATGTGAAACGAGAGGCATGTACAGCTAACCTTGACGCATTTTCTTGGTCTTGAATCGCAATGCATCATGCATGTGGCGCACCTATTTTTTGTATGATGAGACTGTGGTCACGGTCGGCCACGGGAATCAGAGCCATCGAAGAAGCGCCAGACGCGGACAAGAAAGGGATCTCTAGTCGTCGCGATGAATCTGGCCCTAACTATGATGAATTCACCACCTGACTGTGATGATATGTCATTATGTAACGTCAGCAGACTATGGTTGGGACGTTGAAGCTTGCTAGTGGTCCTCTATTGTTAACAGCGAATATAACTGCTCTTGACTCACCTAAGACACTCATTCCATGGATACAACGTTTCATAGCAGAGCGCAGCAAGCTGCTTGTACGATTGCTTCTCCTCTATTGGCACATGAACAACACTCGCCGTCTAGTACAGCCATGAGATAACTTGGCCGACCCAGTTTCCATTCAAGTTCTTCAATATCGCGCTATTCTACCCGTTATGATCTTTCGAACATCGCAAGTATACGTTCGCGCCGCTCCGTTTCCTCTCCTAGAATACACGATACATGTCAGCCCCGATGAAAGAAAGACCGATCTAGAGAGCACACCTGTCGGTTCCATCGTAATCGGATCCACCAGAACCCAAGTATGGTACGCATAGCCCTCAGGTGGCATCAGAGGCACAGGATTAGCACGTTTGTACGCAAACCGGTACACCCGCTGTTCAGTACCATGTGCCAGCGGTTCCGTTAACATCGGGTGTTCGCGTACAACACTCTTCAGCACATCGAAGCTCTCAAACGCGAACACGACGACGTGTATAATACAGTACCGTTCAACTGTCTTGCGGAACACGGGGAAGTCGAAAGCTACCCTTATACTTTCTCTTTCTCTTTCACTTTTTACGAAACTTGAGCCGGGTAAATCGACGTAGAGCATGACGGCCATGATGCGTATAGGTCGTGGAGACGTGCGGCCACTTCGATACGGTAACGGCGTGAGCGGTTTGATGTCGCAGGTGAAGTGGATCTCAATGTTGGATAAGGATAGGGAGGAGCCTGAGGTCCGCCCTGGGTCATAGAAAAATTGCATCACGGCTAGTGGTTGGTAGCCAGTGACTTCTGCTGAATCTGTCGAAGTGTATTCTCAACAAGAAGTGCAAACGGGATAGATGGTGACTGGTACTCACAGCCTTTGAACGACAGTGATAACTCAGCGTCATTTCCGGTTAAGCCGTTGTCCTGGTAAAACGAATGAACGCGCCTCATAACATCAAAGGCCCAGTGCTGGTCCCGCTCTTCCACCATCCGAAGCGGGAAGTCGGAATACATCATGGCCACTTGCCAAGACAGAAAAACGTCGTCCGTGCACTTCTCCACAGAGACTTCAATCTGCCGACGATAAAACCTCGTGTTCTGTTTCATATAAGTCAAGGGAATGAGAGTCTTCCCGTCCCAAGTCAAGGAGGTGAGAGAAATCTCGGACGCATACTTGAAGTGTTTAATATATTTGATGGCGTGTAGGAGGGAAGGGAGGTCCATGGAAGAGAGTACGACTTTCCGGTACGCGGTAACGGAGGGCGATAGGGCAGCAGTATTCGTGACGCTCCAATGTGGTGTATCGAGTTTCGAAGGGGGTAGTGTATCAGGAAACGGTCCTCGAAGGCTGAGATCAAAGAATTTATCGCGCATCAACGGAACGTGCAGCAGGTCGAGGATCGACCGGTGAGAGTTGTGATAGAGGTAGACAACGTGCATCCCTTCGATGAGGCCGGCGATGGGAATGAGCTCCTGCGACCCATGGGCAGCGTAGTACCCGAACACTTTAGCCTCTTCGACCGTCCTGATCGTGAGCATCCTGCCGGTAAATAGATACTCTCGACTCAGGTTCGCCCAATAGCGGCATACAAGAGAGCAGGCCCTGAGACCGAAAGCGGGTGAAGCTTCCATCAGCTTAGTCAGGAGATCCCAATCGTCGATTGGGGTGTTCGTTCTACTAGCTTCGGCCTCCGCATGTTCCCTGATTTGTTTTCGACGGTCGTCGAGGCTGACGTAGAAGAGAATCCGGGGGAACAGTTCGGGAGGGATGTGCGCGCCTGCTTCAGAGTAGCGAGGTGCGAACAGGGATCGGGTCCACGAGCGCACTTTTTTTAAGGAATACATCGCGTATTCTAGATCTGTCACTCAGTTTTGAACGTTTTAATGTTGTAATTTGGAAAACGGTACCTTGCGGTGTGTGATGACGATCAAGACAACTGATACCGTACGCATGGTCAGCACATTGAAGAATACGGAGAAGGCAGAGACGCATACAGACAACTTACCAAGTAAACGAGCCCGACCTTCGCAAGAGCTCGGTCGTGTTTCCACACGCCGGAGTAGACCGATTACAGTGGCTATGGCGGGGTAGAAGCACACGATGAGGCCCTGAAAACACGAACGCGTGTCAGTCAACAGGTGCCATAACACAGCGTAAACAAGGACCTACTCACATGACGCCCTCGACTCTTCGAGTCAAATAGCTATTTGCATGTTCCTTTATTAGATAGTCATAGTCCATGGGCTTTCCAAAGCTTGCTCTCGTAGAGTTGTTACGTGACGACAGACATAATGCGCTTTACGATCAAGGAAGGCTCAACTCGAGTTGTCAAGTGTTAGAGAAGGGGAGGAAAACGTCTCTGGTATATATAGCCAGTTATCACCTACATAAATGGTGTTGAGCACCACAAGCCAAGTTTTCACTACGTACGAGAAATCTTACCAGTAGCTTCCAACTTGAGCAGCACAGGACCGCCATCTCGACCCACGTCTTACTAGGCCTCTGATCCACATAAGAAACGTCTAAGTAGGTGCACTCCTTTAGGTGGAGTATAAGTAGCTATTCTGTCACAGCAGCACAGTTAACGTCGTAGAGAAGGAGGGGTCGAGCGCAATAGAGCCTGAGGTTAGCCCAAAGTTGTTGACTTGAACGCTTTTGTGGTACCCTTGGATCATGACGCGACTTTCTAGAGGGATAAATAGTATTGTTAGTTATCAAATGACTGGCAATGCTAAGGAGAGCTTACAGTTCTAAAACATCATCGAATATTAATCATTGGTACACAACAGGGGAAAGGCAGGCAAGGTCGTTGAGGCGCTTAGCGGCACGCCTCCCACGTGATCGTTTCATGGGATACGTGAGCGCCAGTATCGTGGACGCGTTCTCAGACTCGGAGCGTGTCGTTGCCTCATCCAGCAATAGCAATCCCAGCGTAACCCATCGCTTTCGTGTGCAACCCTATACAGCCGAGGAATGTGCCACCTAAGAAGGTCAAGTTGCTCCCGCGGGCCTCAATGGAGCCAGTCCGACACCCCACAGCATCTCCCTCAAGCAAACGAAAACGCTCATTGCATGATACCAACCACGACGAAGAAGACGTGCAGCCAACGGTGAGAACGACGAGGGGCACAGAAAAGTTACTTGAAAGTTTCCGGGAGTCTGATGAAGGTAAAGAAATTGCGACCGTCTCTGGAAACCGAATCGGCGGAGAACGACTCAGAGTAAGCAAGTATGAGCTTATCCACGCGTTTTTGGGTTCATTTATCGGCAGCGATGACGCATGGCTAGCACGGATCTCGATACCGAAGACGGCGCGTTGATGTGTGGCGGACAGCTCGACCAGGAGGACTCGGGATCTATATGTACCCCTCTTCTATGCCGATGTTACTAGCTAGCAAACATCACTATAAGTACTTACAAGTTTTCTATACAATGCGATCGTGCGATCTTGGAAGGGAGAAGGATGGCCACTACAACCGAGAGACATGGGAAATATAGCAGCTTCAAAAAACGTACGTTTCTTCGAACAATGAGTTCTCTAGCTCAGAGCTTGTGGAGGAGAAATGAAAATGAGTCGATAGTAACCAAAAGGCACAGCACTAGAGTACCGGTTTGTATGATCAGCGCATATAGAATCACGTCTAGTAAAGATGTTGTTGTCAGTATTGTCGACAGCGGTGTCTCAGGCCCTCAAACGTATGAAATACTCACGAGCAGCCTGGGTATGTTAGCGACTCGGACGAAGAGCGTCTTCGAGCATAGACTGAGAATCTAAGTATTTTCCTGAATAAATCCGTATTATCTTAGTCCTGAGACCTATAACAGAGCAGCAACGACTCGAGGCGTACCGGTAGGTTTGCATGAACGGTCAACCTCGACCCATTTCCCCACACCCGCATCTCCATCTAGGCCCGGAGCTTGGTCTCCCTCTTCGTGGAAAAACGCGAGTATATAGGTCTTCCCACCCATTGGTTTTAGGAGTATCGGAAATCGTGTGGTTGACTCTTTGAGGAGCTTGTAGCTCCAGAATTTTAGGATGATGGCGCACGTCGAAGGGTGTCGCTGTATTGATTTCATTAGGAGCCCAAAATCTAGAATCGAGAACTGCGACGGGTCTATGTCGTTGGCCGATGATTTTACGTTCACGAGCATTTCTAGTCCAATTATTCGTGTTCGGATCGGGGGAGTACGCCCTGATTCGATACTTGAGGTCGGGGAGGACTTCACTTGACTGAAAAAATACATGGAAATTTCAACGTGGTTGCGAGGAATCTGGGATATACGGAGTAGGACCGAGTGATACTCGCTCTCCAAAGTTGAAAGGGCTGCAAAGCGAAAGGTTATTCATGAAGTTGCGGGGTATGCAATACAGCAGAAGAAACTTACAGCCTTCGATTGAATATCTTAACGCCTCGTCCTCTTTCTCAGCGCGTGGCAGTTTCCGGTAGAAGTCGCCGACAACGTTCATGAGGTACATCGCCCATGCATAGTCCTGACTGGCGATTAAACGCAGCGGGAAATCGGGATACATTGTCACAACTTGAAGGCAGATAATGAGGTCGTCCGTACATTGTCTAACTTGCACTGTAATCGATTTCCGGCGGCGTATTGCAGGTTTAAAAAACTGTGCGAAGTGGTTGGGCGTTTTGCCGTCCCAGGTCAGGTTGGTCAAGTAGTACGTTTCAGCGGCGTTGAAGTACTTGAAGTACCTAACCAAGTGACCGAACGAAGGGAAGTTGATCTTATAGATCACTACAGTCTCGTAGGCGGTCGCGATGGGAGGGGGTGTCCCTAAGTTCGTAACACTCCAGTGAGGGGTGTCGTGCTTTACCAGAGGAATATCACCTGGCAGAGGTCCGATTATCCTCACCGTGTCGAGTTTCCCTCGAGTCTGAGGTAGGTAGATAAGGTCAAGGAAAGAACGCCTGGACTCCTTGCAAGCCATCACTACCGTGATGGATTTGATAAGCGTGCATATGGGGACGAGTTTGCGACACCCGTCGACAGAGTATTTCCTGAATAATTCGGCCTTCTCAAAGGACCAGATGGGGAAGTTCGCGTCGCGGAACACGTAGTTGCGACACTGATTGGCCCAGTAGAGGCAGACGAGCGAGCAGCTTCTCAGCGTGTACGCTGGACCAGCCTTGTCCACTTCGAGCCGGAATTGCCTCCTGTCGACCTTCTTCCGGCTCCTACTGGCCTCCATGTTGAGTCGGTCGAATGTTGCGGCCCGGTCGTCGTTGCGGCTTACCCATTTAAGAACGGTAGGGAACAGTTCGGGTGGAAGGATCGCACCTACCCCGAGCTCGTCTGACTCAGAAGGTGCAACAGCCGCGTCTCCCGCACGTTTTCGTCTTGGACGAAGCACAGCCCGAAGCTTTCTGCGAATTTTCTTCATATTGTGCGCTTTTCGGGCTGCGATGGAAGCCTGTGATGCTTCAAGTCCCGTAAGAGACGGACCAGAGAGCGCTCAGTCCTCCTTCTAGTCAAGCGTGGGGTGCTGAGGGTTGTCACGTCGAACTCAGTGCGGAGCTTATGACATACGATTCTAAGACCAGCGCACCTTGTAACAGATAAGCGTACTCAAAGTGAAGAGCAAGACTGGTGTGACTGTTGACTGAAACGTGCACGATCAACATGAGGACGAGGTATGCCAAAACATCGCGCAAACAAGGACCTACCAAAATGACGTGTCGTGTGCCCGAACGCTATGGTTGTGAACGTAATCTCAGCTCTTGCATTCGTATCTCTACTGCACCTTCCGCAATTCGACAAGAGAAGCTTTCAAGTTCCCTCAGGGACCAACCCTTTGCAAGGAGTCAACGCCTGGTCGCGGTAAGATTCCAGAGCACATCCACCGTCTTTGGACAGAACACTGCATTCGAGCCTCTGTTCGTGGTCTATCGCCCTAAAAAGATTCTTAATCTCTGTAACTTCTGCTCAGCGTTGCGTGCTACATGGACATTGGAATACTAGCCATTCTGTGAGCTTGTGAAATCAGTCGATGGAGCGATTGGACTCACTCCCACATAAAGTTTGCGCTGAAGTCGTGCATTTATGTTAAGCATTTCACGCACGGGAGTGCACAGAAAGGAGCGTCGGTGAGTGGCCATTATAACAGAAAGCGTTTTTCCTGACGAAGTAGTAGAGAGGCAAAGCTCGACCAGAGCGGTTGCGAACTTGCGATGAGACTCGATGCGCCCGATAGATCTCAGGCCTGAGCCTGAGATCGCTATTGTTCGTCTTGTCTCAATTTCTACATTTTTTTCAAGTTTTTAACAGGGCTGTTCAGACTATGTGCAGAAGGAATATGTCACAACTGCGGCTGCTCTGATGAGCGAAAGATATGTATCATGTTCATTGTCATCCCCGGTTACATACAGTACGTAGTAGGCACTTGAGACAGTTAGTGCGCCCGATTTTTGTTACTTTGACGATTCGCTCATACAAACACCCTGAGGATTACTGCATAGTACTTTTCCCGTCTCAGCATAGATCGCAAAACCGGTATAGAATTACCCGCGGGCCTTGAGAGCAGCGGCATGCTGCTTGATGATGGGATAAACAGCACCATCGGGATATTCCTGAGATCAAAACAGCGCATTAGTGGAGTGTATACCGACTGAAATAATACAACGTACAGCATAGCCATCGTTTGGTGTGTCGCCGTTGGTCAAGTGTGAGCCAGCTTGCCTATACACGTGTCAGTCATGTAAGCTAGCGCAGCATTTGGACGCAAAGCTTACCAGATCAAGTCGCCCGTCAATCCCGAACTCACTACCTCGTTGTACCAGGTTGTGTAAACATTGGGCTGGTCTGTCGTAACGCCGAACTCTTCAATGATAACTGGCTTGTTCGCCGCCTTTTGGGAAGTTGCATGGTCCGCGATCCATTGGCTACCCCAAGCGCTGCTAGACGGGTTTGAGCTTTGGCCCCAGCTCTCAGGGTACAGCTATTCAAAGCAGAACATGAGGCTGAGAGCAAATAAAACAGGACATTAGACGTACATGGAACGTTCCAAAATCAATTGTCTTTACTGCGAGGTTAGCGTTGAAGTCTACGCCCTCACTACCTCTGTAAAGACAGTCAACGTCAGCCATCCGAGCACGATCCGAATAAGATGGCAAGACGGAAAGAGAGCTTACTGGTACGGATAACTTGGATTGCTCGGCTCGTTGAAGAACCCTTCATCGCCGACTGCAACAAGGTGGTTAGAGTCGATAGACTTTATGTACGCCGAAATATTGGATATCCAGTTAGTAACTGTGGTAGTTGTGCATGTTCCGCTCGAAGTTCTGTAACGTAGCTGTAGGTAACAAGAAAAACCGATATAAACGTGATACAAACGCTTACCCAGTGCTGCCCTTGCACCTTGGCTCGTTCGCAAGCTCCCATGCTAAGATTGTCGGTTCATTGACGTAACGACTTACGAAAGCCTTGACATAGTTCTTGAAAGCCGCCTGATATCACCAACGCTTTGTTCAGCTTGAGATGCATATGGTTGAGAGAAAACGTGACCTACGATAACTGTTGCATCCGTATAGAACAGATCATGGTTCTGCGAGCCAAGAATCTGTTTCACGTATACGTCCATGCCACCATAATCCGACCAGTTGTTCGTCCTGCAGTGCAGCCAGCATTCAGCATGGTCATTCATTACAAAGAGAGAAAACATTCTGCTCACAGTGCGACTATGAGCTTTAGGCCATGCGCCTTGGCTGACGCGACTACGTAATCAAAGTTTTGCAAACCAGTCGCACCGGTGTTGATTGTCGGGGTAGAACCAGACCACGACTGGTAGTAGATACCGTTAGGGGATGTTACCTCATTGAAGCCCCTGAGTGACACGTTGAGCCTCATACCCAGAACAACGCGAAGATTGACATACCATGTACGGACAACAGTCGCTCCTGAACTGGCGATATCCGCAAAGGCCTTGTCGATGTCTGCTTGCGAGTATCCCATGAGACCGACCCAATAAGAGTTCAGTCTAGATAGAAAATAATGAGCGACTCCTAATACCTTGTTACAATAGTCACGAATACGTACCCAACGACGGTGAACGTGCTCCCACCAAGCACGAACTTCTGCCCAGAGACGCCGACAAAGCCCGTAGCAGCAGGTGAAGACGGTGCAGAGGTGGTGCTAGAGGCGGATGTGGACGAGTGGCTCGTGGTAGAAGAGACACTGGTCGGTGGAGGGGTAGAAACACTAGTTGGAGCGCTAGTAGCTGTACCCGGGAGACATTGGGAGTAGTAGTCGTTCTGGCGAGTACAGACCGACCCAGCAGCACAGGTTGTGTCACCGGTGTAGTTGATACCGCCGCACTGATGCATGTCCGAGCAGCAATGAGTAGGTGTGCTATCGAAGAGGAGGAGAGACGTACCTGGCCCCATTGTGGGACAGCAGCGCGAACAAGCGGTGCTGAGGCCGCTAAAAGTGTGAGCACGTACGTCGAGCTAAGCATAATGACGATACCTAAGGTAGAGGTCAGAACGAGGGGTACACGATGTGGCAGGGCTTATATTGCAACAGCCGACGTGTCCGCATTGCAACCTGAGCGGTCCCAGTGACCTTAGCGGATATTCTTCGCCATGATCACAGACAGCACCCATATTACACCATCACGAGGAGGTATGTCAGGCACTACAGGCAATAAGGAAGCACTACAAGGTAAACATTCGATCTGGTGCGCGTGATAATTTGCCCTGCGTCGCAGCTGCTTTCTGTGTTCAGGTCAGATGTCAATCAGAAAGAAGGAATGATGGCCACTCACAAGAGCTAGGCAGATATAAGCAACCATGTCTTACTCAGGGCTATAGGCGGAATCTATGAGGAGACAAGGAAGCACGCCCAAGAATGCATATCCGAAGTGAATCCACACAGTGACACGCGGGATAACCACCGTACGGGATCTCCCGCAAATAATCCGCGGACACAAGGCTGGTCCCAGTCTCGTGTCCCTCGCACACGACAGCTCGCATCTCTCTCAATATATCAGATGCACCGGGAACTGTCGCTATTAGCTGCTTTGTTACATATAATTACCTGAAGAAAAAATACAACCAATCCCAAATAAATACCCTATCCACGCCCGTGCGTGCGATGCTACTGTCCCTTCAAAGCGGGTATTCGCGAGACGTCAACTACGCCGACCAGCCCAGAGCTCAAACCGAAGGCGAGCCGGTTGACGTTGTCTATCTGCTGCCAGTCAATCTCGTAGATTCCGGGCGGACCAACGGTAGTGTGCCATGACCACCGCTTCTCTTTCGTCTACGTTGGGGAGTACGCGTGATATGAGACATACTCATTGAAAAATCGAGAGGGAGAGACAGCGTACCTTCACATCATACACGAATATCCATCCATCTGCACCACCCGTGGTGAAGAGGCTCCCATCTGGACTGAATCGTAGTGTGTATATGGCTTCTTTGTGATCTGAGAACGCCCGTAGGCAGTCGCCAGTGCGAACATCCCACAGACGCGATGTACCGTCAAACGATGACCTACAATGATCAAATTTCTTCAGTCAGTACGTCAGTCTGCAGAACGAATAAATTTGACTAACGTTGCGAGAATTTCGTGGTCATTGGGCCCAGAAGCTGATGAACTTGGAGGGCACCAAGCAATACTGCTCACTGTCTGCTTGTGTCCAGATAGTACCGCGATAGACGACTGCTCTTTGGAAGACGACGAAGATAAAACGCTTTCGTTTACATCCCATATGCGCGCTGTCGTGTCGTCAGAGCAGGACGCTAACAGCGTACATGACGCATTGCACTTGATCTGGTTTATCTCGTCCGTATGTCCTCTGTGGACGATATGTTATGCCCTAGAGGGGTAGACGAGAGGAGGTTGGCTCACGTTAGAGTCCTGATTGGCTTCGGGGATCCTAGTTTCATGATCTTTATCTGGCCGTCTGCGCCACAGCTGGCGAAGATCTCGTCTGAAATCCATTCGGCGTCCAAACAAGGATCTACAAATACACGAATAAGTTTCAGCTTGAAAGCAACGAAAACATGTGTTTCTTACCTTCGTGGCAGGCATGCTGCTCGTACAAGGTCTTATTCGGTATATCCCAAACACAAATCGTGCCGTCCAGACTCGCGGTCAAGAGGTACTTTCCGTTCTTCGAGAATCGTGTAGCAAAGATCGGTCCCTTCTCCACCTCAGAGTTCAGTGTCCTATTTCACGCGGCGAGTATATATGACAACTAACCTTGTGCTGATCATGCGAGAAGTATAATTGTCCGGATGCGTCGCAAACCCGTAATAGACAGTCATATGAGCCAGAGGCCAGGAGTGTTCCGTCTTCGTTCCAGTCGAGAGAGGTGAGGTCGCCAGATTCAGTTTTCGCGAGATGAGCGAGGGTCAGTGGGGGTTCGGATTCAGGAGGTGTGTCATCTTGGGTTGGGTCGTGGACGTTCCAAACATGAATAACAGCATCTTTCGATCTGAGGAAATATGAGCTTATCCGTATAGACCGAAAATGACTGATTTCCAAACGTACCCAGTTCCCAATATATTCCTTCGTTTTGGATTCCAGGCACAGACAAACACCTCAGACTGATGACCTTTCAGCATGCCAATTGCCTTGTTCTCCTCTTTCGTTGCTTTCTTGCCTTGTTCCTTTACCGGTGGTAGGGGCGAGTCTCTCACAGAGGCGCGGCTTTCTGTCAGATGGTCTAAGAGAAGTAAGACGGTGGACAGTCAAGGTAAGCAGCTGCTTACGTTCAACAGAGGCTACGCTATCGACATCCATCTCCTCAGTTCTCGCCCTCTTCTCTTTCGGTCCACCCCCATCCTCAGGCCCAGGTGTTGTTGCCTTTCGCTTTCCATTCAAGCTGACAGGAGGTATATCGAGGGTCGGCAGCGGCTGAATGATAGTGACAGGAGAGATAGCGGGGTCGAGCGAGCATACATGTTTGTCCAGAAGTGAAAACCGAGCCTTGCAGTTCTTGGTGAGAGCGTTGCCTCGCCAATGTGCCTCAACTTCAGAATAGAGCAACGCCTTGCTGAGCAGTTCTACGAGTTCTCCGCGTGGTACGTGCTTGCCATAGCAGGGAGCCTTTTCCAGTTGACCTTCTGCTCGTAGCACAAATGCACTATGTACGAAACCTTCGGGGCAGGGATGTTATGATATGAATATCCGAGATGGGTGAAAGAAGACCAACCAGAATCTTGGAAGTAGGCGTGTATAAGGCAATTTACCTCGTCCGCGGTAATTTCCATCCGCGGTGTGTGAGTCATGGTTGGGGATTATACTGCTATATCAAGAACTGGGAAGGCATATGTTATGCAGAGAGTAGTGTTACGAAGAGCAGTAGAAAGCGTAGAAGCTCAATAGCAGCCACAGCCGGTGGCGAGGGGTGGCTGAGCTTCGGGCGCCGCTGGTCTGAGATACAAAAGAGTATTTGTCCCACATTTGGCAACTCTGCTATCGGTAGGGCGCTTGATCAAGGACCTCGGCCGGGGTGCGTGCCGAAGATTAGCTCATTACGCGGATCGGCTGAAAGCTGACTGACATTCCCACCGACTTGCACACTCGCTGCCATCTTGTCTGCAGGCCTCTCGTTTGCAGCAAATATGTCTGGAAACTCGACAGATGAAGGGCGCAATCTCAGGCAGTCCAGCATCCGTGATATCCTCGCAGGCGAGCATGGATCTCATCTAAGTATCCTCTGAGATAGATTGCTAATAATAACGACCTCCTCGCAGCGATGGTGGACTTACACCGCGCACACGACAGTGGGGATGCCGCGCGCGCAGAGGCTATCTTGAACAACCCAGAGTATGGAGGGCTTATTGCCCAGCTTCTAGGATCTGGCGCTGTTGAGGTCGTCGACGATGATGAGAACGACCCAGACTACCGTCCAGGACAGGAGGAAGAGGAACTACTTGGAGAGGCACAAGATGAAGAGGACGAAGAAGAAATTCTTGACACTGAGGAGATAGATGTGGATGATGACGACGAAGACGATGGAGATGTGTTCGGTTTCGGCTGGAACCGTCCTCAGTCTCACCAGCACCAGAAGTACCAACACGAGAAAGTCACTGAGCCACAGGCACAGGGCCTTTCTCTCCTGTACAGCGGAGAGTTTGGGCGTATTGGGCATCAGACAAGGACGCGAAACAAGGATAATAATGTAGCGAAAATGTTCATCACGCGAGGTGCCAAGCTACGTCCTTCCCCTCGAGAGGACCTGACTTCCGTATGTTAATCCCAAGGAAATGCGTCTGTGTTGCTCATGTTCTGTGTAGGACATCATACCTAACTCGCCTGGTACGGCCGTCGTCACTTATCAAGCGAATGCTTATGTCGGGCAATACTCGTCTGACTCTTCGTTCTACTACACGTGTGTTCGAGGTATGTCAACACTCCCCACATTGTAGAGGCGAAAGATCAACGGAATTGTTGCGATTAGACTTCCGCCTACATGTGTATGACGCCAATGCTCCCATCACACCTAGAGAGCCATCAGCCACTCGCCAGCGTAACCGATACCAAGACGACAGCCATGTATCAACCATGAAGGTTCTGAAGACGATTCGTGGTCAACCAGGAGGATGGACGATCACGGACTCACATTTGAGTCCAGATAATTCAAAGTAAGATCACTGCATGCAAGTACTGGATTATTGGCTGACTGTATGCGCTCTAGGCTGATATACGCCTCAGTAGTGAGTATCTTCTTGCCTTCGGCTGATCGTGCAATGCCCCTAATGTTGAATAAAAGTCAAATCTTGTGTATATGGCCAGCACTATCGACGCGACGGTCGAGCAGCACGCTATCAACTTCGCAGACCCACTATCAAGGGGACGGTACTCGTATGGTGATCCTTACGGTGTATGGAGTTGCAAGTTCTCGGCGGATGGTAACGAGATCATCGCTGGAGGGACCGAGATGGTCTTTGGTACGTGACTCGCTTTCCATCCATACTCACAGCGCGCTTATACAGGTCTATACAGTCTACGACTTGTTGGCGGATAGACGAACGGTGAAGATCAGGGCGCACGGGGACGATATCAACAGCTGCTGTTGGGCGGATACGGCGTCGGGCAATGTTCTAGTTAGTGCCTCCGATGATACGTTCTTGAAAGTCTGGTATGTTTCTATTCAACCTCATTTCACCCTATACCTACCATTAACTTCGTTGGCAAACAGGGATCGTCGTTCGCTAGGCTCCTCTCCCAAACCGTCCGGCGTTCTCATGGGCCACACCGAAGGCATCACCTACTGCTCCGCCAAAGGCGACGGACGATACATCATCTCCAACGGCAAAGACCAAATCCTCCGACTCTGGGACCTCCGCAAGATGCGCAACAACCTCGAGTTCGAACAGTGGCAGCACAAGGACTTTGGGATCCCGAACTGGGACTATCGACGTGGGACTTATCCGAGACCGAGACATAAGGCGCATCCTATGGATTGCAGTGTTATGCAGTATACGGGACATGATGTGCTGAGGACGCTTATTCGGTGTCATTTTAGTCCGGCGGAGACGACGGGGCAGCAGTATATATACTCGGGAAGTGCGGATGGCAAGATTCATGTGCGTTGTTCATCCTGCTTGGTCCTGGCTTTTACGAGATGAACCGACCTGCTTGCCGTCGCCCATAGATCTGGTCGCTAGATGGTCAAGTTGTTCAAGTGCTCGATCGGAGTGAAACTCTGCCTATGACATACCACCCATCTGAACCACAACCGCCTCGAACCTCATCAGTTCCTCGCAGAATATGCGTGCGAGATGTTAGTTGGCACTCTCAGGTACGCACCATCACAGACATCTCGGCTCTTATGTGTGGCTAAGTAATGCGATGCAAATTGTGTAGCAACCTATCTTGATGAGCGCAGGCTGGCTAGGCGCAAGCTGGGGCGAAGCCGAATCGAGTGTCATCGCCCGACACGAATGGAAAGGTCTCTCGAAGATGAACTACAACCTCCCTGATTACGTCGAGAGGGAGCGATTGCAGACTGCTGAGCGGCAGCGGATGCCGCAGATTGTGTCGAGTGGGAATAGGGTGATGCTCATGCCTGGATCGTATGCCTCTGGGTTGTTGGATGAAGACTTCTGAGGCGATGATTCGGATACGAGCTTGTAGTCAGTCAAGCGGGATGGATTTTCGGGGACGAGGGCGCCCATTGTTGTATGTACAGATACGCTTAGATTGTATAGTAGTTGTAGGAGAAGTGTATGAGTAGTTGACTGGATGTGGCTAATTGCTGACTCAGGCTGAATTACTGCATCGAGAACACGAAACTTCGTGGCGTTGATGCAGTTCTTATCTTCCTCCAAACCACTCACATCGACACCTTCAACTTGTTGGACCTACTTATCTTGCTATACTTTGGGAGTACGGGTGTGAGCTTACATTTAGTCGCAAAGCGTCAACGTCGTATCGCTATGATGTCACGCCTATTCAGCTTTCCCGCACACGCAATATTTCTCGAAGCTTTCCGAGTCATACCTGGAGGCCCGCCGTGTACCCGCAGCTTGAATTAAATCTCACGAAGCCTATCAGTCGCACTTGGGATCCGGACTGTATATATCTTATCGTACTTGCCCTGTGAACTTGGTACGTGCTCCTTCGCGTCGACTTACCACTGACCATTCAAGATGCACCGCTCAGCGACTTTACTCTCCCTCATCACCCTCTCACTCACATTTGTTACTTGTCAAGGGCACAGTCACGCACAAACACCTCTCACAGAAGACCCAGCGCATTCAAACGAGTGGCTACGAAAGTACGGACCCCAGATCGACCAATCCTACTCAGGGCCACTGTCATTCTCCCATCTCCCATATTCGCGATGCCTGGAAGATTCCTCTGCACAATTCGACATCGCGCTCCTGGGCATGCCATTTGACACCGGGGTAAGCTACCGTCCAGGAGCACGGTTCGGTCCATACGGGATCCGCTCGGGAAGTCGTAGGCAGAAGGAATCAAGAGGGTGGACCTTGTCTTGGAGGACAAACCCTTACGCTCAAGGGTCGAAGATTATCGACTGCGGAGATGTGAGTGCAATGCCTGAATTTATATGAAACACGAGACTGACTGAGAATGTCCACTCCTATGAGTAGGTCCCTGTAAACCCGAATGATAACGCTCTCGCCATTGACCAGATCGAGGTCGCATACTCTACCCTGTTGAATCGCCCGATTGCTAGTCATGACGACTCGGTATCTGTGACACGAGCTCTTGCTAAGGATGGGCTCGAGCATCCACGAATCGTCAGGTACGTCGAAATGCGTCACCGCTTGTGTCTCCTGTTTATCGAGCCATTGCAGTCTGGGAGGCGACCATACTATCGTCCTTCCCATTCTCCGCTCTTTAAACAAAATCTATGGCCCTGTTTCGGTGATCCATTTCGACGCTCATTTGGACACCTGGCCCGGATACCCAGGCGGCGTAACCGAACAGTCCAAAATCACGCATGGGACGTTCTTCAACGTAGCTCATGAAGAAAAGCTGATGCGCAACTCGAGCGTTCACGCCGGTATTCGTTGTAAACTCGCGGTAGGTCTTCCCGCCCAAGGTGCGAGTACAGATTGACGAGCGGAGTACTCGGATTTTGCGTCTTTAGGGCCTAGTCGACCTCGAGCACGACCAGAGCGTGGGCTTCGAAGTAATCTCAACAGATGATATTGACGACTATGGAATCAACGAGATCATAAAACGCATTCGCGACCGTGTGGGTGACAGCCCCGTATACCTCAGCTTCGACATCGATGTTATCGGTATGTACCTTGCTCATCGAGGCTCATCTGACAAGCACGCTTTACTAACCAAGACTGTCTCTCCCAGACCCGGGCCTTGCACCTGCCAGTATGTCATAAATTGTTCACGCTAGATTTCCAGGGTCTGATTCGGGATACGACTGTAGCCGGAACACCTGAAGCTGGAGGATGGACCACTCGCGAAGTGAAGCGTATAATCCGCGGTCTTGCTGGTCTTAACTTCGTGTAAGTCGATTCTCATAACACCCAAGCTCTATGTACGAGTGACGCTCAATTCTCTCCAGCGGCGTCGATCTCGTCGAAGTTGCGCCTGCCTATGACACCAATGGTACGTACACAAGTAGGTCTGTCGATCATGTCCCACCTACTGACTTATCTCCTTTCCGTACAGCGGAGGTCACAGGGACAGTGGCAGCAGACTTGGTGCACGACTTTCTCTCTATGCTCCTGACTAAGGAGCTCCCTCAACCTCGCAAACTGAAATCCGCACCTGCCAAACATGAGCTCTGAGCCTAATCACGCACTCTGAACCCAATCCGAAGGTGCAAGAGCGATGCCATGGCAGCTTCGACTATCGTAACTCTTCATTGCATTTCGAAGTGGGTATCGACGATGGAGCTCCACAGTAATCAGAACCCAACTGTACTAGTATACACACGTCCAAACCGAAAAGAGTGTGTCGTAGCGTCAACAAGAGTTGTATGCGATCAAGAGACGTCCAAACTGGAGAATCGTGAATGGGCCATGTAGTCATGTACCGGCAGTGCATCAAACAAACTAAGTACTTAGAAAATAAGAAACTGAAGTCCATGATTACAAAAATGATAAAGATACTGAACGACCCATCTGTGTCCGTATACCACGCTACATGCCTACACAACGCTGAGCACTAGTGCTTAGCACCCCACTGCCCCGGCGGCTGCGCCGTCGCATCGTCATAGACAGGCGGGCTGTCCTCATACGCCGGCTGCTCGAACTGCTGTCCCTGCTGATGCGAAGGCGCAGGCATACTAGGTCCAGGTGACGACGGGTGACCGGCAGCCGCGGGAAGATCCAACGGAGGCTTGTGCATACTCTGCGCTCTCACAGGAGTAGTAGCACTATAGTCTGAACCCGTCGGTGGGGTTCTTGGTGAGGGCATAGGCGAGTATGGTGATGTGAGGTAACTCGAGGCCATCGAGTTGTGCGCTTCGTTGTGTGTCGCGGGCGGGTACAAGGTGTTAGAGGCGTCCTGTGTTGCGGTGTTGGCGTAGTATTGGGATTGTTGGTGTTGTGGTTGGAAGGGTGTATGCGGCTGGGAGGGTGGTTGTTGTGTCTGCGGTTGGGGGTAGCTGTCCCCGCCGAGTGTGTAGCTCCGCTCGGGTGAAGTGTACTGCGACGCGTTCTGTCCGTATGGTGTCGACGCGGCTGCATACGGTGTCGAGGCTGTGACAGGTGCCATGTACGCAGTATTATTGTACACATCGCTATTGAACGATGTCGGTGCAGGATCGGGGTATTGTGAGTAATTGGAGGGGTATTGTTGGTGAGAGGCTGCGGAGTGATCTACGTGAGATTAGCATTATCATGGGTGGGCGTTCGTGGACAATCGTTGAGCAGGTAATACGTACATGTGGTTCCGCGCTCCGGATGACCGTATTGCTGTGAGTTGGCTCCATATGCTGCTGCGCCGGCGGCGAGGTACGCAGCATTAGATTGGCCTGTAGGCACAGGAGGAACGGGAGCAGGGGTGGGTGCGTTGGTGTACGTGTTCGACGATTGGGTGTACCGACTATACTGCGTAGATTGACTTCCTTGTCTACGCGGCTGAGGGGGATATTGAGACGTCTGCGTCGGTCTGACATTGTAGTAATCGTCCACGGCACGTGTACCTGGCGGAGCCTGTGCGTACCCACCAGCGGCATAGTTGTTGGAGGGCAAAGAGTTTTGTCGCGTATACGCCGCCGTGCCAGCACCTATGCCAGCCGCGCCACCTGGTGGACTCGCTTGAGGGGGTCTGTAGGGCACGATATGGTCTCCCTCTTCCATCCACTCCTCCCCACCATCGATCTTCGACGTAAGAGGTTGTGTCTCAGCAAACGCAGGCAAGCCAGTTTCGAATCCCTGCTGTTTAGCTTTACGGTCTGCCTCGGCCCTGATAGCGTCCATACGCATTTGCTCTGCGTAGCCGGCGTCCACTTGAGAAGCTTCCCTCCTGGTGTCTCTTGGCCGGCGTGAGATACAGCATCGTCCGAATCCGTAGAAGCATCCAGCAAAGAACAGAAGGAGCCACGCTGCGAGCGTGAGCCATATGCCGATGCCGAGTTGCGCTGAGCCCCCCTTTACGGCGTTGATGCGGGACTTTGCGATGAAGAAGAAGGCGATGTCAAAGATGAAGGCAATGAGCGCGACGGCTGCGGCACCACCTGAAAACAGAGTGCTGCAGCATGTCATGGAGAATTCCCGAACGTGGGCCAGCAGTCCAAAGACGGCAGAGATGCAGGCGAGGACGAGGGCGACGATGTGTAAAACAAACGCATAGGTGATCCACTTGACAATGACACTCGGGATCTGGATTTTACTGTTGTTGCCGACGAGTTTATTGATGTCTAGGGCGTTGTTAACATTGCTACGTTAACGCCACAACTCTTAGAAATATAGACGAATAAACGCACCAAGGTCATACCCAATGCTCGGGTGGGAGCAAGTAGAGTTCCCCTGTATGTCCGTACAAAATCCTAGGGTCCCAAAGGTGATCGAGCCATTGACACCTGTATCGGCCAGCGATGCTTTGAGAAAGAAAACAGACTTGAAGTATGGTACGGAGAAAACGACAACGGCGAGGAGAGCGGCGGCTACCAGGGTTACCAAGAAACCTGGGGTTGCTGGTCGTATGATGCCCATAGCTTCTTGAACGACGTCGGTCGCTGTGCACAAGTCAATAAAAAGAAAGAGGAGTGCACAAACGAGAATAAAGACGAGGACGAGGGCAGAAGATGAGAGTGTGAACGAAGATGAGCGGGCGTGCTGCCATCCAGACTTGATATGATTGCAGCAGTCCCGCAAAGCGCTGCAAGGCACCTCCAGATGGCAGTGGTTGTCACGCTGACCCGCCGTGTCACAATGTCACAGCCGCACTGCCCCTTATGGTAAAGCCGACGGCCTTTACTCACCGCCACAGACAAGCAGTGCGGGAACGTTAACTTAAACTATGTTGTACGATCGTGGATGATATCATCAGGTCCAGAGGTATGTAGGTGCAACTGAGGGCCCTCGAGTGAGTCTTTGGGTCATGCGAGGGCATGTCCGAGTCGGCCTACGAAGGGAGGTGCACTACCTTGTAGCAGAAACACTCACCGTAAAGCTGCGGTTGCCTACGGAATTGTCCATCGAGAGAACATCTTTCGAGCTCTGCGTGCACCGAGTTTATTGCAAAGCGGAACGCCACCACACAACGTCGAATCCCTCTATCATCTTCCCGCAAGGAATCACCTTTCTGTGCTCAACCGTCTTTTCAAAGACAAACCCGTTCTTCTCAAATACACGTCTGCTTCCTTGGTTGCCCGAGAACACCTCCCCTCTTATTTGCCGGACTTGCATGCGAGGAACCATCCACGAGTTAATAAGCGTGTGTAGGGCGGCTGACATGATGCCTTTGCCATGGTGAGACGCAACGAGGTAATCTAAAATATACTGATATCAGACAGAAATTCACGAGCACACGAAGGTGAAGAGTGCAAATACCGCCAATACACCATACGATATCCTTGTCACCAGGGGGCAACTGGTCATTCGCGAACGTGAGACGGGACTTCTCTTCTTGATCGACGATATCTGGGTAACCACATCTGTCACACCCAATGTCGCCCAAGAAGATATCCGTCCCGTCCTCTTGTACCTCCCTGAGGGTCCTCACAGGACACCCAGCCACGACTTTCAAGCTCTGCGAGCCTTCGTCGGCAGCTTGTCGTAGGTCTTGCAACAACTCGTCGGAGGGCGTTTTGACATGATCAATCCACCATACGGCGTGTTCCTCCTTGTATGGGAACGGAGGACCCTCGAGGGTGCTGTATACGAGGGGATCGTTGAGTGCGGCGATGATGGCGGGTATGTCTTCAGTTCGCGGGGGTGTGATAATGATGTTATCGTGCGGACTAGGCAGACGTAGATACGGCTCGCCTGTACGCTCATTCACCTGTAATGGATGAAGCTGAGGATGCGCCATAGGAAACCTATAAGCTGTCGCTCCAGATTGTCGTAGTTCTATTTCATCTCTTAGCACGACGGAATCAAGACATTGCTCGAGCGTGAGTCAAATATTCGAGTCTGTGACTCACGAGAGTGAAGCTGGACGAGTTAATGTTCCCTATGGGTAGAGTCACTACGTCAACGGCTCGGCACCTGTGAAAGTTACAATAAGCTCCATGACTAAAACATACTGAATGATATGTTCTCCACCAAGTCCGGAACATACGTAGATGGCGGCCAGGTCGGGACTCGCGCACAGGTGGAACGTGTGCCCATGTTTGGAAGGCGCTGATTCCTCGTTGTCCTGGAACCTTATTATTTCTCGTTATTCAAAAAAATCGGAAGCGAGTTCTTTCGAGCAAAGTCATATTGTGTAAGAGAGTCATCGCATAAATTTATGTACGAGGCCGGAATATTTGTGAGCGAGTGCATTGACCATGGCGGTACCGCTGCAAGGGTGGAGATGCACGTGTGGCGACAAGTTTAGGCGCCCTGCCTGCCCTAAATACGATCGATAAGCTGTCGGGTATTGCCTCGAAAACTTATCCCTCAACTCTCATCGAGTTTGCGGCCGGTCCCCCTTTCCTGAACGTCGCAACTCTCCCCGCCAGTTGGGTTCACCCCACTGTTGAATCCGAAACAAAACTTGTGTAGCATTATAACTGTAAAAAATTAGGCATCATGGTGTAAGTACCAAAACTCTCGAGTCGCGATGTAGATATTGACAAAAATGCCCACAGTAACTTCACCGTAGGCAAGTGAAAAAATCGTACGCGACAAAGAGGGGAGGAGCTAATCGAAGGATAATGAACAGACCAGATTCGTCAGCTTATGGACAAGCCGACTAACATCCGTAACATGAGTGTTATTGCTCATGGTGAGTCCCCCTATTCGTCGAGAGATAAGCTCAAAAGTCTAACTTTCGCACAGTCGACCACGGAAAGTCCACCTTGACCGACTCTCTCGTCTCCAAGGCCGGTATCATCGCCAGTGCAAAGGCTGGAGACATGCGGTTTACGGATACGCGAGCGGATGAAATCGAGCGTGGTATCACCATCAAGTCGACCGCCATCTCGATGTACTTCGAGTTGGAGGACGAGGATGTCAAGACCATCAAGCAGCCCACCAACGGTAAGCAATCTGATCTTCAATTTGTGTTATCTAAGCGGAAGATCTGACAAACACGCGCAGGCCGCGAGTTCTTGATCAACTTGATCGACTCCCCCGGACACGTCGACTTCTCATCAGAAGTTACGGCCGCTCTCCGTGTCACTGATGGTGCTCTCGTCGTCGTCGACTGTGTTGAGGGTGTTTGCGTCCAGACCGAAACTGTGCTCCGTCAGGCCCTTACCGAGCGTATCAAGCCTGTCGTCGTCATCAACAAGGTCGACCGTGCTCTTCTCGAGCTCCAGACCGACAAGGAGTCTCTCTTCCAGAGTTTCCGCCGCACCATTGAGTCCGTCAACGTCATCATCTCGACGTATCATGACGCTGCTCTCGGTGACGTCCAGGTCTACCCCGACAAGGGCACCGTTGCCTTTGGTTCCGGTCTTCACGGCTGGGCCTTCACACTGCGCCAATTCGCCAACCGTTACGCCAAGAAGTTCGGTGTCGACAAGGAGAAGATGATGCTCAAGCTTTGGGGCGACAACTACTTCAACCCTGCCACTCGCAAGTGGTCCACAAAATCCACTGACGCCGATGGCAAGCCCCTCGACCGTGCTTTCTCCATGTTCGTCCTCGACCCGATCTACAAGATCTTCGACGCCGTCATGAACTTCAAGAAGGACGCCATTGGCCCCATGCTTGAGAAGCTCGACATCAAGCTTGCCCAGGACGAGCGTGAGCTCGAGGGTAAGACTCTCCTGAAGGTCATCATGAGGAAGTTCTTGCCCGCTGGTGAGGCTCTCTTGGAGATGATAGTCATCAACCTTCCCTCTCCCGCCACCGCTCAGCGCTACCGTGTCGAGACTCTCTACGAGGGTCCCATGGACGATGAGACCGCCATCGGTATCCGTGACTGTGACCCCAACGGCCCTCTCTGTTTGTACGTCTCCAAGATGGTGCCCACTTCCGATAAGGGACGTTTCTACGCCTTCGGTCGTGTCTTCTCTGGTACTGTCCGTGCTGGCCCCAAGATCCGTATCCAGGGCCCCAACTACGTCCCCGGAAAGAAGGAAGACTTGTTCGTCAAGTCTGTTCAGCGTACCATTCTCATGATGGGTCGTTACGTCGAGTCGATCGAGGACTGCCCGGCCGGTAACATCATTGGTCTCGTCGGTGTTGACCAGTTCTTGCTCAAGAGCGGTACCCTCACCACTTCCGAGACTGCCCACAACATGAAGGTCATGCGTTTCTCCGTGTCTCCTGTCGTGCAGTGCGCCGTCGAGGTCAAGAACGCCGCCGATCTCCCCAAGCTCGTCGAAGGTCTTAAGCGTCTCTCGAAGTCCGACCCCTGTGTCCAGACCTGGATTAACGAGAGCGGTGAACACATCGTCGCTGGTGCTGGTGAGCTCCACTTGGAGATTTGCTTGAAGGATCTCCAGGAGGACCACGCTGGTGTCCCTCTCAAGATCTCTGACCCCGTCGTCGGCTACCGTGAAACCGTCCGCACCGAGTCATCGATTGTCGCTCTCTCCAAGTCGCAGAACAAGCACAACCGTATGTACGTCAAGGCCCAGCCCCTCGAGGAGGAGTTGACTCTCGCTATCGAGTCCGGCAAGGTCTCCGCCCGTGAGGATTTCAAGGTCCGAGCACGTCTGCTCGCCGACGAGTTCGGTTGGGACGTCACCGATGCCAGGAAGATCTGGTGCTTCGGCCCCGATACCACTGGCCCCAACTTGCTCGTCGATGTTACCAAGGGTGTGCAGTACCTCAACGAAATCAAGGATTCGTGTGTTGCTGCCTTCCAGTGGGCGACTAAGGAGGGTGTCTGCTGCGAGGAGAACGTCCGTGGTGTCCGCTTCAACATCCTCGATGTTACGGTAAGCATTCTCGGTCATGCACTAGTCGTCGCATATACTGATCTGCTTGCTCGAATAGCTTCACACTGATGCTATCCATCGTGGTGGAGGACAGATCATCCCTGTCTGCCGTCGTGTCTGCTACGCCGCTTGCTTGCTCGCCGAGCCTGGTCTCCAGGAGCCCGTCTTCTTGGTCGAGATCCAGTGCCCGGAGACCGTCATCGGCGGTATCTACTCGGTGCTCAACAAGCGTCGTGGCCAGGTCTTCTCTGAGGAGCAGAAGCCCGGAACCCCCATGTTCACGGTCAAGGCTTACCTGCCCGTCGCTGAGTCGTTCGGCTTCAACGGTGACCTCCGTGCCGCCACCTCTGGCCAGGCCTTCCCCCAGAGTGTGTTCGATCACTACGAGCTCATGAACGGCAGTAAGTGTTGTTTACACAATGGTGTCGGTTGAGTTGGTACTGATTTTTATCCTTTGCAGCTCCTCTCGAGAAGGGTAGCAAGCTCGAGGAACTCGTCCGCAGCATTCGTGTGCGCAAGGGTCTCAAGCCTGAGATTCCCTCGCTCGACACGTACTACGACAAGCTCTAAGCGCAAACTGTACAATCGCAGAAGAAAGTTTTTAAAGAACTGTGCCAACACGATCCTGATGTATCCATTGTTCAACGTCGTCGTTCTCTCCACACGCATATACACACTCTGTTAGCCTTAGCTGTCTCTCTGTCTCCGCTGCCTCTGTACTTTTTGTTAACGCTTCATCACGTCCTCTGTCGTAGTCTGTCCCCGTCACGAATCGCATTATATCATTCTTTCTGTCTTCCTCTCTTGGTGTGATCCGAATCCCAAGCAGCCACATGCGTGGCATAAGTTTACGACCAGCGCTCGCCCAGCAGACTCGATTTAGCTCGATTCAACGCGGGCTTCGTAGTCGATGTTCCAAGGGGGAAATGACACTGTACTGGACTCACTAGTACTTACTGTCATGCATGTTTAACCGTACATGAAGTCCTAATGCTACACAATGCGGGCTTTACGACAAATCACTATCAAGTCGGACACGGTGAGTGGATCGACCATCCGAGTCGAAGTTCTGGTGCAACTTATATAAGCAACTGAAGCAGATAAAAAAGATTCATATATAAAGGTCAAGAAGACTGTTCTCAAGTGAGTCGCGGAGAATGAGTACTTAGCTATCAGGGTACTCACCTATGAGAGCCTAGTAGTTACGTCGGAGGGGAGAAGGAGGCTTTCAACCCAGAAGAACTGAATAGGCGGCCAATACTAGAGTTCGTAGTAGTGCTGCGCTAATGCTCGCAAGAGCAACCCAGGTGGCAAATCTTAGAGGGCCCCAGATACGACCCTCGTAAAGTTCGTAACGGGCAGATTTTTCCGCGTGTGGGCCTGTGTGTTGAATGAGAGTCACGGTAGAGTCTGGACTGTAGGGGAGGACCGCTTGGGCAGATATGCATTGTTCTCCGTCTCTGAAGTCACGGACCATCCACGGTACGACTTTGAATTTCTATAAGGTATGTGCCAAATGTTGGTGTCAGTACGGTACGGGTGGGCACTGGGAGCGAATCTGGTATGCATCACTAGAAGTAACTCACATCATGCTCTGACGGCATCTGAGCCACTGGAACTGTGAACTGTATGAGTACCAATGCTTTATATTCCACTCCGCCGTTGAATCTAGGTTTTGAAGGTTTTACTCACCGATCGTGATGGGGGTTGGAAGAATCGTGGAATGGGTTCAGATCATGAGCGAGACCAGCCGCGGTGACACTGCATACAGTAAATTACGTATGCAACAGGTTCCGAGCTTGTATTTACAGTGAACGGGATAGTTGCAGGATGAGCATTGAATTTTGGATGGTCGTGCAGAAGTAATCCGATCCACTGGAGGTGTATGACCATGGAAGTAAAGACTGGACTCCTTATCGAGAGGTATAAGTAGAAGACCAAGTATCAAACAATATGTACGGATCCGACTCGAAGCATACAAGGGTAGTATTAGTAACTGCGAGATAAGTAAGTAGAATGTGGAACGCCTCCGGTATCCTTTCGATAGCTCTCATAAGGGACTACCAAGGCTGTCTACAAGTGAGACTCAGAGAAGGGTTACTTGAAATATCTAGCTACTTACCTAGAAGAGCCTGGTAACTCCTTACGGATGACGAACGGTCGTAGGCGGGAAGATGGTTTTCAGCCATTCGGAAGCACTGTTGTAAGCCACTGATACCAGAAATTGTACCAGTGCTGCGCCAATACTCGAAAGGACGACCAAGGCGGCGAATTGAATAGGATCCCAGTTTCGACGTTCATAGGGTACAAAGTCCCAAGCCTCCGGGCCTGTGCGACGGACGACGGTTATGGTGCACTCCTCGAGTGAATTGTAGGGGAGGATCAATTGGGTGGGCATGTATACTTCGTTTTCGGGGCCAAACACCCTGGGTGCGAGTTCCTGCAAAAATGTTAAGTGTCAGATATCTGACCGTCAGAATAAACTTGGGCTGGTACGCGCGAGTACGCAGCGTAGAAGTAACTCACCTCTGGCGTGGGCGGCACATAGAATCGCATAGGATCGAACCTGCCCTTATAACGCCTCCGAGTCCTTCTCCCAATGAGATACAGAAAGTCATTGTACAAGTCGTCCATCGTAGCGAGATAAGTATCGTAAGTGAGGTCAGAAGACTCGGAAAGATGGGCTCAGACCATACGCGGGACCAATATCGGTGGCAATTACGTATGTATGCAACGAATCTAACAAATCTGAATGTGTCATCAAGAGTCTACGCCGGAGGCTACGTTATTCCTCTCCTCTGAACTTGACGTAAGTACACCGACATTCATGCATATTCATGGCGAAAGGAATAATACATTGACGCTGCCGTGATTAATATTAAGTATGCTCTAAGTTGCTGCATCTTTCCGCCATGCCCTGCAGTGCACGATAGCCATTTAGCAAGCTGGAAGGGCTAATGAGTGAGTCAAAGTCCATGATAATATGCTACAGGCGTGCGATGCACGCGAGCGTAAACAGCAACAGCGTCCGACATGAGCAGCCAAGGAAGAATCAACGTTCAACGATCGCAGAAATGAGCATTGAGTATATGTATGCAGAAATAGTCCGTTCCAGTAAGTGAGCAGCATAACTATGAAAAACTAAGTGTCTAACTGTGCTTTGAGTGTATAAACTGAGAATGAATCCGTATTCGTCACCGATCTCTTCGTGTCCCCTCTTCCGACTAGCCTTCCCAACAACGATCCGGCAGGATGGATTAGAACAAGACTAGGGCTCCCATCACTGACGCTAGACACGCAGCTGTCAGCGACCACATGAGCTGGCTCGAAGGTCCGACTAATCCTTGGGCACCATTGAGACTTGAGGAAGTGGTGCTCGCCGTACTTGCAGAGGCGCTACCGGATCCATCTTTGGGTGTGGCAATGGGCGTCGAGGGGTCGTACGAGACTCCGTTGGCTGTTGCGGCGACTTGGAAGACTGAGCCGCCACCGTACTCGTAGAACTAGAGGTACGACACATAGCGATCAGTAAGTGTTCAATAAGATATGATGAGGCAAGCGCCAAAATGAAAACGGCAGGCGGACCAGGGCATGTATGTGCGAAGCCGGAGTAGCGTGGAAACGCGAACACAAAATGAAGAAACGGGCAGTATATGCTATGTCAGAAGATCAAGATGATGGTTGACGCTTACATCGACGAGCAAGAAGTTGGGAGCTCTTCCGTACTGCGCCTCACACGTCTCCACCTGCAGGCCGAGCGATCCGGTACCGCTTGCAGCGTTGGTAGTCGCAGCGTTCCCGACGTCGGGGGCGGGCAACCCAAAGACGCTAGCTTTATCAAGGAAGTGGTTGATCAAGTAGAGTTGCTGGGTCGGGTCACCCTTCGTTCGGTTGACGTTGCAGTCGAAGGTGGTGTCAGTTACGTCGAAGGCGGTTTCCCACACATTTGTGAATTCTATTTTGGTAGGGAAAGAAGCAAGCTAAAGTTAGAATTGCACTGCACGAGACTACGGGAAATGACCGTGGAAACGTAGGACGTACCGTCAATAAGGTAAGGTACCTGTGTGAAGTCTGCCTGCTGGGCGAGGAACGTCACCAGACGCGTTCCGCCGTCGATGAGGGATCCAAGCGTAGGCCATGCAGTCGAGTTTAGTTGAGCTGAGGGAGGCGTCCAGGATGCTGTGTCCAGACCAGCCGCCTTGAACACTCCATCGAACGTGGTCGGAGGCATGCCGTCCGTGTTCGTGATCAACAAAGTGACCACTACATTGAGATCAGCCGACTATTGAAACCATAGGATACCTCGACTGACCATCGTTAGTATTAGAATCCATCCAAGATTTTACTGACGTTTAGAGTGAGATGAAGCGTGACAGCGGACAAGCAAGGCGGCTACACACCTTTGCCAAGATAATCTTGTAAGGTCCCTCCGTTTTGCAGAGTCTACTCGATGGTGAGGTTATGGCGCAAAAATGGAGCGTATAATGACTTACACATGACGTGTGGCATAGTTGTGGTGTGCCGTTCTGGTTCAGAGCCTCGACTTGCAATAGCCGAACACCGTCCGTTAATTGTTGAGTCACTGGAGAACGTACGATTCATTAGACAGCCTGCTGTGATCACCTATCCGCAAAGACTTACCGTCGTAGTCCTGATTCGTAGCAACTTCACAGACAATAGTGAGCGATAGCAAGAATCTCCTAGGCACAGCACTCACGATTGTTTGTCCCCACTGCGTACGAGTCGTGTGTCCCAACGAAACTGACGTTCCCGTAACTACGATCGCATAGCTACACTCCGTACACAGCGTTGAGCACTGCTATGAGAAAATAAGAACAGACTCTACACACCTCCGCATGCCCGTTACACGTCGAGGCCCGACCTTCTATCGAAAGAGCGTGTGAGGCCGTGGATGCGGCCAAGAGCGCTACGACGGCCTGCGTCAAGTCCCTCGAGGATGTACGCATTATGAAGAGTGAGAAAGTAGAAGTAAGTTGAGAGTGAAACTGGTCGTGGTGGTTGCAGACTAAGTTCTGAGCGTTGACAAGGACAGTGGATGGAAGAGGATGACAGTCCGAAGACAAGAGGCTTTGTTTCGGACAGAGAACACAAATAACGGGCGCATAAGCATCTGCCATCTGCCGGCTGCGCAGCGGCTATCGCTTCGGCACCCTCGAATTGTGATCGCCGTGGACGCACTGCGGCTCAATTTGGTAGTTGACTAAGTTACCACTGTGCGAACAATTTGGATATTTGCACAATCTTCATGTACTTATTCTACCAGATAAAACGACCTTCCTACCTTCATACATCGTAGGTAGTCGTGTGAAGTGTTATTGCGAGAGCGAATGTGTGGACGGGCGGCAAACGCTGAGAGACAACCGAACCGAACCGATCTATCGGGACACAGTCAGAGCTTCAACTTGAACAACTTTGGATTCGAACGACCATCTTCACAATGTCCATACGGTTTACGCAGCTCCAAACATCCATGGGTGTCATAATAACTAACCCCATGAAGCTGACAGACATTGATTATATGATGATATGGCGAGCACAGTCCGGACAATTGGGTGAGCACGAGTACAAGTACGTTATAAATCCAACTGCTGACTACTGACGTGTAGCACGTCGTTTGCAGTTACAGTTGCTCTCAAGTCACATACACTACTCGTGAAGTGATGATTCTGTTTTCAAAATACTCTAAAGCTATATGGTCGTGGTGCAACAAGTGCGCGTCGTAACAATCCGCTTGCTTAAAAAAGCTGGCTGCACGGTTTGAAGCTTTCGAACATACTATGCGGACTCGTCACTCGATGTGTTACGAACACTACTTTCAGCTGGAGATAAGGAGTGAGATGAGCGTTTATGCAAACCGCAGATAGTATCTACCTAGTAGGTCCATGTTTACCCAATATTTTGACCTGCCACGAGTTCGTTCTCACATTGATCCTCGCGCCTGTTCTTCAGTCTGACACGCATATTCGTCCTTTTCAATGCTTCCATGACAAGTGCATTGTTCGAGGTAAGTGATAAATAGCTACACCCTGCGTATAGACCTTCTACCAACTGCATATAGTCTTCGTACTTCGGGCAGTGATATAGAAAGCACAAGTCAAGGCAGCTTGCGACTTGCCACAACGAGAGTATTGTGAGTAGTCCCGTCGACTACTGGTAAGCGTGGCCCTGAATATATCCAACCGCCTAGGTCTGCCTCATGTGGGACCTGTTCTGTAACCTCACCTGATGTCGATGCTTGACGCTGACTGCGATTCTGCGTCCACAGCTATATCTTCTACTCATGAAAAGGTTCAGGAGAAGATTAAGACCATATTCCGGCCTCTCAGGAAGCAAAAGCAGAGGCCTACTACCAAGGCGGATCCAAATGCTTTGGGCGCAGGGGCACTGTTGCCACCCGAGTTATTTCCTCGCCTTCTACATTGGGTGAACCTGAATAACACTTCGGGTGAAGTGTACGAAAGAATCAATCGAGTAAGGGAAGATTCAGGTCCGGAGCTGTCGAGACTATACAGGGAGCTCGAAAAGGCCAATCCGACATACACCCTTCGTAGCTGCGCTCTCGTCTGTCGTTACTGGGCCAACCATTGTCGACGCTACATGTTCTATGGGTCCATATTGCGTATCCGCTCCCTTCAGATGGCGGAAGACTTCAGGCGCTTCTCCACTCTAGGCAGCCGTAGGCTGTTACGAGTTTCTCGCCTCGTCCGTGCAATACACGTTGACATGATCGTATCACAGACGCCACGATCCTTTGTTGAGCTAGCCTTCATTCCGGAGACAGCAAATAGACTCGGAAATCTGCGTATCATTGGACCATTTCCCTCAGATCTCCCTCCTGCTAAGCTCAGCAGCCCTCATTGGCATCTTCCGAGCCCTATCATGCCGCCTCCAACTGCCACAGCTTACCGATCCATCATTCTGAGCGACATCCGCTTTCCTTCGTTCACGCATATCACCCAATTCCTCAAATTCTTCAGAGCAACGAAAAAATTCGAACTCTCCAGAATAGATTGGGGTGGTAAGACCCCTGACGAGCTGGTACATTGGACCAAACCTGCGAAGCAGTTTCGGGAAACGTTTGAAATTTACGCGAGCCAATGCACGGATACTCTACTCCTATGCAAGCAACTGGCGATGCTCTATCCCGATTGTCCACTTCGTGGAATTGCGAGTCAGGACCACGACTTCGCGATGAACCTCATGAACTTCTTTGACGATTTCTATCGCGAACTTCCTATGGGTGATGAGGGGGTCATGTGCAATATTCGCACCTGTAAGTAGATATTACTCGTGCAGATGTTGTCTATACTGATATGGTCTCACAAGTTATGCCTGTAAAGCAGAAATGGCAATCATTTCGCTGCCATTTCTACAATAACCCACGGAATAGCGTGTCGACCGCTCTACAGTTCATCGTCGATACCCAGCCCCGATCGCCTTCCTCCAGCCCAGGAAGAAGTAGCTCACCTATCCTCCCCCGTATTGTGGGCCTGGCCGTAACCATCAGTTTACAATCTTCTATCACCAACTATTCCACCGTCTTTACTGCCGATCTTACCCTCCTACGAGCTACTATCAAGAATCATCCATCACTGCACGTCGTAGCGATCGTGTTCGAGGACTACGCGATGCTCGAGGGCTTGACTGC
Source organism: Irpex lacteus (assembly GCA_001986395.2). Taxonomy (NCBI): domain Eukaryota; kingdom Fungi; phylum Basidiomycota; class Agaricomycetes; order Polyporales; family Irpicaceae; genus Irpex; species Irpex lacteus. The sequence continues at coordinate 643,152 of MQVO02000010.1, read as the reverse complement.
GCGAGTTCCGGCGTTGCGCGAGACGTCCCCCAACGCGTACTACGTCTTTGCATGTCGACGGTCCACAGAGCACCCCTTCGCGGATGTCCTTAGACGTGACGACGATCGACACAGATATGTACCAAATTGGGTTGCAATCGACCCTTCTTCGCTACAACCTACTGGTATGGATCTCTATTGCGAATAGATCGCAACTCTTATTAATACGCTTTGTAGGGGAGCAGTGGGAGCACGATGAGTATATTATCGGCGATTTAGTTGAGTCGCGCCCGCGTTCACGATAACATATTGGACGTTTCTTTCACATAGTGGCATCATTGTAGCTGTAGCATTGGTTACACATTGTCCTATGGATGTCCCTCGACACACATAGACACGTATGATACAAGACTTGAAGCTTGAGGTTCAGTAGTTTCACATGTGCCAGTGACTGTGGCTGAGGGATATAAGTAAGGATCACGACCGTTAAATTGTAAGATCGATCGGGTTCGCATCGCCCGTAGCCGCCGATGAGAGCACCTTGAACAGCGACGCTAACCACCATATGAATGACAGACTCTGGGGACGCTCAAACCAAGGATTTGCATATCAATGCGCGGATATGCGCCATGGTATATATGAAGCACACGCACAGTTATGCAACCAGATATGGGTAAGATGTATTTCATGAGGCCGTGAAGGTCCTTCACGGGATGTAGACTGCGATTATGACGGTAAGTACGTTGCCAGTCCTAAACCGCAAACAGACACATCGAACACATAGCAAATATCACTTGACCCTTTCGTCAGGGCTGAACGTGTGAGTGGGTCCTTGTTTGTCCTGTATTTTGGCCAGCCACGAGTTCGGGTTTACTCTCACACCGTCACTTATCTCATGAGCACACATATCATCTACGGCCTTCGAAGAGCATCGTATGCCTGAATCCCACTGAGTGACCTCTGCTCTGAGGGAAAGCTCCAGTAACCAGGTGAGTGATAGTCCGATCCTTGATCCCCACTCTACTCAAACCAGCCTGAGTCTCGTAGGGGTATCAGAAGTAGTGCCTCGGCGCGCGAACATTGTCTGAGGTCACCAATAGAGTATCAGGTGAGTGCTTCCAGCGGATAGAATGTCGATCATGCTAAATATCCAGTGTCTCACGGAGACGAATTTCGATGAAGACTCGCCTCAGGACGACGATGCATCCCCTCTCCGAGTCCCAACCCTGCCCACCTCAGAACCTCGGGCCTGGCGCACTAGTTCCTCCAGAGCTATTCCCTCGTATCATACACTGGGTGAGCCTCCTAGACTTTGGTGTTGAGGCACACGAGAAGATCCTCAGGGACAACCACGGGAGTGCCGAGGGAGTAGACCCGGAAGAATTTATCAGAGCAAGCAAGGAGCCGGGACCGACGTACATGCTTTGCATTTGCTCTTTGGTCTGTTTATACTGGGCGAACCGCTGCCGAGAGTATATTTTCACCAGGGCAATACTCGACATCGCGAGCCGCGAGGACGCAATGGCGTTCAGACGGTACACGGTTGACTGTAGTCCCAATCTCATTCCGATCTATACGCTCATCCGTGGCCTGAAGGCGTGGATGCCATATCATTCCATTGTCCAGCCTAGCGACTCGGATCACATCGTTCCACGTAAATCATTCCTTGATCTTCTCCACCTGCCACAAACGCGTAACAAGTTGGGGTCTTTAGTCATAAGAGGTCCAACGCCCAGCGCGTTTCCTCCCTCGATACTCAATACCCCGCACTGGAGTATTCCTGCCAACGCCCAGCCCCCACCTGAAGCAACCTCTTACGAGGATATAACAATGACCTGCATGTCCTTCCCATCTTATAGACACCTCATTGGATATTTCAAGTACTTTAGCGGCGTCACCTCCTTCGACTTGTTCAAGATCACCTGGGACAGCGATCCCGAGACTTTGAACAACTTGGTTCTCCTAAAGAGAGGGCCCATTCGACGTCGTCAATCCTTAGTGGTATCGACCGGACTATGCACCGACGATCTGCATCTCTGCTTGCAGATCGCGATGATGTATCCGGATTTCCCTCTCCGGCAGACCTCTCCACAAGAACAAGCTTGGGCGATAGACCTGATGAGATATGTTCATGACTGCCATCGCGTGGTTCCCAAGTTGCCAACAAATGATGGCGACGAGCTACGATGCAATATCTGGCCGCGTAAGTCATAATGACAAGCTACATAAACCGTCGTCAGCTGATTATATGCTTTAAGTTTATACTCACGATACGGTCTTCGAAAACTGTGCTGCATTCTCGTTCTTTTCTATCTACAAGCAGCACGCCCACTATTCCGCTGGGATCCATTTTATCATCGATACAAACCCGCAAATAAGAGCGACCAGAGCACATGGAAGCCATGGCACATCATCTCCTCAGATATCAGGTGTGCTCGTGTCCATCCGGCTATCGTGGTATCTGGCCATTGTGGATCCCGGCGTCCCAACGCCTCCCGAGAAGATACACCCCGACATTGACTTTACCGTCATCAAAAGACGATTGGAAGAATGTGATACAGTGCGCATCATAGTTTTTGTATTCGAGAACTATTCTGTTCTTCTCCTGGCTGTAAAACAATGGCCGTCACTCCTCGAACCCCTCACAAATGACAAGCAATACCTTTTTGCTTGCGGACTGTCGGATGCATATCCTTTCACCGAGCTGCGGAAAGCAAATGATAACTGGTATGTGATTGCAATTGATCCCCTGACGTTGGAAAGTACAGGTGTGTCTCAGTAATCTCTATGGAGAATACTGGTAGTAATTGATCGCGCATGTCACTTCTAGGAGAGGGATGGCCGACCAGTGACTATATCGTATCAGACCTACTCACAAGAAGGATGAGTAAGAGACCTATTGATAGACTATAATGAACTCTCATATCATATATTTTAATTGGTGCTTTAGACTTCTAAGCCGATTGCTGGCTCCAAGTCGAGCAGTACTTAGTATGTACTACCAGGCTCCAGCTGCAATGCGGCTGCCCCTTCACCACAAGTACTTACTATTCATGATACTTTCCATCAAGATTCTTCGGCGACGCATCGATGTTATAGTTCTTGGCTTACTTGATATTCATGTCATATATGAGAGGAGAAAACGAATTGGTTCACTTTCTGTCTGTCGAGTCGTCAACTTGAAGCATTCGGCAATTCGCGAGTCGCGACTCCGAGTCGGTGTCCATGCGCGCGTAATCATTATCCTCTGTGACGGCCATCTTCGTCTTCGATACCTCTTCACAATAGCACGGTGCGACGATTGCAAGCTACACAGTCGCTATTTCAATGAAACTCGATCTCTCTTGAATGCACCATTTGATTATGCGCATCGAAATCATCACTCAGACTTTAGCACGGTCAGTGACTGACTTCCTCTTGCTTTACTATTTGTGCTAACGACAAGGATCGCATTGTTAGAGAGCCTGCATAGTATATGACATGCTTGGTACATGGTATCTATCCATGTATTAGTACTGACTAGCATAAAGGGACGTCACACCTAGTGCGTGCGCATTGGTAGGTCCTTATTTGCGGCTTATTTTGACTCAAGTCACGAGGCTAAAGGTTGATTTTCTGGGTTTTGACAGGTACGAGCCAATCGCTTGATGAAGGCGGGCGTACTGCTATAGTAGTATCTCCAAGCCCTGAAGCAACCACTTAGCACCGGCGCAGAACCACTGCTGTTACTTCGGTGAGTTCAATCAGAGTCGTGAACTTGAACAAGATCGTGTTCGTGATATGCTCTGATACGTATGCAAAGGCTTCACCAGAATCTCTATGGATACTCAGAATCATCCTACTGAACACGACTTACTGTCCTCATTCGAGCCTGGCTTAGCCGTCGGGCAGCGAAGATCTACGACTAGTACAGCTGGGGCCACAACTAGTCATGGTTCCGAGGCCACCACCGGCGCCGATCCCAACGTGAACTCGATAGACGAAGTTCCTAGCGGGGGAGCACTCATTCCTCCCGAACTATTCCGTAGCATCCTCTGGTGGATAGCTCACAACGACGACATGGGCGAAGTGCTCAACTCCCACATCTCTTCCCTCGCTGGCGGCCTGTTCGACTGGGACCTCTACCTAGAAGAGCAAGAAAGGGTAAAGCCGCTGTCAAATCTGAAGAACTGCTCACTAGTCTGTCGTTATTGGGCGAATCGGGCTCGAGTGTTCCTGTTCAAGGACAGACACCTGCATATCAACTCACTAGAGATGGCTCAAGCTTTTCGGAAGTATACGGTCGAAGGATGTCGAGACTTGGTCCCGCTGTGGACGTTAATTCGAGACGTGCAGGTGACCGTGGAATACAGCAAAGCCTCGCGTTCCTACCTCGACATAGTCTACACACCACAGATAAGGGACAAACTCCTGAGTCTCACGATGGGTATCACCCTCCAAGGCCTCATCAGTACTCCCACCTCTCGGCGCGCATTCGACAGTCCACACTGGGGCCTCTCGAATCTCGTCACTCCTCCCCCTTCTGCCACCCCATACACGGAGATAACGATCGAAGACGTCCACTTTTCTTCTCTCAAACACCTTCTCAGGTATTTCAAACACTTCTCCGCTGCGACCGTATCGAGACTCGACCGTATTACGTGGGACGATAAAACTTCGGAGTACCTCACTCACCTACCTAAACCCGCGGCACGCTATAGGCCGTTCATATCTGTTTCCTCCACTGGCTGCACGAATGGGCTGTTTCTGTGTCTTCAACTGACGACGATGTTTCCCGACTGCTCGCTTCGTGCTGTCGCAGAGGAGGATTATCGCTGGGCGATGGCGATCATGAACCTGCTTGGGGAATTTTATCGTATGAGGGACTACAATGAACAAACAACGCTAGCACAGGTATGCTACGTTGCCAGTAGCGGTGAGTTCTGCACATCTACGTTTGCAAAGCACGACTCAGGAACTCACGACCCATCTATGCTTCTTCCTTTTTCCTCGCAAGGTTCATCGAACGATAACATTCCGAAGACCTTCAGGATCTCGTTCACAATACCCGCATCAACGAACTTCGCGCTCAAGTTCGCTCTGTGCACAATAGTGTTCTACGTTGATCCACACTGGACACCCGCGGACTCGAACGAAAAAGCCAGAATGCGACGATCTCCCCCTCCCCTCCCTCGTATTCGAGGTATACTCGTCTCCATCAGCGACTACACAGCGATCACAGAAGACCGCTACGCGGACTTTACGTTTCCCGATTTAACCCTCCTGCGCACAAATATCGAGGAGCACTGCTCACTGCGCGTCGTTGCTTTCGTCTTCGAGAGCCGCGAGCTGCTACTTGCTGCAGCGAAGCAATATCCTTCGCTTCTGGAACCTATTGCCCATGGGAAGACATATGTGCTCGCATACAAGACTTCTGTGAGACGTCTGTGGGATCAGCGGAGTAGACTGCTTTATGACACATACACCGAGATAAACCGTACTTCGATGGAACCTACTGGTGAGCAGGTCTTTCACACTGATAACGCACTTTCTGTTATGTGTGCGCATGCTTAATCGGAGTTTACAGGTACAGTTTGGACAGCTGAGGAAGCGAGCGCAATCGTTCGGGACATCCTTGACTCCGGAGGATCATAAATATTGAACTCGGTCGCTGCGATACGCAGCCTGCTGCTGAGTATTATAACCCCCACACCTACTATACGTTCGTTGAGGTTACTGCTCAATCAATTCCGGATACATCCTGGCCTTCAGCGAGATCAGTTGTGTAATTATGCGATACCGTCTGCCTGAAAGACTGCCTACTCATTTAAGGTAGATTGCATGTCGACAGTTTACACACTCGAGTCGTGATTTGTCTAAGTCTTAGACCAAGAGCGTGACGAGGACGTTCGGCCTGAATCCCCCATTCACCGACATCCACTTAGTATGAGAGCATTTCAGTTGCAACAGCGGCGCACACTCCTCCGACGCCGCCGCACAACTTTCACTCCGAGTCGAGCGGGGTATGCTAAGAAATGAGTGGGGCTGATGATGTCCAAGCATGCTACTCCGATGATACAAAGAGAACTCACTTTGATGAGCTCAATTTGTAAGATTCGTTGTATCGAGCTTATTATTCGATTATCCTGGCCATAGCAGTAGTAAGTCGGTGTAGTATATTGAGCGTATACGTTGGAGACCACAAGGAATCTCGCGTGTTGAATAGCGACGACGTTAGGAGTGCAATTAACCATTGAATTGAACAAGATTATAAGATCAGAGCCGAGGCGAGCGCAGGTTTGCATCAGAATACAGCAATCTCTCGCCGGCTTACTCGACGTTAGATAACGGCCAGAAGCGCATCAAGCGCATCATTCCCCGCCGTCGGCCCCTTAAGTAACTTGACGTCGGTGCCTGGTTTCGATCGCAATCGTCGATCTCAAGAGCTTTGTGGCACCGCCAAGACATGCCTCTTTCGTCTTGTTACTTCTCTTATCACAACCGTCACCATCCAACTCAGACTTCTTCCTTCTTCCTGCCTTCGCGAACCGTGGCCACTTCTCGTCACCCGGAGGGTTGACAATTGCTGAGAAAAACGTCTGACGTAAGGGGAAATGGAGTCCACATGATACATGGTCGTTAACGCCGACAAATTTTTACAATTTTGGTGCTCATTTTCTCTTTTTAGACCCTGGGCGAGAGAGGCCCGACGGCTGCGGGCCTTTGGTCAAGTTTTAGGCTGCGCGGTTCGGCGAGACTCGTGCATCGTCCGACGCTGGCACACTCGGAGCTCCGAGGCTAAAATCCCGCAGCTGGCGCGAATCTCTTCATGGCCAGTTTAACATCCAATGCACATCGATGCTAGCGGTTATACATCAGGGGATGAGAGCAAAGTTTGATACAGAGTGACAGCGCGTAAGGAGGAACAGATGGAAAGGCGCAGCCTGTCGGACTGCGCGAATTATCAGTGGGAACGTCGGACGGGTTGTCGTCATTCGGAGAGTCTAACATTGTCCAGGCACGGCGAGGGCTTCCCCAGGATTCCAGCTGTGCGTTTGTACTGTGTGGGAAAGGAAGCTGGAGAAGCGGTGATTCCTGAGAACCATGGTCGCTCTGAGGTTATTCGTGAGGTGCGTTGACCTCTGTGTCGTCGACGAACATTGCTCATCGCAGGTTAAAAAGGTGTGGACGATGCTCATGGATGGTGTATAAATAGCCCAGGAAGCCGTGTCCGGCGGGGCAGATTTTAAGAATCGAGCACATGGGTACACTCCGCATGTCAGTGACGTGAGACGCCTCGCTCGCCCTTCTCTGGCTGTGAGAATCATTCAATCATGGATCCCCCTGCATCAAATCCAGACATTCCATCCTCCGAGCCCCGTACTCCCACGACATACCATATGCATTCCTTATCGTCTCCAGCGAATCGCCATCCCCACAACTCTCCATATAATCCTGCTTATATATAGTCTCCGCCCGTGTCGTGCCCGTCTTCTTCGAGCTTTCATTCTCCCCCCACTTTAACGTCTAGTTCCCCTTGCTTGCTGCCCATCATGGCTACCGCAATGGAGATCGCAAATGACAGAGTACATCCCGAGCTCGACGAGAAGCGCATCTCAAGCTCTCCGTCACATAGTGGTCCATCCGCATATGTCGTCTCAGAAGGTACGCACCACCACAACCCATTCCTTTTCGTCTGAACTCATTTTTTGGATTGATTTATGGTCTGCAGGAACAAACCTGCCTCCGCTGTCAGTTCTCATGCAATTCGCCGAACTGGCCCGCGCACGCGAAGCAGGCTTGGGCCCCGGCGAGTCCTTCACACCGTCCGCTAACGCCGACCAAAAAACCATCGAGAGCAAAGAGAACGGTATCGTCAGCAGTGGGCCCCCGGATATCGATGAGGATCTCATTAACGCGAGGAGAGCATTGAGGACCGCTAGGTGCGTTTTTTCCATTTGAACAACGTCAAAGGGTGATATTGATTGGGTATATGCTACTTTTCGATTGGATATATGCTCTTTTTCATTGGATATATGCGTCGATTTTGGCTTGTGCGCTGTGCAGTTGGTTTGCCGTGTTTTACTTGATCACGACGGACATCCTCGGTCCGTTCAACGCCCCATACGCGTTCAGCCAAGTCGGATACGTACCCGGTGTTATCCTCTACGTCGTCAGTGAGTACCTTCCAAGTCGCTCTCATCGCGACCCTTAAGCTACTCTGGCTGCATCAACTTTACTAAACATGGCAATATTTCACTTTTATAGTGGGACTTGTGGCGTGCTACACAGGCCTTATACTATGGAAACTCTTCTGCGCGTTGGACTCTGAACACTATCCCGTACGCACGTACGCAGACCTCGGAGAACGTATATTCGGTAGATGGTTCAAGCATCTGTGTACCGTCCTCCAGTCGTTGCAGCTCATCATCAACGTACGTCCCCCCTTCATTCTCTCCTTTCTTCTTCCCTTATTTAGTGATTCGTAGTACTAACGAATAATGCTCTACGTGTAGGTCGGCACGATATGCCTTTCAAACGCCCAATCCGTCGCACAAATCGCAGTTTCCAACGAGTTCTGCTTCTCAGTCCAGATCCTCATCTGGACGCTCTTCGGAATGGTCATCGGACAGATCAGGTCGTTGAAAAACTTTGGCTGGTTCGCTAACATGTACGTCCCTCCCCTCTCCCCCCTCTCCCTCCCCTCTCCTATCCCCTCTTTCCCTCTCTAACCCCTCACTTCACGCACAAACAGGGCAGTCTGGCTAAACCTCCTCACAATCTTCATAACCATGGGCGTCGTCGCGCACTCCTCCCCCAACTTCGTCGGCGCCACCGCAGCCTTCGGCATCTCCCCTGGCCCCATCAGCAAGACCGCGTTCACGCACCTCCCGCTGTTCTCGAAGGTGAATGGTATTATGAATATGGTGTTTGCGTATGGAGGCGCTATGATCTTCCCGGAGTTTATGGCGGAGATGAGGAGGCCGATGGATTTTTGGAAGGCTATGGTGAGTTTTTCTTGTGCCGACTCTACATGTAGAGGATACAAGCTGACTGAACGACGTGATTGTGAATAGTGCTGCGCCCAACTCCTCATTGGAACAGTCTATATGATGTTCGGAGTCTTCGTCTACTCCTTCCAAGGCCAGTTCACACTCCCGCTCGCATACCAGGGTATGTCCTCCTTCGCGTGGCAGACGGTCGGTAACGCGCTCGCGCTCGTTACGGGTATTATCGCTGCTGGGTTGTATGGCAACATCGGAATCAGTGAGTTTTATTCTGCTTCTCCCCACACCAACAAATGAGGATAGAATGCTGATTGGTCGTGCTTCATTCTCCGCAGAGGTCGCATACTACCAAATCGTCGAACAATGGTTCAAAGGCCCACCCCTAATGAGCAAAAAAGGCCGCTTCGTCTGGTCCGGCATGGTAGTAGTCTACTGGGCCCTCTCCTTCATAGTAGCCTCCGCCATCCCCCAAGTGCAAACCATCTCCGGCCTAGTCGCCGCAGTCTGCATCATGCAATTCACCTACACCTTCCCGCCGCTCCTCTACGCCGGCTTCTACCTCCGTCTCGACGCCTCCCGCAACGACCCCGGCGACTCCTGGCTCTCCCTCTCCCGCTGGGTCAGGGCCTTCCGGTCGAGTGATGTGGCGAGTGTTGTGGTTATTGATGGACAGGAGGGGAGGGGGAGGGGCGCGAGTGGGGTGGCGAGGGGGTCGAGGTGGTACTATAAGGCGTTTAATGTTGTGCTTTTCTTGGCGAGTTTGGCGATGGCTTGTTTGGGGATGTATGGGAGTGGGAAGAGTATACAGGAGACGTTCCAGAGTGGGGGTGCGGCGACGTCGTTTGGGTGTACTGCGCCCGTTTAAGGGGTACTGCTCTTGCTTAAGGGTTTATGACGGAGGTTTTCGTCCATCTCATGGGGAGATGGTGGTGATAATGAGGAGAAGAGGAGGGAGAGGATGGAGGAGAAGGAGTGGATGTCTAATGAGATCTTTACGCGGTATTACGCTTTCTTGTTGCTTTCATCTGGTGTATTTTGTACGTTTTATTGCTGTAATGTCCCGGGCGAGTCACTTAAACCCGCAATGAAAGTTTAATGGATTCAACGACTGGTAGTTGTGCAAAGTGAGCCTAGAGTTGACGTACTCCGACTCCAAGTACTATAACAGTCAACGGATACTGTAAAGCAATAAACGATAGAAGCATCTTCGCGAATTCTAAGTCATCGAGGGGGCGAGGCCGAAGGTGAGCGTGGATATACCTCCAACAGCTCAGAGACTATGCTTCCCCAACCACCCCACTGCTCGCCTGAGATTAACATCGGTTTAGCATGCAATTTACATCTTTGCCATACGACGCACCAGTGATTTTAAGGGATGTGGGATCAATCCTCACAAAGTTACCCTCCCCATGACGAAGATCTTGTCGCACCGGAAGCTCAGTGAAGGGATGTTCCGGTGATCGATCGCAGGTAAGAACGTATATTCTCTTGGGTGGCGGTGCCTCACATATCGACTTGTATCGTTTCGCAAATGCTTGAAGGATGTCATAATTTTGGAACGCAAAAACGACGAAGCGTAGCGAACGTCGTTTTTCAAGATGCTTGCGAAGAATATTGAGATCTAGGGAAGGAGCGATCGAGTCCGGTGTGGCCTCTTTGTGATACGGCTTGCTGACAAAGATTACTAGCCCAACAAGTTGCGGAGGTGCTGGCGAGTTACGCCCAGCTGCGGCTCTTTGCGTTGTAGGCGTTGGCGTCGAGTCAATCGTGAATTGTAGGTCGATACGTGGATAGTTGGGGTATCGGTGAAGGATCTCCCACCGGAACGTACATCGCTTGCAGCCCTTTCGCCAGTCTCACAGCGCCAGAAAAAATCAGCCCTTTCCCACAAACAGACGAAGACTCGAAGAGCAGTGACCTACAGCTATTAAGCGAGCTCGATAACTCATCGTCTTTATCTTTCGCCTTAGGTGCCTTGCTGAAGAAGTCGCGAATTAGATTCATCGTGGTTATAGTCCAGTATTGTTCCGTAGAGGTGACTCTGCGCAAAGGAAAATCCGGGTACATCATAGCAACCTGTAAACAGAGCCACAGATCGTTCGTACACCTACGCGCACTCACTTCCATCCTACGTCTGTATCGCGCTACTGGTTTGACGAAGTTAGCTAGGAGCTCCGGTGCCTTGCTATCCCAGGTGATACCGGACAACACAATGCGGCTGGCGTCCTTGAAGTGGCTGAAGTATTTAACGACATGTCGGAAAGAAGGGAAAGCAATATCGAAAATCGTAACGGTGGTATATGAGGTGACAGCAGGAGGTGGAATCGACGAGGCCGAGAGGTCGCAGTGCGGGGAGTCCAATTTGCAAGGAGGTACGCTTTTCGGCATGGGACCGAATATCACCAATTCGCCGAGTTTAGAGTTGACTTCTGGAAAGTGAACGACATGAAGGAATGATGCGGACAGCCCAGGAGTCCGATAATCCATTCGTACGTTTACGCAGGCAATTAGGGAGCAGACTGGTATCAGCTTAGGACACCCAGCTGTTGAGTACTTCCTGAAAAGCTGAGCGTCTTGCATAGAGTTAATACGTAGTATTGCCCCACGAAACATGTGTTCCCGACATCGGTTTCCCCAATAACGACATACGAGAGAACAGCTGATGAGGGTGTATCTTGGCCCAGCCTTTTCAACCTCTCGATCGAGACGTTCGTATGCGGCCTGCTTGCGTTTCATAGGCGCTAAGTATGCTTCATGGCTAAGTCGTCGATAGACCTCGTCTCGACGATCATCGCGACCGACCCAATAGAGAATGCGAGGGAATAGTTCTGGCGGGACGACTGCACCAAGGTCTTCAGGGTCGTCTTTCCTGCCTTTGGGATGTACACGGAAGAGCGATCGAAATTTCTGCTGGACTTTCTTCATGCTCGGAAAGAATTACAACGAAGAGTATCATCTGAGGAGTATTCGCACGATCTGCTTTGAATGTATACGTATCAGCGTCAGTTGCGCGAATCATGGGTACTTGAGTAACGAACCTTAGCCAAGACAGTGCGTATGCGTATGCGTATGCCGAGTGTGGCCTGCGCAGTCGTCACTACGTGTCATGAGTTCTCCTGTTAGTCGACACAAGAGCAACAATTCGTAACATACCGAGACCACCGTCCAGAGCAAACGCAGATTGTCAGTTGGCATACGTGTTTAACAGGACAGAATGTGCGAAACGAAAACCCGTGGCACGCCAAAATAGATGACAAACAAGGACCCACCGACCTGTTTTGACTTCCCAGCAGTAGTTCTTCTCGTTCAAATCCCTTAACGCATCCATTGACAGTATCATAACTTGGTTTGGCATCACACGCCTGGTACACGCCATAGACCTGCTAGCCGTAGCCGTACGAGAATTCGGCCACACAAATACGCGTTGAAGTCGTTCTGATATAGAGAAAACATGGACATACCTGTAACTAATAATCGGTCAACCACCTTCTACGACAATATTGGGACTGACACTGCATCAGTTCGTGCGTTTCTGTATGAACCTCTGTTAAAGACCCAATACACATCATGCGCTATTTTTTGTGGGTTCGACGGGTCTTCAAAGCTTTGACAAACGTGATGAGCATCGTTCTGGTAGCATACGAAGCGAGCTAGTAATGTGTTCTATGCGCTTTCGATGACATTTTGATAGGAGGAGTAAGAGTAGATGAGAGTTACGAGAGAAGCGAGGTTGCTCAATCTCCACTGTCCAGGGTAAGACGCGGCTCCCCGATTGATCTGAGCTGGGTTCCTATTGTTCCTGCTACATGCAGTCTCAGTACTCAGTGTGGGCAAGCTATCGAACAGCAACGAGGAATCATGGGAGAGACATTCATCTGCACAATGGAGATACTCGTGTTGCATATCGCTGCTTGTATTTGCAGTGGTGTATGGTGAGGAGAACGTGTCCACTCTTTCTGGGACTCCATATGAAAGGACTAGGAGTAAATTCTACTCAAAATACAGGTACTAGAATACGACATGGGGCGAGGAATACACAACGATATGTGGAGATTGGGTCCGCGAAGAGTGAATGCAAAGGGGATGGGTATCTGATGGTGGACGCAGAGGACGTAAATGGATACGGGATTCGGTGTCATGGTGTGTGCTTGATTTCAGGATGCGATAGACATGGGCTAGGATTCGATAAGGTCCTTCTGGCGTGGAGAAAAGCGAGAGACTGTCTTGCAAATTTGGCTGAGGCGTTTGCTGGCACGGCGCAATGGCGGTTTATGCAGAGAGCATGCAAGTATCGCCTTATTCTTCACAGAGCGCCAGATATTCTCTCCAGAAAGACGTGGCAAGTATGAGTTTCTCTTGGATCTCTTCAAGTAAACATCGTCTAGAGAACATAGGGTTGAGCTAAGTCCGACGACACCAAGTCCACGCATCATCGCCCTATTTGTTTCGTTGCATTCCCCGGGTCGGATATAAGGCTCCGTGAGCCATCTTCTATGACCTCCGTCGTTCGCGCGATACCAGACTTTGCAAGCCAACCAGTGCTCATTACATAGACGACATTGAGTCCCTTGGTCGAATTCGGGGAGCCCACAGTGGCCACAGGAGGTTAAAGATGGGGCCAGTGGGCCAGACAGAGGTAGAGCAGGATCGGAGGCCAGTTCGTCGGGTCTGGGAGTAGATAGAGCCGTAGCAAAGAAGAACTTTGAGACAGTGATTGGGGACTGAGGCACAAATAGCGGGGAATGAGGCAGCGTAGGAGTCGGAATTGTCAACATCAGCGCCGGGCGATCTGGACAGTTGTTACTTGGTTCGATGACAGGAGTGGAAGGTTTATTTGAGTGTAAGGGGGCCAACGCTGGTTCGACTGCTACATGGCTAGTAAACCCAAGTAAGCGTGCAACTATCTGTGCGCCGATTTCGCCTTGACGGCCTTGATGGATTCGTTCAAATATAGCTCCGGAAGGTCTATCTATCGCCTGGAGGATAGAGACATTAGCCAAAGATTCTTCGTTTCCCAGACTCTGTTCGAGATGCGTATTTGCAGTAACATATTCTGTGACATCGGTATTCCTGGTGGATTGGTTGTATTCCTGCCATGTAGAGTGTCTCGCGGGAGTGACAAGGCTCTTTACGAGCGGGTTAGAGTTTGAAAACGACTAGTATTTGATATTTGAGTGCTTACACGCATGAATGCCCTGTGCGACGACGTAGCGTGTATTGAGTTCTGGCACTGTTGCTCTAAAGCTTCCTGGCTGGAGAATAGAGAGAAGGCGCTACTTGAGAGAGAAAACGTTGTTTCATCTTCATCTCTAAGGCGGGGCCAAGTGCTCGGTCCAGGGGTTTCTTTCAGCTGAATCCGCATGGTTGTAAGAAGATGTGATATAATATCAGTAACGAGGTGGCGTACCTGCGACAGCCGGGTGTGTATATCGCTTATGGACTTGCACTAGGTTGGTTCGTATACAGCCCCTCGACCAACATAAGATTCGAAGTCCTCACCTTTCTGCTCCTAGATGAACGTAAGATTCTGGGTTTAGCTAGCTCAGAACGTGTCGAGGAGTTATACAGGGGAGCGAGACTTGAAAAGGAGGTTGTGGTCTAGTCATATTTAGACGATGCCTTCACCTGGTCAGAATCATCGACAACGCACCTCCGACTCCGGTGGTATGTCTTCATTCTTAACGTCATTTATAGAATGTTTAAAGCTGAGATCACATAGCAAAGGCTGCTCTATGGCGGTGAGCGTTCACAAAAGAGTGGTAATGCCACTAGTCCTATGTACCTGGTTGGGAGACCGGGAGGCAGCAACATGGGGGGATCGAGCATGCTGCACATGACGCGGATGTACGACGCGATGCGCTTGTCGGTCTATTGAGTTCCTCCGGCGACGCTTCAGTGTACGTATATGAGCACCACGTATATCCTACGATAAGTTCGTTAGAAGAGTCACAACAGTCAAGGGCTTCGCGTACCGGTCGAGGACGAACCACGAGGGCGACGAACCTCTTCGTCCTCGCAAGGTTCAATCCATTAACCATATTGAATCGCATCATAGATGCTGCAGCATATCCGCCCCTGTAGATATGCAGGTCGCAATGTTGAGAATGACCTCCTGGCAGGCAGCGTGGAGAGAATGAGGAAAGTGGACAGTCCGACGTCGAATGCGTCAATGGCATGCGCAAGTTGAACTTGCGCTAGATCTCAACTTGAGATCGCGTTGGCGCCGCCTGAATATCCAGGTGAGATCTACGTCGGAGATGTATCGTAACGGTCGGAAGCTGAATGGGATCGTAAACGTTCGCCAACCAGTAACGGAGACGCAATCCAATCTACCAAGTATGACTGAGTCGGTCAGGTCAGTAGATTTACACAGAGACATACGCATATACAGTAAGCTCACTGCCTTACCTTAGCAGGGGTAATTCGCCGCCTATGGCTGGCATCGTCAGTCTAAGCGATGTGTTCGATGGTGTAAGTGCATATCGCCGTAACATAAAGTGAAATCTCGAACCTGAGCCTTTCCTCTGCAGGATACATTTGAGACTGTGGAGGAGAGTCCATTCTCCTACATAACACGAGCACAGTTTTTATCTAGCAAGGATGGGCCCGCGGTCGCCATCAAAAGTGCTTCATATTTGCCAGAGTTCTCAAAAGAGCCTCATGACATTGTTAAAGAGCTAAATATCCTTCGCTCCGTGACACATTCAAACGTACGTTTACCTTTTGAATTATCTTTCATTGTGAAATGACTTCAAAAGATAATAGAAGTGCTTGGCAGCACCACCGAAGCGGCCATCCATTCTCTTCACTATTGGATGCCGTTTATACCGCATTGCCTGCCAGATCTCCTCGACTCCGTTGACTTCACTCCGAGTAGAGGCGACGCAGAAACGGTATTAGCCATCACTAGGTCTCTCATACTTCAGGTGACCATCGCAGTACAATATCTCCACGACCACGGTATCGCCCACCGGGATATTAAGCCGCGCAATATCCTCATCACCTCTGAAGGTGTCATCAAACTCATCGACTTCGGTATATCCTGGAGTGAAGAAGTCTGTACGTCTAATGAGTCCATGTGGCATGAAGCTCGGAATCAGCTGTGCTCGCAAGTTTGTTCGGGGTGAGTCTTCTCAGCCTCACTGTCATGCAACAATTGTGGCTTACCTGTACCATAGACCATACCGGGCACCGGAAACGATATTTAGTGCAATGGATTACGACCCATTTGCACTGGATCTTTGGAGTCTTGGCGCTACCTTTGCCGAATTCTTCACCTCATTACGCTTCATTCCGGACGACGACGACATCAACGACGGATACGGCAGCCCTTCGAGCGACGGCTCTAATCAGAGTCAATCCGTCCGCCCTGCATTTCTCAACCCTCCCGTCTCCGACTCTCAGAGGGGTGAATGGACTAGGGAGTCTTTGTTCGACGCTGAGCGGGGCTCTATTGGCCTTGCTTGGAGTATTTTCAAAGTACGGGGTACACCGGACGATGACAGCTGGCCGGTACGTGGTCTTACAAGGCACATGAATTGGTCCCCTCACTCACACTGCCCGTAGACGTTTAAACGGCTACCGAATGCGACCAGCGTTATATTCCAGGATGCCCGTCCTGTACACCTCCGTACCCTTCTACCTAATCTTCCGCCAGACGAGGAAAACATGACCTCAGAGCAGTCAGACGAGTCTGTCTCGCACTTCCCTCCTTCCACACCGGTAGACTCAGCTCTGGATTTCCTGTGGCGTTTACTGGTGTACACACCCGAACAACGCATGAAACCTGCGGAGGCATTGGGTCACCCGTGGATTCGCAATCATTCAATACTGCTTCCTGCTGACTACTCACTCAGTCCTAGCCATCCAGAGCATATTAGAAAGTCCACACAGACTGGTGGTCATTCGCTAGGGGACCTGTTACATCGATTCCTTCGCGGTGCAGAAAGTTGATCGCCATCACAGATAACCCAATCTAATAAGAGAAAACAGTACAATACAAGATACGCAATACTTGTGATATCAAAACAACGCCGGGGTCCCTTTGGCACATGGCTCAAGGCGTGGTGGTTGCTGAAGGATGCACGGATAGTTTGGCAGCGGAAGGAGGAGGAACCACATGAAGGGAGTGGTTGTCAATGGAAATACCTATAAAAAGGATGTCAGATCGCTGTCAATGCGTCTCAAGAGTAATGCTTACTTCTAGTTGCATTCGAAGTCTTGTATATACCGATAAGACGATGACTCAGTTCGAACATGTCGTTTCTAAATACACGTTAGAACACATGATTTTGTTTATCGGATGGAAAGCTTACCGAAGGGAGATGATAATGAACTGAGCGTTCTTTGTCCTATCCTTGATGTAGTTGGCGACGATGGAAACGTTCCGGAAGTCAAGGGCAGCATCGATTTCGTCCATGAAGTACAACGGCGTAGGCTGGCAACAGACTTCAACGAATACTCAACGAAATATAAGTATCGAAGGCTACATACCTTGTAGACATGCAGCGCGAATACGAGTGCTAGAGAACTCAAAGTCTGCATATACTTGGTTAGAGATGCACAAGTGATGTGATACAACTACTCACCTTCTCTCCTCCCGATAGATTAGAAATGTTCTTCCAACTCTTCTTTGGAGGCATGACACTGAAGATGATACCCTCTGAGAAAGGATCCATGCTATCGACGAGTTCCAGCTCGGCGTTGCCTCCAAGTGTGATCATCTGTGTCATGTCAGGAACGATCCTAATACTTATGCTAACGATCCCACCTGGTACATCTCCTTTAGCTTCAAAGAGATTGTGTTGAAACCAGTCATGAACTCGTCGAGGCGGCGTTTGCACAGGGTATCGTGCTTCTGTTTCTCAGTATCGCGCCGCTCAGTGACGTTCTCGAGGTCAGCTGCACGACGCATGAACTCCTCTTCACGCTTCTTGTAGTCCTTGAGCACCGCAAGGTTCGGCTTGGCATTCTTGATTTTCTCTGGTAATAGAATAATAAGATGTCGTATATGGAGTACATATCTCAAAGAACTGACCATCAAGCAACTCAGTATCGGCAACGAGCTCACGCTTCCTGAACGTTGCCAGCTCCGCCTCAGAGTAAATATGCAGCTCATGAGACGAGCGACGTTCAGGGCGACGTTTCTCAGGCCTTTCATCCGGTTGTTCAGAACCTTCTCGAGGAGCGTCCTCGCCCTCTGCACCATCGTCAGCATTCGCACCGCCTGTCTCGTCCTCATCATCGTCATAGTCATCACTGTGCAGAAAGTTGTGTCAGTATGAGAGATAATACACCAAAATGACACGCACTCAATATCGATAAGTTGCAACTTGTCATGCTCGCCCTGCCAGTGTTCGAGGGCCTTTTCGTTGTCGTGTGCGTCCTTCTTGACATCGGCAAGCGTTTGCTTGAGTTCCATCTACATCAAACGTTGTAAGCAATACGGTCATCTGAGACGCTATAAAGGCTTACCTCTTTGGCACGGAACGCCTGGATCTGCTCAGTCTTCTCATCAAGCTCGGCCTTCAGATTCTCCAAATCGTCCTTCGAGTTCTCCGCAGCAGTCTGTGCGTCGGCAACCTTCGACCGTATATTCTCCACATACTGCACACACTCCTCCAGCTCCTCCTCCAGCTTCTGCAGCTCCTCGCTGACCTCCTCCAGCGTCGCAGTATTGTTGTCGATGACCGTCCGAAGCTTCTTCACGTCTTTTTCTGCTTTCGCTTTGGCAACTTCAGCCTTGGTAATCTCGTCGTTGGCCAAGTTGATGTGCAGACGCAACCCGTCGACTTTCGACTTCTGACTCAAGAGCCGCGCACCACCGATGTCGAGGATCTTCTTTTCAAGAGCTTTGATCTGTTGGTCGATGGCTTCCTTGTCACCTTCAAGTGCCTCCAGCTCTGCGGCCGCGGCTTCGATCTCCTCGTCGAGGGCAGAGATCCTAGCGATATCGCCCGAGTCGGGTTTGGTCTTCGTCCTGAAAATGCAGCATATAAGTAAAAGCAGAACAAAACCGACAATCGCTACTCACTTCAGCTCCTTATACCGCTTGTCAGCATCAGCAATTCGCTTAGTCCCAGTCTGCAAATCAAGGTTCGCCTTCTCGATAGCCACATCAATTTGTGGACCAGCCCTCGCCAATGCCTCCAACGTTGCTTCAAGATCGCGCGCCTCCTGTTGGACCTTCTCCAACTCCCTCTGCGCAGCTTCACTATCCCGTTCGTATTGCAACAGCATCTCCGGCGAGACGGAATCCGCTTGCAGCTTGGAACTCATCGCGCCCCTGGCGACGTTAGTCCCACCACCGGACATCGCTCCCGAAGACTCGATGAGCTGGCCGGCGAGCGTCACGACACGCCACCTTCGCTGACCACCAAAAGCAATGCGATTCGCCTGGTCGAGGGTATCCGCTACGAGAGTATCTCCGATGGCCTTATAGAAAGCAGGCGCGAACCGAGCGTCCTTGGGTTTAATAAGGTCGAAAAGGCGCGGTACGTTCTCCGGAGTCTGCACCCTCTCCATACCACGCGAAGAAAGCTTGTCGAGGACCATGAACGACGCACGCCCGACGTTCTGCTTGCGGAGGTACTCAATGCATGCCTGGCCTTGATCGACGGTGTCGACTACCATGTTTTTCAACGCCCCGCAGGCTGTCGAAATGGCGACGTCGTACTTTTCCGGGATCGTGCCTAGTTGGCCTAGTTGGCCCTACATTCAAAACTTCAATACGAGGATGAGCAGAATTTCGAAAGGGTAAGTACTTACGTGGAAGCCAGAGATACGACCGGTACTCTTCAGACGCGTCAAAGTCTCCAGCACCTTATTCTGAGTCCTGTTAGCAGCCTGCGAGGACTTCGCCTCGTCCACCTTCGATCGTGATGCAGATGCCCTGCTGCGAAGCTCTTGCAAACGGGCTTGGACGTCCTGGAGCAAATTTATTTTAATATTGGCGTTGATCATGGCACGCATCAGAACTACTCACCTGGGACCGGGCTTGTTCATCCCTAAGCTCCTTCGCCTTCTCCTTCCGCTGAGACTTCAACTCGTCCACCTCAGCAACCTACACCATCATCTTATACATTAGCCACATATCTCAAAGCACCACTCTCAAAGAAAGCTACCGACCTTGGCCTTCTGATCCTCTTGCAGCTGCTCAAGACTGCTCTTCGCCTCGTCCAGCGCAGCTTTCGCCGCTTCGGCCTTCCTGGCAAGCATATCTCTCTCGCTCTTCGCGACGTCGAGCTCGGCCTGCTTCTTGTTGATCTTGGCGGTCCACGGTTGGAGTTCGCGCTGTTTGACTTCAATTTGGTCGTGATATACTTGGGTTTTGTCTGCGGTAGTAGGCAGAGAAAGCGGATGAGTGGATGCAAAAATATTGAAAAGAGAGGATAGGACGCTACCTTTGAGACTATCCCGAATATCCTCAAGCGCCTTCTCCTCCCTCGCAAGATCATCCTCAAACCCTGCAAGCTTCCTCCTCTCTCGCTCCATCTTCTCCGTGTTATCAGTGATAGCCCGTTCTGCTTCGCCCAGATTCTTTTCATCCTACATATTGTATTTTATGTTAGCGCAAGACTTAAGGATGTACACACAAGAACTGACGTCTTTCAACGACTTCTCGAGCTTCTTCGCCTTACTCTTCGCATGCTTCCTCCTTTCCTCCAGCCCCACCTGCTTCTTCTCGTTCGCGGTCAACTCCTTCAGTGCTACCGCAGCAGCTGTTTGCACTTCCTATGTGTTGTTGGAAAAGTAAACGCTCGTGAGTAGGTCGATTGTAAGGCACGAGGGGCAAGTACCTCGTACGCTTCCCCACGCTCTTTGAAATGCTTCTCGAGCATCTTCAAATGCGCAACATCATCCGCATTCTTGTCCGTCTCCTCCTTCAACGCAGCTTCCGCCTCTGCCTAAACCCACCACACACACCAATGATTAGGATACATCCACCACCAGCTGACCAAAAAAAATCACTTACCATCTTCCGCGAAAACGCCTCCTCATTCTCCAAACACTTCCACACATACCACTGCCAAAGCCTACTCGTAGCCCTCGTATGCTCGTTCTGGAGTCTAAGGAAATCTTCTGCTTCTCTTTTCTCTTTCTCAAGGGCGTCGCGTTCGCGCTCCACGATCTTGAGTCTCGCGAGCTTCTCCGTTCGCTCGTCGTTGAGCGACTCGAGCGCGGCCATGGTCTCTTCGATGGGCGCCTTGTATTGGGTGGTGCCGATGATGTCTTCGAGGTATTCGAGGAGGCCGTCTTCGTGCTCAGAGGGCGCTTTGGGCTTCATTTGAGCGATGGATTCGACTTCGCCCTGTGACGGATGTGTTAGTATCATCAGGTCGTCAAGTATGAGTGTAGATATGGATATGGGTTGAATATGAACTAGCAAATATGCGAAGGGTAGGAAAACGTGTTCGACGGGCAAACGAGAGTACGAATACCATGCCCTCTCGAGCTGGCCTCACTTCGACGAGCTATGGCGGGAAAGAGGGCTGAAAGAGAACAACGGCATGGCAGCAGGGGGGAAAATGTGGTTCAGGTGTTGGTGGAATTCGAAGGCGAAGGCGAAAGAGGGAAGAAAGTGAGAGAAAGGAACCATGGGAAGGAAAGGTGACCGAGTGGACTACGTCTCTGCGAGAGGAAGCTGACTACTACCAGTGACAGGCTGCACATCGTGAAGCCCTTACGCAGTCGAAACTCGTGAAACAAGAGAAAGGGTATGCGCGAGCGTGACGCAGCCGAGCGAGGCGAGTAAGAGTCAATGAGAAGACGTTCACGACCTCGTCTTATCCTCGTCGTAAGGATGCGAGGCTAATAATAGATATAACAAGCTAAGAATTATCGAAGAGCAAACGAAGAACTCCCAGAATCTGATACCACACTCACCTGAAGGATCAAAAACCGATTATGATCCAAATCAATCCCCCTACCCTTCAGCAGCGTTTGCACCTCCTTATAATTACTCGCACGCCCGTTAATGCTGTACTTGCTAGAGTTGTTCTTATACGCCGTGCGCGTAACGACCAGCCCCGAGTTCGGTACCACCTCGAATTCATCTGGACCAGGCTGCCATTCCGCAGGGTGAGTAGCCATGCAAGGTGTAAAGGAGTGTTCGATACTCACAAGGTCAGTGATTTCGCGGAAGTGCACCTCCACGCTACAGTCGTCTAAATCCGGGTGGCGCGCGGAGTTATGTATGAGCTCGGACAGCTTGCCCTGCCTCATCTTCGACGCGCGGTACCCGAAGACGAAGAGGAGGGCGTCGATGGTGTTGGACTTGCCGGAGCCGTTGGGGCCTACGATCGCTGAGAATGACTTGGGGATGTGTCAGCATTCATTCTAGTAACGTACTATAGAGAGGAGGAGTGAGAGTAGAAGAGGAAGTAGAAGAACGCACCTTATGGAACGGTCCA
The DNA here is from genome assembly GCA_001986395.2 of Irpex lacteus. Taxonomy (NCBI): domain Eukaryota; kingdom Fungi; phylum Basidiomycota; class Agaricomycetes; order Polyporales; family Irpicaceae; genus Irpex; species Irpex lacteus. The sequence continues at coordinate 620,774 of MQVO02000010.1, read as the reverse complement.
ATCTCCTGCCTCCCCGCATAACTCTTAAAATTCACAAGCACCATCTTATGAATAACAAGCCTCGCCTTCGGACCCTGTGGTTCCACATTCACAGCCGGCTGGACGTGCGCCTGCGGTTTGGGCGTAGGCGTACGAGGGACTTCTGGCTCCAGCAACGAGTGCTCTTCCTCTTCTTCAGCTTCTTCAGCAATAGGCTCAATGGGACGCGGTGCAGCAGGCCTCGAAACGGGTTCGGGATCAGCGTAGGAAAGGCTGTCCGACTCCTCGCCGTCATCCTGGACAGCTTGCGCTTCGACAGCCGCCTCAGAGTCCACCTCAGAGACTACGGAGACGGCTCTGCTACCTCGACCTCGGCCTCTTCCCCTAGCAGAGGAGGAGGATGCGCGTGGGGGTACGGAGGTTCGGCCGCGTCTCCCTCGTGCAGCCGTTCCTCGAGTGGCTTTCCCTCTTCGCGCGGGCTTCTCGTCTTCGAAGTCGTCATCTGACGATACGTCGACTGCCTTGGAGGATTTACGTCTCGACGGACGTGGCTTGACCTCCTCTTCTTTATCTTCTTCTTCGTCGTCTTCTTCCTTTGCCGCCTGTTCTTCCTCCGAGTCTGAGTCTGAAGACACCGCGACGACCTTCTTCGCCGCTCTACCCTTCCGCGCTGGCGGCGCAGACGGCACCACCACAGACGAAGGTTTCCTCGACCCAGCACGTACATTCCTCCTTCTCGGTTGCGAAATCAACTCGTCCTCCGAGTCACTCTCCTCTGCCTCCAGACTCGGACGCGACTTCTTCACAGGCGGCGCCTCCACCTCTTCCTCCTCCTCTTCATCCGACTCCCTGACATCTTCAAGCACCTTCGCCTTGCCTCTCGTCGCTCTCCTTCCTTTCACAGTCGGTTTCACGTCCTCTTCATTGTCGGTCGGCTGGTTGGCATCGTGTAATGGGCGTTTTCGTTTGCTCGAGGGTGCAGCGGGCTGGGCTGGTTCGACTGAGGCTCCACGGGAGCGACTTGACCTTCTTGGTGGCATAACACCCTGCTGTATGGGGTTGTACACAGAAGGAGTTGGCTGAATTGAGATTGCTGAATGAGGCAATGGTGAGTGAGAGACACGGAGAACGCGTTCGCGATATTGGCGCTCGCCGCTCGCGTCTGCTGTGAACGATCACGTGCGAAAGGCACGACGTGATAAGCGCCTTTCTCATCTCCTTCCGCGACCTCTTCGAGGCTTCGTCACGGTCCATCTTCACTTTACGACCCTTATCTCTCTTCAAATGCGACAGAAATCTGGAATACACAGCAAATTTAGTGAGGATGTCTGAGTCCGTCAAATATCTTATGTATCTTTAGTAATTATTCTTGGTGAGATACTTATTCAGGCCGCTGCTGTCTTCACGTCTGATAACCACCGAATTACCTCAGGAGTATCGAGAGTGATAGCCATATGAGTAGTGAAACTAAATGCACTCGCACATATATGCATCTCGAAGGGTCCCACCCAGCCCACGACCCGCTATTCTTGTAGGTGCTTGTTTACCGCATGTTTTGGCAACCTTCCTCATGTTGATGTTCCACGTTCCAGTCGACAGCAATGCCTGGTCTGGCTCTTCGCAACGATCACGACCATCTCTGCAATGTAAGTTAAACTTAGAATGTCGTGTCATATTCCGTGCACTGAATTAGCCACGATAACCTTCCAGCATCCCACGCGCTTCATCGACGGACAAATCGCAGCGTGAGAAGGCCTCATAATGAAGAAGATTCGGTCTAAAATTCGTTCGGTCCTCCATCCAAGGCGAAAGCGCGTGGCAGAAACAACCCAAGAATCTTCAGACGAGCCAGGGATAGGTGCGATTCTTCCGCCCGAACTATTCCCCATCGTCCTCAAATGGGCAAGCCTCAACGATGATCGAGCCGAAACCTTCGAACGGATAAGAAAGGAGACCAGAGGAAAGAAAAAGGTCGACAGGCGGCATATTTGGATAGAGTTCGACAAGGCTGGTCCAGCGTACACGCTGAGAAGCTGCTCGCTCGTCTGCCTATATTGGGCCAATCGTTGTCGGGAATACATGTTCACCGGCGCGACCTTCTACATATGGTCACTCGAGAAGGCCGAGCTGTTCAGGAAGTATTCCGTCGACGGGTGCCGCAACCTCGTTCCCATTTGCAAGCTGATCAAAAATATCGAGGTGGCGGTGGTCTGTGAGAGGTCCAGGCGTTCGTACCTCGACCTTATCTATCTACCCCAGACTCGAGGAAAACTCGAAGTGGTGACGATTACCGGGCCCCTGCCAGCTGACGTTCCTCAGCTGAGACACGACACCCCTCACTGGAGCGTTACGAACCTCGGAACACCTCCTCCTACCGCGACGGCGTACGGGCGTGTTTTGATTAACACGCTCAACTTCCCTTCATTCAGCCACTTAGTCAAGTACTTCAAATACTTCAACACCGCTGAAAAGTACTACTTGACCGACCTGACGTGGGACGGCAAAACGCCCAACAGCTTTGCCCAATTCTTCAAACCTGCGATTCGCCGTCGGAAATCGATCGAAGTTCATGCTAGTCGGTGCACGGACGATCTCATCATCTGCCTTCAAGTTGTGACGATGTATCCCGACTTTCCGCTCCGCCTAATTGCTAGTCAGGACTATGCCTTTGCGATGAACCTCATGAACGTTGTTGGCGACTATCATCGGAAGGCGCCGCAGCCTGAGCAAGAGGATAAGGCAGTCAAATATCTCATCAGAGGCTGTGAGCACTACTATCGGCTTACCTAGTAACCTGATGACTGACGTTCCGGTTGTGCAGCGCTCTCGAATGTGGACAACGAGTATCACTCGTTCGCGCTTGACATTTTTCAGCCTCCACCCAACCACGTCGCAGTCTCCATGCAATTCTTCAGCGAGGTCAAGTCCTCTCCCACATCAAGCATCGAATCAGGACGTACCCCGCCAATACGAACTCGAATAGTTTGCCTGAACGTTCTAATAAGACCTCCCACTGGCCTCCAAGCTGCAGACTCGCCTCAGCTCTCCATCGTCGACCTCGAGCTCTTCATGAAATCAATTCAGCGGCACCCTTCGCCATGCACGATCATTCTTCGATTAGGGACTTACGTACTCTTTAAGGAATGCATCAAACGATTCCCAACACTTCTCAAGCCGCTGGGTGCAAAGACCTTCATACTCGTGTTTTTCCGCAGGGCGGAGGATCATGTTCCGGGACTGGACGGAGACGCGGGTGTGAAGAAATGGATTGAGGTTGACCGCGCGTGCAAGCCTACTGGTACGTCTAGTCTTGTTTTATACACTCCTATTCCATGCAACCGAGAGCTAATATTCGGCGATCTCTTGTAGGTAGACAATGGAGTAAATCTGAAGATATCCTCAATGAAGCTCTTGGTCGCTAACGTGCTATTCGTGAGTTCTTAGTGCTGTTGGGGCCTGAAGCCAAATTACTTGCAATCATGATGACCCATCTTTATCTGAAAGATATACAGCACTGATCCATGGGCTACCGTCTACTGGAGGACAATCTAACCGGCGTCGCGGAGACATATCTGCCCTCACCATGTTGGCGATAGAGGTAAATAGGTCTAACTATTCCATAGATCGGCCCCGAGCCTTAGATCTTGTAGGCACACTTTCATACATACACATAGATCGATCCATGAGTTTATACAATCATATCATGAGAGCTTGATATTAGAAACCATGATTACTGTCGGTGAGAGAGTGACACTGGCGATCTGAAGTGTAAGTAAACTCCTGCCGAGTCCGAGAATACTCTTATCGGTGCGACTGGACATTGTGACGAGTGCTGCGTATAGATGCTTAACAGTAATACTTGCCCACAAATCGAATCGTCGTCGAAGTGAGAAGTAACGATAAGTAGTGCCGCAGCACTCGAGATGGCATCGGGAAGATGCAAGTTGCCTTTTCGGATGAATATGGGCGCTCCATAAACTCAGGCATCGACGACGACCTCGAGAGTCGACTTGCTTTGACTTGCTGCATCTGGACCATTATCTTGAGCTCAATCCTGGTTACGTATTACGACCTGGTGGCCACCGGATTTCTGCGAGGGGCGCTGACGTGAATCCACCCCAGCGCACTTTCTTGAGACTATCGACCTTCCGCTGGGCCACCCACACAAGACGCTCCAGGGGGAAGCAGCAAGTCGTTGCCATAACAGCAGAATATGCAGAAAGCTCCCTAGTGGCTCTTTTGGCAAAGCTCTATTGACTTTCATCGCAGGCCACCAAGTCCATGACACACAATGGCCACTTTGCTCGCATCGCAATTCGTGGCCCGCCTTCAGGCCTGAGGCCTACATAATCATGGCAGGACCTATAAAGGTGCCTGGTGGTGCGGAATGTAGCTTCTTCACCTTCGCACGTGAGAATATCGCTGTCCGGTCATACAGTGGGTCCATGTTTACTGACTATTTTGCTGTGCAGTTCTCTTTGCTCACGCGTGGCCTCGTGCCCAGTCGCTCTTCACGGACATCGTCTTCAGCCGCGATTGTACTATCTCGCATCTTGAAAGCATCTGTCTCTGGTGCCCAGTTATAGTAAGTTAGCAACCGGTTCAACATGCGATCGAGCCTCATTTGGGATCTAGACACATCTCAGTGTTGAAAAGCGCGGTCTATCGATAGCTAGAAGTTTGGAGAGTTCTACGTGACTGGGCTGCTCCGGTGAGTATCTTACGCCTGTTTAATGATATTTCTCATTTCCCAAATTGCATCAGACAGCTTCTAATACCCTTCTTCCCATTTACTCGAAAGGTCCCTGCCGGTCGCACATCCCACCATCCAAAACAGCTCATCATGAAAAACATCAAGAAGCGTATCCACTTGGCTTTCCGTTCCTCCGGACGTGGGCGCGCGTCGACTTCATCAGACCTCCAGCCGGCCACACAAGATACTCTAATCGACGCATTCATTCGCACAAGCGCCGGCGATACCATCCCTCCTGAATTATTCGAAGTCATTCTCATGTTCGCAGGCACCGACGACCGGCGTCGAGAAGTCGAGCAACGACTTCGCCGAGACCGAAGCGTAGACTGGGTTCAACGACAGATCGAAGTCCATAAAGCAGGACCTATGTACACTCTTAAGAGCTGTTCGTTGGTCTGCCGGTATTGGGCCAAACAATGCCGACAATATCTATTTCGGGACGCGAGGATTCATATCACGTCTTTCCAAAGTGCAGAGGACTTCAGGTTGTACACGCGACAAGGCTCACCTGCGCTCGGCCCATCGGTAGCCAGTTTCATCAAGACCATCCACGTTATCCTCGATTACAAAGTTGCAGAACCGTTTTTGCATCTCATATATCTTCCTCAGACACGCAACAAACTCATAGAGCTTCAAGTGAGAGGCCCATTCCCTGAGAAACTCCCCCTTCTGTTACGGAGCACCCCTCACTGGAACCTAGCCCACAACGCTTCCTCAACTCCTCCGGCTGTCGTCGCATACAAGACTATCACGCTAACAAATCTTGAATTCGCCTCTTTCAAATCCACGCTTCAATACCTCCAGCATTTTGGCGACGTAGAATCCCTCAAACTCTTCTTCATTACCTGGGACCCTTCTGCATCTCCCATTCCACTCACCTTTATAACCTCTGCCCGGCGCCCTCCTTCGCATCGTCGAAAGCAAGTTGCAGTGACGGCGTCAGGGTGCACGAGCAATTTACTCTTATGTCTCCACGCTGCTATGATGTATGCCGACTTTCCGCTGCGTGGGATACCTGATTCGGACCAGAACTGGATCGTCGGTTTTCTAACGCGGACCGACAAGTTTTACGCCGATGTGCCGGCTATTGAGGTCGATAGAGAGGGGAGGAACACGTACAGTCTCGCATCTTGTAGGTCATACATCTCCAAATTCTCGTTATCCGTGTGCCCTATGCGTGTTCTGACAGCGAACTTATTGACAGTCGATCGTACTCGTGCTGACAGACCGTCGGTATCCTTCGAGGTTTTCGGCGGAGCAGCTGACTACCCACAACTCAGAGCCCACTTCGTCTGCAAACCAAGACCTCCCCTGAAAGGCCGCAAAAGCTTCGGCCCCGTTCGACTCCTCGGTGTCGCGATAGTAATCGACCCTCCTTTCCGAAAGGTTTCCCCCGAGCAAATGGTGGATCGCACGATAGACTTAACGGCGGTGAGAAAGGAGCTTGGGGAGTTATGTGCTGTGAGAGTTGTGGTAATCGCGTTAGCGGATTACGGGGTGCTGAAAGCTCTAGTGGGCAAGCACAAGGCTTTGGGAGCGCCGTTGAACGAGCGTTTGGATGAGGAGGATGGGAACTCGGAACCAGGGTCGGATTCGGATGAGAGCGGGTCTCAGGGTAAGGATAACAGGAAGTACATCCTCGCGTGTAAACGGTCCGAGGAGTACCCATTTCCAAACGTTCCAGGAGGCGATGGGAGGCTCAATAAGACGTGGGTGGGAATTGATCCTATTACGTTGGAAGCTACAGGTGCGTGTTTGTCTTGTCCATGGTGGCACAGTACTGGAGTAGCGTGCTGACATGTAAATGGTTGTGTAGGGGATAACTGGGTGCATGATAAAGATATCGTCCCTTCACTGTTCGAATCACTCTGAAGCGATCACTCATGGAAAGATATATTCGTGATCAACGCCGTTATGTGTGTTGTAACCACTGTATAAGAAAGGTCTTTCACTTTTTTCTATGGCTCGTCTGAGCTCGTTGTACGGTGGTCAGAAAAGCAAAATGAGAATAATACAAGTAGTCATGCATGAAGGGGAGCTCGGTGAACTTATCTTGCTGAGGGATCCTGTGCACTGGCAGCCTGAGTTGGGAAAGACGAAGTTCCGTCGCGCGTTGGCGCTTATTAGCCTCGACAACCTTCGTCTCTGCCTACTACGTACTCCAAGTTCTTAGCCCACGGCCGCGGTTCACATTGCCTCACGCTTCTTACATTGTGAATCGGACCCGCTGTTTTGCCTACACAACAAGTGTCTTGGTTGACTCACGAATCTCGACTGCTCAAGCGGCGACAAACCTCTAGCCGTACCACTGACCAGCTAGAGTCCTGCGAGGTTCCTGTATCGCATCCTTCATTTTCCTCTTTATTTTCTACATGATACGCTCCGAAAGCGGTGGTTTGTACTATGGAACTGACTTCGAAAGTGATGATTCGTACATTAGTAGCTCAGAGTTTGAGGGAGCAACGACTCCTGTATGGCGTCACGGTCAGTGTACAGGCTTTATCTATATGACCATTTTCTAATTGATGACCGTGGCCAGTCAAATTAGAAGCACCAATTCCAGGAAGTAAGCGATGGAGGAAGAGACGGCGGAGGATCATGGAGGGGAAATTTCAACGGTACGCTCGCAGTACTCCTCTTCCTTGCTCGGGGTGTATCGAATGTCATACAGATGGTACGAATCTGGAGACAAGATGGTTTATGAACACGAATACATTTCCTATGATACTTCCAATGGCCCTGGTTATCACAACGACTTTCGAGCACGAGACACGGGCTTCGCAGAAACATTTCTTTTCGAGATTCTACTGCATATGCCCTGGAAGCAGCTCTCTAGCGACCAGCGTTACGAGTTGTCCACCCAATCTTCACTAGCTTCTGTCGAAATGACCCCGTGCGGGCGGCCAAAAACCAATCTCCCTCGACAAACGCCTCCTGAACTCTTCGATGCCATTCTGTTCTACCTGGACGACAAGCGTAGTCATTCAAGATTCGCGATAGCCGAGTACTCCAGGACTCTCCAACGAGCTCGGCCTGGGGAAGATTCAGCAGACCGGCAAGACAGGTTGAGTACGCTGAAGACGTGCTCCCTTGTCTGTCTTTATTGGGCCAATTGGTGTCGACGGTCTATCTTTAGACGCAGCACTCTCCGTATACAATCTTCCGACGATGTTGATACCATACTGAGATATGGAATAGGAGGCTGCCCGTCGTTAGTACCGGTGTGCGAGCTTGTTTCAAGGCTCATCGTCACCCAGGCTTATGACACCGCCAATTCGTTCCTCCACCGTCTACGTTGTAATGTTCTACTAAACGAACATCTTAGAGTGTACAGAATTACAATAATCGGACCTATTCCAAACCATTTCCCTCGTCACAACCTTGACACACCGCATTGGAGTGTCCCGCCAGCCATCACCACTCCACCGTCTCTCTTGCAAT